>ML675612.1:24136168-24327082 GCA_007922155.1 Mesoclemmys tuberculata | reverse complement strand
TGCCTGTGCCAGAATTAGCTGCTTCCCAGCCTAATGGGGCTGGAGTAATTGGGCTCAGGTGATAGCCCGAAACACCTGAGTCTCATAAAAGGGCTGGGAAAAGTCAGTTTGGGAGAGGAACCATTTATGAAACATCCATTAACACCAATCAGACTGGACAGGGGTAACTGCAGACAAACTTTGGCCTGCTATCTTTATATCAGAGATAATATTATTACAATAGCCTCTGTACCCAGGCCAATATATTTAACAAACAACAAAAAGCTCATAGTTCTACAGCAAATGAAAGACATCCTAATACGAATCAACAATCCATCATACTCACAGATTCTCTGTGCTCCATGCACTCCATCAGCATTTGAAATAGATGAAGGGACTGATTCTGCCCAAAATTAAAGGTGTTCTGAATCATTACTGACACCTCTTCCTTCAGCTGAGGCTGCAAATCTCTGAGGAACAAATATATAAACAAGAATAAATTGTACTATTGGGTGCCTCATATCACGGATCTCTTTCTCAGATGTTACTCCAGCAACAGAAGAAACTTGTGAGAAGAGAGTAGATTAGTGGATACAGCAAAGCATATTTTGTCTTCAGTAGCATATTGCCTTCACCTTTCACAGAACAAAGACTGGGCGTAACCAATATATAGTATTAAATATTTGCTTAATATGGTATTTAAATGTTATGAACCAATGTAAATGTAAACAATGGCAAAGCTAATTCGTTTGAAAAGTATTATGAACAGAGATGGTAAAAATAAAACAATTTCATGAAAATCTGAGATTTCAAACTTGTTTTTGGCAACTTTTTTCTATCTTTTTAATTAAATTTTATGAAAATAATGTAAGTTGTTTATTATTGTACTTTCCTTGTATTGTTTTCCATTTATTTTTTCCTTGGTTTTTTCCATTTTTTCCTCATTTTTTAATTTTATTTTCCAGTAAATGATTGATGTTTTTCAATGACAAGAAATATAATGGAAAAAAACCAGGAAAGATAGACTATGAAAAGGAGGGGTGAAAAGATATTAAAAAATAAGTTACCAAAGATATGAAAACCCAATGCCAAAAATTATACTCTAAAAAGCTAACAATATCAAAGAGAGATCTAGAACAAAATATATATTAAAATATTTTAAATACTGACATTATGAATGTCTATTACATTTTTCAAAAAAGGACAATTTTTCATTAACATTTTTTATTTATAAAAAGCTGATTTTCCCATACATCCTACAAACCTAATGCTGCACAGCAAGGCCTACCTCCTCAGACATTAACAATAGCCACTGAAGACCCAACTTTAAAAACTGTAATCCTAGCCCCAGAAGACTTACCTCCAAAAACCTTAACTCTCTTGACAAAGAAGACCGCTTTCCTAGAACCCTAACCCTAGCCCCAGGAAACCTATGTCCAAGAACCTAAAGCTGGCAAAGGAGTAGCCACCTCCTATAACCCAAATCATAGCCCTAGAAGACCAACCTCTTACAACCATGACTATGGAACAGGGAGATGTAATTTCTAGAATCCTAACCCTGGCAAGAGGGACACCCACCTACTACAACCCAAACCATGGCTCTAGGAGACCTACCTCCAACAACCCTATCCCTATCCCCAGGAGGCCTACCTCTTAGAATCCTAACCCTCACTCTAGGAAAGCTATATTCTAGAAGCCTAATCTTAGCCCCCCGGAAACCTACATCCCAGAACCCTAACCCTGGCAAAGGGAGACTTACCATCCAAAGCCCTAACCCTAGCCCCAAGAGAGCTATCTCCCAGAACACTAAAGCAAGTCCCAGGACACTGCTTTATAGAACCCTAACTCTGGTGGGGGGAGACCTACCTCCTAGAACCCGAACACTAGCCCAAAGAGATTTTTCTCCTAGAAACTGAACCCTGGCACAGGGAGACCTTCCATCTAGAACCCTAACACAAGCCCCAGACCTAACTCCCAGGTGTGGAGGGGGTGTGTGTCATGAGGAGTGGCATCAGAACTCTGAAGTTCCTGGCACAGACTACTTCACTACATTTCCAACAACCGTCTTTGATTTGGAGATAGGTGTTTGCACTACCACCTTACAATATTTTTAAGGTAGTACAGCCTGCGGCTACTCACCCTGTATCTGCTGTGTGTTTGTGAATAAAAGCCAGAAGATCTGCAGCTCTGCCAGTGCCCTCACAGACCACTACAGGGACAGCAGGGGTATTCCTCACATACTCCCAAACCATTAGGATCACGTTGGGGCCTCCTTCCACTACTAGCCCAACCACCGGTACACCTTGGCCCATTCCTGTTTCAAACCACACAAAACCAGTTACTCTCAGCAAAATCATCACTTCCACAGCACATATCATAAACATAGGTCTGCCAATCTGTACCTATGAAAAAAATCTCATAGAAAACATGAGAGAGATGCCTTAATTGAGCAAAACAAAACAATGCCTTTATCTCTTTCACCTTGCTTTAAGCATTTCAAGGCTGAGTCTCAAAGGAACTCTGCCACTATGACAAAAGATTATTGAGAATCTTTGGGCAAGACTGTAAGCTGGCCTGGGCTTGGGGAAGGAAAAGGGGCTTAAGAAGTCTTCCCTTCTCTTGCATAGCCTGCAATAGCAGTTTCTGAGAGTTATGCCTGCAAAATTTGTACATGCATAGAAAAAGCAAATGTGCATACTAATATTTGCTCACACACTCAGAAGCAACTGGGTGCTTGTTTTTTTAATGGTCTATATGGTATGTATTTTGGGAAGAGGTGATTTTAATCATTTGAAATAGTGGCAGTTGAGTAATAATACCATAAACAAAAATGGACAAAGCAAATGAAAACCTAATCCATAATAGTTACTAATTTTTTAAAATCTAAAACTGAACAGAAAACAAAAGACATGAATGGATTCAAGAGATTCTTGGATATGTTTCTATGCTGATAAGAGGAGAGTAGGTTAAAAAACAAAAACAAACAAACAAACAAACAAAAAGAACCCACAAGGACTTAATTGACCTGATGGGTGTTTCTTTCTAACATATCCTGGGATTTAATCATTAGACCAGTATCAAGCTTTCCATAAATCACCAATGCTGGTTGGTCTTATTACATGAAAATAAGTTTATACAATACAATAACTTAACACAGGCTATAAATAAATAGTTTATGGTTTCTTGAACTAACACATAACTGAGGTTTTACATGTGCAAACAATGCCACAATGGAAATGAAAGTTGTAAAAAACTTACCTTTTGCTTGTTTCACAGACACAAAAGATTGATTGACATTTTGTCAGTTCCTCTTTTGCAACCAGTTATTGCACTGCTTGCCATCTACGGACATGACAGTTGTGCAATACGGAAGAGTTGCACAGAGAGATTGCAAAACATGGACACAGTTCATTGAATTTGACAATCTTTTCACGTCTGGCAAATATCTGAGAACACTTCCAGTGCTGTCACAAAAAGTTTATGAAACAGAACATGCTCGGCTTTGGACTTCTAGAACTCCAGGCCAACATTTTCAGTTTTTGGGTGCCCAATTTGACGGACCGTAAATGGGTCTGATTTTCAGTGTGTGGAAATCAGACCCCTAATAAAAGTATCAGAATGGAAATTGAAATACAGAGGCACCCAATATCATTAGTGATTTTTGAAACATTTGTTCCTTTCCTGGTTTTTTTCCTGAGTACTTATGGCTTGATCCTCCAAGATGTCAAGCCAACTCTACTACCACTGAAATCCATGGAAGTTGGAGACACCCACCATATTACAGGAAGTACTCAGCATCTTAATAACCTTTTCAGACTGTGATAAATGTGCCATCACAATACTCACTGGTGTGTATTTTCTGAAGGGATAAGTATTTCTCCAGATTCCTCCTGAGTGTCATCTCGTTGCCATATTTGCCCACTGTGCCATCATCTGCCAGTATGAAATGGGAGTGCATGCTGTTGAGGGTGCTCAGCTTGCTAAGAGGATTGCTCAGAGTCTGATATAGGCAAACTACCTGGGAAAAGGAAAGTAGGCTGAAATAACGTCACCTGGCATGTGACCTGACTTTTATATTCTTCATTCTTACATTGTAAACGTCTAAAAGTTTCTCCCACACTTAAAGGAAAATTCTCCTATTCTCCTACAACTGGTCTATCCTCTCAGCATGCATGGAAACTCCAGTGGAAAGTATATTGGAACCAAGATCTGGAAGATAACAATGTCTAAAATTATTTTTTCTGTGTACTGCTGCTTGGCCTCATTATAGACCAGATTGGGGTATACTTACTCTCACTGAAAAGTGCGTTACTCCATGTGACTCCACTGAAGTCAATCTGAAGATTAAGAAACTATCAAATGTGAGTAAAAGTATTACTACCTGGCCCTATATTGACAGCTATGCCATCCTAGGATTGCTTTAGAGAATACATTCACAATTCCAGATTACGTATTAATTAATTCATTTATGGCCATCTTTACACTCTGAATTCTAAAAGAAGAATGGAAATCTTAAAAAATATTAAACCTTCACATCTGTGGAATATAGAGTGAATGAAAGATATCACTATTATGGAGTCACTGATTTGAACCCCATAGTTAAAGTTGTCAGAAATTTCATTTTTTGGGGAAAAATCTCAATAAAACGGTAAAAACAAAACTTCCAAAGTAAACTTTAAGCACTATTTGAATTTTTTGTGGTGTTTTGATTAAAACTGTCTTCAGACAGAAAAAATAGTAGTTCAAAATGAGTCCTTTCTTACAAATATTTTTTTATATTTTACAGGATCATCTCATTTTTTTGGACTCACTTTCCAAGAAATCTATAGCACTCTGTGCTTTGCACCACATACTGCTCTCCATCTGCAGATTAACACAATATCAATTATGAATTCCAATCTAATAAGAGCTGCCAACTCCTTTTACAAATAAATTAAGAGTCGTTATACAAAGGCACTGTAGGCACAGAACCCAGGACTATAATTTCAGTTTACATTTTAGCTACTCAGCCACACTGCCTTTCATAATGAAGGTGCTTTGGTTAACCTATCTCACCACTAAATGATCTGAGAGCCAGGGATACAGCCCAGCATTCCCGAGATCCAGCTATCTGGCAAACAGTTGTGTAACCCACAGAAAAAAATGTGAGTCAAATTGTCCTCTAGTGGCTGAACTAAGTAGACACTAGCAATTACTCTTATTCATCAAGTGATAGAGATTTCAGCTGAGGGATAAGGGTTCAAACCCCTATCTGATGGGATGTTAACGGCATCCACATATAATAGGCTTTGTTTTCAGAAAGAACTGGTTTACTTAATTTACACAATGAGAAAATATCTTGTAACAACTCCTATTTGTAATTAAGGGCTACTCTAATTTGTAAATTATAGCGTTACACACCAAATTACAGGTGTTTCATATTTCAGCCATTGGCATTCCCCCTTCTTCTCTCTTTGACCCTGGGGATCAACCCACTAAGGTACATCAGTCATGTATAGAAAAAACCTTAGGAAATGAACACGAAAACGTCTCTTAGTGATAGCTCCACCTCTAATAGATACTGAAACAAAATGCATACCCCAATTTAACAATACTTGGCCTCTAGCACAAAATCTGAATGGCAACCTCAGTACTGTTAAGGCATTATTATTGGAAGAGGCAGTATTGTAATTGTTATGGGGAGAAGTACTCTAGTTCAGGAGTCCAGCCCATAGGGACAAATGGTGGATGAGGCACCTGAACAACTGCGTTGAGGCACTAGTCTCAGGTGGACACAGTTTAATGTCAAACCAACCCTAAATGAAACATTCTGAGACAGGGATGTTGAAACATTGAATATTGATCAAAAATATTGAAACAAAATGTTTAGACTTTTCTGATTAAATGTTTTTCATAACTTTTCATCCATGAAAATTTCTATATGTCAATTTCTCAATAAGCTTCAGAACAAAAGCAAATGATAAAATATCAGAATTTCCCACAGGATAAAAATTCCAATGTTCAATCGGCTCTAATTATGATAGTTAAACATTGGTTTTGGTTCAGAGCTTAACAACAAAAATTGAAATGAATAAGTATTATACAAAAGAAATCTAATATCAGACTCAGTTTTCTACTCCTTAGTACATTGGGAAGTTTTTGTGTGCTGCCCTTTGTGGTAGTTTAAACACTAAATGATACATTTATCCCAGATGCAATTCCATTGAAGTCAGTGGACTTACTATATACAAAGATGAATTTGTCCCTAAGGGCCAAATGCCCCCATATATATATACACACAAACATAGAAACCAGCAAGTGCTCATGAAAAATGTTCTATTTCATGCATCTGACAAAGTGGGTTGCAACCCACGAAAGTTCATGCCTGCAGAAATTTGTTAGTCTTTAAAGTGCTACAGGACACTTGTTTTTGAAAACTGTTAATTACGCATGTAAATTACGTGTTTTTGGACATAAACATTTCATTTCTACAATTATCTATTTTTACATATATATATATTTTAGGTTTCATTAATTGTCTATTTTTAAAAAGCACCCAGAAAAGAATGCAAAATGCCTAAAAGAGAGAGAATTATTCTAAAACCATAAGTGGTACCATAACATTCAATATAATTCTACTAAGTAACATATATGAATTAAGATAATTATGTTCCTGCATGTCAAAAATTAAGATCCACTTGTTTATTTCCACTGTAATATATAAGAAAGCTGATAAACTCTTGTACTTGTCTGAACAAAAAGTTACTCACATCTTTTCCAATCAGGTCCCTCTGGTTCTCAATGACACCCCAAGGAGGGATTCCAATGGCACAGATCTTTCTCAGATATTGAGAGGCATGAGCTTTCAATGCATCCCCCACATGCCTGGACACTCCTAAATAGATCATCATTACTATTATTCTACATTTGGATTCCTGCTACAAAACTGTGACCAACACTTACAAATATTTCCGTCATCTATTTTACTCTGTAGTTATTTCAAATGTAAGTATAATTATGCATTGTATTGATATACTTCATATGGATTATAAGAATAATGAGATTTAATTAATTAAGACAGTAATAAAGTGCACCATTCTTCCAAACTGGCTCTTGTTTAATGTTACATGGGTGTTTAACCAGCAGGACTATTCATGTGCATAATGTTAAGCGTAAGTGTTTTCAGAAATGAGGTCAAAATGGATATTTTCATTAGGATTTACTTTTTAAAGCATTGAATCTAATTTTAACTATTTAAATAACTTTGAATGGATATCAAAGTTGATGTGCCCCAATTTTGACAATCTTTTTTTCAAAATAAATTTTTTTTATATTTGCACCCAGAAAAAAACTATCATCTTATAAAAGGCCTACATAGCAAATCAGCAGCCTTGCATTCATGAGGAACTTTACAATACCATAATAACTTCAGTAAAAAAGAAAAAACTGGTGAGGAAACATTTCACTTTTAAATTTCCAAGTGGTTATTACGACCAACACCAATTAAGATATATTTTAATATTATAAAAAGATACCTTTGACAGTGACCTTTTCTGATTTTTGAATTATAGAATAGCTAAGAGAACTAATGCATCTTTCTTTTTCTTGTGTGTTACCCCTTCCAACTTCAGTGTGTAGTCTAATACACACGGAAACAGTAATTTCAAAACTGTATGACCATAGTATGATGAATACAAGTCAGTGATTCAAAGCCTGATCTTGATCAATGATGAGCACCCACATTTAAAACTGGAAACTTGCTATAAAAAGGGTATGAGACTATAAACATCATTAAGTCATTTTGTTGGTATTCCTAACCCTTCTTTGGTTCATTCCAAACAAGGATTTAATGTTGGTTAAGTAATCCACTTCAAATTCATACTTTACATTAATCTGGATTAATTTCCCTGAATGCCCCTGTGCTGACAAGCCCTCACTGAGGCCTGACCCTCAATTGGTGTATATCAGTATTGCTGATGTTCAGGGAGCTATACTGATATCCCTAGCTGAAGATCTGGTCCATTGTGAATAGTCTGCAAACAGCTTATTGGCAGAAAACTGTTTGCCTACAAAGTGTTTGAACAATTTCGACCAAGCTAACTGTAAAAAAATAGGAGTTTGTTTGCAGAGCTTTTACAGATAACAAAAAATGATTAAATTCATCTAATAATTTATATGTTATGAATAGTTGCTGTACCCATATTTCCATTGAAGATATCAAGACCAGGAGTTCGGTGATATGGCAAAGTCTGTTCCATAGATTTTATATTCTAATTATCACCATTTGCATCAGGGGATATTGAACTATAGCAGAGCAGAATAGGTCACTTGCAAGCTTTCCTGACATGCAAATCTTCCTTGATGTATCAAATCAGAATGATCCCTAAGTGAGACCACTACACTGAATAAAACTAAAGAAACAAGATAATTTGAGGAATGTAAAAAGTGACTTTTTAGGGAGTTTCAGTGCAATCACAGGCAGGTTAACAGATCACCATACTTAAAATGCTCATCATTATAAAGCTGAATGAAATCTAAATAAATGAAATTTTGTTCAAAACAAACACTTCACTAAAATAACTAGCAGTAGATACAGTATTAGTATTCTAAACATTTTACTAAACTAGTTCAAAGTCCATTCTAAAGCAAGCTTTCCAGTCAGCTACAATTGGTCTGCAATTTGCTTCTTATTTAGTGCATGACATGACCAGTGGTGCTTTGTTTTATTTTAAACAGAAAAGATTAAGAATGCTGGTCAAGACTGAAGTAACCTGACGTCACACCCATGTCTACTATACCCTCAAAATATCTGTCTTCATTTATTTTCAAATTATAATTTCTTATTTTGTGTTATAAATTCCCCCCAAATTATTGCGTTGCATAAATACACTGTAACACCCTCAAATCTGTGTATATCATGAGAAAAACAAAAATCAGGTGTTAAATGAAGAAGCAGATTGATAAAAAAAAATTACCACTGTTGATGCCTTCTGTTATTATCCACGCTCCTGTAGTCTCGGCAGCTTTGATCAATCCTTTGCTGAAAACCTGCTTGACCTTAGATGAAAGCTTGAAGTTTTGGATGCCTCCGTGAACAGAGATCACTAACTTTGGCAGCTCCATCTGCCATTCTTTCGCCATCAGATGTAACAACTGGTCCAGCTTGGTGTCATAAGAGGTTCTGATATACTAAAAGAAATAACACTCGTGTATATTGCACATTTCTTAAACAAACAAACTAGACATGGTGGGATCTGAGAAAAGTCTCAGTTCTAAAGTCTTCAAGACCTTGCTGTGAAAGTTCTAGTGTTTCACAAACAGAGGGACTTTAAAAAATGAGAACTACTGAGAATAGTATAAAAGTCATTGAGTTTTCGCTAGTTTGCAAGTGATCATTCCATGTCTTAGTGATCATTCCATGGCTGCTTTTGTGGTAAGAAAAAAAAAGCACACAAAGGAGGCTCTAATTCCGAAATATCAAACTTCAGTTCATAATAGGAAAATATATCCACACCTAGCTTCAAAATTTCCCTTCTTGGAGTAATGAGGTCCACAAATCCATGATATTGGGTCTCTGCTCTGTGCAGATCAAACCTGTCAATCAGAGTAGGGGAGATGTGATTCCATCTGTGAGACATTGTCATTTAAGACACTTCCATAGTCTAGGAGAATTAATCACTATATCAGTAAGAAAAACAGCATTCATACTACATAGAATAATACTCCTGCAAAACAAGGAATTCAATAAATAAACTGTGAGTGCCAGTTCATAATCCGGAATCTTTTCATAAATAACAGCCTATTCAGGATAGGCTGGATCTGTGATCTCATTACTCCAACAAAGGAAATTTTCAAGTAAGACAAATAAATTTCCCTGTTCTTATTTGTAACGAGGTCCTCAAATCTATGACACTAGGATTTTCATTGAGGGAGTGGATGTGGGCCCACTATATATGGTTATGTATAGATGCAAAAGGGATAACCCTTTCCTAATAATTACTGGGATGCTACAGAAAGGAGCACCTGACTACCAAAAGCAGCATCAAATTATGACTGATGTCCAGCTTGTAGAAGTTGAAGGTAGTATGGACAGATGACCGGCTGCTTCACAGATTTCTTTGTATGAGGTGTAAGATCTTTCTGCCCATGAAGTCACTTCATTTCTGAAGGAATGAGCTCTGATATTGGCAAATGGTATTACTCTTTCTCACTTGTATACATCTAAGATACCATTTCCAGGTGGCTCAGTTACTGAAAATTTCAAAGCCTTCTTTCCTTGTGATGCCAGATAATAAAAAACAAAAAACATTTCTCACGCTAATCTGAACTCTGCAACGAATATATACTTTGACAGTGCTGCAGACATCCAAAGTAAGCCAAAATTTCTCTTTGGGGGAGCACTGGAGGTAAGCAGAAGGGGGGGGGCGGAGAGGGGAAGAGAACAATCTCCTTGTCTATGGACCCTGGAGTTAAACTTTAATATTAACACAAGGTTGGTTCTGAATACCACGTCAGATTTATGGAAGGTGCAATACTGAGGGTCCAGAAAAGAGAACTCCCAACTCTGACACCCTGTGAATGGACCTGATTACAACAAAAAGGCCACTTTAACAATTAGGAACTAATGAGACACTTTCACGGTCTAGATAATGCTCGGTCCTGCCTTGAGTGCAGAAGACTGGACTAGAGGACCTCTCAAAGTCCCTTCCAGTCCTACGATTCTATGAGTGGTTCCAAAGAAGGGCTTTTAATGGCACTGAGAACCAGGTAAGACACCATAAAAGAACTTTGTGGAATTAGGGAGGATGGAGAAAAGATACTGCTGTCATAAGAAAAATGCTGGACATCTGGGTAAGATGAAATTCATTTCTTGTTTAACAATGCTAGATAAAGCAGCAACTTCATCTTTGAGAGTCTAAATTGCCAAGCCTAGCCTGAGTCCATCTTGAAGAAATTCAAGAATCTGTGGTACTGATGCAGATGACAGGAGTGAGCGCCTTGTCCTGGTACCGATGGGCAATCCTCAACCAGGCTGCTGAATATGCCAAGTTAGTGAATTTATTGCTGGAAGCTAGTAGTGTGGATTTTACTTCTTCTGAATAAGATTTTGGTTTAAAAGGCTCCATTCAAGAACTAGGCACCTAGACTCAGACTTCCTGGATCCTAATACAAGACTGGTCCTTGTAACATCATATCTTCTCTGGATGGAAAGGGGATGGGAGGTCTTTGTACCATGTCAAGGTGGTCAGAAAAGCAAGATCACCTTGGCAAGAAGGCAGCTTTGGCAATTTGGGTCCAGACACCCTCAAGGTAGAACAGAAGGTTCATATCCCAAAAATCACTTGGGTGGTACAGTCTAAGACCTACTCTGCATGAGGCTTGTATATGAAGGCCACCCAAGAAGGGGTAGACTTAGATCCTCCTTGTCTGAAAGCTACTACTAACACTGCGAGCACTTCCATAAACATTTGCAGTGCTGCTGCTAAACCAAAGAACCTGTATTGATAGTGTTGTGCTCCTAGAGCAAAGTTTTGAAAGTATTTGTGAGACGATCAAATTGGGATTCAGAGAAAAGTATCCTTCGTATTGTCAAATGCTGAGGAATGTTGATGCTGCAGCAATGCTATAAGGCTGCTAAGCTGTTATAGGAGTTCAGTGCTTCTGTTCTTGGAGCTCCGGTGTTATCAGCATGAGCAGAGTGTGCAGCCTGCGAATTCAGCAGACCCCAATGTTACTCTTCGAGAAGGACCACACACACGGTTCAGTGACAAAGGCACGGGGCCAGGTTTATTGCCTTTAAGGCACAGTCCTAATTTGCACAAATACATTAAACATAAGTGCAAGGAGTGGCTCTCAGCCACACAGAGTTAAGTTGAGGTACCCCAAAATTTATAGACTGAGAAACATCTGGGCTAAACTGTTTACATAGCACCTTACATGTTTCATGACATCTGTTTGTCATGACCCCTTGTACTTTGTTCCTGATATCTTGGACAACACATCCCTATTCATTATTCTGTCAGACCATCCGACTGTGGTAGGTTGGGATGTATCTGTACTAGCCTTCTGGAATGTATTTACATGAATATCTAGTGCCTAGTACTTCTTAGGAGTGCCTACATTATAGCAATGCTAGCAGCAACTTCAACAAGCTCATGTACCAGACAGAGAACTTGCAAGCATCTTCTTTAATAAATGGACTGACTTTGGTTCACAGCCTCTGGATCAGGCCTCAGGTCTTATACCAGGCCCAGTGATCCAGGCTCTCTCTTGCTACTACACTTCATATCTAGTGATGTCAGATGGCAGATAGTGTGGATTTTAATACCTCCATCCTGAATTTTTATTTCTCCATAGATTTGTTGAGAGACCTGGCATTGAGAATTCCTCTTTCGCCACCGCCTTCATTTTTTTTTTAAATGGGACTAGGAACAATATGGAGTAAAGGCCTCATTACCTCTGTAAAAGAGGAACACACTCTATCGCTCCCATTCATAGGAAATCTAAGAGGTCTGTCTGCATGTCCTGGCTCCTCCTCTTCCTCCCCAAAGAAAAACCCTTAGGCTTCTCCTTTCTTTTTTTTTAAATAGATTGAGAGGAGCCATCCATTCTAGTATGGCTTGTGAAAACCTGCCAGGGCCCTTAGGGTGAGATGACAGCTCTTTTTTGTTTGTTTATTTTTGTTGGCCTGGTACCCGACAGTTATTGTGCCCCAAGGAGGGGCCCAAGATTATGCCAGAGTGGACTTGGCTGCCTGGGAAGGGCCAGTGAGGAGACCATTCTTTCAGGTTAAAATCAATCTTGATTAGAAACGACAAGTTCCTGACTATTAGGGGAAAAGGACATTTATCTTCTGTAGTGATCCCAGATTAAATCTTGACTTGTGCACATTGAAAAACCCTCTGGACTTATAAAATGGAGGCCAGAGGAAGCATGGAGTAGAAAGACAGAAATCATGGACTAAAAGGGCCCTTACTGCCTACCCAGTTCTTCCACATCTGGGTTGGAGTCCTTTTCATCACTCCATAGCTGTCTGCTGGGGAAGGAGGTGGTTGTGTGCCATGGCAACTTGCAACTGAAGCTGGGAGCAATAACCAATACATTAGGACATGGTGACTTAAAGCAGCAGCCAAGGACGACAACAATACTTTTCCAGTCCTTTAGGCGTGGTTGGAAAATCCCTATCTCACTATTATACCCTCACAGGCTGCATGAGGAGGGGTATATAGCTATGGCTTACCTAGGGCATCTGCAGACCTCCTAAGAGTAGTTTTCAATATGCAAATGATACCTCCCTTACCTATGTATCATTAACATGCCACAGAATGAGATTTTACTACATTGTACTCTGAGACTAATAGTGACTAATAGTGTAACATAAAGGCACTTTATGGATGCTTTTATTAGGCCACTTTGAACTTGGTCTGCTTTCTTATTTGAATCAAACAGCTTGAGGTTCACTGAGAGCTAATTTTAATTTGTCCAGTTTCTTTATTAGTCGAAGGAGAAGTCATGTTAATCCAGCATTTGTTAAAATCAAGTAAAATTGTAGTTTACAGGCAAACCTTGGCGTGGTAAGTGTGATCTCCATCTTGGAAATTGATGGTTCCAAATGAGTCAGTGGGACTTGTTTGTGTGTGCTTTTGGACAGACCATTCTTCATTCTCCCTCTCCATGGTAGACTGGCAGACAGTCAAACTATAATCTATCCCAGGATGGTCTCCAATCAGCCGTCCACAGCAACATCTCAAATTAAAAGTAAAATCACTCATTACATAGTTTATCCCAGATTCCACTTGTTAAATTGGCAAAGATGACATCACACTACATAGCAATCTGCCACCAAATCAAAATGATTAATAAGGACAAAAAGACATGAGATAGACACACCAACACATTGTGATTCCGATGCTGGAAAAATTGTAGCAGCTACCTATGGATCTTGTCTCTTTCTTACACTTTGAGAACGCTTGTATAGCTTTCCAGGCCCATAAAATATTCCTGAATTAAACTGAAAATTGAATTTCAGGCTTATTATGCTCAATCTTGTGGATTTCTGGATACCATTTAAGATAAATACTGGGATTCTAAAATTGATTATGATGAGGATGATTAATTTGTTGTATTGTGATTGAACTTAGGAGCCCCATTCATGGGCTAGTAAGACATCACAAGGACAGGGGCTGCCTTTTAATTAGATAGAAATTGAGATAACTCTTCATGCTATTTTAATCTCTTGAGCCCTACTTAAACTGAATGTAATAAAGTATGTCCACTGAAGTAGAATGTGAATGAGACATTAACAGAATCGCATTTGGCATAGAAAACACACAGCAAAATTCAAAAGGCATTACAAATTTACTATTCAAAAGATTCCTAGTCTCACCTTCTAGCTTAATTTATTAATATGCCTGGCATCTTCTCTGGGAACATTTCAGGTTTTAAAATATTCTTGTGAGATTCTAAAATATGCTATGCCCTTGGCACTGTCCTCCCTCTGAGCCTGTCTATTGCTATTAGGAACATCTGGCCAGGCTACCAGCATTAAAAGACAAGAGTATTTTTAGGTCCCTAAAAATCAGAGATGAACAAACCAATCAGTTGAAGGGACAAACTATTCTGAATTCCAATACTTTCCCTGACTCAACCCAAAATTTTAAAGATTCAAATTGCTTTGATAAATCTGCACCCAGCAAGCTCCCACAATGTCCATCAATATTTGTCATCCACCAAAATTCCTCCCCCAGCCTTCTCTGTAACAGCCCCCCACTGATCCCAACACTTGCACTCATTGAATTCTTGAGCACCTCTGAAACCACAGACCACGTACAACTTAAATCAATAGTTGATCCAAGGTCCACAGTAGGCTAGGCCTACAAAACCCCACAATGGTATCAAAGTTAAGAGGTTTATGGAAGTCTTCCAGAGAGACAGGGAATCTTGTGAGGAGCTGAACATGGGAAGTTGGGGCTATATAACAACTGGGTTCTATTGCAAAAGGGAAGAATGGGAGGAGAGAACTGGTGGGGGATGCAATGGATAGTTCAGACAAGTATCTCAATTTTTTGCCACTTACCTGAGCCAAAATCCCAAATCTTTTAAGATTTGCCCAACACTGCTGAAAGCAGATTTTAAAATTATTACAAATGGGGACAGTTTGCTACAGAGGAAAAAATGGCTAAAAAGAGAAGCATAGGCATTAAACAAAGGGAGTAAAAATAAAAACATGGAAGAGAAACAAATAAGTCTAAACAAGTGAAGGAGGAAATAGCAAGAAGAAAGAAAAAGCAGATAAGAAAGCAATACAGAACTGAACAAATTATTTTTAAATGATCGCCAATTCTCTTTTGTAAGATTCCAAAAGAGAAAAAGAATTGCATCAACAAAGTTTAAAATAGCTGTGTAATTCTAAACAAAGCTTAAGACAATTGCCATCCCCTGTAGAAGCTGAGGAATCTGATATGCAGACTTCCTGGTATTTCTACCACAGAGAATGACATCATCTGCTCCCTAAGGTTTGAAATAACCATTCAATTTTAAACCTTTCTTTTTATACTGTGACAGACTGAGTATTATCTGAAAGAAACAGTGTTTGAAATACATAATTAGTAACAGGGCATTAGTCTTTCCTCACATAATACTCTGATTAAACTAATAATTAAGCAAAGGAAACAGAGTTGCCACAGAGAGAATGTAAAGCTACCATATCTGAACGCTAATACATCGTATTAATCTCAGGAAGATTGTTGTTTATGAAGGCACTTTTTGGCACTTAGAAGGTGCTTAATTATACATGCACTCAAACTCTTTGATATAACCTTATAAGCAAATACAATTTGAACTATTCAGTGTCCTACAAAGGCAGATTGGAGGATGAGTTTGGAGGAATGAAAACACACTTGGATATCGAGTAAACTGGTACAAACAATGAAGAACTGAAGAGTTGTAGAAATGTAACTCTGTGGATTAAAAACTAGCCTCACTGCTGCTGGTACAGTGATGCTTAATTAAAAGTCAGAAGGTCATAAGGACTCTTAACACTTGAAGAACAAAGAATAAAACATAATGAGACTGCTCAATAAGTGCTCACTCCCAAGACAAGAAAGCATTCTACAGCCTGATCCAATAGATAACAGTGGAGAGCAGTTTGGAAAGGCAGAGAACATCTCTCAACTTGCCACACAGACCCTAAGGTTTTGTCTTGAGTAGGAAAAGTGTTTCAGTTTCAGTTGGGTTTGGCTAACACATGCGAGCTAAGTGCCTTTGAAATTTAGCCTTTTTCTGAGTCAAGACAAATGTTGAAGTATTAACAAAAAACAGAGATCTGTCAGAAAGGGATCAGGGATGCACACAAACTCTATGGTGTAGTGGAATGGGACTGGGAAGGAGACTTTCAATATGGAACAAATGTCAAGGAAGATCAACATTCTGATTTAACAGCCTTTGCAGTATCACCTTAAATGCATACTTATGGGAGCTGTGTACAAGCACTAATGTTAATTTCAAAGGTGGGATCAAAAATGTGATGATGAATATTGGTAGTATGAATATCAGTTGCCTAAAAAGGCTACAGCCCTGTAAAAAAACCCACAAAACTACATGAGGTCCAGTGTGTTCCCCTTTCTCATTATAATAAATTAAAAGAAAACAGACCAAAAACTTTCCTAGTGCTCTTATGTCCTTTACCAAGCTGGTTTCTACAAAGCAGGAGCCCTGAATTATCAGTGCTAAATGCTGATGTGAGAGACAGGCCCAAAAATTTAGGGGAAAAAGTTAGTGGTGGTCCTTACAAGGTGACCCCCAAAAGGATTCCATTCCAACTACTTCCCACCATATGCTGGATGGCTCAAGAAGGGATGTGAGAGACAGTAGGAACCAGCTGAGAGGGGAACTGTTAGCTGCCTAGGGAGGAGTTTTGTACTATTTCTGCCTGGTAGCTATCAGGACAGGAGTAAAACACAATCTGCCACAGAAGTCTTTCTTTGTACATTTCCTAGTGTGTAAGAATTCAGTCTTGGTACGCAATTTACTTTAGAATAATCTATAATAAATTGCTCAGAAATTATATTCTGATAGTTTCAGTGGACACAGTGTTTTGTCATTGTTTGCTGGATTAAGAACAGCAATTGATTCTTTAGCTCATTTTAGAAAGCATAGCCTCATATTTATAAGGCCTTACCTGATTAATTTCTGGCATATCTGGCAACCTGCAGGACATCTGGAGGAATATATGTCAGTAAAACAGTGTATTATTATATACAAGAAAACGTCTATAATAATAATTTGATCAATCAAATGCATTAAATACAGGTAATAAAGACCTCTGCAAAATTTCTAAGCAATGACATTGAAACTTTATGTATTCATCATCTCAAGATCTATTTCAAAAGCTCAGTGTTTTATTTGAATTGTCATTATTTATCAAGCACCATCAATGGATTCACAACTATATAATTGTATTACCATCCCCAAGAAGTTCTAACGTTAGGACCTGATCCTAGTCTTATTTAGGCAGTACTACCATTTAATTAGTCATAAAGCTTGTGAGGAAAAGGTGTTTGTTTTGTGCATTCCTCAAACATGGGTTGAAGCATTTTTATTTCTGGATCTTTCCAGAATTCTGTGGAAAAATAGAATGATTCAGCTCGCTGCTTCAGACAGAGACCTGCTGGTAAAGGCACAGTGATTAATAGCAGCCTTTCTTCTTCTATTTAGAAGAGGTTTTACCTTATTGTTTGAAGTGAGGTCACATTTTTGGAGTACGATGGAGAATTTCCATGTAATAGTAATTCAGTTCTGTGAACTACACCACACTTTTCCCTCTCATGGTCTATCTCACCTGGAGGCTAGGCCACACCTCCAGTTATCAGACTCAGAGCTACATGTCTGAAAGTCCAGAAAGGTCAACGGCTTCCATTTTTGGTATTCAAACAAACAGTGGTTCTGTCACCACTTTATAAGTGCGTTGGCTGAATTGTCTATGAAACAATTAATGAATGACACTGCAGCCCTAACCCAGTTATGTGCCTTTTGCTAGCCATTTTATGTGATGTCTCTAGTGTCATCACATGAAAAAAGGTGGCTAAATCCTCTCCTGTATATAACAGCAACTATTCTATCTGTACCTTCCTTAATATTTAAAGAAATATTGGTGTGAGCTTCGAACTGCATGACCACAGAGGACATGAAGCACTCATGTAATCGTACCACCACAAATTGTAAGAAGAGCATCCAAACTGCAGTACATTACCATCCCTATAACATCTTTTGATTCTCTTTAAATATAACAAAAAGAAAACCAAAACCACAACTGTACCTGTGAGGATCTTTTGAGCTGGGTATGACTTTTGCACATTCTCTTTTATAGAAGACTCCTTCAATCCAAGACTTCTGGGACTGAAAAATAATACCAAACATAACTGCAGTCCTGTACCTCAGAAATCAAAATAAATAATTACTACATCATTTCTACAGTGGGGGACACGTAAAATCTCAAAATGCTTTACACTATGATATGTATGTAGTGTGGCTGTAGACATGTCAGTCCCTAAATATTAGAGAGACTAGGTGGGTGAAGTAATATCTTTTATTGGACTAAAAAAAGTTGTTATAGTTACAATAGAAATTATTATCTCACCTACCTTGTCTCTATTATACTATGACATCAGGAAACCAAATGCCAGTTAATAGTATCAATTAGCCTAAACCAGAATCCTGAATCAGAACAACCTTGACACCCCACTCCCAATCTTAGAGAGGTTCCATCTGAACCTAAACTCGTTAGTTTGGGTCTCTCTCTTATTAACCAATCTGAAAGCTCATTCAGAGGAGGTTTAAGACTTACTTATAGTAGATGAAGTATCTAGGGCAACCCAGAACTGGGGTGAGATAAGAAATAAATGCTGATCTGTCACTATTCTCCTTCTTCTGGATGATATATGGGAAATGTCTAGTATGTGGCTATCTTTTTAAATTTGTAGTAACCCTGGAAAGGGCAGGCTTTGAATGATCATTATAATAAACTTCTCTGAGAGAGACGAGTGCAATTTTCTCAATGCATGTTAAAAATTGAAGTTCTCCCAATTATATGTTTACTGATATGGAACTACAGAGAAATGCTGAAAAAAGACATCCCCAAGGAGTTGATCCTTTAATGAAGTCCACCAGAGTCTTTCCATTGGATAAGGCCCATAGAGAAGGGTATGAAATTGAGTGAATGGGATGTGCACTGCCCTATGAGCACAACTCATGAAAAAAAAAGTCACTGGGAGAGTCCATCACGATTTATTGCAAGACCATAGTAATAACAATCTGGTGCTCAACTTCACTCTTCTGTCACTTTGCTTTTGATACTTCTACTTCCCTATCCCTTATCTATATAGTGTCTAACTAGATAATAAAATATTCAGGGCAATGACCTGTCTTCATACTTATTTGTAAAGTGCCTAGCACCCGCTATATAAAGTGCTATATTAAATAGTAAATAATCAAAACAAATGAGAATGCCAGTAATTTAATTAACAGAGTATATTGTTAGGAGTTTTTGCAGGTCAAGTTCTGTCATAACCCAGAATATTCCTTTTCAGTTCATTTGATTCATGGAAATATGATGCTTAATAAAGGCTTTTTTAAATTCACCTCCAAACCCTTAAATATTATCATTCCAAACAAAACCCTGTGGCTGTTGATTTGACTGGTGTTCAGAACATCAAGAGCTGTGCAAAATGAGGTGTAAAAGTTTCTAAAAGGTCTCAATTTGACAACCATTGAAAGCAATGGGACTCTTTCATTTGATGTTAATAGGAGCTAAATCAGACATTTACTAAGATATTAAAGTTGGTAAGAAAATAGATTTCTTGTATTGATTTGATCATGTATTCTTCTGGGAACTGCTGAATTTAATTGAGGCTAGTTGTACTTGAGAAAGATGGAGGTTAGAGAATAGGGAGGATGATCAGAGTTTGATAGTTGCTCAGAGATACACAGGAATATTAATAATCTCAGAAAGAAATGCACTGAGTACAAATTTTAAAAAGGCATAGAAATGCAGTTCAGGGGAAATGTTGAGTAGGAGTTGCATGGACTAATTTCATTATTTGATAGCAGGTTTTGTACACACATTGTCAGAAACACTTTGGACGCATTCCTATTAGGAACCTTTACTCCCTCATGCTTTCCAAACAATTCTATCTTTATTTCTTGAGCAGCCAAGGAAAAAATTGAACTGATGCTATTTTAGCAAGTGGGGATTCTAATATTCCAAAATGTCACCACTTTCTTGTACATACAGTTCTAAGCTTCTCAAAAGCAGCAGAGAACAGTATGTCCATTAATTGTATTCATTGCCTTAAGGAAGAATTAATTTTGCTGAACTCAATTAAAATTACTATGTTTAGAATGACCTAGTGGCTCCTTGATTAGTGCTGTACAGAACAACTTGAGAGATTGAGCAACAGCAGGAAGAACTAACAGAGGCAACATGGGAAGAAAATCGAAGGGAAAAAGGAGTTCAGGAGAGCAGGCAGTTTCTCAAAGACACAATATTAAAGGCACAATAGCAAGCTATCCTGATGCAAAGGAAAGATAGGAAAAATAGTAAGAGGCCAATATGGCTCCATCAGAAGTTCTATAATGACCTGAGAACTCAAAAGGAATCTTGCAAAAAGTAGGAAAAGACAAATTGCTAAGGAGTACAAAAGAATAGCATGAGCATGTATGAACAAAATCAGAAAGGCTAAAGCACAAAATGAGTTACATCTAACAAGGGACAAAAGGCAAGAAGAAGAGGTTTTATAAATACATTAGGAGCAAGAGAAGGATTGATCCAGCACTGTTCAATAATTTTAATAATGACTTGCAGAATGGAGTGAAGAATATGCTTATAAAATTGCTAGATGACACCAAGCTGTGAGGGGGTGTAAGCACTTCGGAGGAGAGCATTAGAATACAAAAGGATAATTGGTCTGAAATCAACAAGATGAAAGTCACTAAAAAACAAGTGCAAAGAACTACTCTTAGGAGGAAAAGAATATCATAGAAGATCCCAACTTGAATATGAGCTAACAATATGATACAGTTGCAAAAAAGGCTAATATTCTGTGTGTTAACAGGGTTGTTGTGTCTAGGGGAAGGATGGTAACTCTTCCTCTCTACTCAGCACTGGTGGCCTCATCTGAAGTATTGTATCCAGTTTTGGAAGCCACACTTTAAAAAAAGATATGGACAACCAGAGCCAGTCCACAGGAGAGCAACAAAAATGATCAGAGATTTATAAAAACTGACCTATGAGGAAAGGTTAAAAAACATTAGACATGTTCAGTCTTGAAGAAAGATGACTGAGGGGGGAAACTGATAAAAGTTTTCAAATATATTAAAAAGGATGGTGATCAATTATTCTCCATGACCACTGATGATAGGACAAGAAGTAATCATCTTAACCTGCAGCAAGAGAGTTTTAGGTTAGATATTAGGAAAAACTTTCTAACTATAATGGTAGTTAAATGTTGAAATCTGTTATCAAGGAAAGTTGTGGAATGCCCATCATTGGAGGTTATTAAAGACAGGTTAGACAAAACCTGTCAGGAAAGGCCTCGTATACTTGATCCTACCTCAGCAGAGAGCGTGTGGAGTAGATGGCCACTTGAGGTCTCTTCCACCCTTATATTTCGATGATTTTACGCTCAGCCCTGAGAGACTGAGTAAGAGCCTAATGTGCTTTCCTCTCAATTTATGAGCAGCATTATTAAGTCATAAGTATAACTGTCCGTGTCAAGTCTCTAATATCTTTTGTGCCTGGTATCTTTATGTAATACGGCTTAAAGGGCCATTGCCTGGTCAAGCGTGGTCAAAAAATGTATTTTCATAAACCAAATAGATACAAAGCATAAAACTAACAAATGTTTGTTCCAAGTCTTTGTTAACATGGCGTGACATCAGATAAAGTAAAATAAACAGGCATACACAAATAAAAATTATTTGTCCCCAGAACGGTCTAATATCACCATTGAGATGCTTTTGTTCTCCATACCACAGTGCTACATGAGAAGCTTCCCTTCCAGAGGCTTTTGTATGGAGTCAGACAGAAGAAGCAGGTGCAACCATACAGTCACAGAAGAGCAGGTAGTAGCAGCCGTGCAGCAGCAGTACTGGTCCCTGTATGGTGAGGGATCAACTGAGTAGATTTAGAACTATGGGCTAATATGGAATGGAGCTACTGTGAATACAATCATGAATGTATTAGCCAATGTTAGACATGAATTAATACTGAGCTCACTAGTCACCCTGCCATGTGTTGAATGATCATTTAAGTTATCTGTTTTTACCCCCACATTTCTTACTGATTACCATAAATCCAAGAGTGGTCAGATAATCAAATCTTTCCATCAGACTGCACCAATATGCAAGGGAAATCATGTATTTGACCTGCTGGAACTAGCTTTCTAAACAAAGGTTTGCAGGAAACATTCAGCCCCTTCAAGACCAGACAATACGCATTGTTCACTGACTGAACAGCAAACTCAGGAAAATTAGGTAACACCGTAAACACCAACCATCAGTATTTCAGCACAATTAACTATACAAATGTCCCTACTAAGGTCAAGAACAGTCACACTATTTTTCTGCAGCATATTGCACCTGAAGCTGTCAAAGCACTTTAACAACATGACTTAAATTTTAGTCACCACACATCTCAGTTGTGAAACATATAGGGATAATTTACCTGCTACTAAAAAAACCATTGCTGAGGTAAAATAAAACAGTTGTCTTCAATAAAACACTGCAACACTACACAGGTTTAGGTCATGAAGAATAAATACTGTAGCCAACAGAAACAATAGAGTAATGTATTTAGGCAGAATATAACTGAACTGGAATCTGGCTAGAACAATGGGGCATCTATACTCTTATTACAAGTGCTATGGGATTTTTATAAGCCATGAATGGCAATGACCTCTGTTTTATATCTTATCTGAAACACAGTTTCTTGAGAAGCACGGTGCTACTTAGCACCATGCTAGGGCATTGGTTCAGTGCTGAATCAGAGGAAACAGTACTGCCTACAGTAAATTTCCCAAACCGTTTCCAACAGCCCCTTGGCCTTTCTCTGAGACCTCCCGTGTGAGTATGGGCCCAGAATGCCTGCTTGGCTGGTGAGATTTGACAGATTTAAAGCACATCCTATAATAAGATTTTTCTGGCTAAGAAACACTGTTTCCTTCAAAATTAGAAGGGTAAACAATTTGTAACAGCAGCATTGTTTAGTGGTCCATCATGGGTCTAAAATCCAGAAACTGCTGAGTACTTATATTGGCCCTGCAGACCTTTTATTACTGGTGTCCAAGGCTTGGAAAAACCCCAGCTTCACTTAGAGTCCAGGCTGTGTGTGCAGGGCTAGCAATCAGGAAGATATAATTTTTCTAGTACACTGAGTGCAGTTGTCAGAAATCATTCAGGACAGATTGTGTTTGACCCTTACACATCTGTGTGATGTGGGAGAGTTCTAATCCCTTATGTGTGGCCCATGCAGGCTCTGTGCTTAGGGATGAAGCTACTTTTAACTCAATTTTAAAAAAATTAAGTGTACAGCAAGTCATCTAAAAACAGCATTTCAGGAGGGGATTAAACTAATAGCAAAAGGGGAAGGTAAAAAGGGAGAAGATATGAGCACTCAACACAAAATCAAGATGTTGAGAACAGAATTCATCAAGGAATCAAAGAATACAAAGAGAAGAAATTACTGAATTGTCTTTACAGTAATGTTAGGAGCCTGGGTAACAACAACAACAACAACAAAAGAGGAATTGGAATTGCTCATTTCTGAGTTTAAATTCTAACTAATTGGTATTGCTGAAACCTTGTGGATGATTCACACAATTGGAATGTTAAAAATCAAGTATTATAATATATTTAGGAAGGATCAAGTTGACTAAAAGTGAGTGAGAGTAGCACTATATGTCAAAAATGGCATTACCTGCTTACAAATCACTAATAATTTTCTTGCAAGAAAATTATCTTGATACTTATGGATCAGTGATCTAATAGATAATACCCAAGATGGGGTACTGGTAAGTGTCTGTTACAGACCACCAAATGACAGTAGGGAACAGGATGATTGACTTCTTACACACATATCTAATATTTAATATATTTAATAGGGTCAAATTCACAAAGCCGAAAACAATTATGAGCCGAAACAGCTGGAAGAAAGAAATTAATCAGAAAAATGTGAATGATAATTAGGAATCATTTAAGAACATGTTACTAGATGCCTACAATCCCACAATTGAGGAAGAAGATTGTACTAGTTAATAAACCAATCCGATTGGGAGGGGAAGTGAAGGCAGCCATAAATTTTATTTTATACATACATATAATATATATATATATAAACAAATGGAGAAAGGGGAAGTTGATAGTAAGGAATATAAACCAGAAGTTAGGAATTATAGAAAATGGATAAGGAAAGCCAAAGGACACAAGGAAAGCTCTATGGCCAGCAGAATGAAGGACAACAAGGAGGAGTTTTTTTAATATATTAGAAACAAAAAGAATCCTGACAATAGTATTGGTCAATTACTAGATGAAAATGGCAGAATTATTGCTAATAATGCAAAAAGGGCAGAAGTGTTCAATGAATATTTCTGTTTTGTATTTGGAGAAAAAAAAACAGATGATGTAGTCATCACACAGGGATGATAAGAACTCCTTCCATTCCACCAGTATCTTTGGCAGATGTAAAGTTAGACATTTTAAAATCAACAGGTCCAAATAACTTGCATGCAAAAGTTTTAGAAGAGCTGGCTAAGGAGTTCGCTGGAATGTTAATGTTGATTTTCAATAAAACTTGGCTCACTGAGGAAGTTCCATGACACGGGAAGAAAGCTAATGTTGTGCCAAGTTTTAAAAAGAGTAAACAGGATGACCTTGATCATTATAGATCTGTCAGCCTGACATTGATCTCTAGCAAGATAATGGAGAGGCTGATATGGGACTCAACAGCAAACTAAAGGACAGTAATGTATTTAATGTAAATCAACATGACTTTATGAGGAATGGATCCTATCAACCTAACTTCATATCTTTTTATGGTGAAATTACAAGTTTGGTTGATAAAGCTGAGTGTTGACATAACATACTTAGACTTCTGCAAGGTGTTGGACTTTGTACCATGCAACATTATGATTAAAAAACTAGAATACTATAAAATTAATATGGCACGCTTTAAATAGATTATAAAACTAGTTAACCGATAGATCTCAAAATGTAACTGTAAACAGGAAATCATCATCGAGCAAATCTGTTTATAATGGGGTCCCAAAGGGAACAATTCTTGGCCTTATGCTATTTAACATCTTTATCAATGACCTGGAAGAAAACATAAAATCATCACTGATATGTTTGCAGATGACACAAATATTGAGAGAGTGATAAATAATGAAGAGGAGAGGTCACTGACTAAGAGCAATCTGGATCACTTGGTAAACTGGGCGCAAGTCAATACTATGCGCATTAATATGACTGAATGTAAATACATACATCTCAGAACAAAGAATATAGGTAACGTTTACAGCATGGGGAACTTTGTCCTGGAAGCAAAAAAGAAAAAGACTGAAAAAGATTTGGGGTTTGTGGTGGATAATCAGCTGAAATATGAACTTGAAGTGTGGCATTGTGTCAAAAGAGCTAATGTAATCCTTGGATACAGAAATAAGGAAATCTCGAGTAGGAGTAGAGAGGTTATTTCACTTCTCTATTAGTGACCACTGCTAGAAAACCGTGATCAGTTCCGATGTCCACAATTGAAGAAGGATATTGACAGATTAAAGAGGGTTCCGAGAAGAGCCATAAGAACAGTTAAAGGATCAGAAACTATGCCCTATCATGACAGATTCAAGGTCATCAATCTATTTATCTTAAAAAAGAGAAGGTTGAGGGTGACTTGATTACAATCTGTAAGTACCTGTGAAGTCACTCTGTTAAGTCACTCTGCAACTCCTGCTCAGTTTTCCTGTGTTTGTACTACACCTACAACATGGAGCCCCATCCTGACTGGGGGGCTTGTAATAATAACAACAAAATTTCATTAAATAAAATAATTAATACATATTTTTAGTATTCTTTACTTCCGTTGATCCTGCAGTCACAGCACAGTTGAGAGAAAGCAAGCTGGATTCTATTCTTTCTGGGCAGTCAACAAGATTGCTTAAGTTCCAGCTCTGATGTTAAGAGTCCCTAACTGCCCACTGGCAACGAATTCATTATTATGTAACAGCACCGCCTATCAGGTCTGGCCAACTCACTATGCCTAGCACCTTGTTGTCATGTTATTTATCTGTAAAGAATTTTGTGTAAAGGAGGAAATAAAAACTTATATCATACTGGTCGTCCTAATCATTCCATGGTGTATGTACAGGTAACAATTAAAAAGTTATGGGTATGTACTAAAAATATGATCAAACCATGAAATGAGGCAAAGCCGGTAAACAAGTTAGTCCAGACAAAGGAATTTTGATTTGCCTGCCTGCCTAGATCTGGAATGTAAATGGAGCAAAGTAGGCCAAAGCCATTTGGAGTTTATATTTGCAGCTGAAGTCAGCAGGAAAAACAAATTAACAAGAGTATTAGAAAAGAGGACCTGGCACCAGCACAGCAGGGAACAAACAGCAAGAATACTTTTCAAAGGTTTCCTAGACTATAAGAAGGTGGGGGTGCAAGAAAGACATTGTGGTTATCCATCACTGAGGGAACAGAGGTCAGCATCTTCTGTATCTATGAATGACGGAGAGGTGACTTCATGTGCAAAATTGCCTTAGACAAGGATTGTAGCCTGTTAAGTTTTAGTTACTAGAAAGCATGTTATACTTTCGGTTTTTTTGTAAATAGTTTCTGTTTCTATTATCTTTGCTTATCACTTAAACTTCTGTTCATTTTTAATGAACTTATTCTTGGTTTTACTATGAGTTCATCTCAGTACAATATGTCAAAGTGTGACTCCTCAGCTGATCTAGCAGGGTAGAACGTATATTGTCTTTCTGGAGACAGCAGATGTGGTCATTTCTGAGAGTGTCCAGTGACAGGGGCTGGGTACATCAGAGGAATGCTTTTTAAGCATGTTTGTGGTCAGAGTGCAACTAAGGTTAACCGGCAAGGCAAAGTATAGGGGGCAGAGCTTTTGAGGAGCTTGTTTGGGAGGCTAACAGCATGGAGATGACTTGGACTTCCAGCAAGTCCTCTCTCACTGAGGCAGACGGTAACAAGGTGACTCACACCAGCTACTTACACTTGTATTATATAAAGCCAAAGGCAACAGTCACACGGGTATCACAGTGGTTTGTACTATTTTATAACAAGCTGACTATCCCCTTGATAAGCAACAGAAAATGGACGACACCTGTTTATATTTCAACCTCACTAGTACATTTCCAATATTTTGAAGTAAAGCATATTTGTGTTACTTAAAGATCAATATTATGATTAAATCAGTAATCATAACCACCACATTGATCGTAATTGTTCCACTGTTTTCTGATGCTCCCTCCAGCTCTTTGTTGTATCCATCTTCTGGCCTCTTACTTTATTCTAAGTTTTCTGGGGCAAGGACCAGATTTTGTCTTCTGTGCCTAGCACAATGGGGTACAGACATAAGAAGACTTAAGAGGGGGAGGAGCAGAATCCCTAAAGCTGACAGAGGTTTAAAAAAAAAACAAAAAAAACAAACAAACAAAACCACCAACACACACTTCTTTGCCCCAGCCTGGCCTTCTCCAGCCCAGCTGGGTTGTAAGGGTGCACCTGCAGCTCAAGGGCACCCACTCATCCCCAGATGTAGCATTGCAAGGATTTTGACTTCCATAAACCACTCCCACCCACCACAGGCCACTTTGTTGTCTACAATGGCCAGTCCCAACTGGTGTCTTCCTCTTCTGGAACAACAAGGGTCCAACTTAAAGCCAAAATCAAATGTCCAAACTAATAGCTCTTCTGCCCCTCTCAGGCACCACTGAAGTCCTCTGCTTCTTGGCCTCTACTACTGGCCAAGAAGAAGAGCTTCTCTTACCTCGCTTCTACCCCAGAAGGATTCCCCTACTGCTTCCCCTTGCCAGAGACTCCAGCAGTTTACCTCTGAGGATCTCCCTGTTCCTTTTAAACCTTACGTCAGGCTCCTTTACAGCAGCTTACTCTGCTTCCTTTGAAACTTTTTTGCTTTTGCAAGCCCTAACTCACGGCTCTTTCTCCCCAGGAGCCTACCATGCTCCGTGTGAGTGACTTGGCTTGACTTCTGCAGGCTTCCCAGAAGGGAACATTCCTTGTTCCTCCCTTCAAGGACTTCCTTCCTCTAGTGAGTTCCCAGCTCTATTTAAGTAGTGCTTGCCCTCCTTCACCACCACAGCTGGTGTCAGTCTTCCTAATTAAACCCCTTTACACCTATCTGGAGTCACTAATTAGCCCTAATGCTGCCAGCTCATCAGTGAGACTGGGGGATAGCTGCTAAATCATGGCCAAGGCTGATCCCAGCCTTCCTCAAAGGGCCAGCCAGCTCATGACAGAGGTATTCATTATTACCATCTCCACCCTCCCTGTGGGGTTGCTCCCAGGGCGGTGATAGCTTTAGTCAACTGGGACTAAGGATTTGTCTATACTGGAGTTGGAAGGTGTAATTTCCAGCTTGAATAGCCATGCTCATGCTAACTCTGACTAAGCTAGTGTAGTAAAAAAAACATGGTTACATACCAGTAACTGTTGTTCTTCGAGATGTGGTGCTCATATCCATTCCACGTAGGTGTGTGCGTGCCCTCATGCACAGTTCCCAGACAACTTTTTCGCCTAGCAGCCTCTGTAGGGGCCGGCTCCAGCGCCCCCTGGAGTGCTGCGCTCATGCCGCGGTACTTAGGGCGCCGCCAGCTCAGCAGACCGTCAGTCCCTTCTTTCTGTTGACTCCGACAGCGGGGACGGAGGGTGGGTGTGGAATGGATATGAGCAACACATCTCGAAGAACAACAGTTACTGGTAAGTAACCATGTTTTCTCCTTCGAGTGATTGCTCATATGCATTCCACTTAGGTGATTAACAAGCCATACCTGGAGGTGGGTAGGAGTCACCGGTGAGCTGCTCCCGGCAAAGCTCTGCCGACTCGCGCATCCTCCCTCAACTGCTGGACGATGGTGTAGTGCAAGGTGAAGATGTGAACCGAAGACCAGGTGGCAGCCCTGCAGATGTCGTCCAGGGGGACCCTTCCCAGGAAGGCCTCCAACGCAGCCTGGGCCCTCACTGAGTGCGCCATCATGACCCCAGGAAACTGGACGCCTGCACGCTCGTAGCAGAACTTGATGCAGGCAGTGATCCATCTGGAGATGCACTGCGTGGAGACTGGGGATCCCTTCATCCTGTCCGCCACCGCGACGAAGAGTTGCATGGTCCTCCAGAAAGGCCTCGTCCTCTCTATGTAGAAGGCGAGGGCTCTCCTCACATCCAGGGTGTGTAGTCTCCTCTCCTCCTCTGACCCATGCAGTTTAGGGAAAAACACGAGGAGGAAAATATCTTAGTTATAATGGAATTGGGAGACTACTTTAGGCAGGAAAGCTGGATGTGGTCTCAGCTGTACCTTATCCTGGAAGAACACGGTATAGGGGGGCTCCGAGGTCAATTCTCTTAGCTCAGAGACCCTCCTAGCTAAGGTAATGGCCACAAAGAAGGCCACCTTCCAGGACAGGATCAGCAGGGGGCAGGTGGCCAAGGGCTCAAAGGGAAGCCCCGTCAGTCTAGAGAAGACCAGGTTGAGATCCCAGGGAGGCACTGGGTCATGGATCTGCAGGTAAAGCCTCTCAACCCCCTTGAGGAACCTCACCAAGATAGGGTGGGAAAACAGAGACCTCCCCTCCAACGGCTGATGGAAATCCAAGATGGCCGCTAGGTGCACCCTAAGGGATGCTAGCGCTAAACCCTGGAGCTTAAGCTGCAGTAGGTACTCCAGGATGGCTTGCACGGGGGACGTACCGGGGGCTATGCCCCGCGACTACACCCAGCAGGTGAACCTCCTTCACTTGGCCCTGTACACAATCTGCATGGAGGGTTTCCTGCTACCCAGCAGAATGCGTTGGACCTGCGTCAAGCAGGCTCTCTCCGCGTCCGTCAACCAGAGAGCCTCCAGGCCATCAGGTGTAGGAAGTCCAGGCTTGGGTGCAGCAGGTGACCGTGGTCCTGGGAGAGCAGGTCTGGCCTCCTCGGGAGCTCGATTGGTGCAGTGACAGAGAGGTCCTGCAGCATGCTGAATCAGTGCTGTCTCGGCCACGCCGGGGCAATCAGGATCACGTCCGCTCTGTCCCTCTTGATTTTCAAGAGAACCTTGGGCAAGAGCGGGGACGGGGGGAAACACATACATGAGGGCCTCTGTCAATTTGATGAGGAATGCATCAGAGATGGAGCCCAGCTCGCGACCCCAGAGCAGGCAGAACCTCAGGCACTTCCTGTTCCAGGACGACGCGAACACATCCAGTCAGGGAACACCCCACTCGTGGAAAACTCTGGCCGCTACCTCCGGATGCAACGGCCAGTCATGTTGGGGTAGAAATGACCTGCTGAGGCATTCTGCCTCATCGTTCCTGATCCCCAGGAGGTGAGAGGTGGTTAAACAAAAGTCATGCTTCACAGGGAAGTCCCAAAGTTGAAGCACTTCCTGGCAAAGAGCTGAGGAGCGTGCCCTCCCTTGTTTGTTTATATAACACATCGCTGCGGTATTGTCCATCAGCACCTGTACCATTTTGCCCAGTAAACACTGGAGGAACACCTTTCATGCTAGCCTGACTGTCCTGAGTTCTTTCACATTGATGTGGAGGGCAGTCTCCTTCTGTGACTAGCGGCCCTGCATGCTCAGGCTGCCGCTAATGTGGGCCACCACCCCAGGTCCAATGCATCGGAGATCAGGGTGGCTGAGGGGGTCAAATCCCTGAACCAAATCCCTTCCATCACTGTCCCGGGGTCCCTCCACTACTGTAGCAACACCAGCACTGTGGGGGGCACTGTCACCACTCTGTCCAAGGAATGCCTGCTGGGCACATACACTGAGGCCAACCAACCTTGGAGAGGCCTGCGCCTGAGGCGGGCTAGCCTCACCACAGATGTACACGAGGCCATGTGGTGCAACAGCTGAAGGCACTGCCTGGCTGTCGTCGTGTGGCACCTCTGTAGTTGCGATATTATCGCTGACATGGCCTCCAACCTCAAGCGTGGGAGGAAGGCTCTGGCCCACACTGAGTCTAGGGAGGCCCCTATAAACTCTATGCTCTGTACTGGGGACACTGTCGATTTCTGCTCGTTGATGAGCAGCCCCAGACTGTTGCAGGTGGCCTGGATGAGGGAGACCGCCTCGTGCACCTGAGACCTGAACTTGCCCCTTATTACACAGTCATCCAGGTAGGGGAATATCTGGACCCCTCTGCGCCTCAGGTAGGCCGCCACCACTGCTACACACTTGGTGAACACCCTGGGGGAGGATGAAAGGCCAAAGGGCAAGGCCGTAAACTGGTAGGGGCCACCAGCTACCATGAACTTCAGATAGCGCCTGTGGGTGGGAAGGATGGAAATGTGAAAATACGCATCCTTCAGGTCGAGGCGGCAAACCAATCTCCTGGATTCAGGGCAGGGATAACGGCCACTAGGGACACCATGCGAAACTTCAGTTTCTTTATGAACCTGTTTAACCTGCGCAGGTCCAGTATAGGCCTGAGGCCTCTCTTGGCTTTGGGGACAAGGAAGTACCTTGAGTAGAGCCCCCTTCCCACCTTGAGCGGCGGAACTGCTTCTATAGCTCCCCTATGCAGGAGGGAGTGGACCTCCTGAAGGAGTTGCTCGTGAGATGGTTCCCTGAAGAGGGACGGGGAAGGGGGTAAATTGGGGAGGAAAGCCACCACCTGGAAGACGTAACCCCGGCGCACAGTGTCCAGGACCCAGCGGTCCGACGTGATGTACCGCCAAGAACTGAAGAAGGGCCCTAGCCTGTCCCTGAGTGCCAGGGGTGAATCCAGGGGGGAGGTATTGGTGCCACCCTTGGGTGCACCGTTAAAACTGGCGCTTCCCTTTGGAGTCCTGGGGGAGTCCTTTTTGGGAAGCAGCGGATGACCCAGAGCGGTTGCGTCGTCCGAAACCCCTACTCCTGTCCCTACCCCTTGTGGGGGGGGAGAGGCGTAGGCAGTGGCCTAGGTTGCTGCTGCTGTGGCGGGTGCTGCAGCTGCTGGTGGGTCTGTTGCCTTGCCGCCTGCAGGGTGTATAAGCCCAGGGAGTGCAGGGTGGCCCTAGAGTCTTTGAGGGCATGCAGCTTCTCGTCTGTTTTTTCTGAAAACAGACCAGCTCCATCAAAGGGCAAGTCCTGGATGGAGTGCTGCACCTCCTGGGACAGCCCCATAGACTGAAGCCATGCTGCGCGACGCATGGAGATAGCAGAGGCCATCACCCTGCTGGCTGTGTCTGTAGCGTCCAAGACAGTCTGTAGAGCTGCGCTGGCAATAGTCAGTCCTTCTTTCAAGACCGTGGTAAAGTCCGTGGCTTGGTCCTGGGGAAGGGACTCTGCAAACCTTCGCATGGAGTCCCATAAGTTTAGATTGTACCTCCCCAAGATGGCTTGATGATTAGCCACCTTGAACTGGAGTGCCCCTGTGGAGTAGACCTTTCTGCCAAAGAGGTCTAGTCTCCTGCCCTTTTTGTTCTTAGGAGTGGAGCTCTGGGCCCCCTGTCTCTCCTTCTAGTTGGCAGCATCCACAACCAGAGTCCCTGGGGCTGGGTGAGTGAAGAAGTATTCGTGCCCTTTGGCTAGCACGTAATACTTTTTCTCGGTGCCCTTAGAGGTTGGGGCGACCGAAGAGGGGGTTTGCCATACTGCCTTGGCCAGGCACAACACCCTATCATGTATGGGGAGGGCTACCCTGGAAGGGCCTTGGGTCCCCACAAGCCCAAAGAGGGCGTCCACCTCCTCCTCCAGCACCTTGACCTCCAAGTCAAGGTTGGAGGCCACCCTTTTCAGGAGCTACCGGTGGGCCCTGAAATCGATAAGAGGGGCCCCTTGGTCCCGAAAGGCCGCCTCATCCGGTAATGAAGAAGAGGATGGGTGGCAGGTTCCTGTTGATGGGCCCTCCCCAGGGTCCGACTCCTCTCCCGAGGAGATGTCCGGTGCTGAGGCACCTGTGGTACCAGCGGAACGCTCTGCACCAATGAGATGCTCAGTGCCGATGAAGCCCAGGGTGGCTCAGACACCAGGCGCAACACGGACTCCATCAAGATTGCCTTCAGCCAGATTTCCCTCTCCTTCCGGGTCCTCGGCTTGAAGGCCTTGCAGATCCTTATGATGCTGCTCACCAAGACACTTGAGGCAGCGATCGTGAGGGTCACTGACTGGGAAAGCCTTCCCGCAGCCAGTACAGGGTTTAAACCCTGGCGAGCCCAGCATGGCCGGGTCGCTTGAGCCTTAGGGCTCTCTAACTCCTAACTAAACTATTCCTAACTCAACTTAAACTAACTAAGTTCAGGGAGAACTGCTAACTAACTAAATACGAAAGAGGGGAAGAATACTTGTGAGCAGCAAGAGTAGTTCCAGCAACCGTCACAGGTGGAAAGAAGGAACTGAGGGTCTGCGGGGCTGGTGGCACCCTATCTACCGTGGCATGAGCGTGGCAGTCCAGGGGGCGCCGGAGCCAGCCCCTACAGAGGCTGCTAGGGGGAAAAGTTGTCCGGGAACTGTGCACGAGGACGCGCACACACCTAAGTGGAATGCATATGACTTGGGCCAGGAATGCCACCAAAGACACCTGTGCCATCGTGGAATGAGTCATCAATGCAGGGGCAGGCACTCTCACCAAGTCACAACATGTCTGGATAAACAATGTAATCCATAAACAAGTTCTTTAAGAAGAAACAGGGAGACCTTGAATCCTACTTACTGTTGCTATAAAAAGCTGTGTTGTTTTCCTGAATGGTTTTGTCCTCTCAATATATAAGGCCAAGGCCTGCCTGAAATCCAGAAAATGCAGCCTATGCTCCCAACGGTTGGCGTGTGGTTTCAGATAGAAGACTAGGAGGAATATGTCCTGGTTTGTATGGAATTGGGAAACCAACTTTGGAAGGAAGGCAGTGAGGGTGAAGTTGAACTTTGTCATTGAAGAAAGTTGTATAAGAAGGCTCCGACATGAGAGCCTTGAATTCAGACACTCTTCTGGCTGAGATTATGGACACCAGAAAACCAGGATAGATAAAGGAGTGAGCATATTGCTAGGGGCTCAAGTGGAGGTCCCATCAGTTTTGATAGCATGAAGTTAAGAACAACGGCTGATGCATATGAGGAGATAGTCTGTCCAGGCCCTTAATGAAATGCTCAAACATGGGGTTAGTGAAGACTGAACAGCCTGCAACCCTTGGGTGAAAAGTTGAGATGACGGCCAGGTTAATCTTAATTGATGACACCAACAGGCCCTGTTGCTTCAGATGTAACAAGTAGTCCAAGATAAAGGGTATTGAAGACAGCATAGGTGGGGTGTCATTCTGAGCCACGCAAATCAAAAATCTCTTCCACTTCACTAAATAAGTGACCCACAGGGAAGGTTTTCTGCTGCCAAAGACCACGCTAACTGGTTCCAAGCAGTCTAGTTCCAGAAGGTTCAGCCATGGAGCTTCCATGCCATGAGGTGAACAGACTCAAGGTTAGGGTGCTGAAGGCTGCCATAGACCTTGGTGATCAGGTCCGGAACTAGAGGCAGTGACTGGGGCTTCTACTGAGAGTTTAAGTCTCTGATTGGGGCACCATCTTCGGGCGCACCCTCAAAAGTTTTGTTTGGGACCAGAGGATTGTTTCATGGGTCCAGACTCTTGACTGGAGGAAGGCTGAGGAGGCTCCTCCTTTAATTCCTGCCCCTCTTTTGATTATAGTCCTGCATAAGCTGATTTTGATAAAACCAAGGCAAAGGTTGCGGTTTGAAGTACTTCCTTTGAGGTGCTGGACTGTGAAGACCCAGGGACTTCGAGGTAGCTCAAGAGTCTTAAAGGCTGTGAAGTTTAGAATCTGTCTGTCCAGAGAACAGAGCTGGTCCCTCAAAGAGGAGGTCTTGAATAGTTTGTTGGACCTCATGAAGGAGGTCCAAAGCTTGTAGCCAAGAATTTCTTCCCATGGCTATGCCAGATGACATGGGATGTGCTGCCGCATCTGCCACGATGAGCGCTGCCTTGGATGAGGCCTTTGCTACAGCCTTACCCTTATCTACTAGGGCTGTGAATTCCGGCTTGGAGTCTGGTGGTATTGACTCCACGAATTAGGATATGGACCCCTAAGAGTTAAAAGCGTATCTGCTTAGGATTGTTTGCTGGTTCAGAACGTGGAATTGGAGCCCCCTGGTAGAGTACACCTTTCTACCAAAAAGGTCCAACCTCTTTGCATCTTTGGTGTGGGACCCTATCTCTCACGCTCATTACCCGCTGCCACTACAAGCGATCCCAGTGGAGGATGAGTGTAAAGGTACTCATGGTCTTTGGAGGGTACGGAGTACTTTCTCTCCCACCCTTTTCGCCGTGGGAGGCAAAGAGCTTGGAGTTTGCCATAGTTACTTTGTAGTGTCGCGTATGGTCTTTATTAATGGCAACTCTGGAGGGACCCACTGGGACTAAAATGTCAACCATTGGGTTTGCAATCCCCATGTTCTGTGCCACCCTGCACAACAGCTCCTGGTGAGCCCTGCTGTCGTCCACAGTAGGCACAGCCGCTGCTGTTGCCACTGCTCCATCCTGGGTCTTGGCTCCACTGGACTTTGTTCAGGGGATCAGAGAGCTGCCTCCATTAGGATAAATTTAAATTTCTGGCTTCTTTCCTTTCAGATTCTGGGGCAAAAACCCCTGTAGATCTTGTAGCAATCCCTCTGATGGGTCTCTCCCAGGCACTTGAGACAGGTTGAATGCGGATTGTTTCTTGGCATATGTTTCTTACAGGTCCTGCATGGCTTAATGCCAGAGGATCGAGACATGCCCTGGCCCCAGGGATACAGGAGGGGGGAAGAAGAGGAGAAAAGACCTCGATAAGTGGGATCTAACTACTCTATGAACTATAATTACTAACACTAAATCTTAACTATTTACAGGCATGTATGAAAAAGTCCACTGGGGAAGAGCTTGCAGAGCAAGAGAAGAGCGATGTTCCAGCGAGTATCATGTGCTGTAAGAAGGAACTGAAGAAGTGGGAGGTCAGCAGAGCCCTATATACGGCACCATGGGGGCATGACTTCAGGGGGCACCAGAGCCGACCCTATGGATACCACTAGGGGAAAAATCTTCTTGCAGCTATGCATGCAGCACATACCACCTTACTTGGAATTGACATGGGCAAGCACTCAAAGAAGAATGTTGCACTTAGCGAAAAGGGACATAAATGGCACTAAGACGAGGTCCTTTAAATACATGAGGAGCAAGAGAAAGATGAAAGAAAGTGTAAGGTCTCTAATTGAATTGCATATAAGACATGGGAGGTAATTGTGCCACCCTGCTCAGCCCTGGTGAGGCTTCAGCTGCAATATTGTGTCAATTCTGGGTGCCAAACTTTAGAAAAGATGTGGACAAACTGGAGAATCTCCAGCGGAGAGCAACAAAAATTATTTAAAAAAAAAGGTTGTGAAAACCTGACCTATAAGAACAGTTTTAAAAACTGGGTATTCTGAGGGGAAAACCTGATAAGACTCTTCAAATATGTTAAGAACTGTTATAAAGAGGAGGCACTGAAGGCAGGACAAGGTAATGGGCATAAACTGCAGCAGGGGCAATATACATTAGATATGGGGGTGGGGGGGACTTTCTAACTAGAAGGATAGTTAATCTCTGGAATACACTTCCAATGGAGGTTCTGGAATCCCAAGTTTTTAAGAACATGCTGGACAAACACCTGTCAAGGATAGTCTAGATAGAATTTGTCCTGCTTTAGCACAGAGGGCTGGACTTGATGACTTCTCAAGGTCCCTTCCAGTCCTACATTTCTATGATTTATAAAATTGACTGGGGGAGAAGGTGTTAATGAAAAAAAAAATTCCTTCTCTCAGAACTGTTCAAGATTTCTTACACCTTCCTCTGTAACATCTGGTACTGCCTATGCTGTGTAAGTTCAAACACTTGTCTCTCTCACCAACAGAAATTTGTCCAATAAAGATATTACCTCACCCACCTTGTCTCTATACTGTCACAGATGGCATACTGCACTTGACTGACCACTGCGCAGTTCCTATTTTCTGGAATATATAACAATGACAAGAACTTCCACAATAGTCCCTTATCAGTGAGCAAGATCATTAGGCAAACTCAAGAATCAAACCTCAACTAGCATAATAGCTGCTTGCAGTGCTTGGTCCAGGACATGAGAGAGGAAAGGATGGTGAGGTAATATCTTTTACTGGAGCAATTCTGTTGATGAGACAAGTTTTCCAGTCAACAGCAAGTTCTTCTCCAGATGAACGTTACAGATAAATATTAGGTGGAACAGATTGTTTAGAATAAGTAGTTAAAACATATTTCAAGGGACCATTCAAGGTGAAGTTGCCTGTTCACTTTTCCAGTCATGGGTGGAAAGGGAGGGGAAAAGCTGGGCAGGGGTTAAGTCAGTTACAGATTGTTGTAGTAAGTCATAAATCCAGTGTCTCTATTCAGTCCATATTTTTAGAGTGTAGCAAAGTTATGAATTTAAGCTTCCAGGCTTAACTTTTGAAGGTATTGTGCAGGTTTCCTTTGAGGATGAGAATGGAGAGGAGAGAGGATCGCTTTGTGAAAAGTGTTCACCCACAGGTGATACGGTGTTTTTGCCTTCTATCATTTTTCAGTGTGAGTTCATCTGAATGTGTGATTATTGTCTGGTTTCACCCACATAATTGTTATTAGGGCATTTAGTGCATTGGATGAGGTATACCACGTTGTGATAGGCATGTGTAGGACCCATGGATCTTGAAAGGGGTGTGTGTGTGTGTGCGGAGGAGTATTGATCATTGTTGCAGTGGAGCTATGCCTGGATTTTGCATCTGTTGTTCGGCAAGGTCTGGTGCCACTTTAAGTTGGCATGCCCTGGTCTGTGGGGAACTTTCTTCTATGAGGAGCTTAGAAAGGTTTGAGAGGCTGTTTGAAGGTTAGAAGGGGGGCCTCAGGAAAGATTTCTTTCAGGAAGTGGTCCCCATCAAGTATGAGTTGTAATAGTTCAATGATTCCCCATTTAGGTTCCAGTGTGAGGTGACAACCAGAGGTGTGCAGTTGAAGAGTTTTATTTCTGTATTAAAGCAGTTTCACTCAGGTTAATGATGATCTACTTCTCTGGTGGAGTGTACTTTGGTGAGGGCAGTTTTAAGTGTGCTAAGATATGTATCCTGGACTTTCTCCTCAGAGCATATTCTGTGGTTTCTGAGTGCCTGGCTGTAGATAACAAATTTCTTGGTGTGTTTGGGGTAGTTACTAGGTCTATGAAGGTAGAGGTGGTAATCCCTGGGATTCTTCTGTATAGTTGTTTGTATAGCTCCAATGTTCAAGCTGATTGTGGTCCCCAGGAAGTTGATGCTTGCATGGGAGTATTCTAAGGAGAATTTAGTGAATGGGGGCTGGGGGTTGAAGTTGTGGTGGAAATCTGTGAGGAAGTTTAGATCATTTGCTGCTTAGCACAATGTTAAAGGGCTACAATGTGGATTCTTATCACTTCAGATAAACACAATAGGTTCCCAGACTGTTGTAACATATCACAAACAATTCAAAAGGAATCCAGTAAATTGGTTTGAAAACACCAAATGTCTTTCCATTATAAATGAATAATAAAACCATGGCCTATAATTCCAATCTTAGGTACCTAAAAGTTAGACCCCTAAATCCATATTTGGGCTCCTAATTAAAAGTGAGCTAATTGTAGAGGTGCTGAGCACTACAACTCCCATTGATTTCCATGGGAACCAGACTGCACAACACCTCTGAAAATAGGCCTATTTGTTAATGTGCCCAGATATGGATTTAGTGTACTAACTTTAGAGATTTAAAATGTTGGCCCATATTCTTATTGGTGTTCAAGATGATCTTTTATACTTTTGAAATTATGTTCACACCCAATTGTTTGCACAAATGCCCCATATTTCACTTCAGATACATTTATCATATTAGTGCCTACAAATAATAGTTCCAGAGGGGTAGCCGTGTTAGTCTGTATACAGCAAAAACAACAAGAGTCCTGTAGCACTTTAAAGACTAACACATTTAATTTGTGCAGGCATAAGCTTTCGTGGGCTACAGCCCACTTTGTCAGATGCAAGGGCAAAAAATCAGATAGGAGGTGTATAAATACATCCAAGTGTAAGGAACAACAATGGGGAGGATGGGTGTAGGAAAGTCCATTCAGTTAGCGTAAATGAGGCCTATTCACAACCATTGATTAGAAGGTGAGAATGTATGAACAGAGTCAATTACTTCTTGTAATGAGAGAACCAATCCAAGTCCTATTCAGACCTAGTTTGATAGTGTCAAGTTTCTCCTTGCTTTTACAAACAATAGTGAATTTCATGAACTCACTCTGGTTTGCATCCTTCAGCACAGTCCCTTCATATGATTCTGTACAGCAGTCCCCAACTCTTGTGATTTCATCTCAAATTGCATGATGTGTTTTTCTTAAAGCCCCAGCTCCTAGAAGCTTGTGTCTCATCTCTTATTTTTTAAATTTCATTTCTAGATACCACAGCTGTACAGAAAAGTGAAACCCTAAATAGTCCAAAAAAGGCAGTTTTTTTATATATATATAGTGCAAAACTATTAGATTTTTTTTGGTGCCTTACTCATGATATTTGAATGCTTGGAGTTGGTAATACTGATAATTAGCCACCAATTTTGCTTGAGGCCTTTGACTGCTACCACAATACAAATATTAAATAAATTTTAATTTAATTTAAAAAATTGGGATCTTTGTGGTACAAGTCCATATCTATACAAACATCTACAATCATTAGCACCAAAAAACATACCTATTTTCACCACACCTATTAAAAAAAAGTGAAAAGTGACCATATTTAAAGATGTTAGAGTTTAGTGTTTTCTTTCTCAGCATGGAGACCAAAGGAACCCATTCTCTCCCTCATCTCATTTTTCACTTTCAAGCTAAATGTGTTGTTAGTTACAAATGAATGTAAACGTTACTCATTAAACACAGCTACTCATTAAACACAGCAGGTAATATACACAACTAGCACAAAAAAAAAAAAAAGTCTTATCTAAAAGCAGTGTAGATCCAGGCCTGATATCCACTCCTTACTCAGAGGATAGTCCCCCAAGTCAATGGGAGTTTTGCCTGATTAAAGCCTGGAGGGGATCAGGCCCATACACGTCTCAGTTTCTTCAGAATCCCTTCAGATCTGTCCTTATGTCCATCCCTGCAACAGGATGATTGGGGAATAGCTTCTCTGCAACCCCCTGGGTTCGGTGTGTATAAATACATTTTGATAACACCAAGCCTACCTTTTACGTCCACAATACCTAGCTCCTTGCAGCAAACCACAGAGCAACAGAACCTTCCCATGCACAAGATATTCAAATGCAGGTGGAGGAAGCTTTCAAGATACAATAAATCACAGCAGAGCAAGTTAAGCCACAGCACCAGCCTCTCACGCACCGGGCGCTGCCGAAAGCAGCTGGGCTAGGGTGCATCGCACTGCCCCTAGCAACCGTAAAACGCTCGGAAACTAGAGACGGCTTGCAGAGGGTTGAAGGCAGAAGTGCAGCGCCGAACCCGGGGGAAGGAAGCGAGCCCTAGGACCCAGGGAGGAGAAGCTGCAGCGTCCCGCTGCAATAGGCAGGACAATTGAGGCTCGCGGTCTAACACCCCCCGAGACCCTCAGGAGGCGGCGGGGCTGGATTTACCTGTAGTTGGACTTTCATCTCGTCCTGCTCCCTCCTGCTCGCGGGGGGGTGGGAACGTGGGCTGGCTCGCAGGTCTCTGTGCTCACCCCCCTCTGAAAGCCCTTTGTGAGCAGGGTGTCGCCATCCCCCGCCCCGCTTGCTGCTCCTGCACACTGAGCCTAGCTGCGAGAAGAGGAGGTCCCTCCACGCGGGCATCTCCATCTCCTCCTGCTGGACTCCATAAAGACTTGATCCTTGGACCACTGCTGGAGAGGGGTGGTTAATGTTCCACTTCCCTTATCAGTGACATCTCTCTTTATGGCTCATCTTCTTCACTCCGAGGGCTCTGCAGGGCGCTCACAGAACCAGCCGTGGCTCATTTGCACAGCAGTTTAGCAATGAGTCACAGCAAGATGTGTGTCCATGCTGGGATGTCTGATTCACCGTCTGCCACAACCCTCCCACCCCAGCATGACACACCTTATATAGCTCCTTTCTTCATCTTTAATCCTAGTAAAGAACCTGCCTCTAGACCCACCCTGAGTCAAGATAGACTTGCAGTCAGCGGGCCTTAAGCACTTGCTTAAAGTTAAGCATATTCCTAGGTGTCTTGCCTTGAACAGGAATGAATGTGGGCTCTAGTTTTTAGATTTATTTCTACTTTAAGAATGTTTACTGTAACTTTTGTGCATCCAATAGATTAATTTCAGCTCTGCAGAAAGCTAGAAGAAATATGCAATATAGGATTTAATAAAATAATCTTTTTCAAATTGTTAGATCTTTTGGTTACCTATCTAAAATGTCTTTATCTGTAATCAGAATATGTAGCAAATGACTTGTTTTTATCTTAAAAGGGCACTCAATTAAAAAGGCTAAAAAGACTTGTTAGTAGAAAGGTCAAATTTGGGATATTTCCTGTAGTCAGTGACTATAATGAATGACTTTGCCAAACTCCAATATTTTAGTTAGTGAGTCAGCCTACTTCAAGTATTTCAATTTAAATAGTGAGAAATATAATTTCTGAAAATTCAGCTCTAGCTGAAGCTGCTACTTAAAAATGTACAGCAGTACTCTGCAACAGTTAGGTCAGGAAGAGAAGATAATTTTGTTTCAAATTAAAACTACAGGTAGACTTCTAAAATAGATTAGAATTGTTCACACTGAAATTTGTTCAGGAAACAGGATTACTCCTATGAAAAGTGATCTATTTACTTTACATATTGAATGATAATTATATTCAGAAGCTTTTCATAATGCTATATATCATATATATATACTCACTTCATTTTATCATTATTAAAACACATTACACAATCTTAGTATAATGCAAAAGGTTGTTATACTGCGAATAGAACTGGTTAAAGAAAATGTAAATTTTTCCCCTACATTATTTGATAAATACTTTTTAGGCCATCATTTAGTAAATCACTAAAATGCATGATTGAGCTTTGACTTCAATAAGACTTAAGCACATGTTTAAGAGTTTTGCTGAATCAGGGTCATAGAGTTGGGTGAATAATTCACAAATATAGGTGTATATGAATTTTACAGAATTTACAAATAAAATATTTGCAGATTTTTCTTCAATATTCACCTAGATCTAGTTTGGAATTTTTATTTTTATTTTAAAAACCCTGAATTTGCTTTGTTCTTTCCTTATAATGCCTAGAACTTTTTTTTTAAATGTTAATTTTAATTAGATCTATTGTTCAATTAGCTGTTGAAAGGGTAAATATAACCGAGTGTATTAGGAAAAAATTCACTTCACACAGCAATAGTTAACACATGCTGTTACAGCCAAACACCTCTACATGGACCAGTGACCATCCAAACTGTGATACTGATTGGTGACAGTTTCAATATTTATATTAGAGCTAAAAGTTTATGTTTTATTAAACTAAAAAGTTCTTTTGGAACTTTAAACTTTTTTTTTTAAACATGACAAATAACTGCATTCATTTCTTCACAAAAATAATAGTTACCTGAAAATGATCACAGTTGCACAGGAAAATCCTAACATAGAAGGGCAAACCTGAAAGCACCCTCAACTCCTGAACACAAAGATAGGCACCTTGGTCCCATCAGCTTGGTTTCTGCCCTGGGCTCAAATCAGTCAGACCTAAGGACCAAAGACTGTCACGCACTTATGTGTGTGTGACTTTTGTCACTTGAGTAATCCCCTTGATTTATATGGAATTATTTATGTGTTACATGCATGTACATTTGAAGGATCAGGGCCTTAGTAAACAAATATTTTTCTGATCACAGGTATCGGTGTAGGAATATTACAGGTTGTGAGTGGAAGCTACACATGCTACATATTTCTATTGTGGATAGACCATTTGTTATGAGCACTCTGTATATGTTTTAAAACTAACAAATGAAGTTTAAATTTTATAACTGCTTTTTATAACTATCCTTTCTGTAATAAACATTCAGTACTAGTACCTCTCCATGGTTCTGATCCTGCAAACCTATGCTCATGAAAATGGATCATCCTTACTCATGGGAAGAAGAGTGTGCATGATCAAACTCCATGAGAGAATAGCATACAGCTTCAGAGGTCCTCTCCTACTACACAGGCATCTTGCAGGATCAAGTCCATATTCCTTGAATAGTTGAAGTACAACTATAAGCAGAGAGAGCAGAAATGTGGACATATGATTTTCCAGCAGTAATATCATATTAAGCATGCCCTCTGGAGTCTGCAAGTTCAAGTCCCTGCTAAATGGAGAGCAAAATGGTCTCTTTTAAAATAATGAGATGTCATATTAATTGTATTGTACCTGTTGTCAATGGCTATATTGTAATAATTTATTTCTAGTTCTTGAGTGGCACTTCCAAATCCGCCAATTTGGTTTTGGTAACTGTGCCACAGCTATAACAGAAAAATTAACTTTAAGCTGCATCAAGGTTATGGTTTGGTTTTGGTTAAAACTGTCTAGAACAGAAAAAACTGTTACTAACCTTCCGTAACCGTTGTTCTTCCAGATGTGTTGCTCATGTTCTTTCCAGTGTAGGAGTGTGCTCGCTTTGAGCACCACCACTGCAAAGTTTTCCCAGTGGTATACATTGGCTCCACTCTGGTGCCTGCTGGAATTGTGCCCTCGGGTGCCAGTACATAGGGCCCTGTCATTCCACTGACCCGTTAGTCCCTTCTCCGACAGAGGAGCGGCAGATGGGGGTGATTTGGAATAGACATGAGCAACACATCTCAAAGAACAACAGTTACAGAAGGTTAATAAATATTTTTTTTCTTCGAGTGCTTGCTCATGTCCATTCCAATGTCGGTGACTCCCAAGAAGGTGTCGGAAGTGGGTTCAGAGTTCATTGACAAGCAGACTGTAGCGCCACTCTGCAAAATCCAGCATCATTTCTGGCCTGCTGAGTGATATAGTGAGATGCAAAAGTGTGGACTGAAAACCACATTAGCATTCTACAGATGTTATGGATAGGGACCTCAGCTATAAATGCAGTTGAAGATGCCTGTGCTCTTGTGGAATGTGCTGTCAGAGCTGGAGTGTCATAGCATGTGCAGAAAGGAGTGAGCCATGATGAAATTCTCTGGGCTGAGACTGGAAGACCTTTCATCCTGTCTGTCACTGCCACAAAAAGTTGAGTAATTTTCCAAAATGATGTAGTCTTTTCTATGTAGAAGGCACATCTGACATCTAGTGTATGAAGTCTCTGCTTCTGTTTATTGACATGTGGTTTTGGATAGAAGACCAGGAGAAATATGTCCTGGTTACTATGGAATTGTGAAACCATCTTCAGGAAGGCAGCTAGATGATGGTACAGTTGGACCTTGTCCTTGAAGAATACCATGTATGGAGGTTCTGAAGTAAGGAGCCTGATCTCTGAGTTCCTTCTGGCCAAAGTAATGGCCACCAGGAAGTCCAGCTTCCAGGACGAGTAGAGAACACATTGCTAAGGGCTTGAACGGGAGACCCATGAGCCTTGATAATACCAGGCTGAGATCCCAGGATGGGATAGGTTGTCATACTTGGGGATACAGTCTGTCCAGCCCTTTAAGAAAATGACTACAGATGAAGTTTGCAAAGATGGACCAACCATTCATCCATGGGGGAAATTCCAAAATTGAAGCCAGGTGGATTCTAATCAAGGACACTGATAGCCCTTGCTGCTTCAAGTGTAGCAAGTAGTCCAAAATTCATGGCACTGATGACCAGGTTCTGTACTGACCAGACTGAGAACCTTTTCCATTTTACCAGATTTGTAGCTCTAATGGATGCTTTCTGCTCCTTAAAAGAACTTCTTAAAAACTGTTCTGAAAAATGGTAGCTCCAAAGGGTTCAGCCATGGAACCTCCAGGCCATGAGAAGGGACTCAAGGTTCAGGTGATGTAAGCGGCCGTGGTCCTGGGAGATTAGATCTGGAAATGGAGGCAGGTTGATTGGTGTTTCCACCGAGAGGTCCAGAAGGGTAGTAAACCAGTGATGTGGCCAGGCCAGGGCTACCGGGATCAAGCTCATTCCTTCCTCTCTGACCTTCAGCAAGATCTTATGTATGAGAGGAATGAGGGGCAATGGATAGAAGAGATGGCCCTTCCAAGGGAGAAGAAACATCTGCGAGTGAACCCAGGCTGTGATTCAGGAAGGAGCAGAACTGCTGACATTTCTTGTTATGTCTCATCACAAACAGGTCTATTTGGGGGGCTCCCCAACTCTGGAAAATGTCCTTCATGACATCTGGGCCAATGAACCACTCATGATTAGAGAAGGATCTGCTGAGGCGATCCACTAACTTGTTCTGTGCCCCCAGGAGAAAAGAGGCTTCGAGGTGGATTGAGCAGCATATGCAGAATTTCCAGGGCAAAGAGCTTCCTGGCATAAGTAAGAAGAGCCCTGTCTGTTTATATAGAATATCGCTGTTGTGTTGTCTGTAAGCACCGACATGCCTTACAGATGGGATTGGAACATTTGGCAGGCAAGGTGCACTGCTCTGATGCTTAGTGAGAGCTCCACCTAAGACCTGAAGCCCTAAATTCTGAGAAGCCCCAGATGAGCCCCCCAACCCAGAACAGATGCTTTGGTAACTAGAGACATTGACTATTATGGTCTCAGGACTGGAAGGCCTGCACAAACTGCCCTTGGGTCCAACCGCCAAAGGAGAGTGGTGATCACTGAAGGGGGAAGTGTGATAACCATGTCCAAGCGATTCTGGCCTGGCCGGTACACTGGTGCTAGCCAAGTATGAAGAGGTCTGAGTTGCAAACTTTCATATTTCACCAGGTAAGTCAGGTAAGTGCATGATGCCATATGCCCCAGGAGTTTTAGGCAATTTCTTGACACAGTAATGGAGTGGTTTCTGAAGACCTCTATGATTGTGCCCAGGACCTGAAACAGCTTCCGGAAGGAAGGCTCTGGCCTGGACTGAGTTGAGGACCCCCCCTATAAATTCTATCCTTTGAACAGTGAAGAGTGTCAATTTCTGCATGTTTACCAACAGACAGCTGTTGGAAGGCTGACAATATTAACTCTTACATTTGCTGGGCCTTAGTCTGACCTCCCATCAGCCAGTTGTCAAGGTAAGGGTACACCTGAACCCTTTGCTTCTTCAAGAAAGCCACAACGACTGCCATGCACTTTGTGAATACCTAAGGTGCTGTTGACAGGCTGAATGGGAGCATGATAAACTGGTAGTGTACCTGGTTCACAATGAATCAGAGGAATCTTCTGTGACTTTGAAAGATTGAGATAGGAAAATAACCATCTTTTAAGCATACCATCATAACAATCCTCCTGGATCCAGAGAAAGGATATTGGAGTCAAGGAGACGATGCAGAAGTTCAGCTTCTTCATAAATCTGTTGAGGTTTGGCAGGTTCAGGATGGGTCTGCGACCACCATTGCCCTTTGGATTAGGAAATAAAGGGAGTAGAACCCGCATGACCCTTAGCTCTGGAGTAACCCCCTGTAACCTGTCCGTGCCCATGGTAGCCCACTGATAATGCCAGGGTCAGGGCACGCTGTGAAAGGAGAGCGAATTCTCCCAGCACTGGCGGGTGATCCGGAAGTCAGACTTCCCAACCAGCCACAAACAGTGCTTCTGATTCCCCACACTGGTTATCAAGAAGCCACTGTGCAAATACACACAGCCCCCTTTACTGCATTTCAGTCTCTGGTTCCCAAACTGACACTAGGTCCAGTAAAGAGACCAGTTATTTAAACTCTATGCTCTTTACTAAAAGATTCCCTCTGATCCCAAAGGATCAGCCACAGTACCAGTTCACTATAAGTTTGGATCTTACCCAAAGTACCACGCTGCCAGCCAATCCTTTAGTGACTAAAACTAAAGGTTTATTAATAAAAGAAAAACAAACAATAAGAGAAGTGTTAAAGGCTTAAAGCAATCAGATTATACAAATGATTTAAAAGTCCATATACATCAGGTTTCTAGAACAATTGTGGAGTTGCAGGCTTGTATAGTCCCTCTGGCATACATCCAGTAACTGGATGGGTCTAAGTCCTTCAGTTCAGTTGCAAAGTGTGTTGATCCAGAGGTGTGTCCGCAGCTGGACAGGAACAAAGACAAAATGGTTTCTGTGGTTTGATCTTATATACCCTCTGCCTCTGGCCATGTGGCTTGTGGAACTTTACAGGAACTCAAATGAAGTCCAGAGTCACATGGGCCAATCCTTGCAACTCTTCAGGTATGCCTTTAGTTTCTTCCTGGGCCTTTGGCTTCTGTAAAGGTCTTGATGGACCATTAAGCAGGCCATTGTCCTGCGGCCTCTCCGTCTGGGGTGTGTTTTCTACAGCCCAGTTTGATATGTAGGTATATCAAAGATCTCCATAACTTTCCTCACACATATTACACATGAACACAAATAGTATCATCTTATTCAGCATATCATAACCTTTCTGACAGTACCTGACATGGCATGTCTCACATGAATCCTTAGGATTTTGACATATTAATGTCAAACAACACAAATGCCCCTTGCCCTCAATCCAGTCCGCATGACACCCCCTCTACTGCTTTGACTTCCAGGAACATTCACACCCTGGAATAGAAGTTGCTCATGAGAAGGGTCCCTGAAGAGGGAGAGAGAGTGGGAAAAAGGGGAGCAACTGAATTGAAGGGTGTATCTCAGTCCTATTGTGCACAGAACACAGCGATCTAAAGTAATGTAGGCTTGCACCGGATAGAAGTGGAATAAACAGTCCACAAAAATTGGGGAAGATGGATCCAGATATTGTCCTGGTATGCTGTCCTCAAGCATACCTTCAAAAGGCCTGCTTAGGCCCTGACAGCTGTCTGTGGGGCCAGGCACGTGGGCTGATGAGGACTGGAGAGGAGGTCTCCTCTTATAGCTTCTACCCCACTTCTTATTGTAGTCTAGCTCAGATTGAGACAGGTAGAAACGGGGCAATGGTTGGGGCTTAAAAAGCTTCGTAAATGGAGCCAGTGTGTTTAGCCCTAGGAATTTTAAGGTGGCTCTGGAGTCTTTCAGACTATGCAGTTTTGAGTCTGTCTGTTCCAAAACAGCAATGTGCCCTCAAAAGGGAGGTCCTGTACTATCTGATGCACCTCCTGGGGAAGGCCTGAGGACTGCAGCCATTAGCTTCTCCTCATAACCACAGCCAAAGCCATGGACTGGATTGTGGACTGCAGAGTGTCCAAAGCCACCTGTAGGGACACTTTAGCCACTATGCTCCTCTCCTCAATTAACGCTGAGAATTTGGCTCTGGACTCCTGTGATAACAATTCTTTGAACTTAAACATCAAGCCCCAATAACTGAAATCATAGCAGCTCAGGAGTGCCTGCTGGTTAGTAATCCTGAGTTGGAGTCCACCCGTAGATTAGACCTGCCTGCCAAAAAGATCTACTTTTTTGGCATCCTTGGCCTTGGGAGTAGATCCTTGCTGCTCCCATTCACTAGCCGCTGAAACCACCAGCGAACCTGGAGGAGGATGGGTGTATAGAAATTCAAATCCCTTAGGTGAGATGAATTACTTTTTCTCCATCCTCTTCACTGTTGCCATCTTAGATTCCAACCACAGGGCTTTGATAGGGTTTAAGATGGCATCATGCAAAGGCAAAGCCACTCACAATGGACCTGAAGATGAAGGTTGTCCACCAGGGCAGGGAGGACTCTGAAATCTCCTCTGCCTGGATCCGTAGGTTTTGAGCTACTCTTCCAAGGAGCTCCTGATTGCTATAGATATTCCCACCATGGCCTCATCAGGAGAGGAAGAAGCCTACACAGGCACGGGGCACTGTTCTGCGTTGGTAACAGATGGACCCTGTGGTGCTGGGTCTTGACATTTGGTACTCTGCTTAGTACAGATACGTGGCTCCTGAACCAAGGGGGTAGGGGTGCTCTACACTCCGATGTAACAGAGTATGATCTCCTAGACTGGTGGAAATGCCCAGGGATTCCAAAAAGACATTTGTCTGGGCATCTGCCACTGCATTGGTGGCCAAGCCATTGGTGGGATACCCTGGCTCATGTCAGCTGTTAGGTAACGCCAGTTGGAGTGGCATTGGCTCCTGCGGGAGATGTAAGACTCCACTTCTGAAGAGCTGCTTCTCAGTGACCATGATGGAGCAATACTGACTGGTGCCAAAAAGCAGTGCCGGGATAGAGGAGACCAGTTCTGTGCCATCATGGCAGATTTCACTGTTGATGGCACCTGGGGTCTCGGTGCCTTGGTTACTTTTGCCTCCAGTGCTGCTAATGCCAGTTCCCACATGGCAGGGGATGGCAGTACTGGGAGTGATAATAATTCCCTCACTGCCTCAAACGCCTCTGGTGTGGATGGTAGTGCCATGGCTGCATTCCAACGGCTCTTTCTCAGTGGAGAGTCCAATGGTGCTGGATTCAATAGATCTCTTCTCTGGGCCAGAGTCAGCAGGCAGATGGTGTCGCTGAGTGGCCCAGCATGGGTTGCACTTTGCCGATATCTCTGTGACTAGTGGACATTGGGGCTGGGAAGCACCCCTGGTGCATCTGCCTCTGCTTCTTTCTCGGACCGGTGACAGGAAATGGTGCCAAGACTCCCGTGGTGTAGAGTTCCTCTTCACCAGAGATAGCTGATGATGCTGAGAGTCCCAGGACACAGATGAAGAGTCATTCGTCAGGCCGGAGAAGCTGAATTATGCTGCCTTTCTCTCAGAGAAGCTGGAGAGTTTCTCACCGAGGCTGAAGTGCTCAGAACTGAGTCAGCATGGCTCAGCTCCAAGGGGGGACAGAGAGCTGCCTCCATAAGGAGGAATTTTAGTCTCTGATCCCTGTCCTTGGCACAGGGCCTGAACCCCTTGCAGATTTTACAGAGCTCCCACATGTTGGACTCATCCAAACACTTAAGGCAGCTAGAATGGGGGTACTGATAGGTATCGACTTATGGGATGATGTATATGGCTTAAACCGTGGGGACCAAGGCATGTCTTGGTGCCAAGGAAGAGTTAACTAACTAAAACTAGAAACTGAAACTTAGCCACTACATATAACCATGTACAAGCACAGAAACAAGAATCCACTGAGAGAAGTACTTGCAGTTTGAACACAAAGATGAGCTGACGTTCCAGTGATCGTGACGGGCAGTAAGAAGGAACTGAGGGGGCAGTGGGTTGGCAGGGCCCTATATATTGGCATGATGAAAGCACAACTCCAGGGGGCACCAGAGCTGACCCAACAGATACTTCTGAGAGAAAAACTTTCCGAATGCAGTGCTTGGGGTCAAGCACACACCTACATTGGAATGAACATGAGCAAGCACTCAAAGATACATAAAAAAACAGATAAAACACTAAAACAATCCCCCAAAATTCAACCCCCATCAGTATTTTACATGCAATTTAGAGCCTGATCCTGAGACAGTGAGTGGGCAAGCAATTATATTCTTATGTATTTACTTTATTTTTAAGTGCTGTTATCACAATGGTGGGTGTGTCATAAAAACTTAGTTTAGATAAATTATCAGATAGGTGGATCAATCATTGGCGAAAGAGAAATCCAACTACTTTGTTTCTGAGAATGATAGTTAAGTTTTGCTGTTCTTAGGAACATATAAAATCCTTTGAGTGAAATCCTGGCCACACAAAAATAAACTGGAGTTTTGCCAGTGGTTATAACGAAGCCAGGATTTCACCCAATGCATTCTATTTTGAATTCATTATCTATTGAACTACTGCTGTTTTGCTGAGTGACGCTTCTTTTTTTTCCAGTTTTTTAATATAATTTGTAACTCACACTGCAGGCCAAGTTCTGCTCTCTGCTGTGCAAATGGTGCTCTTAAGAACAGATCAAAAGGAGTCATATTCGTGCATGACAGTCCATGCTTGTGATTGCATATTAGTTGTGTATGTGAATACAGGCACTGATCTCTGGTAGTATTTGTATTTTAATTCTCTGGAAAGTTATCTTTAAAAATAAGTAACTTGAGTCCCCACTTATAAAATATGTATAAATAATTTAGATTACAAATAAATATATTTTTAAAATAATTGGAAATTAGTCTCTCTCCTTGATAATTTACCTGCTGAGACCTAAGGGTTTAATCCTGCAAACAATTACTACTGATCTTAGTGCTTAAGACTGTGGACAGCCCTAATAAAGTCACTATTTTAGTTTCTATGTCTCATGGCAGTAAAGTACTATTTTTTTATTGTCTGCAGGATGGACCTTTAAATCAGAATACTGTATTTCCCCTACAAAAACTGATGCTATTGCTATCACTTATAGTAGAACAATACACAGACCTCAGAAAACAGGTCTTGGAAGATAAAATGTTTCTCTTATTTTCATCTATGGGGAGTCTGAATGTATATATTCAAACATACAAAAGGAAAAAAAATCCAACTACAGAAAATGAATTAAGATTGAGAGTAGTGGGCTAAAAACCCCCACAACCAATCAACCTAAATCACCACCCTTCCGCCAACGAACACACATTGTAATTATCCCCAAACCCAGCATTAGAAACCCAAGAAATTTAGAGATAAGGACACATTTAAAATAAATCAAATTATATTCATACATGATAATGCACAGCTAAGGCAACAGATAAACCTTAGCTTTACCTTGTAGTTACACCACGCAATCACACTGCTTGCGATTAAGACATTTTAGTATTTCGATTCCAACGTAAGCTCATTTTTCAGTCTCATTTCAGTTTGGATATTATTGGTTTTTAAAGTTTTTTTGAGGGGGTGGGGTTTGCACTGTCCCCTGCCCTTCAAGGTGCAACAACAACTGAAAGTGCAATTTGGCTGTCAATATTGAATGAGTTTGATGTGCCTGATTATAAGAAAAGCTGTATTTTCCTTCTTCAATTCACATATTCCTCCTTAAATTGCATGTTATCTACAAGGAAGTACAAAGTTTTCTCTGAAGCGTAGTGCTCCACCATCTCTACCCATTGTTCATAAAAGTTAGTACTGAAAAACCACATTAATAACTCTAAAATATGAGCATTGTAGCTAGATTTTATGATATTGTCTAGTCAAAATATACTGTGACTTACAAACAACAATTACAAAACTGTGTGGTATTTAGGCTGTATCTATTGTTTACCAAATTAATGTGCACAGCATTTATATAAATCAGAAGCAAAAAGTATCTGTTTGAGATCCCAAGAAAAGGAAAAGAGAAGAAACAAAAACAAACTAACAAAAAATTGCAGAATCTGAAGTATAAAAGATCACAAAGGAAATAAACTCTGCACTTTTCCTTTATAAAGAAACAGTAGACTTGATGCTTAAGGTTTGATCCTGTGAGACTAAATTTTATATGTTTCAATATAATTAGAAGTGTCTTATGTATTACTCTGATCAAGAGTTACAAAACTCAGCTGTGTGAGTGTCATATATTGTGTAAAAATGGCCAGTATATGTTTATGGCCCTATACATAAAAACAAGATATAACTGACATTTTCCTTCAAGTTTTCATTAAGGCCCCTACAACTTTTTCTTTTAATTTGTCCTTCACAGCCTCAATTTTTTATGCAGTTTTGTTTCCACCATATTCAAACCCAATCCCTAAAAGCTTCTGTCATAAAACTGAAAAAAGGGGTGCAGTACTTTACATGCCCGTTCCTACTTTCATCAGTTCACAGTCATTCCAAGAAAATCAAAGGGAATTTATGCCCATAGTGTTAATTATGAAATGATATTAATATCAGAAAACAATTTGCCAGTTTTCAGATGCTAGCAATAAATATCAAGGAAACTATTTTTACTTCAGTAAAGAGACATTCCGTAATACTCTGGAACTATTTATTATAGGATGATTTGCAAAGTTTTACTCTTGGAAGAATGATTTTAAATACATTTGTTCAATGATTTTGGATACCATTTCAAAAAAGTGTTCAAGTCACCTTCATATTAACTGAACAGTTCACCTAAAGAGAAACTCTGATGATTAAAAATTGCATTGCTTACTGTATTGAAATCAAATCCCATAATAAAAATATGCATTTTAAATTCAAGATAATTTTAATTAAGCAAACATATTCTTCTTTCCACTACTTACTGAAAAGCAGAATCATAAATTAAAATCATAATACATTAGAAATTTTCTCATAAATTTCAAATGCGTTACCTATATACAAATTCTTAAATATTGCCCAACAGTAACCTTCATTCTTATGAGTAAACATACTTACCTTCTTCATCCCTATATGACTAGTGAATAAACTTCATGTAGCCTTCAGCCATTGAATTTTAGACTGAAGTTTCCATCCACCACACAATCAGATAAAGCTTGCTTTGCAATTGCAACTAATGGAAACAGTGCTAAGAAACAATTACTAAAAATTTCCATGTGCTTAAATTGAAAAGCTTTGACAGAGAGAAACAAGGCGATGGACTCTGAAAACTCTGGTGAAATGTTTTTACTGTAATAAAACTGAAGAGCTTGTGTCACCTTGTAATCAGGAACTTGTGACTTGATTTGGCTTCAGGAAATTATTAACGTTCATAATGTCACTTGCTTGAATTTTCAGCAGCAGTTCAGGATAACAAGCCAAAGAAAACAAATTTTTCAGTTTTACTATATTGTTTACGTACACTGCTACTACAGTGTCATGGTTATAATAGTATGTTCTGAAATAATTAACCAAGCTACACATACAGCTTGGTCTAAAAGCTATTTATCATCATCTAAGGAACACAAGAAATTGCTATACCACACCAATGGTCCCATCCAATCTAATATGGTCTCTAATTATGGACAATACCAGATGCTTCAAGAAAACATGCAAGAATTATGGGCTAACCTGCCCCTAGCATAAGTGCCTTCCTAGAACCTCCTCCCCCACAAACTCACCCCCAGCATCTGCTTCATGCTTCCCAAGATACACAAACAAGGAAACCCAGGCACACCCATAATATTTGATCACAGCACACTTACGGAAGGAATATTGGTAGAAACCATCCTCAAACCACACACCATACAAAGGGCCAGTTTTCTCCAGGACACAACTGACTTTCTCTCGAAACTCTGCAACATTAACAACCTGCCTCAGAACAATATCCTTGCCAACCTGGATGTTACTGGATGTTACACCAACATCCCTCAAAATGATGGAATCACTGCCTCAAATATCTATAAGATAATGGACAACAGTCAGATATCCACCTCAAATATATCACCAAACATCCATTTGATTCTCACTCATAACAATTTTACATTTAACAACAAACACTTTGTCCAAAGGAACAGCCAGGGTACTTGGGAGTCCTCTCAAGGGAGAATTTCTAGACAAATGCAACACAAAACGAATGATATACCTGAGATACTCCTATGATATTTTCATCCTCTGGACAGATGACAACCTCCCGCACAGATTTCCACTATAAATTCAACCACCGCCACAATCCACTATACTTTCTCTAGAATATTCTTGCATCAGCATTAACTTCCTAGATAATATGATCAGCTTCAACAATAGTACCCTTCAGAGAACTAGATTACACAGATTATCACATTTACCTCCACAGATCAAGAAACAACCTCAAAAAAAAAAACCAACAAAAACAAAAAACATTCCTATCTACAGCCAGGCACTCAGATACCACAGAATATGCTCTGAGGAGAAAGTTCTGGATACACACCTTAACACACTTAAATCTACCTTCACCAAACAAGGACACTCCATCAGAGAAAAATATAGCCCCATGGAACAGGCCATCCATGAGAACCTGCTTCAATGCAGAAATAAAAGCCCCCTGACTACACACCTCTAGTTGTCACCTACCACATCACACTGGAACCCACATGGAATATCATTAAACAATTACAACTAATACTTGATGGAGACCACATTTTCAAAGAAATCTTTCCTCTTCTGGCCTTCAAACATCCCCCTAACCTCACCAAATTCATCATGAGAAGCAAGTTCCCCACAGACTACTACACAAGAACTCAAAGCAGTATCAGATCCTGCCAGAAGAACAGATGCAAAACTTGTAGAAATATTTCTACTGCTGTGATGATCTACACCCCTTTCTCCCCAAAACACCTTTCAAGGTCCATGGATCCTACAAATGCCTACCATAACATGTGGCATACTTCATCCAGCTCACTAAATGCCCCAATAAGAACTGCAGATGAAACCAGGCAACCACTACACTCCTGAATAAAATCACACAGAAAAATGATAAATGACAAAACCTTATCACATCACCCCTGGTAGAACACTTTTCACAAAATTATCACTCCAAATCTGACCTCTCAGTCCTCATCCTCAAAGGTAACCTGCTCAACTTTTTCAAAAGATGAGCCTGTGAAACTTAAATATATAACTTTGCTGGACACCAAAAATCTTGGGCTTAATAAAGCACTAGATGTATGGCTCATTACAACAATCTGTAGACCACCAACTCTCCTTTGCCCTACAACAGTAGAAGTGTTAAAATACCCACTTCACGCTGAATGGTCTCTTGCAACGTGTTAACACCTTATCTGTTCCACCTTGTATTTAGCTGTGATACTTTCGGTACCTTTCTGAGACCTGAAGAAGAACTCTGTGTAAAGCCTTGTCTGCTCTAGAAAAATAAGTCAACCTAACATAGGTCAATTTACAGCCACCACAGAACTGCCGTGGTGGATGTCCACACTACCCTCCTTGGGTCCGTGGAGTGTGTCCTCACCAGGAGCACTTGCCCTGATCTAAGAGGAGCAGTGTGGGGACCTGAGAGCCCGGGAGCCCCACAGGCTGCCCCAGCTTCTTGACCACCACCACCACCCCACCCCCCACTGGGAACCAGGGCAGCTTTGCCAATTTCAGAGCTCAGGCTTCTTACCCTGCTCCCATCTCTTCAGCTCTCAGGGGAGAGCAGTGAAATTGACAAGAATGACAACCCATAGCCAACATAAGGAATGCAGTGTTTACATTGACACTGCATTGTCCTGACTAAGTCAACATGAGCCGTACACCTCTCCCTGAAGTGGTTTTATTATGTCATCATAGCAGGGGAGATATATTGGTGAGAGGAGCATTTTAGTCTGTACACCTCGTTTTGTTGACAAAACTCTCTATTGTAGACCAGCCCTAAGCTTAAAAGTTTGACTCTTTCACCAACAGAAGTAAGTCCAATAAAAGTTACCTCACCCATTTTTGTCTAATATCCTGTGACCAACAAAGCTAAACTGTAAACAATTTCTAATCCCTTACAATTAGTAATAGGTTTATATTTGAAGCATAACAATTTACATCCCTTATCTTTTTAATCCTCTCTAATGTAACTGGGGATTTTCTCATTACTCATACATTTGACTATTCACTTTTTAAAGTCTACTAAACTCTGGACCTCAATGATAAGGCAATGACCAACAGATGAAAAAGTGCTTCCATAAGATCAACACTGAGCCACAAAATAGTGTCAGAACAATGCAGCAGGAGTCTATACACTGATTTGCCTATGGCTGCCTTCCAAAAACTCTTAACAATTGTCAGTGTGCCAAGAACAGAGAACATTACTGTGTCAAAGTAAAACAGAGCCAGGCAGGCACCAAGCAAAAACAGGTACCAAATTGCTGCAGAAGTGTCTGAGACAAAAGACTTCAGAAATGTATAAGCACTGTAAAAAACGTGACTGGAAAGGATTTGGATCAAGAAAAGATATCCAATGAGACTTCCTGGGATCCTGAAAAGAGCTGGAACAACAGCCAAACTGACAAAACTATTTGCTGTTTACTATCCAATTAGACACTTAAAAAGGGCATGATTTGTGTTTTACTCTACTGCAAAAACTCGAGAATGAGAAGAGAGTTCTAAGAGTCTTGTAGTATAGAACGCATGACCTAGGTGTGAGAATTCTGCACACAGAATGATATACAGAAAAGAATGATATACCAGTTACCAAATTTGCCTTTTCATCATATGCACTGTAAAATGTTTAATTTCACACTGACACTTTTTTTATGCTCTTTATCCTGACTTCTGCCTCACATTTTCTTACCTTTAATTTTGAAGGTAATTGTGACTCCTTTTCAAACAGTAATTGGTTCTAGTCAGTTCTTATTCAATAGGCTGCTAATTGGGTAGTAGAATATGACTATAACCTATGTTAATGTGCCTGTTATTCATATTTTATAGAAACACTGCCTAAAATTTCATCAGCCTAAAATATCAAAAGTAGTTTTAGGTACTATGCCTGCACCCAACTCCCTTGACAGTTTTTGTGATTTCATAATATTTTCCTATTTTAAAAAATGATTTTTCTACTTTGTTGTTGTGTAAGCAAACCATAAAATCTTACGGAAATAAGGAGACAGACTATATATAAAATGTCATCAAATACACAAAATAAGCAAGCTGGGAAAAATTAAAGAAAAATTTTATTTTCTACTAACTTCTTTCAGTTACAGTAAACATTGGTATTACTGAACCACACATACTTTTATTTAACAGACAGAAGTGGAGGGTTTTTTTTAAAAAAAGGTTGACAGTGTCCCTTGAAATGCAAGATGCTGTAACATTTAAATAATCAGTAAGTGTACATTCAAAATAAACACTGAAAGCACTAAAAATGGACCTGAATATAGTAGCAGTGATTTTTTCATTTATGGACCGCAAAAAAATTTCAAATGGAGATGCAAACCCCTTTGGAAATTTTGAATGGAGGTACGGGTCATAGTTAAATTCGGTTCAGTCAGTTTTCAGTGTCTTTTGTTGACCTCTTAGACATGGCCCATAGACCACAGGTTGAGAACCACTGGTTTAGAGCATTCATCTCCAGAAAATTAGGATCACATACAGATCAAAATGAAATTTACTATGTATTGCTGAAGTGAAAGTGAGGTTTAGTCAAATAAAAACATCAACACAATCTGGCAAACAAATATCCAGTAATACTGGCCACTTGAGTTCAAGAAGTCCAATTAGGGGAACACTGGAGGAGAGAACCAGGAGACACTGAAGCATCATGATAAGGAAGATTTCCAGCAAAAGCTTTGTGCTATACCCTTTCCTCACTTCTGTAAGCCCCACAAAATAGAATTCAAGCTGCACACTGTGTAAAAACTGAAGACAAAGTACAAAGACTAAAAAGGATTTTCCAAATGTTTACTAAGTAGGCCATCCAACTTAGTATTGTAAGCAAACATATCCAAGCAATAACAATTACATTTGTGTGAGTAACATTCTGAAGACAGAAGAAAAATTGGGTAATTTAAATACTGATAGTTCAAAAATTATCAAATATACATTGGAAACTTTATTGTCCTTGAACAAAGTAATTTAAAAAAAAAAAAAAAATCACCAAAAATCTATACAGAGCCGGTATGATACCAACAAAAATCTCTCTCATTTCCACAATACCTGGAGACAAATCACATGAAATCAAAGTTCACTGATATGATATCTAATTGCAGCCAATTATTACTGACAAAAATCTATCCAATAAAAAAATGAGCACTAAGGGCCCGATCCTGTAGCAGCAAATGAATTCAGAGACAACTTAGGTGTTAAAAGTTATGTACATGCTCAACTCTTTGCAGGACCAAGGCCTAAATCACTTAACCCTGAAAAAGTGTGTCTAATCATTTCGCACCGCTTCTTGTCAGCTTTGTACATCTCAGGCAGTTGAACTCCACAAAATGCTCTAAAGCCAATGTCACAAAGAATGGGAATAACACTAACATGAGCATGTGAAAAACAAAACACCCACAAGTCAACTAACTGCTTTACGCTATCACTAATAAGGGTGTAACTTGTAAAATAATGGCAGCTCTAAGCAGAAAAGAACAGCCCACTATAGTCATTTTAGTTTGCATAGAAATACTCGTATCTGATTTTTGTTTGTTTTTGTTCAGCAACAAAAGCAAAAACATTAGACAAGATTGTAAAGGTGGTTGTTTTGTTGTAGCTATTTAACTAATGCATGGTATAAAAATCTCACTTTTATGTATGTCAGCTATATCCTTTCTGTTCAGGGCCAGAGGAATGTTTTGTCATTTGTCTTTTATCTGTAGTGCTGCAAGCTATTGGTTTTGCTGACTATGAAAGTTCAGAAATAATTTCTGATTTTCTACAGATTTTGTTACACATCCATGTTTTCAAATATTTCTGCTAGTCCTGTGATAGAAGCCTTCTCTTCACTGTGTAGGAAAATTCACCCTTCTAGACAGCTCATTGGCAAATGTCCCACAATGACCCTTCAATCAATGTAGACAAACCCATCCTTACTTATGCAGACTGACAAAAGTACAACATTCTTTTTTCAAAATGTCAAAAACATTCTTATTGTTCCAAAGTATAAAAAACCTCCTCAAAATAGATTTGCCCCTAGAAATTGATTACTCAGGTCTCCATTTCAATCTCTATGATTTCAGTCCTGGAAGGAGTTCTTGCTTCTGTCATGTTCTCCCCATCTAAGTCCAGAACGTCAGACAGATCAACAGCAGGTAACGGTGCTCTCCAGTACTGGAATGAGTTGTATTGCCAAAATTCTTCCTCATGCTTTGGAAATAAAACACAATGTGTTAATGCATGTCACTGCAGTAGAAAGAAGAGAATAACCTTCTTAACAAAAGAAATTCAGCCAAGAGATGCTTCCTACATGGTTTTAGGGTTATATATTTTACTTAAATGTTTTAAGAAAATGTAATACACTGAAAAATAATGGACAATCCTAACCAAATCATAATTTACTTCTGTTTTTGGCATAATTATTTAAGAATTTTTGCTGAGGACTACTGTATTATCTATGAGTAGCTTGTGTACAACTTTGTGTACTGCAACTCACAGTTTATGCATTTAAGAGGCAATGTTTCTGCCCTTTTATTTAAACGTTACACAAATCAATATTGTTCACTTCAAACCCAACAGTACTGCCTCTAACAAAATATATGAACAATATGGACAATTTCAAAGTCTGAGATTCAGCTCTCTCAGCTTAAGCAACATTCAAGTTTCTCAGTTTAAGCAACCTTCAAGAATGTTTCCGTAAGTGCTATCAGTCACAAGAAACCTAAGTATTTCCTCAATACAGAGCTGAATGTATCTAGGATTTATTTAAAGAATGGTAGCTACAGTGAAAACAATATACTAGAAAAGATTTCCATATTTTCTGTTCATTTTTTTCTTTTCCACATCTATATATATGCAAATAAAAGCAAACCAGTATTAATAATGAATTTTTACTAGGGTATAAGATAAGCAGTGGAGACAACTGATAAGACTGCAACAAATGTACTACTGATTTACTCTACAGACAGATTTGTTACAAAACTGTTTTTTCCCTCTGCTGGCAAATCTGCTATCTGTTTATAGCCAGAGATAGTTACTGTACTCAAATAAGTAGCACTGAAGTTAATGGAGTGAGACACTCCATGCACAGACTGCTTCCCTCAAAGAAACAGACCATAAAAATGGAACTTAAGTAAATCTCCAAGTTCATCCATTGTGGAATACATTAAATATGGTATGTCTGTATAGAGTATGTTCCTTTGGGCTCATGATTTCTTCCTAAACTAAGAAGCTAAGAAAAAACAATTACTCCTGTCACATGTATTTCTGAGTAATTTTGTTTTACTGTATTGTTTCTAACCATGAAACAATTTTTTCCATTTCTAACCGAGTTTGAAATTAATATGGTATTTCTAACTACTGAATTGGCATCAGGAGTAGGCTTTCTTTTTGAAATAATAAACTTTTTGCACCCTCTGCTGGCTCTGCAACAGAAGAGAACAAAATGTGACCAAATAATTATATGGAGTTATCAGGCAGTCACTTAGCGTCACAATATGAAGTGTCTGAATACAACATGCAGTTTTTATGAAGATCTCTATGCATTTTGCAAAGCCTACATCCTCATACATGTGCACAAATGCACTATGTTTTCAGCTAACAGCACTTTATCATTATTATTTGTATTACCATAGTGACTACTCTACTCAAGGAACAGAATACCATTATGCTAGGAACTGTAGTGCTTTTCATTTATACAAGACCTATCTTTGGAAACAGACTAAAGCAGCACGGTATGCCCATAAGCTGGATGTCTGCACCACAAGTAGTTGGACAACATAGAAGATAGAAGGGCTGTTTAAATTTTAATTGAAAGAAAAAATTGCATTAATATAGAAGATTGCATGCATCAAAATCTTTCAAATTTAATTTTTATATTGTATAGTATCAATGATGCACACAAAAAATAATGATTTACATTGTCAAAATCACTAAAGGTTTTCAACCAAGTTATGGTCCCATTGTGCTAGAAACTGTACAAGCATATAGTAGACAATCCCAGTTCCCAAGTGCTTACAATATAGGGGCCTCAATGCTGAAAAGTCACATTCTTGATTTGAGATGGGACCAACTCATGTGTCTAACTTTAAACGTGTGTGTAAGTTTTTGTAAGATCAGGACCTCAGCTTATTTATCTAAAGGAAAAACAAACGTAACAAAGGGAGAGTCTCTGTACCATGCATGATATACTCATATGGACTGCCAAAAAAGGATAACTTCAGACCACAAAAAATGGCTGCAAGTGCCAAATATTAGCAAAAAATGTGCAGGAAAGGGTCAAATCTTTTAAAACAGGGCTTCAAAAATCCACTTGCCAAGGGTAAGTGAAAAGCCTAATGCTCTTAAACCATCAATTTCTGTAAAAAGTAAATTTGCTTTTTTAAAAAAAGGTTTTTCTATCTCTACAGGTACAAAGATAAACTCCCAAATATGACAAACTGTGCTGTTTTCTTGAGTCTGCAGTGAGCTTTAGTAAAACTGTAGTTACTCACAGCTTTGCTAAGCAGCAGCATGAAATTAAAAAAAGATTCCAGTCTGTTTTGCTATTGTTGTTATGAAATCTATAGAAAGCAATAAAATTGTGACATGTCAATTTCATGCTGCTGCTCTTTGGGAGAGCTATGAGCAGTAGAATATATCAGTGCAGGACCCCAAATAAACAGACTAGAGAGGTAGAGCGATCAAGTAACTCTGTTACCAGAAAATTCCACCTCTCCAGAAGTGTGTATGTCTGATAAATTTGAAGCTAGAAGATATCAGATATAAGGAGCACCCCAAGCAGAGTTTATAGGAAACTAGTAAATTTATCAATACTTGTTTTAAAATGGCACTGCTTAGACAACTAAGAATGTTAGTAATTTAGCAAAGCAACCTGCCTCAACATATAGCCCAAAAGATTTTATAAACAAATTCACAAATCTTTATAAAAATTTATCTGCAGAATTGTTTTGGCAAGTAATCTGTCTCCTTAGTAAGACAGAATAAGATATGTTTGCAGTCTTCTAAACAAGAAAATGGTTTACATAATTACCATTAGTAAATAGCCTGAGTTAAGGTAAAAAGAGAGTATGTAATGAACTCAACATCACAGCTTGTGCTACCAAAATATTCAGTAGAGAAAGGAGTCTGTTTTTTCTCTTCCAAACAGAAAGATGTGCTTGTATTGAGCCTGGGCTAGTATGGGTTTTTGCACTGGATTCAGAAAATCCTTACTCACTTCATTTGTGGGATAATTCTATAAATTTTGTATGTACCATGCACACTTGTAATCATGAGGGAAAGAAAGGAGCAGAAATGATACGTGGAAATCAGAAAGCCCCCATGCTCCCAGTTGAACAACAGATCTCACTTGAACATAGTTGTCTTCAAGGACCCAGATTTTAAAAATGGGTACATATAATTAGGACCTTAACACCATAATTGACCTGATTTTCAAAAATACTAAACGTCCAAAAACTCCTCACTAACTTGGTTAAGGATTTCAATTTCATTTAAAATATCTAAGTTGACAGGGAGACGAACTAAGTCTTCTCCATCCCCAGTTTCTATGATTTATACTTGGGGACGAGCTTTTACAGTTGTTTTATTCAGGAATTTTTCATCAAAAGTGAAACTCTGTAGAACAACTCTTACCTACCACTGCTATTTAGTTGGGTTTTTTTTTAAATCTGCATTTATTTTTCTGCCTCACCACAGGTTCAAAGATATGCAAAAGATCAGTTAGAAATATGTACTTTTTCCCTACATTATAATATTGAGCATGATGTGCAGCATCAGCGATCTGCAAATTGCACCTTTATGATATGTTTTAATCATTTAATAATTAAAATGACAGGACTTATTTGTGACATTCTCCCAGTGGACCTGTTGCTTCAACTGAGTCACTCTGGCAGCACTGCAGAACAGCTGTGCCCAGGGAAAAAAACAGTGAAAAATCAGTCCCTCAGAAACTCAGCATTGTGGATTTAATATTCCAGAAATGATGTCAGCCATTACCGTGGTAAATCTTTAGCGGGACACCTTGTATACACTGAGATGATGAAGTGCCATCGAACTAAACTGTCATGTGTTCAGGAAAAGTTGGGTTTTACCTTCAGCCCGGAGAATGAGCACTACAGAGAGGGAGTGTGGTTGCTAATGGTCCTGTCCTGTAGCAGTAAGGATGAAACACCCCTGGAGGAGGCATGTGCAGTTTGTGGAAGACACCATTTACAGCAGGAACAAGCTACAGGGAAACGCTAGAAATACCCAGGAAGGTATCTTAGGTAGTTAAAATCAGAATAAAGTCTGTGCACTGTTACACCGTTAGAGACTGATGCGAAGTCTTGACGTATAGCTCGGCTGAAGGATCCCCTGTGTTAAAAGGCGGAGATGGCCTTGCTCGACCCTCAAACGCGATTTACCCAGAAGCGGCGGGGAGCAGCAGCGGTGGCTGGGCAGGGAGGAACCAGCGGCTGTTTCAGACCAGTCCCCCCCACACGCCTGCCGGCCACCCGTGAACGGCCTGGGCCTGAGGGCGCGCGCGGAGCTGAGCCGGGCTACCAGCCGGCGGGCCAAACCCCCACGGCCGAAGCGTGTCCGAGCCTCGCCCGCCCCAGTTCGCTCAGTGCGTGCAGCGCCGGGCGCTTTGGGGCCCTGGCCCCGAGCCATGCCCGGGCACAGCTGGGACCCTGCCGAAGCCGGTAGCCCCCCCCAGCCTTTACCTGCTCGGCTCCCCGCTCTTCCCCCCGCGGATCCGGCCTTCGCTCCCCGCAGCCGAGGCCGCTGGCCCGCATCGCCTGTTGGTGCCGGGGCCCCGCGTCCCCCCCGCGCCGCTGCTGCCGCCTCCCCCCCGCGCTGGCGGGGTCTCCGGGCTCCCCCCGGGGCCTGCTTCCCCCGAGCCCCGGCCGCTTCCCCGGAGGCGCCTCCGCCTCCTCCAGCTGCCGCTTCTTGCCCGGGCCCGCGGGTGTCGCGCGGCCCGGGCTGCACAGCTCGGGGCCGCCCCGCGGGCGCCTCCCGGCCCCGGGCGCGCGGAAGAGCGGAGGCGGTTCGGGCAGGAAACGCTTCCAGGGCACGTGACACGCTACCGGCTCCGAGTGTCGCTTGGCCATCCAGGGGCTGAGCGCGAGCGGCTCGAGAACGGAGCGGCGGTCCCTCGGCGCGGGCGGGGGGGAGGGGTCTCTCCCGGCGGGCGGGGCTGCTGGGTGCGCATGCGGCTTACGGGGGGCTTCGGTCCTTCCCGCCTCTTCCTTTCCGCGTCTCGCAGCGCCCTCTAGGGGCAGCGCGCGTGGGGCCACGGCCAGGTCGCTGGCGGCGCGGCGCGTTGAAATGCCAACGGGGCCTCGGCGTCTCCTGCTGATCTCAGCCGGGGGGGCCCTGCTGCAACTGTCTCGCCTCGGACCGCCGCTGCTGTGTAGCTAGCCCCGCCTGGCGCGGGGCACTAGGCTGCAATCCGCCCGCCCAGCACCGGTAGTTTAGCACGCTCCCCGCTGTTCCCGACCCATGCACTGCAAACTAAGAGCCGCGCAGTACTGATCCGATCGGCGCGGGCGGAGCGACGCTTGTCATTGGATTCATGGTGGCCCAATGGGGTTTGCACCTGCCATTCACCACCCGGGGCCAGCTGTGGCCATACCAAAGCCACCTGAAGAGGGATTTAGTACATCCCTCCTACATCTGAACCCTGTCGATGAAGCTCAAAAGTGCAGTCATTTTAGTGTAGCTTTATCCCATTACAAACTGCTGTCCCTGGGCCATGAATGCTGTGCAGGTCCAGGAGTAGGAGGGATGGCTTTTTTTTTGTATTAAAAGATTTAGGGGTGAGCTTCTAGCCATGTTTACCTGAATAAAATCAGTACCCACCCTGTGCAGACTAGCAAACCCAAAAATATATTCACCGTACATTCTTTTTCCTTCTCCCACCCTTCTCCCCTTTGCAACAATATGCAGAAGTTTACATCAATTTAAAATCGTTCAGTTTTACAAATTCCCCAGAAGTGAAAATGTTTTGATGAGGATAGTCTTTCTCCTCTCTGCAATCCTTTCATTATCACAACCCTGCAACTTTATGGGAACAAACAAGTCTGTTCAAATAAACAATGAGACACACAAAACTGGTGAGGTTATATAATCTATTCTTGAAGAAACAAGCTTTCAAGCTCCATAACTCTTCCACTCTCAGGAGCTGGAAAAGTTGTGTATCAGCAACAGAAGTTGGTCCAATAAATTGTATTACCAGTTCCACATTGTTTCTCTCATACCCTTAGCCCAACATGTCTACAATGCTGCAAACCAATAAATGTCACTCACCCTATAGCACCAAATGAGTGCTTGTGGTTCACTAAGCAGTAGTGATCACATATCTATTGTTTGTGCACTTGTGCTTAGTGGTAGGGGCTCACTGTTAAACGTGAATTCGTTATAAAGAAAAAACTTTAGAAATTAACATGTCAATCATGCAAACTGATCAGAATGGGCAGACCCTTGCTTCTCAGCAATTGGGTGAGGCCAGGGGGCCTACAAAGTCGTGACTGCTCTTTTGAGGGTTAGCAGATCAACCTTATCCCAGAGGGGTCCGTGTGGGGCACGCTGGTCCTAGCCCAAGGGCTGGGGTAAGAGCCTCACTACTGGCTAGCCCGACATCCGGGCCAGCTTGCTCTGCTCAAAGCAGTTGCTGCTGCTTTCATTCCAAAAGGAAAGTTACTAACAACAAGCAATTAGGTAGGAACTCCTGCCGTCCAGGCCTAGGGAAGACAAGGAGCTATGAAAATTCTGGGACAGCATCTGCCCCTTAAGTCAGAGCAAATGACACCCCTGCCTCGCTGTAGAGCCTCATAAAAATAAATTACAGGTCAACTTGCAAGATCAGAATGTAAGTGAGAAGTAATCTAAGCAGTTCTATTAATAAAAGATGAGGAAGCAGAGTTCAAAAGAAAGTGGTAACTCAAAGCCAAATCTTAACACCAGAAGAGACAAATCAACCAAACATTTGCTTATTCCTACTGCAACCTTGAATATTCAAGAAAAATTAATTCCATTAGGCACACTAAAAGTAGAGGAATGCTCTATTAAGCTGTAACAAAGCTTTCAATTTATCTTCATAACTGATTTTAGAGTGAACTATATATAAAAAATACAGGACACTTTACATTTGCCAAACGTATTCTGTATAAAGTTTTACATTATGAATTATGCAGCATTTCATTTATATATTTTATACCATCACATACAACTAAATAGTGACCTAAGTTATCTTGACTTCAGCTGATGAACTTGTTATACGCTTTTCTTCCAGTATATACAACATTCCAGTAGAGAAGAATTAAGACAGGGAATAATAGTTATTCCTGTCTACAAAAGTACAAAAGATGAATTTTAAGTACAGGTGTAGTAATTCTGATTCAGCTGCAAGATTACACTGCATCCAACTCTTAATGTAGAAATTATATTCTAAAAGGGAAGTAATTGAGAAAGATCTAAATTAAAAATAAGAGCACATCACTGTATATCTGGCAGATGTTAAGTTTTAAAGTCAAGTAAACAGATAGATATACACCAAAAAGGGTTCAGTGAAAAAGGGCACTCTTGATAAGGTGGGGCATGGAAAAGCAAAACCAAGACAATAAAATAAAGATGGGGAAGGAGGGGGAACCATATTTAGAGAAAGGATGCAGACTGACATAAAGGGCATGAGCGACTAGACAATAATAGAAGTGAAAGGAATTGTATGATTATCATTTACTCTAAATGTTTGTTCAACAAATTTAAAAATTCAAAAGCATTAAATAAATGTTTCCATCTATAAAGGATTAAAATAGATACCAAAAAAAAAGGAAACAAAAGCCATAGCAAATCATCAGTTGCCCTGTAAAGTCAGCAAGGGTTTATTTATTTATATTTATTTAGCATAATGGCAGTGTCTAAGCTTTCAACAGGCTTTACTTGAGGTTGGGCTAAGTTTTTATTAAAAAAGCAAAAACCTGGTTCATTCTAGTGCTTTTTTGGCAAAGAGAAAAAAGAGTTCAGACTACCTGCAAGTAAACCTTTATTGAAAATTCCTGTTCCTCCAATACTTTTTTTCCTGGAAAGAGATCTGAGCAGAAGAGTTTTAAAAAGAGCATAGGCTTTATGCTCCTAGACAGCATTAAAATAGTAAATGTATTTTTGCCCATGTGAACTTTAAAATTGTACTCTGAATTAAAGCGAAGTGGAAGCAAATATCTGACATAAACAGAAAGCTAAATATGACCTTATCAATGCCAAGAAAAAGGGACCACAGCTAAATGAGTGAGAGAGTTTAAAAACACCTTGAAACCTCTTATCCAGTGCCATTTCTATGGAAAAGACTTGATTTCCCACCAGTCAATTTTTAATTTTTGAAAGAATTTTCAAAGTGGATGATAGGAAGTTAATCATTAGCTTAATGTAAAGAAAGCAAAGCAGTTAATTTGTTCCTCCTCTAAACACAAGACACTTTTAATAATCTCATAGAAAATATTTGTATAACTTCAAAATGACAGAGGCATACATCTCTCCTTTTGTATGAAATTGCAATCTGTGCATTAATATCCATCTAATTTAATTTACCAGGCAATTTACTTAGGACAAGGAAATAAATAATATTAGAGGTAGATTTAAAGTACCAGTGGTAAACTGCCTTAAAGTTCCAGCCAAGTATCCAACAACTGACCCAGGTATACTGAAACAGATACAGAAGCTGTCACTAACAACCAGAGGCGACGCATGGGGGTGAGAGGACACGCAGAGTCATGGACTGCCCTAGATTTCTGCCAGGGTTCACACAGAACATCAGAACCATGAAGCCTGCTGTAGAGACAACTTGTAACTGTTGATATTGGTGGGGAACAATTTAAGGGTTCTGGTGTGAACCCTGACAGCAGAAGCGATGTGTCGGCAGGGGCATGCCACATGGCCTCGCAGACTACAGCATACACCCTCAGTCACTCACTGCGTTCTTCAGTACAATGCAGAGCAGCTTCCCAGCTCAGACGCAACTCTCAGTTCTCCTCACTTTTGGCCAAAGTCTCAGTTCCTCGGGCCCTATGATGGACTCTGAGCTTGGACAAGGCAGCTGGGCCCAGTTCTCAGGGCAGGCGCATTCCCTGCACACTTATGCACATGCCCGCAGAGCTGCATGAGGTTAAATGCAAGTCTCCTCCTCTGTATCATGGGAGATCCCCACCTCGCTCCCAGTAGTGCAATGTGGCTTGTAAAGTGCTTTGAGACCCTCAGAAAGACGCTGCTGGAGCAGATCAAGCTGATCACTGATATAGAGAGCCATGTCCTGTGAGCCAGCCTCAGAAACCATCCACACTGCACTGAGACTCCCAGATTTCTGCCAGCCCAGAGATCTCTTTGAATACCCTTCACTTATGGGGCAGCACCACTCCGTCTCAGTCCCACCTATAGCGGGTAGCTCAGGCTGTCCAGAGTGGGCTGAGCCCTGTGCCCTGTCTGTGTCCCTCAGTGAGGGGCCCATGGAAGAGGCTCCCCTACCTGGTTGCTGCTGCTGTCTGTTCAGATCAGGCATCAGTACCACTGGCAGGGAGGAGAGAGCCAGGCTGCCCTAGGCCCCTCACCACACTCTCCGTGAGCTGGGGTTCAAAGTCACCTTCTCTTCCTCTCTACCAGATCCCAACCACTGCTGCAGGTTCTTTGGGCCAATGCACAAATGCCCCCTTAAACACACTGTGCTGCAGTGGAGGGACGGGAGGTGGCTGGGTTATGGCAAGGGCCAGCAGCAGCATGGAGACATTACAGATGCCTTTCTGTGCTGTGTGGGCAGGAAGGAATGGGAGCTACTTTGCAAAGAAACAGCCCAGGGGCAGCTGCTGCGCAAGGCCAAGGGACACCACACATAATTTGCATTAATTTTATACTTAGTAATTTCCCATTATTGTATCACATCTGTACACTCCTGGCATAGCAATCCCAACTGTATAACTACTTTCTAAAAAAGGAAGTATCAGAGTTTTTTATTGTCTAATAATCCTTAAAAAAATAATGCTTCAAACACTTTATTTAAGCAACAGGTAAGTTACACTGATAAACTTCAAATGGGCAAAGTGAGAGTGCAGTTCCTGCACTGGCAGACCAAGTCTTATTTCTGTTTCAAGATAAATTTACTGCTGCTCCTTTGTGACATGATGATTTGCTTCACGCAGTACTATGATTTCATATACCAATATTCAAATTACCAAAACACAACAAACTATTAGAATAGAGTGCTAAGCTTAGCATGGCCAGAAAATTATAGTTTCTAAAATATTTTATCTTGTGGTTCTATTTTTAGTCCTACAGAAAATGGGTCTGGGAACGCTGAAAGTCATAATGAATGCAGCTTTTGAAGAAACATTTTAGCACTTTTCCACAATTTCAGATTTTGTAAATTTTCTATTTTTCATGTTGATGTTAAGGAATCCTTCTCTAAACTGTAGCTGACCTTGTACTATACCTCTAAACATTCATAAAGTCACAAGGAAAAATTAAAACAATTAGAATTTTGTGTAAAAACTGAGGCAGAATACACGTTTTTTGTTTTAAGCCTCAGTTCCAAAGTGGAAATAACATTCCCAGTTTTGATATCAAACACAGACTGTACATCTTTTCCAACAGATTCTGAGAGCTGAAGACTGTGCATGTTACAGACAGCTTGCTCGTGAAAGGGAAATTATTTTGAATTTCAGTATGGTTGAGTATTATTAATCCAGCCTTGACAGGACAACCTCATGGCAGACATCAAAATATGAATTTAATACTTCTGAAAATCCAATGGTTTTTATGCATTCTCATGAATGAGGGCAGCTGTGTGTACATTTTCTTGCATTTTCACTAGTACAGTACAAATATGCATGGCACAGTACATATCTGGATAGCAATACAGATATTAAGAAAATAGACACTCTCAACTTCCTGTTAAGAATAAACAAGGCACCATTGATTTGAGGTTGTATCCAGTCATTACCTAGTCCATTGTGTGTTGTCCATTTTAGCATTACCTCCAGCAATTTTTCTGAAGAATCTATTTGAAACACTGCAACTCTGGTTTCCTAACCACAAACAACACACATTCATAGTAGTATTTCATCATGGATAGTTCATTCACAGTGTATGTTGACAAAACAGATTCCTTCTCCACCTGAAAATAAAAATTGAAGTTTTCAGAATATTTTCTGAAACATCTTAAGCAATTCCCTCCAAAATGTGCACATCTCCACTGAACAGGCATTATTATTGATATGTGTTTACAGTCAGTGTTTGCCTTTTAATGAATTAAAAAACAGACAGCCTGAACATAACTACAATTGGCAACATAAATATGTAAGCATCTTAAAGTTAAAAATCTATATAATTAAACAGCATTTAAGGTAAAGCCCTAATATATATAGTTTTGACTGACCCATCTACTTCAATAAGTATTACTCCCAAACCACAATCTATCCGTACCTCTAGATGGAATCCATACTGTAATATAACATTTTTTATATCCTCATAACTCAATTCTATAGAAAGTTCATTTGCCAAGTTTTCAAAGTGGTAAAGGAGAGGACCTAGGATACAAAGATAAAGAGATTCAGTAACACTAATACCAATTTTATTGTCAGTAGTACACTTTTTCCTAAACTTTTATATGAAGTCAACTCAACAGCATTTGGAATAAGTATGACACCCTAAATAAAGTGAAAATAAGTACAGTGATGCCTGTAATTAAGGTTGTCTACCACTTTCCATTATTAGCCTGTTTTCAGTTGCTTACAGCTTTACCAAACTAAAGTTTCAGCAACAAATGGTTCAGCCATTTAAGAACAAGTTTGGCGGGAAAAATACATTGTTTTACCAATGTTAAAAAGAAATGGTTAAAGAACTTAAACGCAACACCACAATGCTTTGGAGTGTGGATATGACACTTGGGATGGAGCAGTTCTGAAGCTGGGGAGGTGGTGCATTTTGCTTCTTTGTAAAAATTCACCCAAATTTGGCTGAATTATAAGAATTTGAAAATCATGTTGACATATGCTCATAGAGGTTTGAAAGAATGTGGTAGGGAGCTAAAAATGCTTAAGATTCCATGGCTATGAATGCTGATCAGAACTTTCCCTGCAATGGCTCCCCCCAGTCAGCAGGGGCCATTGGTCATGCCTGGCAACAGAACTGAGAGCAAGATGAACTATTTACCTAAATTTATCCATATTCCTCCTGGTTTCAGTATTTTCCATATTGTATCAATGTAATCAATGACATTATGTGCTGTGTCAATGAAGAAACAGGTTGCTATGCAGTCCCACATATCTGTACAAAGAAAACAAATTATCGAGTGCACATGATCAGTTTTAACATCACTCCTCTCTGTAAGACAAGAGTTGGTTTGTATTTATCATTTAACATCAGAATCAATATATATATTTAGTCACCGCTAAGATCAGCTTCAGCTAACAATAAAAAAAGAATGGCTAAAAGTTGAATATTGCCTAACATTTTACTGAAAGGAAACCAATACTGTATTACTGCAAAGCTGGACAATAAAGGTATGTCTACGCTGCAATTAAAAACCAGCAGCTGGCCCGTACCTGCTGACATGGGCTCAGGCTAAAGGTTGTTTAATTGTGGGCCAAGCATTTGGGTTCAGGCTGCAGAAAGACCCTCCCACCTTGCAGGGCCCTAGACCCACGCTCCACCCCAAGCCCGAACAGCTACACCACATTTAAACATCCCTTTATCCTGAGCCCTGTGAGCCCAAGTCAGCTGGCATAGGCCAGCCGTGGGTTTGTAATCACAGTGGTTCTCAAACTGGGGGGGGGGCGTGAGAAGCTTTAGGGGAAACAAACAAACAAACAAAAATTTAACGTGAACATTTTACCAACAACAATGAATAACTAGTAAAGCTGAAGTCTGCAGACTTATCAGGTCCTCAGACAGCATTGTGCATTTTGACAGATTTCTGTTAAGCTTGCATAATATTAAACAAAGTCGTTGCCACGTGTACGTTAATCAGTTCGCCACAACTCAGTGCGCAGATTTGTAAGCATGGACCACAACTGCAGTTTTACTTTTGCTCTTATTACAATGGATCGTTGGCTCATTTGTGCAACAGAAAAAAAAAAACAACTCAAGTGAAAAACAAAGAAGCCAAAACTGATTCAAGTGAAGCATCTGCCGCAGCATATATTGGTATGTATACGTGTGTGTTAGGCAGAGTGGGAATGTAAACTACTACAGATCCAAAGAAGCGGGGCACAATCAAATAAGTTTGAGAACCACTGGCGCAGACATACCCTTAAAGCCAGATTTCCATTAAGCAAGGCTTAAATTTAAATAAAAGCATCAGATCTTATTTATTTGTTTTACAAACATGGATGCCACACTATGTACACAAACATAGGAAAGTTTGTACCCTGAGACCCTGGGCCTCTGTTAGCACTTTTAAAATCCAGAACAGAAGGCTGCCCATCATCAAAATATTTGGGGATTTCACTTTTTAAAATATCTACATCCAATCAAGCCAGCTGGGTCATTTACTACTTTGTACAGACCAGTGATCTCCAGATACATGTAAGAAATCTATCACCATCTGCAGTCTTACCAGTACTAGGAATGTAGGTAGTAAATATTTAAGCACTGTAAGTACCATTATCTTTTGTGCATGAATTCAGGATTGAGTTAAGAGAAAAATTACCTAACAGTTGCAACAAAAATGATTTGACCAGACAAATTTCACTAATGACAATAAGGATATTTGTATTGATAGGAACATAAATATTATCCTTTAGCACATCCTTGAAATACTGGTCACTAATAGTTAGTGAGTATATATTTGTTTTATTTGTAAATAATTATATTAGTAAAAATGTGCTATGCTGACAATTTTTAAACTAAAAAACAAATCACTGGACTTCATTTATATCCATGTATAACACAGTTAATATTGTGCATTTCTCTTTAACATCACACTTGTAATTCAGGGAATGAAAAACAGGTATGAAAAATCACATTGTGGGAAGTCTTCCAGGCTATCACTGTTCTCATTAAAAGAAGGGAGTATATATAACCCTAAAACAAGGATCTAATTTAAACACTTAAATATGCTAGAGCACATGTATAATTTTGACTGAAAAAAGCAAAACTTATTTTGTTTGAGAATAATCTTGGTGTAATATACAACCCTACTTTAATGATTCTAAAGCATAATTTGGTTTTAATTTTTAATAGAATTCTGTTCTTCAATACTGAGTTTATATTTAGTGTGTTCATGAATTTTGACCTCTAATTTCTCTACTTACTGCACTCTGAGTAAATTTCTTGAAAATCCCCTGCTGTCATAGAAAAGTTTGCACCAGAAGGAAGACCGTGGGGGTCAACGTCAGGGAAATAAACTGGTCGTATCTGATCAGCAGATCTCCTGTTATTGCTAAACTGATGAATCCAGGGATAAAGTTTATGAGAGTTAATTTCAGAGCATCTGCAAAATATGAAAGTCAGAACGATTCAGTTTCAACTAACAGCTCACATATTACTCAGAAAAGTAGGTGTTTTGCAATAAAAATTGGTAAGTATAAAAATGATTTTAAATTTGATTTTCAACAATATCTATGATGAATTTAGCTGATAAGCTGGATGTTATAAAGTATTTCTGTAGGCTTTCACTTAGGACACTAATAATTTAATGAATAATGAGCTATTTTTTTACACTACTAACAGATACAAATAAGTAGCAACTTTTACAAGACAAATAAAACACACTAAGTTTTATTGAAACGGGGTTTCTTGTTTTTGCTTCCTGTATTTCAGCCACTTTTTATTTATGTCTTGTTTAAACGAAAACCAGTAGTGCAGTTCTTTCTGAAAGATGGGTGAAAACTGTCATTACATTTGTTCAGTTGTGCTAAACCATTAGGATTCCCATTTGCTTTGTCACGGATGAGCGTACTTGTTAATTTTATAAATAAAGAGAAGGGTGATGACTCAAGTCCCTTCCCATCTTGTTTTTATATTTTCCTAAAAATACCTACTTTCATTCTAGATTCTTGCTGACAGTTGCTTTTCTTGAGCCAGAATAGAAGAGGCTTTGTGGTACAGCAAAGTAAAAGCATTTTTCTGAAACTGTCATCCTTTAAACAAAAGTATGTATTTAGATTATTTCAACAAATCTGCAAAGTCAAATAATTTGCTATTGGGTAGTATTACACTAATGTTATTTAAGCATATACATCGACAGCACTGCAATTAATCTTAACAGTCTCATGTCATTTCTGTATCTGACATAGCAAACTAACATGGGACCCTTACAGAGAAGTTCAACTCTGAAAAGTGACTAAAATGTCATAGTGGAGTTCCATGTTCTTTGTATCGGTGGCTCCAGATCACGTATAATCAGTTTATAAAAAGATGTTTTTCTGATGTTCCTGCAAACTCATCCTGGAATCAGAAAGTGAAGCTTTTTCATTCTATTCAATACATCACCAATAAAATTCTGCAGAAAAATTATGCCCTGAGTTATACTCATTCAGCCCCACTAAAAGAAATGTGATTGCACAGGCATAACTGAGGACAGTTGAAACATGCAGGAATAACTGAGGATATAAACTGCCCTGCAAAGTTTGTTTCCTAGAACTTTGGACATTAGAGGAATCATGAAGATGGAGATGCATGCAACAGACCTGATGACCAATGAATGTGAAAGACATCCCCGAAGGATCAGTGACCCAGCCCACCTTGGAAACAGAACTGAGTGCATTTCCCTTTTATATCCGTGGCAAACAGGTCTATTCCAGGGTGATCCATTATCAGAATATATGGTTAAGTATGATGGAATTTCTCCCCCCACTCATGGTCTTGAGAAAAGTGCCTGCTGAGTGTGTCCACAGTCACATACTGAACTCCTGGAAAAAACTGTTACTAACCTTCCGACGTGATGCTCATGTCCACACCATGCTAAACATGCATGCGCACCACATGCACCAGTGCTGGAGATTTTTCCCTCAGTGGAATCCATAGAGGTGGCTCTATCACCCTCTGCAGTGGCATGCATATGCACCAGTATATAGTGCACTGCCAGCCCCTCTGCCTCTCAGTTCCCTCTTGCCAGAACTCCAACAGAGGGGAAGGAGGGCTGGTCATGGAATGGACATGAGCAGCATGTCTTAAAGGACACAGTTACAGAAGGTTAGTAACCGTTTTTTCTTCTTTGAGTGTTTGCTCATGTCCATTCCATGCTAAGAGATTCAGAAGAAGTACCTCTGGAGGTGGGCCAAGAGTTCATGGATGTGCCGCTTGCAAAACTGCCTTGCCAAAGCCCGCATTGTCCTGGGCTTGATGTATGATTACATAGTGGGATGTAAAGATGTGCGCCGAGGACCAAGCTGCAGCCCTGCAGATGCCCTAATTAGGACTTGGACTAGGAAAGCCTCTGAGGAGACTTGAGCTCATGTCGAATAGGCTGAAAGAGTGGCAGGAAGCACAGACTTTGCCTGCTCATAGCATGAATGTATGCAGGAGGTAATCCAAGAGGAAATTCTTTGAGATGAGACTGGTCTACCTTTCATGCATTTGGCCACTGTTATAAAGAGCTGTGTGGACTTTTGCAAGGGTTTAGTTATCTCTGTATAGAAAGCCAATGATTGCCTGACATCCAATGTATGAAGAAGTGTTTCCTTATTAGAGCTATGTGGCTTGGGAAAGAATACTGGCAGGAAGACATCCTGATTTGACATGAAAAATGACACTACTTTTGGCAGGAACTTAGGATGAGGTCGCAACTGGATCTTATCTTTGAGGAATAAAGGGAAGCTCCAAAGTTAGCACCTTGATTTCCGAGACACGCCTTGCTAATATAATTGCCAAGAGGAAGGCAACCTTCCAGGACAAATGGAGAAGGGAGCAGGATGCCATGGGCTCAAAGGGGGGGGGGCCATGGAGTCTGGATAGAATCAAGTTGAAATCCCATGAGTAGGTGATGGGAACTGGATCTCTGACCTGTATGAAGAGCTTTTCTAGGCCCTTTAGGAATCTGACTCATTTCATGGGAGAAGACTGAGCTGCCCTGGATGTGTGGATGAAAAGTTGAGATGGATGCTAGGTATACCCTAACTGACGATAGTGCCAGGCCCAGGTGCTTCAGTTACAGTAAGTATTCCAGGATGGACAGCAGAAATAATCAAGACAGGGAGAGGTTATGCTCCCTCACCTAGCAGGAGAAGCATTTCCATTTTGCCATGTAAGTGGTCCTAGTCCAGAGTTTCCTGCTCTCCAGTAAGATTCTCTGGACTTGGGTGAAACAGGCTTATTCTTCCTAGTTTAACCATGCAGCACCCATACAGGCAGGTACAAGGAGGTGAGATCTGGACGTAACATCTGATCACGATCCTGTGAGATCAAGCGTGGATGGACTGGGAGCATCCTTGGGGTTACCACTGCCAGGTCCAGCAACATGCCAAACCAATGTTGGCAGGGCCATGCTGGTGCAATCATTATAACCCTCGCCTCGTCCCTCTTGAACTTTAGGAGGATTCTGTGAACAAGAGAAATCTGAGGGAAGGAGTACATGAGATCTCCTGACCATCGAAGGAGAAATGTGTCAGGCAGGAAACCAGTGTCGTGTCCTCTCAGGGAACCGAAGTGATGGCATCTCCTGTTCTGTCTGGTAATAAACAGGTCCACTCAGGGAGTCCCTCATTTCTGGAAGATAGTTCTTGCCACCTCCAGATGCAGGGACCACTTGTAGTGAGTGAAGACAGACTTGCTGAGGTGATCTTTTAACTTGTTCTTGACTCCCGGGAGGTGAGAAGCTTCAAAGTGGATTGTGTGCCCCACACAGAGGTCCCACAGGCTGAGTACATCCAGACATAGTACTGAGGCTATTGCTCCTCCTTGCTTGTAGAGTGCACTGCTATGTTGTCTGTCAGCACATGTATTACCTTTCCTGACATTTGGAGAAGAAACACTTTGCAGGCCAGGTGGATTGCCCCTGAGCTCCCTTACATTTATATGCAATCTCAGCTCCAAGGACCAGAAGCCCTGTGTTCTGAGTGGGCTAAGGTGGGCTCCCCTGCCCAGGTCCAAGATGTCTGACACCAACCTAAGCAATGGGTGCAAGACTACAAAGGGAATCTCTTCTGTCATGTGCACAAGGATTGTCCTGCCAAGCCAGAGAGGTAAATACCCAAAGCAGGATCATGAGGACCATATGCGGGCTGCATCTCGTTGGGATATAGATCGATGCAAGCCACATCTGAAGGGGCCTGAGACGGAGTCTTGTGTGTTGGACCACACAAGTAACATGCTACCATGTGGCCCAGCAGCCTCAGACAAACCCTCACTGTGGTGAAGGGGTGGCTTGTGACCTGAAGGATCAGGTCTGACAAGGCTTCATATCTGGCATGAGGTAGAAATGCTCTAGCCCACAGAGCTGAGAACTGCTCCAATGAGCTCTATCCTTTGCACTGGTGCTATTGGGGATTTCTGCTCATTTACCAGCAGGCTCAGGTTTTGGCAGGTCGCTTGCAGCACCTTGATGAAGTGCCAGACTTGAGCCTTCGAGTGTCCCTTGATGAGCCAGTTGTTGAGGTAAGGATAAATCTGTATCCCTCGACATCTGACATAGGCAGCCACTACTGCCATGCACTTCGTAAAGACTTTGTACCACTGAAAGGCCAAAGCGTTGGGCCATGAATTGGTAATGGTCATTTCCCACTACAAAATGCAGGACCCACCTGTGACCCTGGAAAATGAAAGTGTGCGTCCTTTAGATCAATGGCAGCATACCAGTCTCCTGAATCCAGGGTTTTATATGTGGAATTGAAGGCTCACAGTTGCATAAATTTTCCACCCAATTTGGCTTATTTTTAGGGGGTTGAATTTGACTGCCCTGATTTATCCCTCTCATTGGCTGCTCACACTGCTGACCCAAGTTCCGGAGTAGAGGAGCAACCCAATACAGGTCTTGACTTGTCCCCTGCTCCAGACTTGCTCCTTTTAGGCGGGGAGCACACTCTGTCAAACTGTGTATTTTTGTGCCTTTTCTTCAGCACCAGCGATGGTGATCGGTGGTTGGATGAGTTCAGTACTGGGGAAGTGCTTCAGGTCGATGCCAACGTAGTAGGTGCCAAATCTGATCAGCCTGGCTTGGATACCAGTCTGGGAGCTGACTCCCCCAGGAGCGCTCTTAACCTAATGTTACGGTCTTTCTTTGTGCAGGGCACAAAGTTCCTGCAGATCCTGCACTTATCCCGAATATAAGCCTCACCCAGGCACTTCAGGCAGCTCTGGTGAGGGTCATTCACGGGTACAGGCTTTTAACAGGATACATAAGGCTTAAAGCCCAGGGACCTGGGCACACCCCATCCCCTCCGATAACATGTGAAAGGAAAAAACATAACCACCAAAACTACTAAAAAAACCTGAAAGAACTTGCTAAAACTATATACACTACTGATAAAAAAAAACACTGAGAGATGCTGGCTGTGGCAAGGACGTTTCCGCACATCATAGATGGTAAAAAGGAACGGGGGGGATGGCGGGGGAGGGGGGGTCTGGCTGGCTGGCTGCGCCCTATATGCCGGCACATATGTGTGCCACTGAGGAGGGCCCTAGAGCCGACCCTACGGATACCACAGAGGGAAAAATCGCTTGCACCGGTGCATGTGGCACACACACACCTAGCATGGACTAGACATGAGCAAGCACTCAAAGAAGTAGTTAAGCTTCTGTGATAATGATCTGATTGGGTATGCACCAATTCCAAGCTTGAGAGCCTCAGTGCAGAGAGTGGGATCTTGCCCCTCCTTACAGATTGATATAGAACATGCATGACACATTGTTCGTCATGACCATTATGTGTTTGCTCCTGATTAATGGCAGTAACTAGACACAGCCATAGCCGACTGCTATTCAAGGAGGTTGATGTGCATTAGTGGTTTCTTGAGGCCTTGGGTCATGTGTGTCCAGATGTGCTCTCCACCCGAACAGGGATACATGCATCATTATGACAATCATTGGGGGAGGACAGGTGAAAAGGACTCCCTGGACAAATGTTCTGAGGGTATTTCCACCAATTAAGAGATTCACTTATGAAGGTGGGTATGGAAAGTAATGCTTAGATTGTGTCTCTTTGATGAATAAACAGTCCTGAGCCACCCCTGGAGGTAACACATTTGCAGTCTTGCATGGTTTATAGTGAAAATATCAGCAGCCATATACCCCAAAAGCTGAAGACAGTTCTTGACCATGGCTTGAGGGCTGCTCTGGATAGCATTAAGTATGTTAGATAAGGCCATGCATCTGTGCATTGGGAAGTAGGCTCTTGCCACTACTGAATCAAGATGAGTTCCTATGAATTCTAAATTTTGCACAGTGGTCAAGGTGGACACTTTGAATGTTTCATTGTAGATCTAACCTGAGGAAGAGGTCTGTGGCTTTACAAGTTGCTCATGAAGTTACGTCCACGGAGCGACCTTTCAGAAGCTAACTATCTAGGTAAGGGAACACAAGAATTTCTTTTCTGCGGAGATATGCCCCTATTACTGTCAACTTTTGAAAAGGCCATTCAGACAGATAAGCCAAAAGAGAGCAACCTGTACTGTAAATGGTCCTGACTGAGAGTAAAACACAGAAATCTTTTATGAGATAGATGGATCACTATATGGATCCTAATATGTCCTGAAGGTCAAGAGCAGAGAACCAAGCCTCTTGGTGTAGTGATGCAATTTTTGCTGCAAGTGTCACCATTTTGAATTTTTGGGCCTTCACAAAGGTGTTATTAGCCTTAAAAATCTAGAATGGGTCTCCAACTGCTGTTCTTTTTTGGAACCAAGAAATATCTGGAATAAAACTCTCCCTCTGAGCTGCAGAGAACCAATTCTATAGGAGAATCTATTTCTTTTCATAGCAGATTCTCATGAGTGGGGTCCCTGAAGAGGGACAGGAAAGGGCTGCTGGTAAGCAGAAAAGAAGCAAAGTGGATGGAGTGCCCTGTGGAGCTGATCTTCAAAACACATAACCATAGTGATTGACTTCCAAGACCACTGGAAGTTGTAAAGGTTGAGAAGTGTGTGGGTTTTCTTCCCTGGAACCTCTGTCTCATATAATCTCTGGGAGGTTGAGAATTGGGCAGGATGAGATTTTTTCACCATCAGTGACTTCAATTTTCCTCTTGTGGGCAGCTGAATCCTGAAAGAATGCAAAGTAGCCCTGGAGTCCTTTAGAGTGCAGAAATTCGTCCGTGCTGTCAGTGAACAGCTCAGTACTATATCAATAGGAAGGTCTTCAACCATATTTTGGACCTGCTTTGGACATCTTAAGAGCTGGAGCCAGGAGATCCTCCTCACAACCATTGCTGCGGAAATCAAACAGACAGCAATATCAGCAGCATCAAGGGAGGCCTGCCGAGATGTTCTGGCAAGCAGCTGGACTTCTGCTGGTTGTGGCCATCTCTGACAAGAGATGCCAATCTCCTCAGACACCTCTGGAACAGAACCTTAATAGGAATGGAGGGAGAACTTTTAACGGACATTTGGGAGACTGAGGCAAGATCATCAGAATCCTCTCTCTTCCAAATCACTCTGCAGCAGTGCACTGGAAGAAAGGTCAAACCATCAGTACTAGGTGAAGATCAGGAGATCTGGAAGTCCTTGGTATGGAGTGTACTGGAGCCACGAAATGGTGAGTCAGGCATCTTGGACAGAGCAAGGGCTTGGGGAAGGTGAAATTCCTGTAGTACCAAGTATTGTCGGTACAATGCCCATGGCCTGCACTAAAGTAATAGTGGCTGAGGGAGTTCACAGTACCATGAATCTGAACTGAAGGCAATACAGAGCCTGAGGGGGCTTCTCCAGTACTGGTTGGGAAAAGGTAGAGCTCTTCTTGACACCTTGCTCCACTCATACTACTGATGACCTCCTCAAGCCTGAAACTCTACTGTCTTCAGGTCTGACAGTTCCCTGGGTACCTGAGGAACCAGCAACTTCATGGGTAACTAAATCAAAGAGCAATAAGTGCCAAAGTGGAGGATCATCGGAGACTGCAACTTCTTAGAGATAGAGTCCCTACATGGAGAAACTTGAGGCTTGGTCTTTGGGAGTCTTATGGGAGGAATCCTGGGTCTTCCTCTTATATGCCCTCAAAGAGTGCGGTTCAGAGACAGTGAGGACAACAGACTTACTCACAGACTGGTGTACAGAAAGAGTCCCCTGGCCAGTGGCAGAGGCTAGGTGATGAACTCTACATCATGAAGAGTTGACGTTTAAGCTCCCCGTTTTTTCTGGCTCTACATTTTAGTGTCAGACAGAAGTTGTACTTTTGGGAAATAAAGAGATACTCTGAGACAACAGATGCACTGGGGTAACTCAACTGAGTTGTCTCCTGGCATGACAAGCAACATTTCACACTAGGAGATCCCAACATGCCCTCCCAGAAAAATTATATAAACTATTACAGCTAAAGTACTACTTAGTACTAACTACTAAAAAAAGCTAAGGGGACACAGTGGAGGTAAAACTCAGCACAGACAACTGCTAAGGCTCTGCCTCAGGATGAGGAGGTTGAGAAGGAACTGAAGACTGTTCACCTGTGCAGTACTATATAACAATAAGGAGCATGAGATGAGTAACATGCATGTGCAGGCTGAATAGACACCACGAGAAATCTCCGATCAAAGGTGCAATGGGCTCAAGCAGACCTAGAATGAAGCACCCATAGAGACGCTACTTGAAAAAACAGTGGTTTACAGAATACATTAGTTTTACCATATAACTAATTGGGAGATGGTCTAGATGATCTCTTGAAATCCTTTCCTGACGTTTTTATGATTTTTATATGGGATACAACTTTGCGTGTAGGGGTCTCAACCCAAACCACAGGAAGTCAAATGTGTTAACCTACACATCTAAGAGCTAAAAGTGGAAATTCTGAACATAAACCATCTTCCAACGACCAAATATCCAAATATCTGCCTATCATGATGAACAATATCATCTCTATATTTCCTTTTATTCTCTCCTTTCCCCAGTTTGTCTGTATGTATGCATCTGTTGGCTCTTGTTTTATAGATAGAGTATGTCTACACTGCAATTAGACACCAATGGCTGGACCGTGCCAGCTCACTAGGGCTAAGGGGTTGTTTAATTGTAGTACAGATGTTGTGGCTCAGGCTCCAGCCTGAGCCCTGGGACCCTTCCACCTTCCAGGGATCAGGCTACAGCCTGGGCCCAAATGTCTATGCCACAATTAAACAAACTCTTAGCCCAAGCCCAAGTCAGCTGGCACAGGCCAACCAAAGGGGTTTAATTGTAGCATAGACACAAGTTCACGGGTGCTACAGTAATACAAAAATTAAATATAAAGTATAAGAATCAAAATATTAAATGTTTTCAAAAGCATGTGTCATTTCAGATAGAGGAGCCAGTTCCTTTTGGATCTAGGAAGATAACAGATGTGATATCCTCTCATATACTTGCTGGCTTCCAACTCAGGATAAGAACAACTATGGTATCTTGGCCCCCTCTCCTTTTCTCATCCTCCCTCTAAACAGCTCATTGGTAGTAGGACTGGCTATTTCCTTTCTGGGACTGTGATAATAGCTAACTACTCACCTCTCTGTTTCCTCATGCAATTCCCACGGTTCTTAACAAATTTGCATATTATAATGTTTTTGAATCAAATGCTAACTTCACTCAAATACAAATCTGAACCAAGTGTTTGATGGGATGCATGTTTAGAGAGGGATGTGATTTTAATTACTTTTTTTTAGTCTGTATCAGTTTAGAAGTATAGAAGTGGTTTGAGTATATGCTAAGGGCAAGCACTTTGATGGGATTTTAGTATCCATCAGAAATTAGCTAGCATAAGCTGAATGTTTTTTAAACTTAACATACAATCTATTTTTTCAAACTGCGATAAACAAGATATTCACAAAGGAAAGGAAAGGAATGCTATTTACACTTTAAACCTGGATTTAATCCATAAAAGAATCTTTTTTAATGAATTAAGCACTAGGGTTTTGGGGTGTTTTTTAAATAAAGTCAGTAAATAAAAATGCAAGTATCAAAAGAGAAAATATCTATTGATTTAAAAAACAGGTTAGCAAATCACTTCATATGTGAAACTTTTGTAATCTTGCTGGAAAAGACTCAATTTAAGGCTCCTGTAGTGAGAACTTTCTAAAGGAAATGAAGAGCATCATCCAGAAACTGACTAAAAATGGAACCAGATTCCTGCCCATATCATTTTTCAGGTAACGTATTGTTGGAAAGCTGGTGAGGTACAAAACAGAAAGCAGCTTGACACCTAGATAAAGAAAGACTGGCGCACTCCTGATTTAGTATTGTTTTGACTTGTCAACTGAAGATAAGTTACAGAAGTCATACTGTTCTATATACGTTTTTATACTGCGCTTATCACCACAGAATCTGAGCATCAATGTGACTAACATCTGTCATTAATGGAAAATGAACAAGAGACATCAATGTGTCATGCTTCTAGTTATACATATGGTGTAATGCTTATAAGATCACTTTTTTACCATAACTTCACTTAAATTTAACATTTATAGTGGATTTTGCAACTGTGAATCTATGAGTAATTAGAAGGTGTAAGCAGTTGCTGGATGAGAAAACTTATCTAATAAGTGTTTTGATATTTTTATAGCACTGAGGCATCTATTAATAGAGTATATTTCTGTCAAATATTCCACCAAAAATGAACAAATAAAATTAAAGAAATCTCTGTCGAAATTTGCCTTAACTTGTAGCATGAAATGCAACCTATTTTTGTTTATAGGTTTTCTTTGATGCTTATCACCATAGTAACAGAACTCGAACATATTAATCAATTTATCCTCCATCTCTCTATGGAATAGGAAGTACATCAATTTTACAGATTTAAAACTGAAGCACAAAGTTACCTAACTTCCTCTAGGTCAAACAAGAAATTTGTGGCAGAGCCCAGATCTCCTGAGTTCCAGTTCAGTGCTTTAAACAACAAGACCATTCTTGCTACCACAGTCTTTATGACATACAGGTAAGACTTTGGATATAGTTTTTCCCTCCCCAGTAAATTTCCAAGTCAAATTTTGGAATAATCTCCCATTTCTCTCTCATACTCTCCCAAACATTTTTCATGAAGGCATGAGTTATGAAAGATCTGATTACCTAGGTTAAGTATTTGGGAATTTGTTTTGATTCAGTATCACTTTGTTAAAGCCTTGATCATTTTTGCCTCCCTAGTTCATATAAGTTGCAACCAGCAAGTAAAATATAAGCTAAGTACCTGTTGAGTACAAAATTAGAAGAAAAGAGCATAAAGAGGCTCCATTCATTTCCTTGGCAAGCATAACCGAGCATAGCTATTTCCCAGGCCAATCTACCTAGCCCAGCACCAGGTACCAGGATATTAACTTTGGAGGGATCCCTGCAACAAAACAAAAATAGTAGTTAAACCTTTATCCAAAACATCTTAATAGAATGTCTATGAGTCTGATCAAATATTGTGTTTTTCATATATTTAAACAGAGATAATTTCATAAGAATTTTCATTTGTGTGTTAAGATTTCTCTGTAGACAAATCAGACTAGTTGTGAACAAACGTCCCAGGAAAAAACCCATCGTCTTGTAAAAGAATAAATTATAGAATCTCTGAGAGCAATCTATTGTTTAGCATATTAAAAAAATCTATAAGCAAAAAGTCTAATTTTGAAAATAATGTTCACACTTAATAAAAGGTAAAATAATTCACTTAAGCAATCCTTAGCTGCAATGTAATACAAAATTAAAAGACAGCTATTCTTCAAATAAATAGTTTCTTTAACTTTTTAGATTATCACTGTAAAAAACAAATGTATTTGTTTGGGAAGGTGCCTTGCAAAAGAAAAAAAGAATGGTGTTTCTCTTGATGCACAGTGACAATCTACAAAGTTTTTAAACGTTAAATAATTCAGGTCTTGTTTACCCTATCTTTTCCTTAAAGATTATGGACAATTGCAGACCTAATAGGGTTTGACATCAGAAATACAAAACAAATTAAACCTTATGAATTGACATGAAAGCATTCAAACTATTAAAAACGTCTGTTAACATATTTAACTCAAAGTATTTTTAATAGATTCAGCACCCCCTTTTATTAAAGCTTGCCAAGAGCTTCCAATCCATATTTACATCATTCAAGGAAACCATCAAGAAAAACAGAAAAGGTAACACTTGATATTCCCAATGTTTCCAGAATAAAACAAGCAAACAAAAATTGAGGGAGAAAGGGGGAGAAACTCTCAAGGCCTCTTTTTTATATGTCATAAAAGCAAAAAAGTGGGCACTCAATCTCTTCCTCCCCCCTTTGCAAGTAATCTTTAAGTCAAGAAGTCATTATATGGCAGCATCCGACTGGTATGAAGGACAACACAACCCCAATTTTCAAGATGTGGAGGTGGGTGGAAATGAAACACAGTCTTCAGAATATTGAGAGCCAGGTGGCCAGAATGGGCACAGAGAACTGGCATGGCATGTTTCCAAAGCATAAAGAGGACTAGAGAAAATCAGCTAACTTTGGAAAGAATGACCTTTAAGAGACATAACCAGAAGGCAGCAAAGAAAGTGCTGACCAGTTTTAAAGATTGGTCTTCTTTTAAAAAGGCCATGTACACGGTGTAGCTGTAGCCATGTAGGCCCCAGGATATTAGAGACACAGGGTGGGTAGAGGTAGTATCTTTTATTGGACCAACTTCTGTCTCTCTTACCTATAGATGTTGGTCCAATAAGAGATATTACACCTCACCCACTTTAAAGAGAGACCACACAGACCAGCAAAAAATAAAAAAAATAAATAAAAAAAAATAAGCTTTTACAAATCTATTCTGTAACACTTGTTCTTTGAGATGTGCTACACATGTCCATTCCACTTCAGGTGTGTGCGCGCACAGGGCACTCTTAGAGAATTTTCTCTTAGGAGTATTCATCCAGGTGATTCATGCGTCCCCTGCTACTGTGAACTTCTGCGTGATGGCATACAGGGTAGAGCCAACCCAATCCACCCAGTTCCTTCTTACTGGAGAGAATGATATAGAGGGGATGGAGGATGGGTTGTAGAATGGATCCATGCAACATATGTCTCCTCTTCCTGAGTTAACCACAAAGCATCCAGACCTGAGGGCCTACAGGCTGGGGAGAAGGCGGCAACTGTGGTCCAGAGAGATCAGACCTGAATCCAGTGGTAGAGTCAGCAGACCTTTGACTTAGAGGAACAACAGAGTGGAAAACCAGAATTGCCAAGGTCATGCTGGAGCTGTAAATTTGACTTGAGCATGGGCCTACTGCATTTTCAAAAATATTCTTGATGTGAGAGTGGGAGTGGAGCAAATGTGTACAGGAGCACAGTTGCCCAGGGCAACAGGAAAGTGTCCATGAGGGATCCTGGACTGTGACTTTGCTGAGAACAAAACCAATTACACTTCCTGCAGATTTTCCTTGCAAAGAGGTCTACCTGGGGAGTTCCCTACAGCCACAAAATGTGAGAATGTCCTGATGGACAGACCACTCATCAGGACTGGTAAATGATCTGTTTAACCAGTCTGCCAGACCATTCTTCACATCTGGAAGATGAGGCTTTGAGGTTCATTGAATTGGTGATGCACAAGTCTCACAGCTTGAATGACTCTTGGCATAGTAGAGTCAACTGGGCCCTTCCTTTTTTGTAAGTACGTGTAGACTTCTTCTCTCGATCTCAGGAAGACTTGACAAGCCAGCTGAATGGCTCTCAATTCTCTGATGTTTATATGCAGAGTTAAATCCTGTGTAAAACTAGGGTCTGAAGAGAACACAGGTGAGACCTCCTGCCTGAGAGCAGAAGCCTCTGTAACTAACGTTAAAGTTGGTTGAGGAGCAAACATCACCCCCCACACACACACTCCCCAAAACACATGCACTTGAAGGATCAGTCCACCAGCCCAATGTGGCCAGAATTTAAGGGGACGTTTGCACCACCATGTCTGGAAGGTGATGAATTGGCAAGTAAACTGATGCCAGCCATCCTTGCAGTTTCCTGAAATGGACCCTGGCATGCTGGACTACATAAATGCATAAGGCCAGCACCATCTGGAATTGTAATTGAGGAACAAAGGCCATGGCTTCTGTACAGTCCAAGACCACTCCTATGAACTCTATTTTTAGTACTGGAGACAGGACTGACTTCTCTGCACTGATGAACAACCCTATGGTATTCAAGATGGACTGGAAAAACAGACATGCTGGACAGCACCTGAGTCTTAGGCTGGCCTCCCACCATCCAGTTGTTCAGATAAGGAAACACTTGAAATCCTGATTTTATGAGAAATGCCACCATTACTACCATATAGTTTGTGAACACAGGTGGAGTTGTGGACAAACCAAATGGTAGGCATGTAAATTGGTAATGCAGTGGTTGACCATAAACTTCAGAAATTTCCTGGGATCCTGATTTACTGTTGCATGGAAACGTGTCTTTCAAGTTGAGGGCAGCATTCCACTCTCCAGGGAAGGGATCATAGAAGCCATCATGGCCATGCAAAAACATCTTTTTCAGAGATGTCTGTTAAGCTGTCATAGGTCTAGTATGGGTCTGAGACCTTCTTTTGTTCTGAGATCAGGAAATAGTGGGAATAGAACCCCTTTCCTCTGAGTAACTGCAGAACCTCCTTTATGGCACTCCCAAATGGAGGACAGATTGCATCTTCCAAAGCAGAACTTCCTAGTCAGATCGATCCCTGAAGAGAGAGAGATTGGGAAGGGCTTAGATAGGGTGACCAGATAGCAAGTGTGTAGGCAAAAAAAAATCAAGATGGGAGTGGAGGTGGGTAACATGTGTCTATATAAAACAAAGCCCCAAATATTGTGACTGTCTCTATAAAATTGGGGTATCTTGTCATCCTAAGCTTGGAAAATGGGGGATAGAAATGCACTAAAGGTGTATTCCAATTTCACTGTGCTTAAAACCCACTGGTTTGTGGTGATTTGAGGCCAAGCACTTAGGCAAGTAGATAGCTGGTTGGTAGACAGAGGGGTAGGATAGGCTGGCACAATGGCACAATTAGTATGCTGTCCTTGACAAACATTATAGTATTTGCTTAGAACTCCTAGTCTGGATGAACTAGAAGCTGCTGCAGAAGAAGGGGGAGATCTTTTCCTATAATCTCTGTTCTTTTTTCTCCTGGGGTCGTGTTGGCAAGGATTGAAAGCAAGTAGTGGTGTGGTTACTGAGGACAAAACTGCTTTTAAATGCCCAAATATCTGAGCCCCACACTGGAGTCCTTCCAGTTATGCAGCCTGCCAATCTGCTCAGAGAAGAGCGATGACCACTCATAAAAGCAGGTCTTGTATGGTTTGTTGGACCTAGATGGAAACCTGACGACTGGAGACATGAACCTCTATGAATCACATGGCTGATGCTGTGGCCCAAGTAGCAGAGTTGGCAATGTCTACCCCCATCTGAAGTGAGGTTCTATCCACTAATTTACCCTCCTCAACAAGGCAAGAAATTTCTGTTTCACATTCTCTGGCCATCTGTCTCCAAATTTTAATATACTGTACCAAAAATTGAAGTCCAGCACCCTAACAATCCCTGCATTTAGCAATCCTGAAATTTAGGCCAGCCACTGAATAAAACTTTCTGCTGAACACGTCAAGTTCGTAGCAGCCTTTGTCTTCAAGGTAGGTAGCTGTTGCCCTGGCACTCTCTCATTGGTGGCTGACACCACCAGCAACCCAGAGAGAGGTGGTGCTCGAACCTTTGAGAGGGTATATGATATCTGCACTCAGCTCACTTTCATGTGGGGGGAAGAGAAGATAGAGTCTGCTACAGAACATTGGTGGGCTCCAGGATAGCGTCATCAACCAGAAGCACCACCCAAGAAGGTCCTGCAGTGGCTAAAATGTCAGCCTGTGGGATAACTTGCAAACCTCTTCCAGCTGGAAATTCAAGGCAGAAGCCATCCTTTTTAGAAAATCCTGATGGGCTCTATATTCATTGTCTCCATTGTGGATACAAGTAGTGGTAAAACCTTGGAGGGAAATGGCACAGTATGTGACAAAAATGCAAGATATATGAGCAGACCTCTTAGTCCGAAGATACATCAGCTTCTTTTGACCAAGGGATGAAGAGCGGAGGAGGGCTGATCCTATCTGTGCCAGTAATCGGCGTGGGAGCCTGAGGATGATCGTCCTCGAAAAATCATTGCCAGCTTTCCGCTTCATAGCACTCTATGATTAGCCACTCAGCTATTCAGAGGTGCCCACCGTTCTGAATGCAGTATTGTAGTAGCTGGCAAAGTGTGGCCTGCGTACCACCAGCACCACCACTACCAAGAGGCTGAACAAGTCCCTGGTCACAGCAAATGCCTCCCAAGTTGATGGCACCAGGATAGGCTCCAGTTGGTGGGCTGAAGCAGATTGCACTGATTAACTCGATGATGCCACTTCAGGGGGCCTGTATCGATGGTCCTGTCTCAGAATATAAGTGCCTCAGCTTCAGACTATTTCCATTGCTTGCATGCCTGTCAGCCTTTAGTACAGGGGATCGGACAACTTGTAATGTTTCCTTCTCAGCTCTGAGGAGGACAACCAGTGATGGGACCCGCCAATATAGATGGAGTGCTCCTCAATGAAGTCAAAGTGCTTGGAATGGGTGCCAAGAAGGAAGGCTCTGATGGTGGAAGCAGAGCTGACTCCATCAGGAGAAATTAACGTCTGGCTTCCCTTTTGTCTTGGTTCTAGGTTAAAAGTCCCTGAAAATTTGATATCGATCCCTGACATGGAACTCCCAGTGACACTTCAGGCAACCAAAGTGGGGGTCCCTCACTAGCACTGGTTTCTTGCAGAAGTGGCAATGCTTTTATCCTGGTGACTGAGGCAAGCCTTGGCAATTGTAACGGTAGTCAGAACAGGAACTTTTATGTTTAAAAAGAAAAACAGTGGAAAGAAAACGTAACTATCACTAATTAACACTATAAGCTACCAATCTAGTACAAATGGATATGAACTATATACAAACAGAAGGAAAAAACTTGCAATAGCAAGACATTTTAATCACCTTCATGAGCAGTAAGAATGAATTGAAGGAAGCTAGGGTGGCTCCATCCTTTATACCACCAAGCAGCAGCAAGGAGAAGCAGAGGGCATAGCACCACCCCAATGGGTACCACTGATGGAAAAATACCTTTTAACAATGCTGCATTGGCTACACACAAGCCTGACATGGAATAAGCATATGCAATCATTCAAAGAACAAGCTCCTTTATGGTGTGTGTATTCTCACCCCTACTCTCCTAGACTGTGGGGTCTTCTATAGTGAAATCCCAGTCTAGTTGTTTTTTTTAATTTAGTTCTTAGAGGTTTTTGTTACATTCTAAGTCTCTTCCATTATTGGTTGCAGAGAAGCAAAAGGTGAAGGTAATATCCCAGCTACTTGTGTGTATTATGTAAGAGACATTTTCTACTCTCTATTTCCCTCCTACAAAAAAGCAGCTAGGAGAAACAGAAAAGTGGACCAGCCAACATAAATCCCAATGTCTCTGAAAGTATCAAGATGGATTTATGAGAGGATAATCAATTAGAAGGCAAGCATTTTCGAAATGGGCATGCTAAACCTAATCCGCTTATAGGGAAAAGTTAAGTTAAAGCACCATCTTCCAGGTGCTTCCTCCAGTGGTGGGGGCCTTTCACCTCAAATGTTCTCCTCATGTGGCTCTGGGTCCCGATAGCTATCCAGAGAGTAATAGCTGGAATATCAAAGACATCTCTTTTATTACCTGCTATTTATATCCATTTGTTATGGAAAGTTCTAATATTATGGTTTGTAGGAGATTTTTCCAGTTATATCAGTATAATTTTTATTCCTCATTAATAGTTAATAATTAAACAGGCTTTTTTTAGTCTAGTTTAAACTGCTTCTAAAATGTCATAAGCTAACCTGGAAAAAAAAGCACTCATTCCAAAGAGTGTCAACATAGAGTTATACCAGTACAACTTTAACACTTAAAAATTACACCCTATTTTATACTGGTAAAACGTCACTGCAGCAATACAATCAATTACAAATAATTAGGTTAATATTGCTGGCTCCATAGGCTAACAAGGGCTAGGAGTGATACAGTGATGATGTTCTCCATTCAAGAACTAGAGTGGTGGCAACGGAAATTTTGAGGAAATTCCTATGAGCCTCTGTAAAGGTGGAGAGGCATGTCGTAAAATGAGAGAGGATAACATAAGAAAGTACAATGGACAATATATAGGATAAAGTGAACTGTCTTAGCGTGTTTTCAACCTTCATTGTGCTTTTGCATAAGAATTATCATGAGTTATAACTTATTGAGAGAGAAACATGTTTTTGTACTATTGTTTGTTACCACTGGTAGCTGTATGATAAGCTATGATCAGAAGGTTCAGAGGGCTGGACTAATGAAGCTCACATTTTTCAAGGCTCTGGAATTTGGACTATATATAGGCAAATATAAATAAAAATGCTTTACAAGTGCAAGAGGAATTTATTTTATGCAAAGTTTATGTTTTCAAGATGCTTTGGCTATTCTATAGACAATGGGCCAGATTCTGCACTGATCGTTTCAGAGGAAGTACATCATCCAAGATACAGCTCAAGGGGAGGAAGGGGGTAGAGGTGGTTTTATTACATCCTTTCATCTCCTGGATTCTGGGTTGCTTAGGAGATTGGAGTGACTCCCATAATATGGGGATGCTCTAATTTACAGCCATCCACAGCTGCCAATGGAGCTATTCTGCAGGAGTACATGTGTTTCATCAATCCCCCTCCTATTCTTGGTATCAGCACTCTGCGCACAACATGATCCTATATACAGGGGGCCGTGTAGAATGGCAGTACACTGGAGGAATTACACAAGAGATTAAATCTGGTCCAATATGGAGAGCAGAAAACAAGTGATGATGATAGGATACCTCTGAGTGCATGGAGCTATAAATGAGTAGTCCATGTGGCTTGGGCATTTCTTTAAGAGATAAAATATGAAACTAGCTATGTCAGATCCTCTTGTTCATTTTCTAGACAACTGTGCAGTGTGAACAAATTATATACAAATTAGTCTAATTAGGTACTGCATATATAATTCCAGATAAACAAATAATTTTAAAAGAAACTAAAAGGCAGTTCATCATATCTTGACAATTCTCAGACTGACAACTTTTCAACTTTCTGTATATATCCCCCCCAACCACTTTTAACATTTATATGAATCTGTTGACATTACCAATCTTGACAGCATTCCTTAAATGCTACTTTTTAGGTGAGAGGTCAGGTTCCTACCGTAAAATTTCATCTTCAAAGTGCACTTAGACCAGACCTCCACAAAAGAGAATGTCAAGAGAACACATGGCCATACCTGAAAGTTCTAGTATGTTCTAAACTCTATATATAGTTAGATAACAATCCCTTTTTCTAAGTCTGGCCAGAAGTTCTATCCACTGGTGTGATCACAAGATTCCACAGCTGTTTTTCCCACCACAGGCAAAGAGAAACAAATTTCTATTGTCACAGCACTTCAAGATAATTCTGAGAAATACTGGAAGGAAAATTTTCAGCTTCCAACCTCTCTAAGATTCCCACTCGCCAATCTTCTATAACCAGCTCTCGTGGGAGGAAAGGGAAACACAACCTGCCCCATATTCAACAGCAAGAGTATCATCAACCCTGCACTCTGCTCAGATGGGGCACCTTGCATCCACCTCCATTCCTTTACAATTTGATTCCTCCAGTGGAGGGAAGTAGCTGTTTCCCACCAACATCCAAAAGAGGATCCAAGTTAGGGATATCCTTCTTTGCCATTCAAGCTCCTTTTTCTACAGAGTAGGGATGTTGGGAACAGAACACTCTAGTAAGCTCCAAAACTAGATAGATGAACATACAAAATGCGTATTACTCTGTACTGCATCAGTTATCCCCAAAGATTCATGATATTCTGAAGCCAGAAGGCTTCCAGAGTCAAAAAAAACCCATAGACATGATATACAGTACTGCAGAGAGAAAAATGTATTATTTAAGCAACATTCACATGTCCATAGTTAAATAGTGTTTTGAACATAAATTCTTTTAAATTAATATAGTATGCATTAAAGAAATCCCACATATAGCATTAAAACATAGAAAAGATATTTGCATTTTTATTTCACAGAAACTCAGCTGAAGTGTAACTAAGACATGATCAAGTGGACTAACTAAACCAACGATTAGATTCTTTTCAGTGGCAGCTAAAGGGATTAAAAACAATGCCAAACATACAAGCAGCACTTTAGAACAAATATCTTGGAAATATAGCTACTGGGGTAGAAGTGATATCGAACATTTGGTGAAAAGAAATAGCCCTTAAAACCGGCATATAGCTGTCAACTTAAGTCAATCTATGCCAGGATACTGCTTCCTACATACAAGTCGAAAGTTTGACTTGACTTTATTGATCACAAATCAAAGGTTTTGACTTCCATCACTTCTGGCATACAATGTTAAGACCTTTAAACACAGCGAGCTTTTCCATAGCCAGATTAAAATTTTCAAAAATTTCAACCTGACTTCTGAGGGTTAATTTTTAAAGTTAAGACCATTACTCTTCAAGTTAGTTGAATATGATCCCTCCTTTAGTTCTGCACTGGAGACACATCTGTACAAAAACTTCAATTAATTTGCAGTGTCTGATGCAATTTTTAATTTATTTAGTGCACCTGTTAACACTCACTCGAACATATGAAAAGCCTGAATCACGGGTTGTGTTTTAACTATATGATTAATCCAATTCCCATAGCACTTCTGCCTTAGGAAAAGCCAAATAAAACCAAGGAAACGTGGAGAAAATGTAAGTTAGTTGCTTTGCATATTATGCTAAAAGTACAAATTGGATGAAAATTTGGAAGAATGCTTAAGTGCATTTGAGACTTTGGAAAGTCTCACCTAATGTGTCTTGCTGGAAAAAGGTACGTAGGAATGACAGCTTTTTTTAACTCAGAGTTCAAGGTAGGCTTTAGTCTGAAAAGTCTAAACATCTGTTTCTAAACAAGGCGAACAACAAGTAATACATCACGTTTGTTTTATAAGAATAAGAAATGGGGAAATAATTTAGACTTGAAAATTTTCTCAGAAATGTTTTAAAATTACAAACATTTTAAAATCATTAGGAACCATTTTACTACCTTAATGCCAATAAAATATATTTTCCACCTTCCTCTAACTTTACTGTTCTCTAAACATACCTCCACGCAAAAGCCTGGATAGGAATTGCTATTCTGCATTACCCACAGTTTGCGTGGTCTTCAGGGGCAGCCTTTTGTAGAGCACATTACTGTAATCCAATGAGACAACAGTATAGATACCAAGTCCACATCTAAAAATAAGTTGTGATATGCTAACTGACATAGGTGGGAAAGCAAGACGACACTGACTTGGGGCTGGTCTATACTTACCTCCGAGATTTGGCAGCAGTTGACAAGAGATATGCAAGCGACGTAAAAACTTGCATAACTCACGTCGACTCCGCTGTTTCCATTCTGTGCGGCGTCCATACTGCATGGTGCCATGGGAACAGCATTCTCGTCGGCATAGCGCTACACCTCTTTCAGAGATGGTTTTCCTAGATCAATTTCTGGATCGACTGAGCAGGTCTTTACTGACCCCTCAGTCGATCCAAAGCAACGCGGGTCTTTACTGACTGATCAGTCGATCCAGAGCAATCGATCTGATGGCAGCAAATTTGCCACCATCAATATAGACCTAGCCCAGGTCCTATGACCTGAAGAGTGGAGTAGAGGCAAAAAGTCACACACAGGAAAAAATTAGAATTAAGAATTCTGAAGAAAAAATTTCTCTTGCATCAGTTTTTGGGCTTAAGTCCATATCTTTATTGTATCTCAAAACTATGGTCAGCTACAGCTATTTTATACTATCCATCCATCCATCCATCCATCCACCCACCCATCCACACTTTATATTTTAAATAAGAAGTTTATTCTGAATATGGTTTCTTCACTGTTACACATTTTCTTATCAAAGCCATTTGACAGAAAAACATTAGTTATGGCTCCACAGTTAAGGTTTGGGTGAGTTCTCCATTTCAAACAGAGACTTAACTTGCAATGCACTGTATCTTCCCCCAAAATTGAAACTTTTGCTCTGAGTACAGAATTTGATTCACTGTTTACCAAAATTAAATATACATGGATTTCAAGTAACTGCTTTCATCTGTGGGTTACAAGTAAAAAAGAGATTTAAATTTTCCTTCTACATCATTTTTCCTGGTAGGCAGACTGCACACAAGATATTTGAGGCAAATAACTTAACAAATATTCTCCAACTTTCATCCAATTTGGCTTTCAGGCAGAAAACTGCTATTCAATCAAAGTTGTCCACTGCAAATTCAATTACAGGAACTGCAAGTGGTTCTGGTAGTGACACATCAACAAAGCCTGCCTACAAAGCAAAACTAAAAGAGGAATTTCATGAAGCCAAATATGAAACCCACTTTAGCCTTTAAGACAAAGATTGGTCTTACACCAACTGATGCTCACATTTTACAAGAGAAAGCCACTGACAATATTGATTCTTGAACTGCATTAATACGCCCCTTATACTGAAACCCATATAATGCATAAATATCTTTAACAAAGGGTAACTTTCTATTTTTACCACTTTTTATGAGGCAATTTCTAAACAGAAGTATACTGTCACTTAAAGTTGTAAAAACTAAACTTACTGTATCTTTTCTATAGACATTCTTGAATCTAAAAGCGAAGGGTGTTCAAGTTTTATTTTTGAAAGTGCTATACAACAGCATTTTTAAGAGCAGCTTGGACAGACACCTATCAGGAAAGATCTAGCTAATGCTTGGTCCTGCCTTAAGTGCAGGGGACTGGACCAGAAGATCTATCAAAATTCTACGATTCTATTAAATCTCATCTTCCAATAAAATCTGGGCTAACTGATGCAGTAACATTTCACTTCAAGACAAGTTAAAAATCAAACCAAAAAAATATTTCTGATCTTTGTAGCATGGATCTTTGACTACATCAAAAACCACTCTGCTGTCTGTAATGAGTTGCAGCCTCTGCTGCAGAGAACCAAATGACAGATAGTAAGGGGCATTTATAGGTCAGGTTGAAAGTGAACTGTTTGTATTGTATGAAGAAGCTATTGGCTGTATCAAGCTAGCCAAAGCTATCAGTCCTCATTTTTATTAACACCAAATTCACAAATGAGATTAAAACAAAGTGTCAGTGCTGGCCACTGTTTTTCCTCATTAAAAGAGCCTCTTAAAGTTTAAAAGTTAAATGATATGACAATTGCACAGATTTAATACGTAACTAAATCATTTATATTTACTATAATTCTTAGGATATAGATTTCATTAATGAGTGCTTTTTTGTTGTTTCTGATTTTTACAACATTACTTTTGGTGAATAACCTAAAAAGAGCACGTCTTACTAACTCAGAATTCATCCTACCTTCAGACACAAAGACATGCATTACTTTGTCAAGTCACTTAAGTTATGCACACAAAAACACGAGAATTTTTCAAGATGCATTGTATCTTGTGTCTGAAATCAATATTGGGCCTGAACACTTGTAAACAGGATTGTAAATAAAACAAAACTATACTGGGGATGATAGAAACTTTTTAATCCTTTCCTTTCCCCTCACCAAGAATAACCACATTTTACTTCTCCTCCCCTTCAAGAGGTTATATAGTATGGCCTCCTCTTAAGCTGAGACAGGTTAGACATGGATCCTGCCACAGCACTCTCAGCAGCTGCCAATCTGGAACGCTGTAGAATCCCTGGGTTTAACCATATTACAAGTTTCTGAACTGTCACATAATAAAAATACGTTGAGACCTAGGTATATTGGCCCACAAGACAATACCTAATTCTGTTTGATTATTTCCAGGTTTAACGTTTTGCATTCCTAATGTGTTATCGTCTGTAGAAGCATCCAAGCACTTTTTGCTTATGCAATTAACCTGACACTATTTGCACCTATTTTATAATGTTTTTAAATTCAAGCTTGCTCCCCCCATCACTTTCTATAAACTTTTTACAAGTGGCACGCAACCATGTAAGGCCTATATAGTCTCTTAAAATAAATCTTAAAAACAAAGCACTATTTACCATCTCTCTTTTGGAAAGTTCTTTACAATTTCATTAATGATTGGCTGGTAGCAGGAATCTCTCTCAGGTTTCCCCGTTTCACTCCAGTCTCTTACAAACTGTTTCAAAGTGGATTTTAATTTATCCATGTCAAACGTTGAGGCTGGCACAATCTTCCCATTTTCCTGATTAAAGTGCAAATAAAAGTTAGACAAAAAATAAATCCAGTAATTTAAGAAGTCAAATAACCTCAGCTTTGAATATTGAAACAGACATACTATACAGGAGCTATATGGGCGATTTAGTTCAGTGGTTCTCAACCAGGGGTACATATACCCCTGGGGGTATGCAGAGGTTTTCAACTCATCTAGATATTTGCCTAGTTTTACAACAGGCTATATAAAAAGCACTAGCGAAATCAGTACAAACTAAAATTTCATACAGACGATGACTTGTTTGTTCTGCTCTATGTAATATACACTGAAATGTAAGTACAATATTCATGTTGCAATTGATTTATTTTATAATGATATAGTAAAAATGAGAAAGTAAGCAATTTTTCAATAATGATGTGCTGTGACACTTTTGTATTTTTGTCTGACTTTGTAAGCAAGTAGTTTTTAAGTGAGGTGAAACCTGGGGATATGCAAAACAAATCAGACTCCTGAAAGGGGTACAGTAGTCCGGAAAGGTTGAGAGCCACTGGTTTAGTTGATAAAGCACTCGCCTCTCACCTCTGGGACCAGAGCTCAAGTCCAGTTTAGAACCCTATATGAAATGAGTTTGGTGGTATCAGTAGACCAGGGTCCACATCACAAAACCAATATATAATATAGCATAATTCAGCACAACTGGTAGTCCTTATTCAGGAAAGGACAAGGGGTGAGCTAGTATGGAGACTGAACATCTCACTCTGAGAGGGGGGTCCCTCCGGATCACTGATGAGGCAGCATGGAGAAGCTCAGAGCTGCCCATAATTGTACCTAGCCTATGGATAAACACAAAAAAAGAAAAGAAAAGAAAAAAAAAAAAAAAAAAAAGAGAGAGAACTTCAGTTTCAATCACTGCCTGTCCCTTAAGCTTCATAAGTGTAAAACTTCATTAAAAAATAGATAGGAAAAATGTAGGGGGAAAATTATGCTAAACTTTAACAGAAAATATACCACCACAAAAATAGTTAACTTATCTAAACCTCTCAGTGATTTAGAGTGTTGTAAATTAAGTACTACAAAAAATATTATTTACAGTCAATGCAGCCCAGTGAAAAGTCAACTTTAAAAAATAACTTGGGTGGAGTTAGAACTCCGTTGGAGTTCTATCACAGTAGTTTGTTACTTGGAGTGATTTATTGACATTTGCCATAGTAGACTCAAGGACTCTTCTCCTGAGTGATTAACTGCACCCCGATATAGAAAAAATAGCCAAAGATCCCTTTTATTTGAAAAACTATACAATAGAATTCATCAGGCCTATAAGACATGCAAAGGTGAGGGGCAGGGTAATTAAGCAAATATTAATTCATAAAGAGGGTGAGGGAGAAAAATGAAAATCTGAAGTGAGGAAAACAAATAAAAAACAAAAAATGTACAGAAATTTTTACTTCTGAAATATAAAGAGTCCAGTTTTAACATACATCTTCTCCATATTCTTTATTTTCAAACATATGTTTGCACTCATTCACAATGGTCTGTAGAATCTCCTGATTATGATCAATGCATTTCCGAATCTTGTCCAGATGAAGAAGGAACTGAGGAAGTAGGTTCTGTTGGTTAGCTGGGAGAGATTTAAACTGTCTCTCAGTTCTGTTCACTTGCTCATGCATATTAGTTCTAGAAAATAAAAAAGTTAAGGTTGGTCAGTGTTTAGCATTGATTAAAAATGCAAAGAATCCACATTTGAAGATAGCTATAATCTGGGGTATCATAACATCTTCATCTTTACTTGAAACTCTTAGATCTCATTTTGCAATAATCCTCTAACCAAGCCAAAAACCTCAATTCTTAAAAAATGTACAGAGAATGTTATTTTAGACTGCAATTTATAAAGCAGTTTTATATCTCCAGAACCGTGAACTTTAGTGTCACCATCAGTGACACTAGTTCACAAACAGAAGCTTACAACGGTTTTAATACCATTAGAAAGTCACTGATAGACACGGATTGAAAAAAGAGCTTAAAAATATCAAGCTTTTAATTGTGTATTGAAACAGTAAATAAAATAACATTAAAATAATATAAACTATTATTATCCTTGTATAAAATACAAGGAACTCACTTAATTTTTAGCATCACAGTAAGGAAAAAGTTTTTTGTCAATGTATCTACTCGAACAACGATCCTGAAGACTTATGCACATGCTTATTTTTTCTCACTGAATAGTCCAATGAAATCAACAGAACTACTCAGAACATGGAAAGTTAAGTATGTGGGTAAATCTCTACACAACTGAATTTGAACCCACCTGTTCATACTTAAATGTTCTATTAAATAATTTCATCGGAACTATATAGAAAAACATATTGCTATCTTGGTTTTGAATTCACAATTTTCAAATCAATGTAATTTAAGAGTATTCTATAAAAAGTTTAAAAACACACACATAAGAATAGACATACTGGATCAAACGAAAGGCCCATCTAGCCCAGTATCCCGTCTTCTCAAAGTGGCAGATGCCAGATGCTTCAGAGGGAATGAACTGAACAGGGCAATTTAGTGAGTGATCCATCCCATCGTCCAGTCCCAGCTTCTGGCAGAGGTTTAGAGACACTCAGAATATGTGGTTGCATCCCTGACCATCTTGTTTAATAGCCATTGATGCACTTATCTAATTATTTTTTAACCCTACTTATACTTTTGGCCTTCATAACATCTACTGGCAATGAGTTCCACAAGTTGACTGTGCATTGTGCAAACCTGCTGCCTATAAATTTCATTGGGTGACCCCCTATTCCTTATGTTACATGAAGGAATAAATAACACTTCTTTCTCCACACTATTCATAATTTGAGAGACCTCTATCATATCTCCCCTTAGTTGTCTCTCTTCTAAACTGAAGAGTCCTAGTCTTTTTAATCGCTGTTCAGACATGGAGACTGCTCCATACCCCTAATCATTTTTGTTGTCTTTCTCTGTACTTTTTCCAATTTTTTTTTTTTAGATAGGGCAATCAGAAATGCACACAGTATTCAAGGTATGGGCATGTCACAGACATGTATATAGTGGCATTATATTTTCTGTCTTATCTATCCCTTTCCTAAGGGTTGCTAACATTGCTAGTTTTTTTTTTTAAAGTCATGTTGATATTCACTCCTCTGAATTAGAAAATACTTCATTCACAGTTTACATGGTACAGTTTATAAAAAAATAAAAACCTAAAATAAAATAAAAAAATAAAACCTATTAGAATAAAAAATAAACCTATTTGAAACATGTTTTATTGACACTAGTTGTTGAATATGTGGCCCATTTCAACTCAATCTGGTTAAAGTTCTTTGAAAAGAATTCCAGAGGTGGTCCTACAATTTAAATAGACCATGAGTGGCGCCTTGTGTTGTCCAGACAAGACAATTACACAATAATGACCCCAAATTTTAAATCAGTCAATTGAAGTATAAAAAATATAATGTGGATCATAACATCCCAAACCTGCTTCATGTATTTATGCTTGCTAAAAGGTTCTAGAATGGTGGAAGACTTACAGTTTTCCAAGATATGTCACAGATGTGGATATAAGCAGCTGTTTTCTCTAGAGCAGTGGTCCCCAAACATTTCCTCTCATGCCTACCCTTACCAGTAATCCGTGCCTCCCGGCTGTTGCCGAGAGCACAGGGGACAGAGCAGGGCTGGGTGGCACGCTCCCTCTTTGCCCCCTCTTGGGAGCTGACCCAGGCCCCATCACATCCCCACAGATGTTCCTCCATATCCCGCCCAGGGATGCCCAACCCACAGTTTGGGGACCACTGCTATTAACCATTGGTTCTCAAACTGGGGATCAAGTCCCGTCAGGGGGTCACAAAGTGGTTATGTGGGGGACACAAGCTGTGAGCCACAATGCCGGCCAGGCATGGGGCTGTGAGCTCAGAGTGCTGCCACACAAGTTGCTGTGAGCCTCCCTGCTTCTTCCTGGCAGAGAAATGTGGGGACAGGTGGCACAAGCAGCTGTGACACACAGATACTGCTCACCCCACCCCCTCACACATTCCTCCACAGAGCTGTGAAGGAGAAGATAGGATGCAACACCAAGGCTCCCTGCATCAGGTCACTTTGACTACCAGGAACTGCTGCTCTCTGTCCTCTCCTTACACAGCCCAGATAGGGAAAGCGACCTTGATGCAGAGAGCCCTGACTTTGCTCCTCACTCCCCCCAGGCCCATAGTCCCCTAAGAATGGTCACAGGAGCAACATTCAAAGGGGGAGCAAGCAGCAATACCAGGTCAATTTCTCCAGATGGGTCTAGGGGCAAAGAGGGGAGAGTGCAGGAGTTAGGGGTGAAGAGGGGGGCGGGAAGCCTGTGAGAGTTAGGGGCAAACAAGGGAGTAGGGCGTCTGCAGGGGGCCGCACGCAGAAGCTTGATATGTGAATGGGGTCACCAAGATAAGAAGTTGGAGAATCACTGCTCTAGACCCTTTCCTTTTGCTTTAATTTCTTAGATGTGTCTTCTCTGTTCTATGCATTCAGCTGGAAAATTATATTTTGAGGCTTTCTCCTCTAGCTTACTGTTTCTGAAGGGACATAAAGCACTTTTCTAGTAGGAAACCAAGCTCAGAAGTTTAAGTTATATCCTTTAACCTCAGTATTGAAAGCGGTGCTGTTAACAGGCCTGATTTTTGCAATGTTTGGATAGTCTGTAACTATCCATCTCAACAGTCCAAAATAAACATTTATTAATAGTTATGTACTTTTTACATTTCTCAGTCAAAACTCCATCAGGTTCCTTTTAAAAAGCAAAACAAAAACCCCCCCAAAAAACCCACTACACTTTATCTCCCCTAATTAAGCAACTTTGTCATATGGGGAAGTTATGAAGCCTCTCAACACCACTTGCAATGTTTCTCCCACTAACAAAGAACCGGCCTGAGCAAGTTGCTCTGCTGTCGCTTTTGCACATGCACTTGGTTCCATTTCTAAATAGTTTTTTTATTATTTATTTCCAGTTACAAGAAGAAAACTAGAACCCACTTTCATGGAGAGAGGAAAATATGGGTCGCGCGCGCACCCACCCGGATGGGGTCGCGTGGGAGGAAACTGGCAGCGACTGAGGCTCCGCAGGCAGTGAATTCCTGGCTCCCCCCTGCCCGGGAGGGTCGGCTGGGAGTGAGGAGACCCGGTTTAGGATTGGGGAGGGGCAGAGAGCGGCCTAGGGACTGCGCGGAGGTCTCGGCTCTCAGGCTCCTTAGGGAAAGACCCGGCCTGGCGCCGTTCTCGACTCCCGGCCTCAGGGCGCGGCAGACGCGGGGGGCGGTCTCGGGGCTGGGCAGGGTATCGGTTACCCGTAGTATCGGAAGGCGTTAATAATTCTCCGGAAATGCTCCCCCTCCAGCCGCTCCTCCTCGTCGTTATCCGTCCCGGCCGCCGTCCCCTGCTCCGGCTGCGGTCGCCTGCGCAGCTCGCTGCTGAAGGGAACCTCCCCGTCGCCGCAGCCTACCCGTTCTCGCCACGGCCGCTGCTCCCGCCCCTCCTCCTCCCCTCCCCGTTCCCTCTGCCGGCGCCCCCTGAGCATCGCCTCGGCCCGGGCAGCCTTCTCGCCTCCGCCGGGCCGCGGAGCAGGGACTGCGCCTTCCCGGACAGCCAGGCCGCATGCGGCCGACAACTCCCGGTGGCCCCGCGCGCCCGCCTGCTTCCGGCTCGCGAGAGGGGCGGCGCACGCAGCCGCCTGAGCACTCGCGTCACGTGACGCCAGGGGGCAGGGCGCGCGCCTTTCAACGGCGATACGCAAGGGGCACGGCCCGCGCGCGCATCCGCAGAACAGCCCCCTGAGCCGGGCCTGCACAGGGGCAGGAGGGAGCCCTGGCAGGGAGCCCTAAGGACGGGAGCGTCCATCCACCCAGCGCAGACGGCTGGGCGAGGAAGGAGTGAGGCTTAGTATGAGGTAGGGCTGGGGGTGAATAGGGCCAGCCCCAGTGAAGGCCAGCAGCTCGTCCAGGGCAAGGGGAGAGAAGCTTCGGGCCGCTGCTCTGTTCTATAGTTACAAGGGATATCACCACAGTATGAGAGCTACTGCAACACGACAACAAATCGCTCAGGCGCCTGCCCATGAGAGATCTATCTTCTGGAATGTTACCAGAGCACAGACATTTTAAAAATAGATCAGACTATGCATGGGTGTGTAACAAAACCCCTCGTCCTGAGAAAATCTGAGACGAGGGGGCAGACACCCTTAACTGAGGTTGGGGTTTACAAGGATAGCTAGTTAAAAAACAAATTTATTGTATCTTAAAGGTATCTTTAAAAATACAGCTAAAATCCAAAAAGATGTATCAAAGATCATGGATCATTGATCTTAAGGACTTAAAGTTAACTAAAGTTCTACCTATTTTTATTTTACCTTTTCATTCCGTTAGGAATAGAACCCAGGTCTCAAATGTAACAACCCCCATTTTATCTTTCTTATCATACTTGTATCAGGGATAGAATCCAGGATTTCTGACCACCAAAAATAAGTTTCTGGCAAGTATCATCTAGTTTAACACACACACTTGCTTTCCTATCATGTGACGTGCACACCTCCCTGCAAAAAATATACATACATAAAGCCATTTATTGTTCTGTATTTTCAAAAGGCTTGCCAGACCATATATATATATATTTATAAAACAAAAATTCATATTAGAAAGTATTTCCTCTTAAACAATCACTTTGCATTTGTGATTTGCAATTCCAAAAACACTTTACGTGCATATGAAATTGTGCAGTGTATACTTACAGTGCAATATTTATAAAATATCCAGAACCACATTTTAAAAGTAACTTTCAAGTTCTTTATATTACATGATTAAACATTAAATCAGATGTAAAGTTTCACGCAGGGTTACATATGCCACGCTGAGCAAGGCTATCACTTAAAAAAGCCCTGCTATACTGTTCATCAATATTTGAGTCTAACAGAATCAACATACACTACAATACAATATGGATTTCCATAAAGGATTTCTGATGTACATACAATAGATTGGATGATCACTTTGCCAAACACCATAAAATTGATTCTGAATCCGTATTGAAAAGAGTCCCAACGTCCCATAGGTTATGCCGTGACTTGCTCACCTTAAAAGATAGAAGATATTGGTTCAGAGATATTACATGGCATCTACTGTATGTCTATCACAATTTTTGTCACCTGCTTGAAGCTCAAATATATTATTCTTCCCCTCTACTGCTCAAATCTTATCAAACCTAGTTTTTTGCTCTATGTAATATACTGTTACCACTTTCTCTCAGAAACTTTCAGATACATCTCAGCTCTGCAAAATTATCCATTGATCTGTTCCAGATCTAAAGCAATTGTGAAACAAGTATTTACAATCAGTTTGTATATAATCTGCATTAAGATACTAAACATCCCTCTCGTTCATAAGGATATGGCACATCCACGCAAAGTCATTGACTATACATATAATTATTTTAACTTAGTTTTTATTTTTCAAATAGTTTTAACCTGCTTCATTGTGAATAGCTAGTATTGTGATGGCCACTGCATGCTTATTACATGTGCTATATACTAGCACAAAACATGACCAATAGGTTTGTCTGAGTGGGGTTTTGCAATCTCTCCTATCTCCTGTTCTAGATTTTTGTTGTTGTTTAATAGTAAAGATCAGCCACAACTCTGTACCCACTTATTTATATTGTGTAGTGATGCATGTTTTATGAACATACAAAGTGGAATGGATTTTTTAAAAAGTAACATTGATTTTTAAGAAAGTCACATTAGAGATTATTTAGAGATTAAAAAACATATACTGACCAGCTGTATCTATAAAAATTACAAACTTTGCTTTTTCAGATACATATGCATTGGTTCTTCCTCTGGAATTCTTTTTAAATGGACATATTATTGGACAGACTAGTTAAATTAGCTCTGCAACTCACTTAACTACTGCTTAAATAATAATTAAAAAAAGTCTTGAGTATGCTTCCCAATCTAAATAAAGAAAAAGGGAATCATAGCTAAATCTCTCTAATTATTGTGAGAATTCAGTAAAGTAGTAAAAAAAAAAAAAAAAAAAAAAAAAACACTCCAAAACTGCAAATCAAATAAGGCCTGGAATAGGGGATTAGGGAAACCTGATTTATTTAAAATCTCTGTTCTTCAATATTTAAATAATTATTCAAGAGCCTCCTTATTCTCTCTAGTTGTGAATAAATCCACAGGCCTACCTGCTCAACTCCACTTATGAAAAGCAAGTGTTTGAGAATTTGGAGGAATATAATAAAAAGGTTACTTCAACATGCAAGTGACATTGAGAGTGAGAGCAGAAAGTGGATCTAAAATGATAAGATAACAGTTTTTCAGTGGGGTCAAAGAAACTGATCAAAATCCAGCTCTGAACGGAGGACCATAAGATCTTCTCTGACCAATAAGCACCAACATGAGCTAAGTTTAAGTTTTATTTTAAAACCCAGGCATAGTAAAGTGATTAGTATACTCTATTAACCTGCCACAGAAGGATGAAAAGCTAAGCCGACCCTGATGGACTTGGAATCTATGGTTCCAGGAAGTCCAAGTATTTTAGATCTAAGATTCAGACCACAGATACCCCTCGGCTTCTGTAGCTTTTTTCTGCCTATTCAGAGAAATGTAACAGTTTTTTAACACAAGACTTGAAATGCTAGGCATTAACCTTATCCCTTAATGTTGGTATAGGATTTTGTTAATGAGTTTTTCGAATTTCTTATAAGATGACTTACTTTTTCCATGTTTCTAACTCCCGTACTATATCATTATACACATGTGAAAAAAGGTCGTCTTCGGAATTTGTTCCATCCAAATAAACTGAGAAAGAAGGGGAGAGAAAAGTGATCACAAGACTACAAATTACAATGAACTGTAACTTCCTATAAGTTTGTATAGCACCCAGCACATTCTGAATGGCATCTATTTCTATTGTGATAGCACTAAAAAAAGATAAATACTTCCTTTCCTCACCCAGTATCACTTAAATAGAAGTCCATAAATAAGGGGATCAATCCACGCAAAAAATACCAGATTTTTTTTTTAAAAGGAAAAATCAAGTCCACTGTAGTTCTGAAAGGACAGAAATCCTAGTTTTATGGCAAGCTGATAAATTCATCAGAAATTTTCCCCTGTAATAGAAGCATATTGGTGAATGAGGTTGAGAACAGTTACTGCCAGAACTTGCACAGCTAACTAGGAAGTGCTAACCTCTAATTAGGCTGTAATAACTCTTCTGATGGGCAGAGGATAGGGTGATGAATGTACTGTAATCTCTAATACTCCAGGTTGTTTAGTTTAAAATATATATATTTGAGCAGGCAAAGAGAGATTAAATCTTTGTGCCATGAGTGCTCTTGTATTGCTTTTCCCATCCCTAAAGGAAATAATGACAAAAACTGTTTTTCCTGCCCAACAATAAATATGGATTGGTGGATGAAGTCCAGATCTATAATGAGACAAGTATAGTTATATTGGAAAATCCTCCTAGTGTGGAGGCACCCTATTAAACTGGCAAAAAAGAGCTTATCCCATCTTGGCAAGTGAAATAAGCTAAACCAGCAAAACACTTTATGTCAATATAGCTGTTTACCAGCAAAAGCCCTAGTGTATAGAAACACTGCAAAAAGAAAAAAAAACAAGTCACACCCACAACTGACATTGCTATCCCAGCAAAACATTTCTAGTGTAAATGTGACCTAGGAAAAAGTTATTTATTGTTGCTTTTTGCAAGACTGATGTTCATTCTGTCATTAAAAAAAATAAAAATAAAAAAATCCTCACCAGACAATGTTTGAGTGTCTCAGCATCTTTCTGCAGCCCTCTTTTATCTGAATATGTCAAATTTCAAGCTAAACAGGGTTTGGTCTGGTCAGTATATGGATGGGAGTCCTCTGAGGAACACCCAGGTTCTTAGGAAGTAGCAGCGACAATTCAGAAAGAAACACTCCGATTTCAGCCAGGACAGTGCTAAGCAATTCCTCAGCATAGCATCAGGAGGACAAGAGGGTCAAAAAGGAAAGGCTGGGACTGCAGGGGATAGAATCATACACACAGGGTTCCTAATTAACAGGTCTTGGGGGCCACCAGTTTAATTTGAAACAGTTGAATCTCATTTTCTCAGATTGCTGAGTAACCACACATGTTGCAGGTGGTTATTCAATACATTTTCTGAAACTACATTCATTCTTCTCTCTTCTGTTTTCCAGAAAAGACCCAGAATTCTGAAAACAGTCCAGCATCTCCTGCTTACAGAATGGGGACGTCAGTCTCTCCAGGCACAAGACATAGGTTTCTACTTGATTGCATGGTTAAAAAACAAAGACAAAATACAAGTCCCATAATTCAGCCTCTCATTCAAGGGGAAAGAGCAGAACTCTCAAAAAAAGAACACAAGCAAGCAGATTCTCTAAAGGCTAAAAAATGCTGCTACAGACAGAGGAAAGGTTTTCACTTTCAAACAAAAAGCTTTAACATATGTAACAGCTAGCCAGTTTTGTTGTTTGTTTTAATAAAAAAAGCAAAGATACTTTAATGCAATAGATTTTACTTGTAAATCAGTGTTAGGACAGGTTAATTCTAACAGGGCCTCAGATAAAGATTATATATGACTATGTCCACAAATCCAGCATAATCCATTTGGAAGTGACCCAAAGGAACAACTACTTCTAGGATGACCCTTCAAGCCTTTTATTTTTTTAGGCAGTTTCTATTCCCTCCCCCTCTCTCATCTCTCACATTTCCACTGATTTGAAACATATGCTTCAGCTACTTCAGACATTTGTTTTGGCAAAATTCCACATAGTAGAGATAGCCTGTAAGAGCCTCTATATACCACATACATGATGTACAGAGCCTTGCACTATCTCATTCCACTGGGGTGAATTTCACCATTAACCTTTTCGATAAATAAAAAAAATCTTCAATGTGGTACTGATCAGTAACAGAAGCAATAGCTTAGGGCCTGATCTTGAAAAGTGTTGAGCACTCCTGCCATTCGAGCTGAAGGTGCTTAATGCCCATCACCTTGCAGGAAGTGCTCCACATGTGGCAAGATCAGGCTCTAACAGCATTAGCTTGGCATTATGCAAACTTCCCTACATAGCCCCACAAAGCAACAAAATCCTGACATGTCTCATGCCAAACTGTGCAGTGGCTTGGCAATGTGTTCTCCAAGTTGCTGTTGTAATCAATTAAAAACTTATTCTATCTAAGATCTAACTCAGGTTTGTAAACCATGTTCTAATGCATTGATCCCATGTGCCATATAGCTCCCCAGAATTTTTCTCATGAACTGCACACACATGCAAACTGGTTTGTCACATGGAGTTTAGGAATTACTAGTCAAGGTGACCAGTACATTTTTGGTTTATTCCTGTAACTCACAAAGGTGGGTAATCTTTGTAAGACTTTTCTTGCATGAAGATTACTTATCAATGAGAAGACAATAAAAGCATCTGACCTGCTACATAAAATGCCAAAAGAATGTCTGGAAAAATACAGTGCATTGCAAAAAATTACTACTTTTTATAATTTTTTGTATATTCAAAGATTAAGTATACCTTACCAATATTATTTGTCTTTTCCTCCATTTCCATTTTATGTTTCAGATACATAGGCCATACATGTCCATCAAAGAATCCTGGTGGATCTGCTGGTTGGTAGACTCTGGTACTACACAAAAATATATAAATTGCTTTTCCTATGCATTTTTACATTTTTTTCTGGTGTGCACTCATATACCCTTCTTTGTTAGTAAGAATATCTAGCCAAAATATTAGAGAAAGGGAGGCTGTGTATCTGCTGGTCAGAACAAAGGAGACTCCTTAATTATAATAGGATTTCGCATATTACTCACATAACCTTCATCAAATCAACTGACCTATTTTTGCCTATCATTTCAACTGCAAAACTGGCCAAGAGCAAATTCTTCTTGAAACAGCTGTTACATCTTAATTAAGCTTTCTTTGGTAAGTAAGTAAAATAAAAATAGCCAAAATATATTGCTCTCTCAGTTAATATTTTCTACATCGGTCTAAATTTTCAGAAGTGATTAGTGATTTTGATTGCTCAACTTGCAACACTCTAAAGCATCTGATTTTCAGAAGTATGAGCACCCACCTTTTGATGATGGAACTTTTTTAAGGTCTCTTAAATTGGCTCCTGGAAGGAAAGGCACCCAAAATCTACTAGTCACTTTTCAAAACATAAGCCATTATGAATATAGGAATTCTGCAGTCAGTGAACCAGATTCTGAACTCAGATACACTGGTGTCATCATAGAATAATGCCATCTAAACCAGATTTGCAACAGTAACTGAAGACAAAGTGGCCCAATATATAACTCAAATAATACACAATGAACTGCAGGTCAACTCTGCCACTGACCAGCATTGTGGTGGCACAGCTTCTTGTAGGTGCAAAAGTAAACACTTTGTTTTTATCTGCTTCTCTCCCCTCTGAAACAATGCTTAAGTGCAATTATACTGTAATTAACCTACATTGGAAGGTCCTTGGAGGAGGGGCTTTTTACTGTGTGTCTGTACATTGGCACTCTGAACAGTGACTGGTGCTCCCGTGCACAATTACAATATGAAAAATAATAATAAATAGGGAATGGATCTGTACTTTAAAGGATTACAGATGATGCTAGAACATTCCTGGGAACCATGAAGGCTCTACCACCAGGAATGGAATAGCAACCAGGCAGAGCTGACTACCTCAGCAATAGCAAAATCACAATAAAGGACTCAAGAGGGTCAGCAGTCTCTGCTCTAAGAGTTGTTACAGTTGGTGTATGTGGGAGAACACATTGGCACAGAGGAACCCTTCTATCTTATGAGTACTAGGGCATGGTGACCTGTAGTGAGCAATAATTTTAAAACATTACCTCCTCCTCCTCTTGCATTCTTCATATGGAATGGTCAGAAAATATCTTCTATCCCATACTTCATTAAGAGGTCTAAGATAACATGTTTAAGTCACTTTGTTTCTTTACTCACTCCCATTTACAGTTTATATTAACCTGACATTTTAAAATGTATTTGTAAGGTAGCATTGCTTACTCATAGTTATACAGAAGAAAACCTTCAGCTATTAAAATGTGAACTTCTTCCGTACTTTTCAGATTGTCATATGTACTATTTGTTTCTGCTGTTGAGACAGAAGAGCCTGTTGGGTTTTTCATCCATGAGCGTATGCTTGTCATCATTTCTTCCATATAAAGGGCATCAAGTACTAGAAAAAAAACACAAAGATTAAGTTAAACCATTTTTGTTTTGGCTTTTTTTAATTTTTACATTATTTCGGAGTTAAGTAGGCACACTGGCAAATAGTTTAGGATCAAAATGTAGGCGTTACATAAAAGCAGCATTGATTAAAATAAATGGAAATTTAAATGTTAACATTCCCATTTAGTCCTGGAACCTCAAATAACAGCACTGAACTTGGGCACATGAACCAGAATGTCCAACAAATTCATCTAGTTTCATTGTTCAAGATGAGTGAAGTTCAAAAGTTTAACTGAAAGTTACATAGCTGTTGAATGTTGCTTGTAAACACAGAATTCAAGGTTTAGGCTAATGTCATTAAAAATACCATATATTACAGGAAATCTTAGATCAGCCGCAGGATATTAAACTGTAGGTTTATAATTAGAGACAGCCTGTACCAAACTAATAATGGCCTAGAATTTAAAGTTTAGATCCAGATCTCAAACTACAATTTGGGCTCATCTTTAGTTATAATCTGCAACACATTTGGTCTGTGGTACAGTCCTGAATTCAGTAACTATTCTTGCATGAGAAAAAGGTTGAAACTTTGGTATCATATTGCCTGATTTCATCTTGCTGTACCTCTGCAGCTGCACCGCTGTAAGGTCTCCCAAGTAGCCACTCTATGCCAGTGGGAGAGTGTCTCCTGCCAGCATAGCACTGTCCATATCGGCACTTTTGTCAGTGAAATTTATGTCAGCCAAGGATGGTGTTTTTTTCCATTCTACTGACCAACGAAAGTTTTGTCACCAAAAGTGCTAGTGTAGACAAGGCTTTAGTATTTGATTCTGGGAGGTGCTAAGGAGCCTTGACTCTCAGTGAGTTCAGATTGGGGGTTAAGGATGTTACAGGAAGTGCTCAGAACCTCCCAGGATTAGGCCTATACTAACTTTGCAGGCTAATAGCCATTCAATCAAGGACACTTCATGTTATGAGGTACAACTCTACAAAGGGGAAAAAAGGGACAAATCATTTAAATTAAATTCCATTATTTGCTAATCTGATTGCTTGTAATGGAGAAAGTTATCTCACTGAACTAGCCTGGAACCCAAATATAACTCTGATTGACTTCAAGGGGGCCAGGTTTTTGCCTTTGGAATGCAGTTCTCTTTAATTTACTGGAAAACAAGGTATTAATATCTGTCTTTTACTTATGTGGTTTTAAAGTGTATATTGCTTGTTATGGGACAGATGCTGACACTCTTGTTGACAACATACCCTACAAGTAGCCCTATTAATTTAGTGGGGCTACTTGTGAAGGAAGAGGCTACCCAAAATGAGTAGAAGTGCCAGAATCTGGCCCTATATGACCGAACAAAAACAAACACTGAACACTATAAAATGGTATAATTGGCATTAGGTTTGAAATCACAACTCCTAATACTATTCAGAAAAGTTAATAAATAATAAATTGACAAGGTTTCACTAAGCAAGTCAGTTGGCTGTGTCATATGCCATAGTTTAGAAGACCAGGAAAGTTCAGGACTTGAGAGAATAAAGTCTGCTGCAGATAGTTCATTTAACTAGCCCTTAGGAAGGAAAACACAAGAGGTAGCAATCTGGAGACTCATCTCCCCAGAACAATGTCACCAGAACAGTCCTGCTATGCTATGCTAAGTACAAGCTGTTTCTGGATGCAGAAGGGGCTAGCTAATTTGCAAAACAAAGCTATAAACTCAGTGATAAATGCAGGAGGTGAAAAATTATTGCTATTCCATAGTAATGGTATTGTGTAATAGCCAAATAAAGGTTTGCTATATTAAACTGTCTAGTATGAGGACTAGGAACTTTTAAAATACTGACTTTTTTGGTTAAATCAACATCCTGAAAAAATCCTATCAAATTACATTTATTTAATTTATTGTCAGACATATCCCATTAGCCATTTTTTTTAAAAACAGAAAATAAAGCAAAACATACCATCCCCACTGATGACTGCCTTGATCCAAATGAAACAGAAGCTAAAATTAAAAACTATAGCTGACATTTCAACACAATGTTCACAAGCAATATACCCAATCTACTAACCATCGTACTGCTTAAATCCACGTTCATCTATCTCTATTTCAGATTCTGGCTAGAGAGAGAAAAAATGTATTGAAGGAAGTTATCAGGTCAAAAGGCAACAGTAACCTTCTTACTCTAAATTCCCTTGTGTATTATTCATGGTGGGGGTTGAGAAGAAGGCTGGAAGGCCAGTGTGAGAGGCTTAGGAGGAAGGGTTAGGTTGCTAGTATATGAGGAACAGAAAATGTAGCTTGGGCAGGAGGAGAAAGGCAGCCAAAGAAGCGGAGGCGTGGGGGGAGAGTAGTAGAGCATTCACAGGGTTTTTCATAAAGAGTGGGTTGCAACACAGTGGGAGTGCTGCTTAGATTTTATCTTGATGTTATCAGTAGGGTCCTCCAAAATTACTCTGATAAAAAAAAAATCTTTCCCACATGTCCTACCCCCAAATAGAATCATCTAAGTAAAATTATTTGCTAATCTTCTGAAATGCATTATGATAGTGTATCATGTATTATATAAACACAAGCATCTTTGGATTTTAACAAACTTTTACATAAACTACAGTTTCACTCTTGAAAACAATAACCACAACCGGAACAAGAACTGGCTAGTCCCACTCATATAGATACAGAAACAGTTATGCTTTTCCATTTTTTTAAAGATATGAAAAAACATTTAATTTTGTTGCCATTTTGTTTCGATTTGTTGTCTTCTATCTAAAGTTAAAAATAAACTGCAAAAATACTATGAATTGCAGTAGCATGAAGCATTTTGTGAAGTATATCTGTTTCTCCACTCATCTTTAAATATATCATCAGAGGATGCAGTGAAATGATTATTCTGTTGGTCATGATCCAAATCTTTTCTGGCAGTTCAAAGCTTTAACATTATTATAGAATTATTAATTTTATTTCCCCTTCTTCCAGACAGAGTCAATATAAATTATTATGAACAGGACACATTTTAAATAGATACATACTGGTAGATACAGAGAAAAAGAATATAGTTGTGCAGCAACTACATCTGAAGTCTAATTTCATGTATGAAGTCTTTCCATCAATTCTGTTACCTTAAAGAAGTCATCCTGAGAGATTATGCTGCAGTTCGGAAGCTGTTTCCTAAGTCGTTTTGCCAGTGATGTTTTCCCCCCATTTGTCACACTGAGTTAGAAAATGGAACAAACAGTGTGTCGGTCAGGATAAAGATAATCAATAATCTAGAAGTGCAATGTGCACTAGCAACAAGGCAATTACAAAAATTAATTTTATTCAGAATATTAAGTACTGTTTGCACAGTTTTCCAACATTTGTCTGGATCTTCTAACTCATTTTAGTCAGCTTATGTGACTGTGGAAAAAAGGAAGACTAGAGTTGATGTCTGAGAGGGTCAATCTATGAAGGGTCAGACAAGTTATAAAAAATTAAATAAAACTGACAATACAGTATTAATCTTAAATTTAATTCCTTTGTTTTTAAAGAAATCTATATTCACACAAAGGGATTATTATATCTCAATATGGAGTCTGAAGCAATCTTACTTTTTTGTTTTAAGAGAGACTTGTTTGCACTTACCCACCAAGTCCAATGACTACAACTTTCATAATTTGTGTTTTGTCCAGATCCCTTTCTTTCCACTGTTTAAAATAAGAACAGTCAATGAACACACCAGTTTGGACAATGGCAAAAATGAGTTTGTGTCCTGTTTTGTTTCAAAGACCTGAAATTTCTTCTGGGAAGTTCCTTTTCTGCTTTTATTTATTTAAACATTATAAGTATCAGGAATCTCAGGTCTTGCCTTTCCAATTTTTTGGAGAATTTCTTGGACACTGAGAAGTGTACCTTTGGCGCTGTGACACTGGGGGTTCACCCAGACCTATAAAGAGTTGTCACCACTGTGACACTGTCAGGCATATGAGTGATCATTTATAATATTACTGATACCAATATTACAGAATTGCAATAAATATTGTATAGAATATGTCATGCAAGGTACCAATGGAAAAGTCATGATTAGCTCAGATTGATAAGCACATTGATAAGCACATGGTTTCTTTGTCTTTTCAGGTGACAGATGCCAAAATGACACTCCCTCTCTCAGCTTATATCCTCAAAGTTTATCTTTGTCTTCAAAATCAGGAAGCCCTCCTTGGAAGTTCAACTTGCTGTGTCCACCAGGCAGCTGATGATATGTTAATTTTTCCAGTACCCTCCCCCAGTTATGATAGTCTCTTCACTATCTTTGCTACCTGCTAGTTTGATGAATGCTTTCTTTACCTTTTGTCAATGTACCTTCATTCTCTTCCCCCGCTCAATTTACACTGCAGACATGCGAAAGGAAGTGGAATCCCATTCCTTTGTCTAGGACTCAGTACTGAATGTGAGAAGATAGGTACGGTGCTGTGTAGGGCCCTGAAAGTGAAAACAAGTAGCTTAGGTTTGAAACAACTGAAGGGGGAGGTAGAAGAACAATAGCACACTCAAAAAAGAGACAGGCTAGGAAAATAATCTTTGCAGGAGCAATCTGAATGGCTATGAGCAAGGCAAAATTGCATTTTTCAAGGTCAGAGAAAAGGACACTGTAGTAAAAGAGATGCAAGATGACGACAGGCTGGATGACAGTTTTAGTTGTATGGATGGAAAAGAAAAGCTGCATCTTAGAGACAGAAAGAATCTGCAAGACCTAGGCAGAGACTTGACATGGGGACCTATAGAGCAAGTTGAAGATGACTTCAATGTTATAGGCCTGACTGACAGGCAGGATTGTGGTGGTATCCACAGTGACTGAGAAAGGAGGTAGCTGGGAGGGATTTTAAGATTTCCAGTGATGGAGACTCCACCACAGGCATTATATAAGTAAGCTGTTCCAATGGTTCAATAATATCTCTGTACAGAGAGAGAGTTTTTGAGAAATCAAACATGAGAACAGAATCGAAGAAATGACTGTGGGTAACTTCAGCATTCTAGCTGAAGAAATAAAAGTGATGTTAGATGGAACATTTTAACATAATGGAAAGTTTGCAATAACATTCTAATTTAAAGAACCAAATGAAATTATTGTGTAAGAACTATGCAAAATATGGCCATTTGTAAGGAGACCTAGTGGGAGAAGAAATGCTGTGGTTATCTAAACATGAGAAGAGTAACTGGGGATGAACATTAAAAATTTTATGAAAAGTATAAGTTAACATTCTGTGTTTAGTAGTTATGCTGTTAACTGCAGATTTGTACTTTGTATTATTGCACACTTGTGGGCAGGCTACTGATGTCAGAGAATTGAATCATAGCCCCCAGGTTATGAAACAGTCAGTGTCAGAATCCCTTACTGGTCTGGATGATCCCCAAAATATCACAGGAATATTCATTAATACAACTGCTAACTGACAGAATGTAATAATTCTCCCCTCAGCACATACACCAGTGTGGCCAGCCCACATGAAGTTAAAATAATTTCTAAGTGATGTACACTACTCAGACAACATGACATAAATTGACTGTAATACTGCCAGGAGATTCAACATGCATGAAACTGACACGTTACCAAACAGCAGAAGGCACCAGTGTACTGTCAGGATCATACCACCTAAAAATACCCAGTTAAGAAGTTGAGGCACAAGAGAAGAACCAAGATTTAACAGGACAAAGGCAGTGGCAATTGTCACACAAAAAAAGAAACTGATACCAAAATCAGAACCCACAGTATTTCTGTTAAAGAACCACATGCATTTCAGCCAATGTTTCATGCTTCAGAGAAAACATGATCTCAGTGGTTTACACCACAAGATTGGTAGTTAGACCATTTGAGTTCTATTCCTCTCTCTTTCACAGACTTATGTCATACTTTCACAACCTGTGGTACATGTACCCCTGGGGGGACACAGGAAGGGGGTACCCGGGGAAAAACTGAGTTAAGGAGAGGTGGGTGGCAGCCACCACAGCAGTTCCATGAAGGCAAGCTGCAGCCGCCCGCTTCCCATCCCATCACAGCTCCCAGCTAGGAAGCAAGCAGCAGCCACCAGCTCTTGGGAGAGGCAGGCGGCAGCCCCCTGCTTCCCGCCCAGTCACAGCTTGCAGCTGGGAGGCAGGTGGCAGCTGCTAGCTTCTGGGGGAGGCAGGCAGCAGCCTCCCACTTCCCCCCAGGTCCGAGCTCCCAGGTGGGAGCCTGGTGGCAGCCTCCTGGGCTGCGTGAGCTGGGCAGCAGCCTCCTGGGCTGCGTGAGCTGGGCAGCAGCCTCCTGGGCTGCGTGAGCTGGGCTCGCAGCTGGGTGGCAGCCTCCTGCGTCCCGGCTCTAAGCCAAGGGACAGCCTCCCATGCCCCAGCTTGAAGATGGGCAGCAGCCACCTGCCCACATTTCTGTGACCCAGCCAGCGCGGAAGTCTCCTCTACCTCAACTCAGATTGAGTGGCAGCCCACCTTTCGGGCTGGCAGCCAGCTGGCAGCTGCCTGCAACTTGCCCAGATGGCAGCCCCTCTTCTTAGCTCAAAGCATAGTGCCCAAAACACTAGAAAAGTTTGTGCCCAAAGAAGCTAGAGCAGTGAAACTGACAACTGTGACAGCTCCAGATTTTACCAGTTACCCTATTTTCCTGTCTCTCTCTCTCTCTCACGCCATCCTCCTCTCAAATCTTTTGCAAAAAATTTGGTGCAGCGCTTTATATTCCCCAGCATGGCATGCCACTCAAAGTCTCCTAGCTTTGGCCAACATCACCTCTAGCCCAGGTACATACTTGAGTTGTGCACCCCTAGTGTGAAGGTGGTAACCCTACCCACACTAGATCTGACATCTGTCATATCACAGCTTTATATAATCAGGCCTTCTTCCAACATATGGCTCAAATTAGTCTGTAAATATAAAATCCCGTGGAATTTTGAATGTTGGGGTACTTATTAAAATTTTCAAAAGTTAGGGGGTACTTGCTACTTAAAGGTTGAGAAACACTGTCCTATGTGACCTTGGACAGGCTACCATCCTCATCTTTCTGTTCCTCAGTTTTTCCCAACTGGTAAAATAAATACATATTTACTTGTTGAGGGATATAGTTAATTAGAGCCTGACCTGCAGTGATACTGAGCACCCAGAACTCCTACCAATTGTGTTGTTGGTGCTCAACACTTCTGCAAATCAGACACTCAAGAACTTTAAAATCTTTAGAGGTATAATGCTACAAAACATGCAAGGTATGCAAGCCTAGTGTAGCCCTTAGTAAAGTGGTGAATGAACACCGATAAGGGCTGTTCAGTGCTAGTAACCTTTGACCCAAAGAGAAGCACTAGCTGATCAATCATCTACATATCTATACATACCTGAAGAGCTTTGAAGTCAGCTTTCTCCATGTATATCGTTGTCTGTATTAAAAACAAGTCAATATTTAAGAGAAGAATTCCAGAGCAAGCAAAACTGGCAAATGTATTTTTCTCACACAGGCAGGAAGGGTAGTAGAAACTGACAATTACAAATATGTGGTTTGCCCTGTGGTTGTAGCCTGGCTGGTCCCAGGTTATCAGAGAGAGGGTGGCTAAAGTAATCCCTCTCATTGGACCGAATTCTGTTGGTGCACGAGAGAGGCTTTGGAGCTGGATGTCTGTGTGAGCGCCAGCCCTTGCCTCCTCCACCAACAGCAGCTGGAGCCATGCAAACACGCCAGCCTATTGCAGATGGTTAGGCCGCATGGCATCACGCCGCACGAGAGGCAGAAGGCGCACGGCGAGCAGCCCGCAGCGCACCCACCCTGCCAGCGGGAACGGGCGCGAATTAGGACTCCAATGTCGCCTCCCCGGGCTTTTTGGAAGCTGCTCTCAACGGCGGCGCCGTCTCGGCCCAGTCACGGATCGCCGCGCACGCGAGGCGGACACGCGAAGGAAGGGTCGGGGCAGAACTTTCACACCCGAGCGGCCGGTGAGGCGGCAACCGCTGGGTGCCGGTGCCGGTGCCGTAACCGACCCGGCCCACGCGGCCTAAGGGCACGACACGGCAACACCGCGGGCGCCCGCTCTCCTCTTTCAGGCGCCGGGCCCCCCCCCACGGACGGGTCCAGGGCGACCCACCTTATCCTCTGCCGTCGCTTCCCCTCAGCCGGCGCCCGCCATCCAGGAAGCCCGTGAGGCGACAACGCGCAGGTCCGCGCGAGCCCCGCCCACCCGGGTGACGTAGAGGCGGCAGGCCAGCCCCTCCCCCCGCGCGCGCTTCGCAGGGGGAGACCCGCCCCCTCGCGGGCCAGGACTCACGCACACGCGCAGTCACGCCGCGCCCCGGCCGGAGACAGGCTTCCGCAGCCTGCCCGTCACGGACCGCCTCGTGCCGCCCCGCAGTCGGGATTGGCCGGTGCGGGCGCTGGGCGCCCCGCCCACCTCGAAGCAGGCGCGCGGGGATTGGCTGCCTCGCGCCCCCTGCGGGGCGAGCCGTGTGTCCGCCTGGCCTGGCCCCGGAGCGGCCCCTAGAGGGAGCAGCGCCGGCCCGGCTCGTCCTCACTTCCTCATCGCGCCGCGCCCGCCGTCCGCGCACCCCGCCGCCGCCGGTTAGGGGCCGGAGCAGCCGTTGTCGAGGGGAGGCGGGTGCCCGACTCTGCCCGCAGCCGAGCCGCCGCCATGTCCAAGCCGCCCCCTAAACCAGCCAAGCCAGGTAAGGGAGCGGCCCGGCCCCGCAGAGCTGGCGGCGCTTGCCCTGCACGGCCCCGGGCTGGGCGAGCGCAGCTCGTGCTCGGTGCGAGACGCGGAGCCGGGCTCTGCCGCTGACACGTGGACGCGCTGTTCCTTGCTCGCTTCGTACGGGCCGGGCCGGGCGGGGGCCCTTGTCGGGGCGGGGGCTCCTGCGGCTGGCTGATGGCCAGCGAATGGCTCCTCCCGGGGCCGAGGGGCTTCCTGTTTCTTCCTGGGGCGTGGCGCGGGCTGTCACTTGTCAGAGCGCACCGGCTCGTGGCCTGGCCCCCGCGCGGAGAAGTAGGAAGCGAGCTGAGTTCTTCAAGCCCGTGGCCAGGCTTTAGAGAAAGGAGGAAGCGGCAGAAGCAATCGCAGCTATGATTGCGGGGCGGGGGGGGGGTCGATTTTCAACGCTCTTTAGCGAGCGCGCTGCTGCTCATCGTTGCGGGAGGACGGCAAAAAGCCTCCCCTGAGACGCTCCGCTAAGGCTGCCTGCTGAACAAACTGCAACATTGCAACTGCAAGTTGTTCTGCAACTAAGGCGTGCCCCAGTCGGAAGTTGAAGTTGGTTGGCACTAGGGTGTTTTCGCGAGGGAGAGGTGTCTCGAAGCACCCTTCTTGGGAGCAGTTTTCTTTACTTGCAGCCACTCCAGGGATTTAATACTTGGTATAAATCTGAGATTTACTCCTAAATAAAACCGGAGTTGAAACTTATTACAAGAAAAAAAAAACACATTAAAGGTGGGACAGTAACTGATGAAAGATCAGAGATGCTTTGTGTAGCTCAAGGCTTGATGAGTAAAAGTATGTTGAAATTGCCAGAGCACAGAAGAATCTGTCTTCTCCCAAAACCTATGTACAGAGTCTTGTCCTTGGTTGAATGGAGCCCTTGATCCCTGTATGATCACCTGGATCCAAATGGCTTTTAAAGTGGTTAGAATTGTCGCCCTTAACATTTTGAATTTTCTGACTGTTGCACATGTGTGACAAATACTATTGCTTAAGTTTCCTTTTAGGAAAGTTTGCTGTGTTAAAGTGGGGAATGGTCTGTTCCCATTTGTAAAAATGCTAGCACTTCACTGGTTTTTGTATTTTCAAAAATAGGTGTGTGTGTGTGTGTGAAATGATTTAGGTTTTTATATATGCTATAGCTCTCTCCTTTTTACAACTAGATAAAATATTCTTATTTTTAATTCAGTCAAGTAACTTTCCATTAAAAAAGGAGACATTAACTACACCTGTCTGTCTATGTCTACACAAAGGAAAATTATCTGGTGACAAACTTCTTGATAGCATCTCTTTTAAAAAAAGAAAAATTGAAAGCTATAATATTTGCTTGGTTTACTCAAGGAAATGGAGTTTAATTATGAACATACACAAAATATATGAAGGAATGCATATTTACCATGGAATCAGGGCTCCTTTAATCAGCCACCATCAGTTCTGATTCTGTTAAAATTAATGACAAAATTGACATTGGAACTTAGAAATCACCCTATTGGATCAGACCTATGGGGCATCTAATCCTGTATCGTTTCAATTTCAAGGAAGGTGAAAGAAATCCCACAGTAGACAGTTATGGGATAATTTGCCCCATGAAGTTTCATCCTAATCCTTAATAGGTGGAGGCTGTTTAAAACCCTGAAACATGGGATTTTTCTATTCCTTAGTATTTTTAACATTAACTGTTAAAACTCAGGATATTCCTGTCTATACAAATGTCCTGTCCCTCTTTGACTTTTGTGAAATTGACCTCAATGATATCCTGTAGCAGTGAGTTCCACTGTCTAGTTATGTTGTTTGAAAATGCGTTTCCTTTATCGGTTTTGACATTGTCACTTCTCAGTTTCATTGAGTATCCCCTTGTTCTTGTGTTAGGGGGACAAGGAGAACAGATGCTTCTCCTATTTATTTCAGTGGAAGGAGGAAGGGCCTCTGGGCCAGAGGTGATCTTTTATCCTTACACAAATTTAATTTAACTAAATTCCTGAGCAAGGACTAATTTCTTGAATAATTTGCAGGATTTGGCCTTTAATATAGTTGGAATGCATAACGCATCCTTATTTAGATTTCCAGACAAACTCTGTAACAAACTAACAAATTTTTAAATTATCAGAGAGTTAATTCTACATTAAGTGCTCCTATTTTGGGGGAGAATATACTATTTAATAGATAAGAGGTTGAATCCCTATTTTAAGGGCAAAACAACTCTAAATTAGAGCTGTGAAAGTAACTTCTTTGCATTTGACTTTAAAGTCAAACAAGCAAAACTTCTTGTATGACCTGAAAAATAGACATTCCCTCCCACACCCATCAAATCATTGTCGTCATCCCCCCCCACACTAGGTATACAAATATTCATGCATTCATCACCTCTTGGCTGGACTGTAGAATATAGTATACCTGGGCATGAAATTTGCAGCACATAGGAAATGCCAACTCCAAAACGCTGCAGCATGTCTCCTCAGCCACACAGGCTACTATGGCCTGGTCTACACTGACTGGCAAATTCAGCAGCAGTCAACAGGAGTTACGCAAGATACACAGAGTAGCTTACATAATTTACATTGACTTCCTAACTTCTGTTCCATGAACTGTATCCACTGTGCTGTGCCGACGGGAAATGCATACTCATCGATGAAGCGCTATGCTTTTTCTGGAGGTAGTTTTAATAGATTGATTTATCCAGTTCAATTGAGTGGCAGTGAAGACATGCTCAACCGATCCAGGAATCAATCTGACAGTGACAAATTTGTCACCATCAGTGTAGATATAGCCTATGAGTATGTCACATATGCCGTTCTTGAAGCTGGCTTCCCATAGAATTTTGAGTCAAGTTCAAGGTCTCAGTTCTTAACTTGAAAGCACTCAAGGATACCTAAAAATGTAAAGCTCTGGGACGAAGACTACGGTCAACAGCTTCACACACCTGACAAAATGGAACTCAACAATACTTAAAACTTGTCTGTGACAGAATTTTCTCCAGGACTGGTCTAAAACCAGGGAACGAACTATCCCAACTAGTAAGGATTATCACAAATCTCACTACTTTCCATTCCAAGTGTAAGGCTCATTTCTTTGATTGTCTTCTCTAATCAAACATTCACCTCAACAGCTATATTTAAAGAAGAAATAAAAACAAAAAACAGCACAAAAAAAACTACCAAAACAAGACACTCCACACGCTTTGGGGGGAGGAGGAGAACATAAATGTGACACACGTATACTCACATTGCTTACTGCTCTGCTGGAAGGCACTCAGATGATGTGGTGATGAGCACAGTAAAGAATAGAAAATAAAAATGTATGGACTAGAAAATAAATCAGCTGAAAATTTAAATGCCAAGTTTCAGCCTGTGGTGGATGTTTCCCTCCCTTGCTGAATACTAAACCCCTTTGAAAATGAGTCTTAAAGAAAATGTTCATGAAACTATCAGAGTTTGATCTTCCTGTAAAATATTATAGCTGAGCAAAATTGAGGCTTCCCAGTGGAGTCAACCTAGTTTTAAGACCCAAGTGTGTATGTGTAATCTTTTTGTCTTTAATATATTATGCTGAATCTTCTAAATTACCAGACACGTTGGTTAGAATTTGGTTTTTTAAAAAGTTTTTCAAGGAGTACATAATCTGTAAATCTATTGATAATCTCTCATACTCTGTAAAGGGATGTTCAGAGAAATCTTTTAATTGAGTGAACATTGCTCAACTTAATTCTTGAGCGAATGCCTGGTGCAGGTATATAGCTTTCACAGCAATAACTTGTCAGGCCATTTCAGGGAGAGGCTGTTGGTCTTTATAAAATGTATACAGAAGCCATTTTTATATGAAGGCTATATTGGAATGTGCTTTTTATTTCAATAAGGCTGCTTGTATTAACCTAGAAGACTGGCATTGTCTTATGAATCTTTATTTGTGGTTCTAAATGTTCCAAAAGGTATATACAATCTGACAAATAAATCAGCTATGGAGACCACACCCAGTGGAATAATTTCCCTGGCAATAGGATACTCTGTAGCAGTTCTCCCTGTGGAGCACCTCCTAATGGTAGTTGGTAACACAGTGCTGGTTTTTCTTGTTCACAGCTATTATGTGTCCAATCTGTAAAATAGGGGAGGGGGGCATAAGAACTAGCTACCTCGATGAGCTGCTACTATGTAAATGAAGTAGAGGAGAAAACACGAACTGTCTTTAGATATTGCAGCCACCAATGGCAGAGCAATGTCCAGAAGGGCAGAGCAGAGACAGACCAGTTGACAGAAACATTTCTAGTAGCAGATAGACATTGAACAGATAGGAGGATGAAAAAGTTTGATTAGTCTTTTTAGAAAGAAAAAAAATTACAATAAAAAGATATCTAAAAATATATAAGCACTCATACCAGTTTTCCTTGCAAGCAACAACTGTACTTGCCCCAGGGATCTTATATGATTGGAAATGGGAGGGGAGGTGAACAGTGAGGTAGTTTATTAAGAATTGTACACAGACAACAGCTGTGTATGTTTAGTAATCCTGCCACAATCTATTATGACTTCATTTGAGCATGTAAAACCTGCTCCTGTCCCCCCTCCCCCCCCCCCAAAAAAAAAAAAAAAAACCCACAACCAAACAACTACCTCTGACTTCACGTTCAGGTATGTATGGTTTTTGGAAAAATCATATGACATGTTCCTCATCTGCATAACCAGAGAACCTGGTTCTTGAGGTCAATTAAAAAATACCTTTCCTGGACAAAGGACTGCTGTATATTTTTTACCTCCGTGATAACTTTACTGTCTCTACCTTGATTATGCTAGGAAGAAGGAATAGTACAATGTACCTTATTCCAGATATGTCTGTTGTTGGTGATTCAAATGAAGTGAATGGGAACAAGATGAAAATTTTAGTTATTTTCCTTAGTTAGCACTTATGCAAGTATTGGATCCTCTTTTTTTCAGAAGCTCCATTCTATTCTCAAACCATATTGCCCTTTTCAGAGGTTAAGTTTTTGTTCTGAGGATATTTAGCATAATTTACAGAAATTACCAACCTGACAAATTGAATTTCTATTGCCAGCAATTCTATTGCCACAATTCTTGGATTGTGCTCTCTGTCCAGTGGTTTCTGGAATTAGAATAGCACAAAGATCTGTGGCAAACTGCTTAGAGTGTGCTGTTAATAGCTAAAAATCCACTACTACATCCTCCAGATTAAGTAAATTCTGTTATTATATAACCATATAGGTATGCACAGCATTTCACAGAGAAAAGACCCTGCCCCAAGAACCTTACAGTTTAAAATGAGATATTGGATAGAGAGGATGGATGGCAAGAGAAAGAGTGAGATATACAGGTTAGGGTTCTGAAGTAATTTGTGGTGTAACATATGCCTGGAGTTAGTTCCTATTTTTAAGCAATTTATAAGTGTTAATTGTTTTAATGCCAATAAAGCCCCTAACAGGTCTTCACATTTACAAACAGAGTCTAAATATCAGTGGTGAAACTGATGAGAGTCTTGTTAATTTCATGGTACAGTTAGGAAATGCTGGCACTGTAGGAAAGGCACTGGGTCAGTCTTAGTTGCTAGAAAGGCAGCACTGCATTCATTCATACTTGGAAAGTCTTTGGAACTAGTTTTTGCTTTTAAACAAATGCTTCAGTTCTGGATTAACTGATAATTTTTATACTGAGCATCTGAAATGCAAACTGATATTTATGGCCCCAGCCTAGACAGTCATTACATTTGGGTGGACTTCAGTGCCCATGCAGAGTCCAGCTCTATGTAAGTGTTGTAGTCTGCGTGCACACAACAGATTGCAGGATCAAGGCCTCTGTGAATAAATGAAGTTCCCAATATCAAACAGTGGGACACCAGAATTTCACTGGTAAAGTTATCTTCAAGTAAATTGTATGTTAAATAACTTCATACTTTTTTTCTTAAAGTATCCTCCTGCTGTTTCTTTTAAACTGATAAGCACCCATGGTGCTGACAAGATTTGAGACGCTGATTAATACAGTATTACTATAGCTAAGGTGTTCTAACTCCGTGTCTCTCATTGACTGGTCTGTGGACTGGCACTGATCCCTGAGATCCCCCGACCCAATTTAGGAAGACAGCAAGCCAGTTCCTGGTATCAAAAAGGTTGAGAAATGGCAGCTCTAACTTACTCTCCATGCAGGCCACTGTCAGCAAACAGATGCATGACCTTCCAAAGTTTGCAAGTTGATTTATGTGGTGGATGCATTAGAAATGCCTATGATAGCCCTGTAAAGCTAGCAAAGTCTAATTAATTTCCCCAAAATAGCCCCATTGAAAAATTTCAAAGCACAATTGATTTTTTGCTAGTTTTTAATCCTGAACCTTTAAAATCCATCGAGAACTAGAAGGTGGTATCCTGCTGTCCTCTTCCTCTTTTGTGAGAGTTTGGTGATGAGACAAGTGATACCAGAGATCACTGGCTATAGAACAAGCAGGTTCTGTGTAAAATTTTCCAAATGGCCTTAGCATTGCACCTTATTTCTGATTTGCAACATTTCTGCTATACTAGTTCTGGACGTGACATTGTCACAAGTACAGATTGCACACAGTGGGAATATTGACAGTGTCTGCAGTGATGATTAGGGACTCCTAAAAGAGCGCTTAACTTTTTTCTCCTCACTCACCACTTCACCACTATCCTCCCCTCCCTCCCCCCAATCTTTTGGTTAGAGGCAAGTCATTCTCCTACTCCATTACTTCCATGGCCATGGAAATACTTCAAGTTGTATCAAAATTCATGTCCCCAACTAATCAGAGTTCTGGGAGAAGAGGCATGCAGGAGCTACTGAATCTAGTTCAGCTGTGAGACCTGGGAGGTATTCCTTTTTTTCCCCACCCTCAGTCCCATGAATGTCTAATGCATGGCCCAATAGTTTGTGGCATGCTGGGGCCAGGATTTAGCCTCTCTTATCCAAATCAATTCTAGGTACCTAGTCATAGATTTTGAACTGTGCCCAGTGAAGCCTTATGGGGAAAGGAGGAAGATGACTGTATGCCAATTTAAGATGGTTAGTTTAATCCCTTAGGAAACTAAATGAACCTGAAGACAGAGGTACTGCATCAAACCTTCCTACAGCAGGTATTAAGATGGTGATTTACGAGACATCCAGGTTATCCCTTTAAGCTAGTTAAGATGGCTTTCTGGGCTGTTTGGAATTGTCGCAACAATGCAAAGCACTCTCAGTAGTGGCCAGAATCTGGTCCCTAGAGTCCTATTTTCTTGGGAGAGAATATGAATAAGTCAGTGGGAACTGTAGCCTACAGCAGGAGAATAATGGGGCCCTTTGATTCTAACAGTAGAGTTGCCTCAACTAACTCAGCACCAGCTCCTCTAAATATTAGTTTATTGCTTTACTGTATGTTCATTTTCCAGACAGAAGAAATAAGCAGCTTTGCAGGCTAACTTATGTTTCTTCTATTTCAGAAGCAAAAAACTTATTTTAACCAACTAGCCTTTAACCCTCCCCTTCCTCTCCGGATGTACAGCCTCTCTTATATGTTGAAATAAGTAGCTTCATAAGGGATTTTTGTTGTTGTTGCTGAAGAAGAGGAAGGCAGGGAATGCATGTATTAGAAGTGCATGTAATAGAAGAGGGGATTGTTACATGGTAGTATGTAAAAACTGCAGGATGGTACGGAAGCGTTGGAGTTGGGGGAAGGAAAGCACTGATTAGACAGACGCTAGTGTGAGAAAACTGTAGCCACTTGTCAGGAAAACAAGGCATTTATTTAAAAGAAACTTGCAATTAAAACAAATTAGAAATTTCTCAGAGGAAAAATGCTTTTTCTAATGGTGAGAGACTATTTTACTTTAATTACATTATAAAACTTGAATTGTGTATTCATCTTGCTTGTTTGTAACAGAACATAGTCACAGCACTTCAGCATGTTGCTTCTAGTTTGCCACTGCAGGCCTTTTAAGAATTTTAGCAAATACAATTTACAAAAATACTCAGTTTTCAAATGAACCAATTTCTTAGTCAGAAAGGGAGTTTTAGAAATCTCTGAGCAACCTGTTTCCTTGCCTAATAGTAGCATTTTATGGAAGCAGTAATCCAGAAAGGCCCAGAGAGAACCATGTTGTTCTCACGTGATTCAGTTGTTCCCTTTAACATAAGTTGCAGAAGCCGGTAATTGATTAAAGAGCATCAGTAGTTGAACACGTCATTTATGTATTCTCTGATAGACTCAGCCTTTAAGGGGACCATCATGATCATCTAGTCTGATCTCCTGCACGTCACAGGCCACAAAACTGTAATAGGCCCATAACCTCTGCATGAGTTACTGAAGTCCTCAAAGCCTGATTTAACGACTTCAGGTCAGACAATCTGCCATTTACAGAGATTCAGACCAGCAAGTGTCCTTTGTCCCAGGCTGTAGAGGAGGTAACCCCCGTCCCACTGGGTCTCTGCTAATCTGATCCGGGGGAAGATTCTTTCCTGGCACCAGATCTGGCAATCCATTAGACCCTCAGCATGTGGACAAAATCCACCAGGGAGACACCTGGGAAAGAATGCTCACAGTAACTCAGTATCCTGTGTGACCCAAAGCACGAAGATTTGCCAATGTATACACTTTCCTGTTTGTTTAGAAAGCGGGGGGAGGAGATAAGGGAGGTGAAGTACTCCCCTTCATCCACAGCTGACTGTAGCGGCATCACCCTTCTGGGTCATAAATCTCTCTCCTTTTTCCTCTGACTCCTCCCTCCCCGTTCTGTTGTGTTATGTGAATGCTGCAGACTGAAAACTATTAGAATTCGGACCCTTCACTTTCTAGTCCTGTTGTATACATGCTCCAACTGCAGGAAATCAGCCCCTTTTAAGGTACTTGCTGAGTACCTTGCCTCACTGTGTAGACACTTCTCAAAATAGTCGTCCTAGTGAAAAAGTACTTGGTCTGGAGTACCTAACAGAAGAGTTTTGAACCTTCCATATTTCGAAGCTCAGAAATGACTGAGAATTTACATGAGCATGAAGGGAGAGTTCTCACTTTGCTGGTCAAGTCCCATATTACTTTCGTCAAATATTTAAAGTTGTGGTGCAGCTAATGGGTCAAGTTATGTACTGGAAAAAAGTCCCATCCTGAGATGTTGCTATGTGCATCTAGCAACTCAAATATTGTAGTTTATTCATGAAGATATACCATTTAAATATAATTACCCCCAAAGAACTTGAAAGACCCATGCTACAGAAATGCCTTGCCCTGGAGGTTACCCCTGTATAGGCTTTAAAAACAGGAGCCTTCAGTAAGTATGTGCTTCAGGATGACTTCTGAGGCTATAGCTACACTGCTAATTCAGCTGCTCTAAACCGGACAAGAGAGATCATCCATCAACTTAATTATTCCAGCCTCGCCACTCCCCCACGAACAATAGCTTTGTCAGTGGCAGAAATCAACATAGCACAGTCCACACTGGCACTTAGGTGGGTGTAACTTACGTTGCTCAATCACACCCCTGAGAAACATAACTTACACTGATGTAAATTGTAGTGTGTATATAGCCTAAGTGGTGTACACAAACAGGTCAACCCAGGACTGTGGTGTTTATTGCCAGATGCAAGAAGAATGAGCATCTACCTCACCACTTTCACAGCTACATACAAATCTCCAAAAGCCTTATTGAACACATTGGTGAATGCTTAATTTCTATTTTAAAAAAACCACCACCGCTTCAAAACCCCCTTAAGTTTACTTCCTATTAACAGTCCTGGAAGAGAAAGTTATTGCTCTTACTCTGGGGAGGTTTTCAAATACCAGGGTGAGGAGTACCTACATAAAAATAAAGGACTCTTCTGAGCAGTATCTCTCCTTCCTTATAGTAGCTGAGCAGGCATGTGGATAATGAACCTAAGGAAATAGTTTAACTCTTCCGCTTTGACTTGGTTTTAAGATCCGCTTTTGAAAAATATTGTGTAAGCACACAGTTTATTTTAAAGTACCAGGCCTCAGCTTTAAGTTCGAGGATGCAGAACATAGAATGTGGTTCCAAATTATGCAACACCATGTTATACCATAAATTGGGTGCAAATTGGTCTGATTCACCATGTAAGAAATTTCACAATTTTTTTTTTGGAACTAGAAATACTGTTGTAGAAGTACTAACGATCAAAACTTCAAGCACTTAAAATTAAGCATTGCAGAATTTCTGTTTAAGATGTTTTTCCAGCAAATTCTATAGTTTCAACAATTCTTTAAACCAGCTGATAAGTTGCATAAGATTCCTACTCTAAAAAGTTTGTACTTTGTTTTCTTAAAATATGCCCACACTGCATTTCTTTTATGTCCATATAGAAGCTTGCTCTGCAGTTTTTTTTTTATTTAGATTTTTGATACTCCACAGTAAGAGCACCCATGCCAGATTGTGGGTGGCCTTAACAGTCTTAAAGCTATACTATTAAAATAAATAGAATACAGTTTAATTTAAAAATCTCCAAACAGAATCCCTATCTGAAATACCCCCTCCCCCCCCAAAAAAAACATTTTGTGGATAGGGGAAGGATGTAGCAGCACACAAAAAGTGTTATTGGACTTAGGGAGCTCTTGAAAGAAAGATTGATACAAATGGCTGGCTAAATCCCATTTTTATAGTCTGCTTGAAAAAATGCTAGTAAGAGACCACCCGGTTAGGCACTTAATTCATCTATCCCTTCCTAAGTGCTTTAGGGCCTGATCCAACAGCCATTGAGTCAGTAGAAAGATTCCCATTAATTTCAAGAGGTTTTGATCAGACTGAACTCGCTTTTGCAGAAATCCCTTGATGTCAATGGCAAAGCTCCAGTTGACTTAAATGGTGCAGGATGAGGGCCCCGTGTCCTTCCACAGAAGGCAGGTTCTCTTTAGCTTACAGAGTGGCTGTTGACCATGAAAGCCATGCTACTGAGTAGAGCTTTAGCGTGACTTTAGAGTGAATAGATACAAACATGCCACATAAAGCACTGTCTATTTTAAATTAACCTTGATACAATTGGGGGAGGAAGTGCAGCTTTGAGTTTTTTGAGCTAGATCTGTGATGCTGATTATGTATTTTGCCCTCAGGAAGGGGGGAAATATCTCCATTACTCTGTCATTAATGTTTTTTTCCTTCTTTTTTTTCAGGACAGGTCAAAGTGTTCAGGGCCCTGTATACATTTGAACCCAGAACGGTAAGTATTTAGGTTTTCATATCACTCAGAACAAAGTGACCAGAACTGAGTGGGCTAGTGTAGGGTTCCCAACCTTTTTGGCTCGAGGGCCACAGATATTTTTATAACCCTGAAGGGCCACCAGTCTCCTTCAGCAGCCCCCATCCTCACTGCAGCCAGATGGAAGGAGTTGAGTGAGGAGGCTGCCTCCCTCCTTGCTGATCTCCTGTCTCCCCGGTTGCTGCAAGGAAACCACATGCATCCTTTAGCCCTGTGTGCTCCACCTGGTCCCTAGGCAGTGGCTCCCTTCTCAGCCAGGGAGATGGGAGATCAGTGCTCCCCTCCCTCCCTCTCACTCCAGCAGAGACCCCAGCACCTGCGGACCCAGGTGCAGTATTTTGCCATTCTCCCGGCTATAGCCAGGGGGAGGGAAGTGCTGATCTCCCCTTCCCGTGGCTGCAGCAAGGAGCCTGCACCTGTCTTGTAGCCCCATGGCAACATGCTCCACCTGGGTCCTTAGCAGTGGCTCCCTTCTGCAGCCAGCAGGAGGGGAGCAGTGGGCCTCGGGTTGGGAACTACTGGGTTAGTGCGTCAGACTCTTAAAAAAAAAAAAAGTATAAATAGCCTTGTTACCCTGCTATATAAATAAAGACAACATTAAACAAATGGGGCTATAATTAGTTTCCAAAAGGTACACAAGAATTCACTATCCATTTCTTTCTCAAGATCAGATCCCTCTACATATAACTTCCATTAGGTAATGCTTTGAGCCTCAGTGTCTTCTTGGTACCACATGTCCACAAATTGAGGAGTAACAGTTTGAGACTTGGGCTTATTTATTTTTCCTCCTCCAAAAGCCAGCATAAAAATTCAGCAGGACTGATGGGGTGAATGGACTGGGATTCAAACCAAATAGGGGGGTTAAGGAGCATTTAGGTAATACACTGGTGTTATTGCATAGAACTTGTTTACAGTAAAACCAGCACCTTTTCCCCACTAATGTTAACCCTCTGCCCCTCCATCATGGTTGCAGGTTTGAGGGCCTACCATTTCTTGCTCTATGTCTATCCCCATTTCATTAGCTTAATTGGATTGGTGGCTGAGAGAAACAAATCAAACCTCCCCGTAAAAGTTTGCTGTTTAGTACTTGTTGCTCAATAAGCACATTTTCAGAGCAGCCTTTGCCAGCAGCTACTGTAGCGTCCTGGCAAGAACTTAAAAGGTGCCCTTCCCTGGCAGAAGCCCCAGAATAAGAAGAGTGTTTTTGGAAAAGGTTTCTATTACAGTCAGTAAGGTGACAGAACAGGGGTTAGCTGTCCTTTTGAAGTCTGCCTCCTTTATGGTAGGTATAAGGGTGTTAAAGAGGCAATTAGGAGTGTAATTCACTGCCCAGAAACTGACACAGAATTTAAGTTCATTCACAGTGCCTTGTACTCTTCCAGAATGCTAAGTGAGATTCTACTCAAGCCTCTGAAAACTAGGAAATAGTTACAGTATAGCAACTTTCCAACAATGGAAGCATGCATGTGGATTTTAAGAGTGTCTTGAAATATTGGCTCTTCAAACCAGAATTTTTGTTTTTAGGGTAAAACTTACATGTGGGGCCACTGCAGAATGCAGGCAGAGAGCAATTAGTATCCAGTCCCCGCCACCCCCAGTCTCAAAGCTGCCAAGATCAACGCTTGAACTTCTAGTACATGGGTGCAGCTTAGGCATGTCACACCGCCTACAAACATTGATTTGCAAATGGAGCCTCTGCCTGCCACCTATACACAAATGTCTTTCTGTAGTTGTCAGCTTGGCTCAAGCCAAATTGGAGATCCAGTTTTTATTCGGTGTAACTATTTAAATATTGCTTTCCAACTGGGTAGTGGGTGCCAAATCCTCTCTAAGATCAATCCTGAGTGGATAGTCACCAGTTTGAGGAGGACCTCAGCCATAGTTTGAACCCCAGTTAGGCACAGAAGTTAAGAACTATAACATTCAGATCATATGGATTCGGGGGTGGGTGGGGGAGGGGAAAGAGGGAAGCAAGGGAGCAGGAGATCTGTATCTCAGAAACCCCTTTCTTAAACAACCTCAAATTTGGATCATTAATCCTATTTTGGATCCCTTCAGTTTCCAAGGTTGTGCAAGTAAACATGCAAATTTTAAGAACAATTAGAAAATTGGCTATTAAACAGTGAACTATTGTCAACCTTAATGATGAGGGTGGGATAGCCCCAGTGATGATATCCAACCGGTTCGCACCGGTTCGCGCAAACCGGCTCTTAAAATAAAAAAAATGTAGCGAACCGGTTGTTAGCGCCCTCCCCTGTCACGCTCTGCGTGGTGCTGGTGGGTTTCGCGCGAACCGGTTCTTAAAATTAACAAAATGTAGCGAACCAGTTGCTAGCGCCCTGTGGGGCGCTGGTGGGGTTTGGACTCTGACAGTGGAGAGTGAATTCTCCCCTCCATGCCGAGTCTCCCCCTCTGCTGCCGAAATTGACAAGGCAGAGTCAATTTCACGGGGGAGGGTGTGCCTTGGGATTGTCAGCATTCCCCTCCCCCGCCGAAATTGACAGGGCTGAGTGCCCTGCTCCATGGCCGAAATTGGCAAGGTAGAGTCTGAAGTTCAGAATAGTTCTTGTCTGAAATTGACAAGAGAGTAGTCTGAAGTTCAGAATAGGTTCTCAATTATCACCTGCCTTTATAGAACTGGTTATTGCAAATTTGGGATATCACCACTGGATAGCCCCACTATAACACCCTAAGATTTCTCACACGTGCTTTCCTCTGCTTTTTCCCTCCTCCACAAAGTCAAGTTGTTGGAGAGGTCTTAGAATCTTTGGTGTTTCCTTCTCCACACTCAGGCTTTTTTTTTAAACTAGGATTTCATTAGTATGTACAGAAAAATGACATTGTTTTTGCCCAAAGATTTATTGTGTAGAAGAATAAGATCAAGTAAAAAAAGCCTATACCCTGTGTGGCAAACTGCCAACTTCCCCCTGGTGGGTCTTGTGCTTTACCTCTGCCTTGTGCAGTCAGGGTACCCAAGCTACCTCATCTCCCCTGATTGTAGCAGAGCTCTGTCTCCTGACCAGGAGAGAACCTTCTCCTGCTGCTGCCCTAGATCTTCTGGCAGCTTTTTCTGTAGGTGCTCCCTCCCCTTCCTTTAGGGCAGGCAGGGCTTAAATACCCCTACCCTGGCCCTTCATTGGGTCCAGGTGCTGTTAATTGCCCTGCTGTGCTCTTCCCTCTGCTTGCCAGGCAGAGAGTTTTTAACCCTTTGGGGCCCACATACCAGCTGTCATATTCTTCTGTAGCCATCTGGCCTGACTTTACCACACCTGTTTACTCCCCATCCCACTTACTTAAATTGTTGCATTCAATCCATAGCAGGAAGATGACCAGCTTTCTCCTCTAATGTACATGCCTCATACAGTACTGTCACATTTCTTACTGTAGTTTAACTTGCCAAGAATGTAAATGACTGTCAAACAGTTGTCTTGACACTGGAGATTTTGGGAAGGTGCAATATCACAAAAATTGAGAGTGCTGTGTTCCTTTCATGTACTTACTTCATCTCTTCACACAAATTCATGTAATTTTTTTTCAGCCAGATGAATTATATTTTGAAGAAGGCGATATTATCTACATTTCAGATATGGTGAGTCTAACATCATTTCAGTAGCTGTGATAGATGTAGCCTGACTAAGTTTAAAATGCAATAGATTTGTTAATTTTTAACCCCCTCCCTTCTCCTCCAGAGTGACACAAATTGGTGGAAAGGAACCTGCAAAGGCAGGACTGGACTTATTCCAAGCAACTACGGTAAAGTCTAGAATTTATTTTTCTCTTTGTTTACATGTCACTAACACTCATAAGCATGAAGGAGACTAAGTAGAAATTACTAGGTATAATTATTTTCTTGGACATTGTTAATAGTGCTGCAGTTAAGTGGCCAGTATCAAAGTACATCAACAAACTTAATCAGCATTTCTCAGATACCTGTCACCACCATAGGTAGCCACTGTATGCAAGTTATTTAAAAACAAACAAACCAACCAACCATGGGACTGTCCAGACATGCAGGCAGTTCTCAGTCTTCTTGCTTTGACTATTAGTTTCCCCCTCTGAGTATGCTTTCAAAGTTTTATTCTGGTTCTTAGGGGAATGCTCTGATTAGGAGGTGATCTTAAAAGCTGAACATGGTGGAGGTAGGACTGACTATTCCAGATATCCTTGTTTGTGAATGTGTTCAAAAGGCAACAACTGGTTTACCTTGGAACGCTTTAAGTCCTTTGACAGACATGTCTAGACATGCCTGCCCCTATAGTACCCCTTTCTGGCCAAGTGGCTCTTCAGAGGCCTGCCTGAGTTTACCCTTTACTTAGGCTCCCTTAAAGTCTATGCAGCTTAGATATTAAAAAACGCACCCACTCATTCCCCTCTGGCAACCCAATTTAAGTCCTGTGCAAAGTCTTCAAAAATAGAACTCAAGCTTACACAGTCTTCATCCATGGCTTTCTGTCCTCTTTTTAAAATTCCCTTCTTTCTCCCCACTCGCCATCTGGGCACCGCTCTTCCTCTGCGGGTTTGTTGTCTTGAGTTTCCAGCACCTCTTGCCTGGAGTTAGGCCTTCTCCCTATTAGCTCAGGGTCCTACAGGCTTCTGACAACTCAGCTGCAGCTGACTACCCTTTATAAAGTCCAGGTGCCTTCTCTTAAGCCCAGCTGGGCAGCAGGTAACCAATCAGTTTAGATTAACTGAATCCTGCCCCCTTTCTTGCAGGAGCCGACCACTCTGTGACCAGGTATCATTTAAATAGAGTTGTGGACAGTGCATATTACTGCCTCCCTCTAGGCATCTCCCACCTCAGCCCCAGAAAGATTCATGAACTGAGGGATGGCACACGTTTGGTCATCTGAGTCTCAGCCTCTCAGCTTGCCTACCAGATTGGGTCCCATTCAAAATCCAGCTGGAGGAGATGCCCACCTTATAACTTATCCCCGTGGTTACATCACTCACCTGGGATGAGAGGTTCAGTTTCTCCCTCTGCACGGGGGGAGGTAAGAATGAGGGGTCTCGCACCTCTCAGGAGAGTGCTGTAGCCCTTGTGCTGTGCGGTATTCTAATCTGGGGATTTCTGTTGCTCCTGTTGAAGCTGTTCCACAGTGACCCAACCCCATCCCTAAACTACTTTGGAGCATAGTATATTGGCCTGAACTTGAATGTAAACTTTGTGTAGGAAAGAGACACAAACTGCAGGAGGTCCAATTCAGGGTATACCCTGATATAGGAGGAATGTTTGTACTATGATCTCATGCTCCATCTGCTTGACCTGCAGAAACTGAAAACTAATGTAAATTTGAGAGTACTGATAATAGGAAGATATTAAGTGCCAGAATAATTACATCATCATGAAGAATGAAGGGGGGAAATTGTCATTTAGAAATAGTAAAAAAGAAATAGGAAGAGACATTTTCAGGCTTCTGAGAAAAGTACAATCCATATAGAATAAAAATGTTATACTTCACATTGTATAGTACTTTTAGTGTACTGCATAATTAAGAGGTTCTGTTTTCAGAGTGGCTAAGATACACTGATCAATTTCTGCTTCTCCTTCCATATATTAATTACCATTTGTGTGCATAATTATAGAATCTAGGATTTGGATTTTTTTATTTGCTCAGGACTAATTAAATACGTCAACATCTTAAACAGTGCAGTTATAAGCCATTGTTGGGTGATATAAATGGAAAACTCAAAGAAGATCTGGATGGGCCAGGGGATTTGACAATGGAATTAAAAACCTTTTGTGTAGAGCAGGGACCCCAGCAGCATCTTTCTCAGAATGTAACTATGCCACTGACATGTCTCCAAAGTCACATCATGTTTGTACCTAAATTTTTCAAAGAGAAGCACTCCATTTCCTGCTACTCTGCTGTGGAGTTTCACTAGCTTACTCCTTCCCGCAGCAACCTCACAGTGCTCAGGGACACCAAGCACACTTGCTTTACCCTGGACATCTGGAGCTCACCCCTCTCCACCCTTTGATCTTAATCAATGCCCAGCAACTCTTCCCTCTTCATTCCAAGTCTTAGCTAGAAAGAACACTCACTGGAAATGCAAACTCTAAAGAGCAGATCACTAGATGCTAGTGGTCAACCCATTGCAGTCACACAACAGCCACTTCACAAGCTTACATTAGACTAAGAAATACCACCTGTGAAATCCTGGATCCCTTGAAGTTCGTGGTAATTTTGCCATAGATATCCAGTAAGGTCAGGTTTTCATCCCAGGACCTCTCGCTTCCACAGCCTCTTTTGAACTGAGCTAATGTGCACAGGAAATAGAACAGTTTCAGTGACTAACCCACCATTCTTGAACCCACTTTCACAAGAGACAGGAAGAGCACTAACCTCAGCAGCTTCCAAACAGAATGCAAAATCTACTTCTATACGCGTGCTTCTCAGACTTAATTAGCATGAGTCTTAAAAAAAAATCATTACTATCAGAAACTGATCAGAATTTACTGTTTTTCATTTCAGTGGCTGAACAAGCAGAGTCCATTGATAATCCATTGCATGAAGCTGCCAAAAGAGGTGTGTGGTTTGAGATATGATATCCCTGGACTGCTCATTTAGAGAATTTTAATTGTAATGCCAAAAGAAGTCTGTGTGGTTTGTGTGTGTCAGCACATGCATGTGTGCGACAACAAAGGCCTTTTATCTGAATTTTAAAGACTGCATGCACTGCATATTTTGGCTGGCTAACTTGAATATTTTAAATAAATTATTTGGTATCTAAGTTCTGCAGTTCAGTGAGTAACTGAATTTAAAAAAAGGGAGATCTGTTTGCCAGATTGTAAGTGGACGCAATATATAATGTGTATGTCTGACTCCATCACTGATGAGCTTTTAAGGTTTAAAGCTTTCAGTTGGAAAAAAAATTGTCCTTTGAAGAAGATGTTTAATGGTAGTTGGACTTCTTTTCCCATAACCTGCAGCAATAAAGTATTACTGCTAACCACTGTTTCTAATGAGTTGAGAAACAAAAATTAAGTTCTAATGCAACATAGCATTCATAGTTAAATTCCCTTAATAGTTCTGCTACTCAATTCTTCAAAGAAAATCTCTATTAAAAACTGATTTTTTAATTATTTTTAAAAAGGTTTTTCTATTTGTTTCAGGCAATCTGAGCTGGCTGAGAGAGTGCTTGGATAACCAAGTTGGTGTCAATGGCTTAGACAAAGCTGGAAGCACAGCTCTGTATTGGGCTTGCCATGGTGGCCACAAAGGTACAGTAGAACTCAACTCAAGAGATTGTTCAAGTTTTCTCTATTTGCTGGGCTAATGGACCAGTTACTACTTAATCTGCTCTAATCAGTAACAAAATCTAAACCCTTTATGTAATTCAGATTAGCACAAATAAAAAATTAAACCAGCAGAGAAGGGCTCAGATCTGTCAATTTTTAAAATGGGACATCTAAGTCCTTTTGCTATAAAAACATGCAGGCCTTAATGATAGTACGATTATAAAAAGATGAAATGCAAGCTGCTGAGGGGAAAAGCAAAAAAAGGGTGTTTGATGTTTCACTCTTAATGTATGTGTAGTGCTTGCTCAGCACAATCTTCACAGGCTTTAATGATATAGGTTTTATCTAACTGATTGGGTTTGGATCCTTTCTCTGTTCAATCCTGACTGTAACGCTGTACTTGGAATACAAGAAAGCAAGTTTTGGTTTCATCGAGTTTTCCTTTCTTTCTTCATTTTATGTAGATATAGTGGAAGTGTTATTTACCCAGCCAAATGTAGAACTAAATCAACAGGTAAGAAATTTATCCTGTATCCATTCAGACGTTTACAGTGCTGTTGTGAAGTCTTAGTGCAGGCTGATTTTTTTGGCTGTGTTTTAATCCTGATGCTTTTCCCTGTAACTCTACAGAACAAATTGGGAGACACAGCTTTGCATGCTGCTGCTTGGAAGGGTTATGCAGATATTGTAGAGATGCTACTGGCAAAGGGTAAAGATCTTCACCAAGATTTCAATACTCTATATGGCAAAGCTGCTTCCTGTGTGTAAATTACTTGAGTTTGTAATTTGCATATTTTATAAACTTGTTTTCTATAATCTGGTTATGGTTCCTAGCTAACCCAATGTGTCTTCATGCAAACCACGGAAGTGGTCTGTACACTAGGCTAACCTGCCAAGGGTAAAATTTCACTCTGCTGTGGAAGACAAAAACAGGTACACCAACCCAGTTAAACAGCAAGAGAGTGCTTCCCAGGAGAAGTTCAGCAAATGAGTTCCACCCCTCCTAAACAGAAGTCTGATCCTAAACTTACTTGGCACTTTTCCATTGACTTCAGTGAGCTTTGGCTAAATCCCTAGGTGATCTCTCCATTGCCCTTTACCACCCATCATACTGACCAGGCTAACTTGTATAAGAAGTAACTTTATAATACAGTTACTGAAGGATTTGCTAGGACAGTACTTATGAACATAATTGGAATCTCTTTTTGTAAAGGGGCAAGAACAGATTTAAGAAACAATGAGAAGAAATTGGCTCTCGATATGGCTACCAATGCTGCCTGTGCTTCCCTGCTTAAAAAGAAACAAGGGAAAGGTACTGTTTCTCACTTCTGTGTTCAGTTGGAACACCTTGCTTATTAGGAGAATGTTAACACACAACACACACAGTGTAAGTATATGGGTAGTTCCAAAAGAATTTTAAGGACCATTGGAGGTAAGTGGAGCAGTGAGAGGGGGATTCTGCTGGTGATCAAGTAGGAGCCTTGAGGTGCAATTCTCTGATAGACCTATCATTTATCAGAGCAACTCTATTTTGAGGAAGTTCATCAGAATTCAGCTTCTCAAGTAACGGGGGGGGGCGAGGAGGGGGGAAAGAGTGTGAGAAAGGGAGTTCTCCTCTAACAAGCTCCCTATTGTTTGTCAGAGTATATTCTCCCTCACAACCCACCTATAGTCCCAATCCCCAGACACATTTGCATTTTAAACACAGATCTGTATCCCTATATGCATACACACACTCTAATACAGTCAGTTTTAAAATGCTTAAAGTTGGTTGTTCAAGATCATGGCAGAGATAGGTGGACTGTGGGAGAAAGGTATAAGTTGAGATGGGGGAACCTATAAGGAGTGTAGGTGGGCTGGAAAATGATCTGATAAGGAAATAGGAGGCAGTGTATCTCACCAATGCAATCCAGCAATCTTGATTCAAAAAGTTAGCAGCAACTTTGAGGAATAGTTTTATGGAATGCTGAACTAGGCAGGGAAAACTATTATACCCACCCTTAAATAATGTTAGTGAAACAGCTGACAACTCCTTATCTTTGAGTACTTTATGTGAGCAAGATGGGGGTGGCAGCATAAAATTCAGTTTCCCGCAACATCAGAATTTCTCATTTGTCAATAGAGTCACAGCTATGTGTGTGCTTTTCTTGTTTCCTGAATTTCTCTGATCATTCACATTTGTTTCTCTTCTTCCCCTCTTATAAGGTGTGCTGCTTAAATGTATATTCATCTATTGAACTCTTTGCAATTTAAGTTTCAGTACTTTCTATGTCTGTTTGCCAGGAAGTCTTATTAGAACCCCTGCTTTGCAAGAATACGGTATGCATCTTATTTCAGGACTCTTCCTGTTTTTAGTATCAAGCTATCCAAATTTAGCTCTGCTTCCAGTATTTTCCCCATAGCATGAATGTGGCATATTTATAACGTCTAGGGCCTGCTTTGCCTCCTTTTACAATATTTTAAATTGTGCATGTTTTTTAAAAATGCATTTATACTTGGTGGCATTGCATTCCATTGGTTCTTTCCATAAACCTTATTTTTCAAAATATTGGGAACTCTTCTTTTGTTTACTTTTCAGAACTACTGTAGTAATGTCAAGTCATAACAATTGTGTTTAAAAGTCTGGGAGGTGAGGAGAGAGTACTTAAAGAATATTTGAGAAATTCTGATGTTTGGAAAGTGTGATGCATTCCATAATATTCAATTTAAGACAATCTCTTTCCCAGAAAGTTTATACTGTAATTCAGACAGACAAACACAGTTAAGGGATAAGTATTCAAACACAAGATTGCAAAGGGATGTTAGAGATCCTTCATTGGAAGGCTGTAGAACAGATAGACTTGAAGGAGAGAAAAGTAGTTGGCAGACAGCTGTAGAAAGAAAGATGAGACTAAGAGGAGATGAATGATGTTAGGAAAAAGGAATGGGAAGAAAATAGAGAGGTGAGAAATGTGCTGGTCTGAGAATCAGAAGTAAGTTACTTTTGATGGAGAATGGGTTGGGCATCAGAACTCCGTAGGATAAGTCACTTCTGAGGAAGCAGACAGAAGCCATTGTTGGTTAGGACTGCTTTCCAGATAGTTTAAGTAATTCATTTTTTCAGTAGATAAGATGTAAATGAGAACCTCCTTGCAGGGCTTGTCTCTGAGACCTCCAACGTGTGTAGGAGAGAAACTCCTGTCCAATCACAAAAGAATCCCTCTCCTGTGCATTGCTTAAGGAGCACAAGCTAGGTGCTCCTCTCTTAGCATTACTGCAGAGCTGGGGAAGGACGGCCACTTTCCTAGTGTCCATTGGTCCAATGCCCTCCCTCTTTGCTGTATCTAATTTTCTACTCAGCATCTAGAAGCACAAGGTTAGGATGTGTTTCATACATGCAAGTTTTGAAAGTATAAGTTATACATGTCCACATCAAAATTCTAAACACATAGTCAAGAAGAAGAAAGCCAGGTGAGGAAGAGAACAAGGGACAGTAGTTGAGAGGAGAAGAGGCAAAAAATGCCTGCATAGGCATTAAAGCAGATGATGAAGACTGGTTTAGAGCCTTGGAAGTGAGCTAGAGAAACCTTTCCAGCTCACCAATGAGATATTCAGGTGTTTAAAACTTTACATTCCCTTTAGACGGGTTTAAATGTCCAACTTTCTCCTCCTGGTGCCCAAAGCTTTTCAGGCTTGCCAGCTCCTCTCATCAACTGAACTTCCTCCGATAGATATATGCATATTTTCATGTGCTGGAAATGTGACCAGTTGACCATCTGCAAATATCTTAAACCCTATGAAATTCCCCCCACCTCCACACACACTTCTGTTAATTTAGAGTTGCTCAAGTGTTTGCCCACAATGCCACAGATTTAAACTTTTTAAAGTTCTTTTATGCATGATTCTATTCATGGTTAAAGTAGAATTATTCCTTTTCAGAAACATTGCGGACATTAAGTAACGCAGAAGAATACCTCGATGATGAAGACTCTGATTAGCTTCCTTCATAATGTCTTAAGAACTATAACCTCTGTTGCCTGTCATTCCCAAATCATCTCTGCAACTGTAAAAAGTACCTTATGTATAGAGTAATGAAACCTTGCAATCTCTCACTATAACATGTAAACAGAGGGTGAAATCACTTGCACGGGGAAAACCCATTAAGGCCCAGAAATGGCATGTTTTAAATCAGTTTCCTTGGAATCATCAGGCTGAAGGCTACATGCTGGTGTCTCTCCTCATCTTGCCAGGTGGGCAGGGGACTTAACCCTCTAACACGCAGCTGATCCAAGACATCCCTGCAGGTACCTAGTACCACTGGAATACACTCGTTAATCCTAGCTGTCCTCTGTGTCAGCATAGTAGTTCTCCCACTGGCAGCGCTCTCAAGAATATCCTGGGGGTTGCTTTCTTATGTATGCATAGGGAACCTGCTTAAAATATAATGCTGACAGGGTCAGCATCATCTGACAAAGGGAAACCCTGCAGATAAGACATGGGATGATGCAGTGGTGAATGGTCATCTTCTACCTCCATGGAGCAAGAAGAGAATGTAGGGCTTCTTTTTATTTCCACCATATGGGAGTGGGTGGAGGGGATGGAATGGTAGGGGAAGATCTGCCCTGACCAGTTTCTCTGTTTACTATTATGGGCCCAATCCTGAAATCCCTACTTAGGCAAAATTGCTTGTGGAGTTAGAATTTTGCCTTAGGCAGGAACTCAACTTTGGACTCAGTGATTGGATTACTTAGCAGTTGGAAATTGTACTGGTGTTGAAATAATTAACATTGATGTGAGGAGGGAATATTTTTCTATTTATCCTGCCTAAGAATTTTACTGATCTTTTGCTTTTATTTTTAAAAAGTGTTTTGTTTTTTTAAAGTACTTTATCTCAGAGCTGAAATGTTTGATATATATGTACATATATTAAACCAGAAGTATCTTGAGAAAATTGCCTCGTCTAAATAAAGCATTTGAAACAATTGAAGTTATGGTCTGTTCCTATGAATTCAACAGCGCTGACACAAAAGTGAGTTGAACCACTTCTTTTTAATCTTCATGTACACTTACTCTTTAAACACTTCCTTCAACTGAAATGCCTTCCAAACATCTTTAGACAAGGCAATAGACTATGCTGATAAATATGTCCTGTCATGAAGGGATAAGTATTTCATTGCATGTCTGTTTATTAGCAACTTCAACAGTTCCAACACCACAATACATTTTAAAGCAAAAAAAAAGTTGGCAATTTGGCAAGATCTTGGGAAAAAAGTCAGGAAGGGGGAGGAAGACAAATCAGAGAATTTCACAATTAATTTAGGTCACTCCATGAATGTGTCCACTTCTATAAGGATCATACCTCCTTTCAAGTGTAGAGGAAAAGGCAGAGTGTTAGAACACTGATTAAGTTAAGTATGATTCACTGACTGTCCTGTTCCACATTGTGTCTCTGGTTGTGGTTAATTAGCTATAGAATTCACCGCAGCCAGATCACCTTTTAAACACAACAGCCCTTGTCTCCAGGGGGTGCTGAATCATGTTAAACACTGAATTAGTTAACATGATGCAGGAGTAGGAGTTCTTTGCAACAATAACTCTGCAGGCTCCCTTCTCTCCTCCCTGAAGCAACACTTCTCCAGCTGAACCTATGTTTTGCCCTTCCTGCTGTAAGTTGCTCAATTGCAGCTAAAGAGGACACCCAGCAGGAGATAATGCAATTTTAAGAAACATCAGCTTCCACTAGCATACCCATGGGATTAGCAGCCATTCATCAGGGTAGGAGACTAGCTCTTCACCTCCATGTCCTTGTGGAGCCCTTTCATGCAGAACCACCATTAAGGGACATCTGTGAGGTGCTTGAGGGGGAGCAATGGTGACAAAGATATTAAGTTTGACTCAGGAGCCTAACTGTTAACGGCATTGATAAAGATTTTCCGATTTCCCCTCTTAAAAGAAAAAAAAGCATGATTGTGTCAGGCAGCAGCTGGTACGCTAACACTGTTTCTGGGATCAAATTAGTAGTCTGTCCCAAAAAAACCCCTACATTTTTCTTTGAACATCCATCAACACATTTTGTTGTCAGAGCTGTTCAATTCCACAAGATGCGTACAGGACCCAGAGGCTTTTGATTTGCAGGGTTATGTGCAAGCAATTTCTGTTTCCGGGGATCTTCAATCCCCAAAGTTTGTCTTAAGAGTTTTAGGTCTGAATGATCAAAAATACCAAACAATTAAAAAGTCTGGAAAGAGAGTCTAAGTTCAAGTTGAAACCATGCAAAAGGGTCTCATGGTTTTCCTCTGAAACCACACCGCAGCACAGGCTTGCTGTGGGAACCTCTGCAAAACTAGCTGGCTTCAGGTTTGTAAGAAAATTAGTTTTATTTTTTTTTAAAAAATTGTACAGCTATAGTGACAACCATTCTGGTGGCTCTGAATTAAAAAGTGAAATATATGTTCTCTCATCAGACACACCTACCTGTATTGCATGTGCCTTTCCTTTCAGAAGCAGCCAGGCTCCAGCCAAAAGTTATGTGCTTTGGAACACTAGCTATCATCGCCTAGGTTTGTGAAGCAGCTTGTTCATTTTGGGCTCTCACAAAATCAAATAGGAGGGAAAAGGGATGCCTGCATTTCCTAATCACACAAATTCAATTAGAGGATTCTTCACTTGAGGAAGATAAAAATTTAAATTTAAACTGGATTTTTGTATTTAAAATTATATTTATTTTTTAAAAATAAAGCTGATTAAAATGAAATCTAAATTTAATGTAAAATACATTGACCTAAATTTATTCTCTCTTAAAACCTTTAACTAAAAATGCTGTTTTGTGTTTTCTTGCTAGATAATTAACTTTTTTCCTCATGGTGTATCAAGCAGCATTAGATTTTTAACTGGAATTTAAACAATGCATCATTCACCATTTCTAAAATATTAAATGTACAATTAGAATCTGAATATTAATATATATATAATCACTTAAATAAATGTATATAGTTATACTGTATTCTCCTAGGTAGCAAAGAGATGTACCAAATCTAGTGCATTTAGTTGTAAATCAATGTTTTAATGGTTATACCAACCAAACAATGAAAATGCACCTTTTCTCAGAACATGAGGGAAGTACAAATTAAAGGGTTTTAAAAAGAAAATGAAAATGGAGGCTTTCCACTTGGTGATTTAAATACCTGATTTAAAAATCAACATACCATAGTTGAGCTGTTAAATTTTGGGTTCAGAGTAGCAACTGAGCTAAAATTTTTGTTAGTTCTTTCTCCAGCCAAATTAGGGCCCATAGCCACAAAGGTACTTAGGCACCTGAGTTTATGGGTCTGGGCATCACTGTGATCTATAAAATCTTGTCTCAAACCCTGTAGGCACCTACGTTCACTAGATCCATACATTTTCAGGTTAAAAGTTCCTCTGATGCATAAATTTCTGCATTTGAGCATGCACACTGCTGCCTCCCTCTGGATGCCCAGGTACTTATGTCCCACCTAAGCCACTCAGAAATTGATGAACAAGGCAGAAATGAATGCCTGCCTGCCTAGAAGGTGAGCTCAGTTTTTGCTTACTGGATCAGGTCCCATTCAAAATCTGGCCAAAGACAGGGGTGCTACTCTCTTGCTAACTTTTAGGCCAGTGGTTAGAGCACTTGCTTGGGATGCGGGAAGACGCAGCTTCAACTCTCGCCTCTGCCTGAAGGGAAGAAAATATTTGAACTAGGGTCACCCACCTCTCATGAGACTGTTCTAACCACTGAGCTAGAAGGCATTTGTTCCTCTAGTGTGGCTTTAGGCAGGGTTTAGCCCACAAGAGGGGAGCATGCCTCTCCCATTGGCTGGCTTAGGAAGCTCCCTGTCTCCAAAGCTGACTTTTGTGGTTCACATTTTTAGATACTTCTCTCCCCCTGTGCATTGCACAGGAACCTAGGCACTTAACTCAGGCTTTGTGACTTGCAGTGTTGTTCCTGTGACTTCCTAAGTGCCTAAAAGTTTGCCATTGCAACAACTAAATCCTTTTTGTGGAGCTAGGCCCCGTTGACCTATCCTAAGCTACTGTTGTACTGCCTTGGTAAGGTGTTTAAAAAAAAACACCACCACCACCACGTGCACACTACTGCACCTTCTACTCTCAAATGTCTAACCTCCCTGGAGTGCAGTTTGCGTGCTTGTGATTTTCAAGAGACAGAGAGAAAGATGAAGTCACGTTAAATACTCAGATCATGTGGCCCTTTCCTTTAACATTATCTGCAGCTCAGATCTGTGTTTGGTAGTTCCTAACAGTTTTAAATGGAGCAGATATTTCATGCATATTGTGGTTTTATACATGAATTTTTTAATCAAGGACAAAGGATGTGCTTTACACTCAGTTTCTGGCCTTTTGATAAGCAAGTGGCACATGGAAGGAATTTTAAATATGCGAGAGCTTGCAGCACAGATTGACTGTTGGCTCCTTAAGTTTAAAAGTTCAAGTTACTTCATTTTAAATCAAACAAAATAGGCCATCAATCTACAACTTCTTAAGCAGAGATGAAAATTTGAGAGGAAACATTGCAAGACAGCATATTAACCACAATGCACTCTGATCTGAATGAGTCTCACACAACCAGAAGTGTTTTTTCAGGTCTTTGTACTATGTGAGTCTTCAGAGGAAATGAATTTGACCACCATAAACACCTAAGAAAATCCAATAAATCGTATTGTTAGTTGCACGATAGAAATCTTGAAGCTAGCAAGAAATGTTTAGTTTTAATTTCAACAGATCCCTGAATGGTTACCAGAAGTCCATCTTGAAGGTCTCTCCTAAATATTACATGCATAATTTAGATTGCTAGTGTCTAGTGATTAGAGGTGGTCACGGTTTTGGTGTATATAGAAAAATGGATTTGAACTCTGACCACCTGATGGTTATCATGTAACAAGTTTTCCATCTTACCCTGTAGACACAAGGTACCAATTATGTAAACTGTGCATCTCTACTAGCCAGCATGCGGAGTGCCAGGACAACTAGACTAAATGCCAACCTTCCATTCTGCACCCCTTCCTATAAAGCTGAATTATTGCCTTTTATTCCCCTGCCAAATTTTCCACTCCTCCTTTGGTGGAACCAGACCCAGATCGAATACCCATGGGACAGGGGAACTGTTTGCAGTGTTTAAGTACCTAAAGTCTATAAAGATTATCAAGAATACTTAGGCCTGGATGGAACATAGCATAGCTCTATGAAAAATATCCTTGTTTAATAGTTCTGCATGGATTACATTGACGCTAGCATAGAAGACTCTGTGTGCAACTCAGACCCAACAACTTGTAGCACAGGGATTGTGTTCAGTTTGTAGGGAGGCCTCTGTGCACCCACTGCCAGTTCAGAAATGAGTTTCACTCAGTCCCAGTTAGGTGCAGGAGAATTTACAGCATCTGCTCTTACAGATCCATTTACCCCCATCTCCTTGTAGGAGGTGCATAGGGGCAACAACAGCATATGAGAAGCCATTCTCTTCCACCAGCACATGTAAATCTCCCCACACAGACTGATTGCTTGGAAGATGATGAATTGCACCCAGAGAGAGAGAAGAGCATCTTCTTCCCTTCCTCTTTTCCTCTGCAAAAATATATTCAAACTGCAAATGCTGCAGTGAGCTCAGATTTAACCATATAAGTACATAAACTGAGTTTGAAAAATTTTACAGCACCTACCAGCGTTCTGGGCACTTTGAAGGCATAGCAAGAGACATCTCTGGTCTGAACATCTTACAATCTAAATCACAACAAATGAAGATATAAACACTGCCCCAACACCCTCTTTTTGTGCAACTTCCAACCCAGAATAAATCCATTGTTATTTGCTTGATCGGTTTTGTTTACTCTATAGCTCGGTGTATGGTTTTACAGCAATGTTAGTGACTCTTTCACTTGAATTCATGTCTACCAGGAAAATCTCATCACAATGAAATTACTTCATAATGCTCTTTGCAAACCCAAAACATAAAATTATAATTAATTCCCAAAAATTTACATCAGATTGTAATGGCTTCTTTCTGTTCAACAAAAGTTTACAACACATCTAGTTCCTCCAGTGAGTAATTTATCCTGGAGTTGACAAGATTTTAATATTGTTATCATCCTGTATTATTTCTGAATGTAGCTAAAAGGTATGGCACAATTCACATGGTCTAAAATTCATAGTTTTCTTTTCGGTCTATCAATTTTTAGATCTCTCTGAAAATTAATTGATTTTTGCTGCAAGATACTTCAATATTTTTAATTTATAAATTTTGCTAGAAAAATCTCCCAGAGATCTGGCATCTTTTTATCAACAGGCTCCAGGGAAAATAAGAACAGAAGCAAAAACAAAAAATATATTTTAGGATTATCCAGATCCACAGAGGTCCTTAGGTGCTTAATTTACCTTATTTTCAATAGCTGTTAAGCACCTAAATACCTTTGAGGCTCTGGCTCCATGTTACTACATGCACCAAGGGACAATCTGCTAAAAATTTTGATAATGGAAGAGAAGTTGCAGAGCATCAGGCCTTGTCTACATAAGAAAGTACCAGTGGTTTAACTAAAGGGGTTGTTCTAAATTGATCTCCCTGTGCAAACCTAGCTGTGAGCACTTATTTTGGTTTTAGAGCTTGTCTACACAGGGAAAGTGACTGACATAATTATAGTGGAATAGTTTTTCCACTGTAGCTATGATGCTATAAAACTCACCCTTGTAGACACAATATTCCAGAATAAGAGTGACTTTATTCCAGATTACTCACGCTGCTTCCAAATTTCCCTGTGTAGATGAACCCTCAGAGTCACAGCAATGAAACAAAGTGACTAAAGAAGACCCTAAAAAGCCTTTCCATTGCAAATAAAGTTTTTCAAACATTAGTGATTGATGATGATAGTTCACATCTGGTCCCCATCAACTGCTAAACTGCTACTGGAGATGTGACAAGATCTTCATCAAACAATTGCAGGAAATATGATTGAAAGCAATCTATTGTAATTAAATCATTACTTCCCACTTCAGCTGGGGAAGATTGAGTGAAATCTATTGATGACACTCATGGTTAGCAAAGATCATTTTCCTGGTGTTGATTGACCCTGAGAGTGGAATCTTCAAAGGGACTTAAGAGTTGTAACACTGAGCATCTGGGCATCTAGGAAATCATGGGAATGACAGCTAAGCTAGCCAGTGGGAGATGTCAATGTGCCAAACCCTGGCCCTTTCTCAGAGATAGGTGCCTAAATCCAGGCTGCAGGGTAGTGTCTAGCTTTGCTAGAGATCCACAAACAGGAGTCCCTCTCCTGGCTTAGCCACCTATGCAGTTTCTTGAAGGAATGAGTCAGGCGCTTGCCTCACTCCACACAAAATGGGGAGGGAAGGGGGAGGTCATGTCCACCTTATAACTTTTAGCCCAGTAGTTTGATTATTCACCTGAAAGTGGGAGACCCCAGTTTAAAATCTGCTTTCACACTCTGCCAGCAAAAGGGAAAATTGAACCTGGGTCTCCAACATCCAGGATGAGTACTGTAATTATTGGGCTAAAAGTTATAAAATGAACACTACTTCCTCCTCCAGGAGACTTTTGAATGGGGCCCGATCCATCATAGGCACGCTCTGAGCGCACCTACCAGATCAGGCCTTGCAGATGAATGCCTGTCTTCCATTGGTTTGTGGATCACTTTGGGGCTTAGGTAGGAGATAGCATCCAGATTCCTAGAAAGAGACAGCAGTTCACATGCCCAGAGGCTAAAGCACAGGGGCCTTATTCTGGAAACTTAGGTGTAGGTTAGCCAATCCTACAGGGTTTGGCAGGATGTTTATGGATCACAGTGGAGCCAAAACTAGGACTTAGGAACTTAAGTCTATGGTTTAGGCACCTAATTACTTCCATGGATCCCACCCATAATGCCCAGTTTAGTGCCTTAGTCACTAGACCAGGTTCAGCACCATCAGTTCTCACAATTTTATTATGAATTTCATGGACACGTGGTATAGTAAAGCCTCAGCTCATGGAGTCATGTGTCTACATGAGAATTGGAGCTTTCATTTTTTAACTGCGAGGATGTTTCTAGTCCTCGCAGCTGTAGAAGAGAGCTTGAAAATAGGACTCAAGTGCATCCTAAAGGTAAACAACACAAATTGCATTTTAAAGACAAAACAGGTGATTTATACTGGTCTCATGATTTTTGAATGCCTGGTTTGGCAATACTGCATGTTGCTTTTCAGAGGCACATGTCAAAGGCAAAAATAGCTGCAGAGCAGCATCTCTTTGCATATACTCTAGAAGGGGCACTTAGCTCCAGCACTGTATCCATAATTTCATGTCAATGCTAGCAATTTATTTTCAACTAATACTAAAATTATAAAGTGGACGGATTACCAAACATCTTCTACATATACATTTTGCAGGGGATTTAAAGAGATCTCACTTTTAAATGGATGTATTTATTTTACAGAGACAAGGTGGGTGAAGTAATATCTTTTATTGGCCCAATAAGCAATATAACCTCATCTATCTGGTCTCTAATATACTGGGACCAACATGGCTACAATACTACTGTATTGACGTATACTACAAAAGTTAGAAAATTAGTATATTGGGAAGCATTATATTGTAAGCTACACTTCTGAAAAGTAAAGTACACTCTGTGAATCTGTTTTATTGCATTTATTCATTTACAGCCCAATTTTGCTCTCACTTGAGATGAGTGCCAGGACTTCCTTTCAAGTCAGTTACACCACTCAAAATCAGCATGTGATCAGCATCTGACTTTCTCTCTCTCTCTCTCTCTCACACACACACACACACACACACACACACACACACATCCCCCCCAGTGATTACTATTTATTAGTGAGATATTGCAGTCAGTAGTCTTTGAATTCCAATAGGTGGTAAGTTACATTTTGCGTAACTGAATGATAATAATTCTTACAGACTCTTTGGGTGACACAGAGCTCTAAAAACAGAGTATTACTATTTAAAATCAGTTATTTAAAATGTGGTTCTTCTCCAAAAATGGACTGTAAAAATATCATTGTGAAGCTCCATGTTTGTCTCATTGATTACTATATCAAGTGTGCTCTGCTTAAATGTTTTGTTTTTAACTGTCATCCTTGAAAACACAACCTGGGCTTTGAAAGCTAAACTGTATTCTTCCCAGCTCAGGCATCAGCACCAAATATAAAGAAGTTCTGCAGGCCAAGATAGGCTCTCTGACACTTGTAAAATCCCATCATCTTTCATGTAAACAGACTTGTTGATGCACAAAGTAGAACAGAATCCAGTACATTTTTTGTTGCATCCAGTTGCACGTGCACAGTTAAGAAGACTGACACCACAGAGTACAGCCAATGCCTATCAACGCCTTTCTAGCTAGTTAATGGCATAGTACAACCTAATGAAGTTATCCACATTAGTGACTATGTATTTGATAGCACATTAGCTAAATAAATATTATAGCGCTCAATTCTTCATAACTCCCTTCAAAGTCAATGAGAGATACATGTACCACAGATCAAAATTTGGCTCTTAGTAGAGAATGCTAAGTGTTTTGCAAATATTGACTGAAACAAATAAATCTAATTGCAAACACAGGACAGAGGTTATCTAAACTAAGGTGAACACATTATTGCTTAATAATTTAGAATAGACAATCTCATTGACTGCTTTCCACCCGTCTCCAAAAAAGCTTAAAAGCAGCATGCCAAAATAAGCCTTCATCAGTGACTGCTTGATTAGAAAAACCAAATACACATTGGTTTTGCTGAGCTGTGCAGTAATTATACAGTGATCTGAATTACATCTGCATTGTACTGGATGCAAAGCAATCTGTTGATTAAGAATTTTATCTGAGTATTGACAAGACTTCCTTGTTCAAAATGGAACACCCTTATGAAGTGGAACTTTTTAGCCACTTTCCAATAAATAAATACATACAAGGGGGACTATCTCAATATCCAATCATGGAATTATGCCAAGATCCAGAGCTGATTCCCAAGTTGTTCAGAAGCACCTCTTGTGAAAGGAGAGGATTTGTCTGAAGGAAGAGTGGCCTCATTAGATCTGGAGATTAGGTGCTAACTTTTGACTCTTGGATGTGTGTATGTAGCTCCCAAAGCCTTCACTGTGGTTGCACGGCTCAGGCATCGATGACAGATTTCAGCCCCTAATAGCATATATCTATACTGCAGTAAAACAGCCTGAGCTTGAACATCTACAATGAAACTTTATAGCCATGCAGCCCACATCCCACAAGCCCACGTCAGCTGACACAGGCCAGCCATGGGTGTTTTATTACAGTGTAGACATATATTCAGCACTGATAAACACTATGGATGTTTAGCTGCTTTTAGCTGGTAGACTGACTTTAGTTTCAACTAGGATTTTTCCTTCCCTTTAAATTGTATTTAGGCAGAAGGGGATAAAAAAAAAATCCAAGAACAGTTGCTTTATTTTTGCATTGTTCTGTAGTGACTTGTTACCAGTTGCCCTCCCCTTCCATATAGCTTGAGAAAATATAATAAAGGAGAATATTCTGTTTACCAAAGTGCTTTTCCTCATAATCCCAGTAGTATTTCAGCAACTGGAGAGAGGATTTAACTTCCACCTTTATATTAGATAATGAATGTGTAGGCAATACATTTCACTTCACCCTCAATAACCTCATCTACATTACATGGGTTTGTTGTTACAAGCACAGTCAACCACATGAGCAGCTATGAAGTTTGATCTGCCTTTGTTTACCAGATACCATATGAAGTGGGGAACTCTATACAGCACAAAAAAACGTGTAGCGGTAAAGCTATCAGTGTACTATCCCGTGTCTCAGATATTCAGAGGGAAGTTTTGATCAGAAGTGAGATGATAGCAATACAAAATTTGTAACTGAAAACAGAGACAAAGAAGAGAGACCACTATAAAAAGGTAGATGGTGGGGTAAAGCACAAGACATGAAGTAGTTTTTCTTTTCCTCCAAAAGCATCAAGACATGCCACATTCCTTATTACTGTCAAGTGTTCACAGGAAGTTAGTTACCTATTTATACATCTTGGGTGGAACCCTGGCCCAATTTAACTCAAAGTCACTGATAGTTCTGATGTTAACAGGACTGGGATTTCACACTTGGAAGACACACCATTCTAATAATTCGGTTAATTTATTATGTTATGTATTTTCTGAGGCTCTAGCAGAGCTAGCCAAGCCCATCTTAGATCAACTAAATCCTCAGCAGCAAGATTTATTCAGACATCCCATTAGTATATATTTTCTTTGTCCTGCAAATTCCCCTTCAGTGAAACTGATGAAGATATTTAAAAGTTATATTTCAAAACACAAGTGAATGATAAAATATACTGGAGGAAAAAGGAAGTTACCTTCTCAAACTCACTGTTTTCTCTGAAACATAAGGAGAGGTAGCTAACTATGAAGTTTCCATCCTAAGATAGCTAGTGTAACTGCAGTTACTATTCTTGGTTCCTTAAATGCTCTCAGTGATGGAGGACACAGCTGAAGCATGTGGGGGTTGCACTGCCTGACATATACTTGGCCATCCAACATCACAAGAGTGCATGTGCTCAGCCTCAACAGACAGCTTTGTAACAAGACACTAGAGGTGCCTTTCCCACAAGTGGGAACCAACTATTCTTACAGTCACTCTTGTGCAAATCAGGGCTTTTGCTGACTCTGTGTAGATTGACCAGATGCCCCCATTTATAGATACAGTCCCGATATTTGGGGCTTTGTCTTATATAGGTACCTATTACCTCCCACCCCATCCTGATTTTTTACACTTGCTATCTGGCTGCCCTAACTGTATGCACAGGGGTAAAATTCACCCCTAAGTTTCTAAATATCTTTTAAATCTTAGTCAAAAATTCTTTCCTTTTTCTTATCCCTTGCCAGTCTCAAAGGAAAAACAAACCATTTCTTTTCTCCCTCACATCAAGTAAGCAGCTAGTGGAATAGCCTCCTTTCAGTCTCTCTTTCAGGGAGCTAGCATAAAGTGCCTTTATTTTATATAAACATACTACCCTAATTTCAAACAAATTTTAATTTGTGCCAATTTGAAGGGAGATGTATGCAAGTCGCTGGCCCACCCATATTAACGTCTCAGGTGGGTGGTTATAATACATGCACGAGCTAACATACACCATCACTTTCAGCACAATATGTTTCAATAGGAAATGTCCTAGGGCACTCAGAATGAACACAGCAGGATTTGATGAAGCCATAAGCCTTATTTTGTCACTTCCCAATTAAAGCAAGCAGTTTTTATTAGCTGCAGCTGTGCGGGTGTGAAAATCCAACTTCCTTTGTGTTAGATGTAGACTTGTTTTGATTTACATGGTGTAGTGTATTTAAAGGCATAGTACAGCTACTGCATCTGAATAACAAATACTGTTCCTGTACCTTAAGATGGAACAGTAATTTTACAGCATATTCAACTGAATTTTGAAAATATCAGGCAAAATAAATTAACTGTATACTAGAGGGTTTTAAGAGTGAAATACCACCATTAGTAAAATAAATGTTTGGAGCTCTGTTCCCTAAAACGCATGACTATGTCTTTGGAATGAGCCAACATATCATCAGCTGCATCTTCAGTGCATGTTCCATCATTCTGCATGGTTCCGGTATCTGGACATGGAGAAGGAATATTCCATATCTGTGGTGTTCCTGTGTATCAGGAAGCTAGAGGACACCCTTTTTATCAATACTCTTTATCAACCCCCAGGAATGTGGAATCTTATAATGCAGAATTTAGGTAAAAAGTGGCTTTCCCCTAACTATTGTGAGTTTGCACTCCTTACACAAGCATGGCTATGAACTCTTAAATCTGTGTAGGGTCCTTATGCTTTTGCCAATGTGAGATACGGTCATTTAGAATTGGACAGAAAATAAAGACTAAAGGGTACAATACTAATTAATCTATGACATATGGGGACACGGGGGAGCTGCATTTTGGTTTGTTAGGTTTCCCTGATTAAGAATATTTGCTTATAAGTAGGGCAAGTGTTCTCAGATTTGACCTTGTAATTTGTTGCCATCAGGCTTGATGTTGTACAGATGCTGGCTCCTCTTTGCAATCTAATGAGCCCATTTTGAAAAGCTTCAATTGTTTAGAGGCTAAACCAGAAACTCTTATCCATGTGGAATAAATAGTTCTGCACAAGTTGCCCATTGATTTCCAGTGAGTAAGGACAGCTGAATCAAGACCCCATGAGTGGGTTTGAAAATAGGTTTAACTGAAGTTTGTTGGCTTTTAGGAGTTAGAACAGTGTCATCCTCTCCTTTGTACTTCATCCAATACATGGTCAACAAATAAAGTGTAATGAAGAGTCAACTTTAAGTGTGGAATCTAAAAAAACATTAGTGCTTAAACAAGAAAACTTACCAAATCAACTCCTTTCCTACCCCTCCCTATGTATAATTGGGTATGCAATACTGCCTGTATTTTATTTTGGTTTTTGTATAATTAGAAATAGCATTATATGTCACATCAGCAAATGTGCAAGGATTATGCACAACTGCGAAGGTCACATAAAACACTTCTATTTAATATATTGTATTTCTAAGCTACCTGTCACCATGTTGTACAAGAATTACACATGAAATACATCCTTAGCCACAATCCTCAATGTTCCTTGCTTTGCATTATGCATGCATGAACCTTGCACTTTTGCTGGTGTGGAAGCAGCAGTTTTTACAATAGAAGAAAAATTGATGCACTGCAGTCTTCTTTTCCCACTTTACCACCCATGGTCTCCTACCCATCCCTAAAATAATGAACTAACAGCTTCCGTCTCTTCCACAAAGCTAACTCACACTCCGCACCAAAGAAAAACCGAAACTAGCATGTGAAGCCAAGCAATCTCTTGAATTTATACTGCACACATCTTCCTGTGGCTTCTGTCCCCATCTGTGGTCATCTCTTCACAGGTCACAACTATAGCAGTTAGAAAGATTCTTGGCCCAGGGACCTTGTCTTTAATTTGTTTGCAAAGCACCATACATGCATGTGGGGCTGGTTAAAAATATTACACTTAGGCAGGTTGCTGACCTCTAAGGCCTCGTCTACACTAAAGAAGTTTTTCAAAAGTTTCCACCTGTTATTAACACTGGTTCAGCTGAGATAATGCACCCTGGAACAGTTCTGGAAGTACTCCGAGATATTGCTAGGTTCTAAGATAAACTGTAACTGCTCAGAAAAGAGACCCAGGAGAGGTCAGTTTCCATCACCACATCTCAAAAAAGATTTAATAGAATTAGAAGAGGTCCAGACACAGCTAAGGACTGTGATTAGAGACACAGAAAGGTGAGGGATACTGAAGAGACAGGGAGTGTTTAGAAAAGGAATGACTCAAAGGGGAGATGTGATGGAACATCTTGCCTCTCCACTGTCCAGCTGTATTGCATCCACATGCGAACCAGAAAGTCCTTTTCTCTTCAGTCACAGGTTTATCAGCTCAGCCCCTCAAGGTAGTGCTGCTAAGGTGTGGGGTATCCCAGCCCCTTATTCTACTTCAGGCTTCAACCGAAGAACCTTAAACCATGAAGCAGCTGTTTTCTTCACTCAAAAGACATCCCTGCTTCATTTTTTTCCCTGGGCTACTTCCTGTGCTGCCTGTCTCCTGCTGCCTTCTTCCTGCCTCTTTAACTGAACATATAGTGGGTTCTGTTCCCCGTCTGGAAGGAGTAACTCAGGCCCTTGACAAGCTTCTTCAGCTTGCCTCTGTGTTAATATAGGCCACTTTCAAGCTGCTTCCTAACATGGAACCACACTGATACTGTCCTACTCATTGGAGGAGAACCCCCACCACCTCCTGCTCCCATGGTCTCACTGAGATAGAGTGGGCCACTTCCTTCTTCCTAGGGGACATTGCTCCTGGCTCACAGTCATGTGAATGAGGGGGGAGGTGGCACATGTCATAGCTGGGACTTGAACCTCTTAAAGGCTCAGCTCACCCAGTGATAGTACACAGTTGAGGTATATAAACAATGGATGCTCTAGAGCAGTGGTTCTCAACCAGGGGTACGCGTACCCTTGGGGTTATGCAGAGGTCTTCAAGGAGCTACATAAATTCACCTAGATATTTGCTTAGTTTTACAACAGGCTACATAAAAAGCAGTAGTGATGCCAGTACAAACTAAAATTTCATACAGACAATGACTTGTTTATACTGCTCTGTAATAAGTACAATATTTACATTCCAATTGATTTATTTTATAATTATATGAGAAAAATGAGAAAGTAAGCAATTTTTCGGTAAGTGCGCTTTGACGCGTTTCTATTTCTATGTCTGATTTTATAAGGAAGTGGTTTTTAAGTGAGGTGAAACTTGTGGGTATGCAAGACAAACCAGACTCTTGAAAGGGGTACAGTAGTCTGGTAGTCACTGCTCTAGAGAAGGTAAATCAAACACTCCTATTTCTCCCTTTCTCATAATACAAGAAGAAGGAGGCATTCAATGAAGTTGAAAGGTAACATTTAAAATTGATAAAAGTAAACTTTTTAAAAAAAGAAAAACACCATGTTTATTTATACAGAGAGAGTTTACTGACATAATAATCACAGACGCCAAAGGCTTCTTAGAAGATCTTACATAAGGTCTTATAAGCCCTTTTTATTGATAGTGATACAGGGGGCATGCTGGGGAAAGGCTGAAAGCATACTGCATTTTAATAGTCCTGGAAAAGTAGAATGGTTTCAGTCCACATTATTTATGTGAGGGACCAGTACAACTCACAGCTGGCCCCAGGATTAGGGAGGGTGGTAAGATGTTTTAAAGTTACCTCTTATCTCAGCTGTACCAAGCTTTGCATAGCTGAGGATCAAAGCCCCAAGCTCCTAAATGATAGCATGTTGTGCTACTGCTTGAAAGCAGGGCTGAGCCTCTGAGCATTTTTCTGAGCTTATGATTTTCACTGTTACATATTCCTTTTCTGTCTATACGGAATATTGATTTAAAGCTGCTTGTTTTGCTCACGTGTGTAGATCCACAGAAGTAATTATTGATGTTGCTAGGATTTGGTCCACTGTATCCCTTTTGCAACTAAGTAAGGGATCTGCTTCTCTACTACCTCACACATTGTGCAAATCATTTGCACCAAGAAAATGTAAAGTGTGTCACCAATGTGAAAGGATAATTCTGATTTATTAACATTTTGTACCTGATTTGTATTCCCTTTCCATAGATATAACTAACGAGACAAGGGGCAAGTTAATGCAGGATCAGGTCTCCTGGCTAAAGCTATTGAGAGAGCTGAAATATAAACCCCAGATAGATTTACAATGGAAATGTTGTCAGGACCTTAATAGTGAATATTTTTCATATTTTATATGAAGTATAGTTGTGCATATGACAAATCATGCACTAAATTATACCTAGTGCAATTCCAGTGATGTCTAAGTTATTCCATAGTGTAAATCAGTGCAGAATTTATCCTTATGGTTCTAGTTTGACAAAAAGTGAAGGTGGGTGAGGTAATAATTTTTACTGGACCAATTTTCAGAAGATGAGCTCCTGGTAGCCTGAAAGCACGTCTCCTTCACCAATAGAAGTTGGTCCAATAAAAGATATTACCTCACACATCTTGTCTCTAATACCCTGGAACCAAAATGGCTACAAAACTACTGCAAACTGATAGCAAGTGTTAATTATTTCAACCACTAGAGGTCACTCATAGCAACAATAAATAGCTCACACTTTTCCAAGCTGCAGTTTAGTGGCCATAGTTGCTCCCCCTTTCTTCTGTGTTGTCTGACTGATGTTGTATTCTTAAGGTTTGTTCAATTATCATCTACAACATAGTTTCATGCAGACCAAACAGCAACACAGAATCATAAACTATAACAAATCATGCATAAATCTGGATGTATGCAGCCAAAAAGTAGACTAAGAAATCCTCGCTCAAATTGAGTTCAGCACAGTGCTGGGTTAACACAATACAGCTAACCCAGTTGCAAGGGCTAAATTCTTTTTGGTATCAGTATGTACATTAAGTAATTCTATTGGCTTCAGTGGAGATATTTTGGATTGATACTAGAGCTGACACCAGAGGATGACAATTCTGTTTGGCTGCAGCTTTTGAGGTTTCGAAATTTGTTTTCGTTCCACACTGGAATGAAAACAAAACCTTTCAAACCTTTTCACGCAAATGGAATTGTGTTGACATGTCCATTTGCAGACTGAAATGTGTATGTGGCTTGGGATATGAGAGACCCTAATTCAAGCAGGGACCTGAACCTGTATGTCCCCTAGCCCAGTCCAGTGTCATTAACACCAGACTAGAGAGTCTCTTTCTCTTTTGCCCTTATCTCTCTCCCCTAGGAAAACTTTGTCAAAATCAATACGTCTCTGTAAAACATTTTGGCTTTGACAAAACTGCATAATTCAGCGAAATTTAATCTTGTCAAAAATTTCAGCCAACTCTAAAATTACACTGACATATCAGGATTTGATAACAAAGGTGGTCTGATGACTGGTTTGTTAGAAATGCATGTAACCTAGTACAGTTCAGTCACTTGTCATAACTGGGTACAAGCTCTCTAACAAAGGCACACAATCCTAGGTAATAACTTATTGTGAAATGATTTAGCTCACTGGGGTTGAAATGTAAGTATCTGTTTGGTAACACTGAATTCTTAAGGACAATTGTAGTATGAGAGAGGGCATTTTATTTTGGGGATTATTGATGACTTTGCTCATTGGGTAGCATGGGAGAAGGTTTTTTTGTTTTAAACATACCATGCTAGACGAAGGAGAGGAGACAGAGCAGAGTTTTTTCAGAAAAAAGTTAAGTGAGCTGAGAAAGAAAGATGAAATTCCCAAAAATAACTGCACCTGGACCTCCCATTGAGATCCATGGGAGTGGACGGGGCTCCACATGAAACAGGTGGATCTCAGCACGTTGCAGCAATGAGCCTTACGCAGGGGAATGGAAGGGATTGCTGTATTGCACAAAATAGCAGTCCACGGCTGCTGTGAAGATTTCAATGTTTGGAAGCCACCTTTAAAAGAAAAATAAAAAAGCCTTCAGGGTGTTCCAAGCCATGTCACTTTTCAGGTATACTGACAGTCACCACTTTTAACAGGACTTAACACGCCTGGCAGGTGAGCTGAACAAGGTACCACGTTTTGTTGAAGGAACTGAACATCTTAGGCTGTACTCGGAAGCAGCCTTGGGCTGATGATGTTTCTTGATGTCCCTCATGCACTTCCAAGACCAAATCCCAGCTCTGTCCAGGCTCAGTTTTGCAAGATCTTTATTTAGCAGAACAGCTGGAAGATATACTTAAACCGAGATGTTGATCGGTTTTAACATTCAGGTGTAATAAATGACACCCCAGTTCCCATCCAGCTTTGTTCCCCGTATAAGAATTACTCTTGGCTATGTCTGAATTAGATTGTAAATGCATTGAGTCCGAGACCTTTCTTTTACGTGCAATGCAGTGCATTGGTGTTGCCAGGACTCAGGGCCCGCAGCAGAGCCAGTCTATGGGCAACCTAATAAGCACAGCTGGCCTGGAGAAGGCTGCCTGATTGGCGGGAAGAGTCAGCAGACCAGCAGTTAAGCTCAGTAGCAGCAGCAGTTTAGTAGCTGCTCGAAGCATTTGTTGTCAATGGCTGTGAGAGCACCAACGCTTGCTTATTTTCAGTTCTGCTCCCATCTTGCCTCACTCTAGAGAACCTGGCTCTGTCCCTTAGTTCTGATTCCTGGCTTCTGGCCTTTGACCCTCAACTCTGACCTCTGGCCTCTGACTCCAGCTCTGACCCTCGACTCCTATTCCTGGCTACTGAGTCCTGCTCCAACCACTGGGCATGACCACCCATGTCCTGGCTTCTGATAGGTGTTGGCAAATAACTCTTTCACTTTTACTGCTCTTATCACAAACTCTAAATTCATTAGAATTTTAAAAGCATAAGATAGAACAAACATCTGAAGAACTGGTCTTAGTCCTAAAGACTCCAGACTCAGGAGAATTTATGGCCAACTATAACTAATAAAAAGGTACTGTGTGCCTAATTTGGAGCCTCAGCTGTAGTACATGAGCTTATTCATTGAACATCAGGGCTCTTAACCTTGTTGGCTATGCCCAGCATCCCTAGGGTAACATTTAGTCTGCATACTTTTATAATTTTTTTTTTAAATATAAAGAAAAACAAGAGCAATGGTATCTGAAACTGATCCAACTGTACAACAAGAAATAAAAGCTTTTTGGATTTACTGCTTACCAATGTTGCATCGAGGCTTTTCTTTTCAAGGAAATAAGCTCTTGGAGACAGAGAATGGAAAATCAATTCACCTTACCAGCGGTGGACTATGCTGTCAGAATTTATAGTAACCTTACTGCATCCTTCTTGCACAAGATGGATAAATTGTGTTAATATGCAGTATTTTCACCTGATCTGATGGAAAGAGGGGCCCAAAGGGAAAGGGAGGAGGGGCTGCTGGTTTTCAGACAGATTGACAGCCACTGTAGAAAGCTGGCTTTTCAACATAACAATCCATTTGAATAGAACCTTATATTTTATGAGGAAAATATCATTTCCCTGCTGGTAAATTTGTATACTAATGTCATTGCCTGAGTCCAGAAAGTATACCGAGCCAAATTCTGCTAAAATACGTGGGTATAAATACCTTTGACCTTCAATGACCTTACCCCTTCAATGCCAGTTTAAACCAGTGTAAGTGACTCTAGCTCACCTGTATTTGTTCAGGTAAGAAATCATGCCAAGCTATCAATTTTCAAATTCAAATTTGAAGCTGTATGATTTTTAGCCAATTATTGGTGGCTACCGAGTTCCTCTTTATTTCTGGGTTCCAGTAGTTGCCAGGACAACTTTAAAAAATGGGAGGCTATAAAGCTTTTACTGGCTAGCGGTACCAAGTCTATCAAAAGACTGGGATTTCAGACCTGAGCTATTAGGGAAGAGCATATTGATTAAGAGCTACCCTGTTTCTTTTCTGCGATAGAGTATTTTGGCTGCATTCCTCAGACTACACCATCTGTTAATGACCTGTCCATCCAGCCCTTTGGAGGGAGTCTTTCTATACTTACTCTTCAGTCTAAATACTAAGTGAGTGAACTTGCTGTATGTGTGCATGCTTGCACACATTCGTTTTTCTAAATTAGTGAGGGCTGTCTCCTGGTACACTACAGTTATTAGTGCACTTGTAGAAGGGTCTGATCTTGGCTATGTTCATAGAGAATACATGGTGTAAAGTGCAATACAACTTTTGTTGGAATTTTCATTTGCCAATATTGCATTTAATCTGCCATGATGCTGCCTATTCCCCTCTCTTTGTTTGATTCCTTGAGTTCCTCACAGACATCCTTAGTCTTGACTATCCTAAATTACTGTTTTCCCTGCAAAACTTTTGCCACCTCATTCTTTTCCAGATCATTAATGAATGCCTTAAACATTGGTCTTAATAGAGGTCCTTGGGTACATTGCTGTTAGCATTTTGCTTTGTAAAAAATTGGACATTTATTTCTCTGCTTTGGTTTCTCTCCTAGCCAGTTTTTAAACTATGACTGAGTTACACCTCTCACCCCATGTCATTTTTCCTCAATAACCTCTAGGGAGGGTCTTTGTCAAACAGTTTGTAAAAGTCTAAACAAAACTTCAAGTTTCCAATTTTATAAGAAATAATTAAGTTCTTAGACTACTAGCTAGTTATGCCTTTTGTATCTACACTTGGGAACTAATACCTTTTATGCCAACTAATTTACTATTTCAGGACCTAGCCTATTACAAAATTTCACCAAACCAATCTAAATAAGCTAAAAACTCTGATCAGTTAATACCAAGATGACAGGACAGGAGTTCAGGTCTTCTAAAATTTGACAATTCTGAATTCAGCTGTTTTGTCTTCCATGATTTTACTTCTACAATTTTCCACTATTTTGGTACAGTGAACTGTGTGGCATAACTCTCTTTGCAAAAGGATGTTATGTAGAAATCTGGATATTCAATTTTAAAATGCCAGACAGGGAGGAATGTACTCAGGATTACCTTCCATCAATCATACTTAACTCCTTTCTTCCTCTTCATGTAGATAAGTGGTGGAAAAACTCCATAACTACTCTGAACAATTTTTGGATTTTGTCCTTGCATGGAGTCAGTTCTTTGTTGTTAATTAGATCAAGCTAGATTTTCCTCTGAGACTGTGACATTAGTGCTATTGCTCTGTAATCTGTCCTGTCCTCCTGAAACCTCCTTTGATGGCTTTTGTAAATTTTAGGCCTCTTTATCAGAATGGCTTGCTATGTAAAATGCAGGTAATGTTTTGATCAAAGTCTTCCTTTATGGTAGTTGGACACTAATGTAGAAACACAATCTCCTTGAGAGTTTTACCAAGTGTAATTGGAAAGCTGTGGTATCAACCAACCATCAGGCAGACAGTGGTTGCTGAAGAACATCTGAATTTCCACAGAGTGTTTGAGGACTGCCCTAGGTGTTTCAACATGATTTAAAATAGTGTTCTCAACACTCATACATCAGAATGCATTCTGACTTTGCACTTTTGACAAAAAGATGCCCGTCATATACTCTGGGTACCTTTGATATTGGTAAAGGAAACCCAAACCAACAGTAATCCCCCAGAAGAATTCCAGCAGAGCTCCATCCTAAAAATGAGGATTTACCCCACCAACACATTGTCCCTCACAAATAACCACCCCAACATATTCCCCACCCCTTCAGATGATTCCACAAGTGACATTTTCAATACCACTTTCATCACTTGCCATTAGGATAATTGCATCAAGACATTTCCATTTTTTTTTCATTTCATTTTGATTTTCTAAGAAAATGACAGAAAATCCTTGCCATATTTTTCTTTGCATACTTGGATGCCATCTTCAGCATCTTGGACACAACTTTCTGTGGTTTTCTTTTCAGATGTAGAAAGAATGGTATTATTTTCCCCTGTATGGATGCTTGTAGCCATTTCAGATTCATGTTTGATCAACCATTCGTATTAGTGTCAATACTAATTCCGTTAGTTGTTCTCTTATTTCTTCACTTGCATAATCTAGCAATTAACATGTGAATTTAAGACTGCCTGCAAGCCTATATCTAAGATAAAGTCATTGATTTAAAATTGCACATTTTGTGCTGCCCTGAAGGGGATGTTTGCCTGAGTGAATTCTACAACTATCTTATCAAATTTAAGTCTTTGTCTTTCAGTTGTTGTTATGACATAGTCACTGTCTGAACTTTACCATTTTTTTGGGTGTTAAGTATGATCAAAGAGTATTTCTAAATGAAGAGGACATTGAAAAGCTGCTGGAAGAGTGACTTAAATCTACATCACTGCTGTATTTTGATGACAATTACACTAAAATGTCTCACTTGCAAAATTATGCAACTCCAGCTCGTCCACTTGGAGATCAAATTCCATTTAAAGTTAACTGATATTACAGAAGTGCCAAGAGGCTCCAACTAAGATCGGGGTTCCAGTGTGCTAAATGCTATACATACGTATAGTGAAGATCAGTCCCTGCCCCAAGGACTTTATAATCTAAGGCTCAAATCCTGCAACTAGATCAAGAGGGGCAGATCTCTACACCAATGCACAGCTCAAGGATTTCAAAGCAGAACTAGTTGCATGATCGGAGTCCAAATGGACAAGATGGGAGAAAAGAGTTGTTGTTATCCCCATTTTACAGATGGGGGAAGTAAGACAGAAAGATTAAGTGATTTGTACAAGTCACACAGAAAGTCTGGTGCAGAGCTAGGAATTTATCCCTGCTGTTCCAAGTCCCAGTCCAGTGCCTTAAGCACAAAGCAGCCATTCTTCTCAAGGGCACAGTTTATCTTGAAAAAGCTGAAGAAACTGATTCTCTGCACTTCTTTTTTTAAATTAGCACAAATCCTCACTCTGCATAACTTTTGATAATGTTGACATTATATTTGTTAAGTAATGTCTATTTCCCTTACTTCATTCCATTCAGTTGCTTATTTCCTATCACTTCCTTCAGCTCTAGGAATGTTTAGTGAGGTCAATTCATACTCTGTTTGATCACTAAATTGCTCATTTGCAGTACTGATCACCAGCTTTCACATTTACGACAGTTAGAATGAGAAGACATCTTCCAGTGAAATGTACACTGGGAAGACTGACAAAATAATGGAAGTTCTTCTTTAGAAACAGCTGAAATCTTTCAAGATGAACAGGTTGGGAAACCAGGCAGGTTTTCTTATCAGAAGTGCTTAACAGAACCAATTAACCTGCTACATGACCAAAGGACAAAGTGCGTGCACACAGTTTTCACCATTTTAAAATGTGTTTTGAGTTATTTTTTAGCAGCCTTCAAGCAAACAAAAGAAACTGTTTGCAGGACAGGAATTTTTTCATAATTTCATTTATACATTTTTAAGCATTGTAGATTTCCTGCTTCCTTTTAAAACTGCACTAAATGAAATACATTCCGTTTTAATGTGATACATACTGTACATTAGAGTTTGTTCTCACCATCCTCAATCTATCTCATTTGAATGCACTTCATTACAAAGGAGAAAAGAGAATTTATTGTCATTAGCTAGGTGTTTCTTCCTACTTCTTTGCAATCTTACTATCATTTTATTTATATTAGTATTTAATATAAAACCATATTGTGAATATTTGACCTGTTGCGTGGCCCAATTTCTGCCCCTGCTAGTTCTTTGACAGGGAGCAGGAATGCTGACCCAATCTGGACAAGTTCCAGAGAGGGAGTCTGTATACAGCAAAAACGAGAGTCCTGTAGCACCTTAAAGACTAACAAATTCTGCGAGCATAAGCTTTCGTGGGCTGCAGTACACACAAGAAATCCACTTCCTGGACACTACAATACAAATAAGGGTTGGTCACATTAATACCACCTAAACCAAAAACCAACTGACTGCAATACATACCTTCATGCCTCCAGCTTCCACCTGGGACACATTACACGATCCATTGTCTATAGCCAAGCCCTAAGATACAACCGGATTTGCTCTGATCCCTCAGACAGAGACAAACACCTACAGGATCTCCATAAAACATTCTTAAAACTAGAGTACCCACCTGGGGAAGTGAAGAAAAAAATTGATGGAGCCAGACGGGTACCCAGAAGTCACTTACTACAGGACAGATCTAATAAAGAAAACAACAGAACACCACTGGCCATCACCTACAGCCCCCAGCTAAAATCTCTCCAACACATTGTTAAGGATCTACAACCTATCGTAGAAGATGATTCCTCACTCGCTCAAGCTGTGGAAGGCAGGCCTATCCTTGCTTAAAGACAGCCCCACACCAGAAGCAAATGGTCACCAGCAACCATACACCAAGAACACTAACCCAGGAACCTATCCCTGAAACAAACCCCGTTGCCAGCTCTGCCCGCACATCGACTCTAGTGACACCATCACAGGTCCTAACCACATCAGCCACACCATAAGGAGCTCATTCACCTGCACAGCTACTAATGTAATATATGCCCTCATGTGCCAGCAATGCCCCTCTGCCATGTACATTGGCCAAACTGGACTGTCACTACGCAAAAGAATAAATGGACACAAATCATATTTAAAAAATGGGAACATCCATAAACCAGTCGGAGAGCACTTCAATCTCCCAGGACACTCTGTAGCTGACTTGAAAGTTACCATACTTTAATAAAAAAAGCTTCAAAAACAGACTTCAGTGAGAAACTGCAGAGCTGGAACTCATATGCAAACTTGACACAATCAAACTGGGTCTGAATAAGGACTTGGAATGGGTATCTCATTACAAGAAGTAATTCTCACCTTCTAATCAACGGTTGTGAAGGCCTTATCTACCCTAACTGAATTGACTTTGTTAGCATTTGCCCTCCCCATTGTTATGTTTCTTACCCTTGGATGTGTATATATACATCCTATCTGTGGTTTCCATTTCATGCATCTGACAAAGTGGGTTGCAGCCCACGAAAGCTTATGCCCGCAGAAATGTGTTAGTCTTTAAGGTGGTACAGGACTCTCATTGTTTTTCCAATCTTGACAGCAAGGGGAGGATTGTATTAGGCAGGCTTTGTGATTTTGTGGTGAGATACATTTGGGCCTGATCCAAATGGGACACTCACTATTGACTTCAATGGGCTTTGGATCAGGCTGTTGCTGTACAGCAAAATAGAGAAATCCTATAATCAGGATACATTTTACCCTTTAGGATGCAGATTGGATCTCTAATCTGGTATCATCCTATCATTTTCTTGTTCATTAGGGAAAGATTCTGCACTGCAGCTTCATAGGCGTGTAGTCTCTATATGCCTCTATGCAGCAGAAAGCAGAATGTACCTCTGTCTGAACTGTGTTTCCATTTCTCCTGAAATTCACCTGAATCTTTGTTCCATATGATAGAGGATAATTAATAACAATATTAGTGGCTGATCCTGCAGTCTTACACAAACAACTCCACCTAACTTCACTGGAAGTTACATGGTACATAACGGTTGAAGATAATCACCTGATTTTCAACTCATCTCTCCCTTCTCCTGCATTTAGTCCCTTCTGATGGATGAGGCCAGTTAGCTCCTAGCTCTGCCCAATCCAGATTTCCATTTTTAATTTTACAGCTGCTTTTGTAGTCTGTATTTATTGAAACTGGTGCCTGGAGGGCAGCCTAAAGTGAAGGAAAAAGAGTTTCAGGAAAAATTCTGATGTTTTAAAATATATATAAATGAACACTATGTTTATTCTCACTTATAACTAATATTCCTATGTATTAGGCATAGTAATTAACAACTACTAATTAATACTTTGACTTTCTATGTACCTCTAAGCTATCCATTCAAGGATTTCAAAACACTTCATAGAAATGAACTCATTTAGCCTCAGAACATGCCTATGATGTAGAGATGTGGTGTTATTTCCCCCCCTAAGAGATGAGGAAACCCACGCATAGGGAAGTTAGGCGATTTGCCCACTTTCAGAGAATAAGTCAGTGTTAAAGCCAGAAACAAACCCAGGTCTTGGAGCTGAACTATAGCATACTTTAGGTGTGTAGCTGTCTCAGAATAACCATACTGCATTTTATCATTGCAATCGGAATTATGTCATGCTGATGCTATTCATTGTATATGTCTGAATTATGGCCCAATCCTGCAATCCTTAATCACTTTCATAATCATTCCTAATGCAAGTAACCCTACTGAATTCAGGTTAATCCAATTATTTGTATGAGTAAGCTTTGCAGGATCAGACCTGTAAACTGTAAGATGTCACCATATTATGTTACAATATGAGTGGGGTACTGAAACTTGCCTTAGCTGCACATGTGCTTATTCATGAAGGGCCCTTTTGAAAGTGTTTCGCCTTGACTGCAACTGTGCTGCAACTGTGAATAATGTGGAGAATTCGAATGAAGGTAGGTTTGCTTTACTTTCATTTCTCTTCCCACAAGCCCCTCGTTTTTCAGTATCAGCAGTTGTCCCAAGAGCAGAACTGCAATGAACTGTAAGATAATAGGGGGCCGGGATATGACGCCTCCTCCCCCATGACCTCTCATTACTTATACAGGAGGAATTCAGCCTAGTTTAAAAGAATCACTTTATATTATCTTAAAATAGGTGGATACAATCATTATTATAGGTTTTATACACACATTTTTCATTTGTACAAATGTACAGTTAAACACAAATTGATTTAACATAGGCTTCTTGCTTAGTAATATGAAATAAAGGCAGGTTTGTGCTAATATATGAATTTGAGCCTGTAGACATCATGGATAATCTCTTCTATGCTAACTGCTTTCCAGTCTCAATGACACATGAAAAAGTTAATAGTACAGTATAAAGTGTATAGTAACATTACAACATAAAGTTGGGTCAGCTGCAGATAGAAGCAACATATTTACTGGGAAGGAAGTTCTTTTTTCTTTGAAAATAGTTTTGTTAGTGGGAAGCAAAAAATATTAAAATAATATTAATAATAGCCTGATCCTTCAATGATATCCTCACAGGCCCTGGGATCTGCCCCTGTTGATGTCATTATGGGATTGAAGCCCAGGTTTCTAAATCTGTAATTAAAAAGAAATATTTGAATAGAAATATTTTTGGATCTAGCAGAATTAATATCATAAACCCAAACACACTGATGTATCTCCAAGAACTTGCTCAAATGTCAAAAAATCCCTAGAACATACAGATGGATCTAATTAAACAGAAGAATTGGGCAGATGAATTTAAATAAAATGAAAAATAAGCCACTTTGGGGAACATAACCTGAACTCATATGCACTGATAAAATCTGAAATAGCAGCATCCATACAGGAAAGAGTTCTGGGTCAGACTATGGATAACTGTGACAATTTGGAAATATGTCTGTAAATTATATAACTTTTGATTACATCATCTACGCCTATATGCCTGTGGACCCACCATTAGTGATGGTTCCTGTAGCAGAAATGCACCAGAAAGATACAACAGAAATTGTTTAAGGCTATGGTTATGTATACACTACAAAAACTTTGTCCATATGGTAAAACTTATGTCACTCAGTGGTTTCAATATTTTACCCCCCCCCCAAGTGACATAAATTACACCAGCATAAAGGCTCGTGTGCACAGCACTATGTTGGCAAGAGCACTTCTTACATGAGCATAAAGTGTCTTCACCAGAGGCACTGCTGTAAGTTTTCTGGTGTAGCCAATACTTTAGAGTCTGTAATTTCAGAATTCAAACTTTTTTCATGGCTCATGAGATTGTATATATGGGGTGAGGGATTGTGGTATGTGTGTGGGAGGGGGCCCATGTAACAAGTTTGTGCTGGGCCTGAAAAATGTATGCTTGGCCCTTGTATGTATTTATGTGCTTCACACAATTAGTGTGCCCTGACCAAGTTAAACTGTAAGTAGATGCTTCACACCTTTTAGATGGAGTCCTGGAACGGGGTGTGTTTTGAGTCACTGAGGTACCTTGGGGTCGGCGCTGGCCTGGGGTTTACAGCAGTGGGCTCAGGAACTCCGTTTCTGAGAAGGGGTAATAGACTGAAGGTCAGTGCCCAGGAAACATGCCAGAGAGTCCAGGGGAGGAACTAGGGCTGCAGCCTACTGAGGCCCCAGGAGCTTGGAATTGCCCAGAAGATCCAAAGTGTGGTGGTGAGGATTCCCCTCACGGCAGCCAGAGTGGTTGGACAGCAAGGGGCACTTGCTAAAATCTGTGACAGCAACATTTTGAAAAGCATTTCAATGCACAAAAAAATATACCACCACCACCACTCTCCAGTTACCTACTTTTTCTACAGCCCGATCCTTCTGCCCGTTCAGCATGTAACTTCCATCCATTTGCAGTAACATCGACTTTCCACTGCTTAAGTCACACCGCCTATGTGTAACAGTATTTTTTTTAAAGGGGACTGGAGAATATATCGATCAACAGAACATCTTAACTTCAGATGTAAGTGTTATGATGTGTGGTCAAACTTCATCATATAGGGCATAAGTTAACGGCTTTGAAGATCGGGAAGGCTCTTATGATGAGGTTTCGTAGCCACTCTGGATTTAAAGTGCTGAGAGAAATCCTCTTTATGCAGTGACCAGCTCCAGCTGCCTGTGTATAAGAGAACATGGGCTTTTGCAATACTCCCTCCCCCCAGTTCAGATTCCCTGTTCAGGGGTGCTGGAATAATTTATATATTATTATGGCTGAGGCCAGTGAACCAGATTGTAAACCCTGTATATGATGGGAAACACTTCAAACCAGGGGTGCTAAAGCACCTTAATTCCAGCCCCTATGTCGCTGTCTGAGAAGCTAACTCACTTAATGCTATGCTTCCCACACCGCATCTTCCTGTCTCAGCCAGAGCGTGTTCATAACAACACTTAACATTTACAGAAACACACAATTCCAAATATTGTAACCAGCCTCCCTAAATGTACTGACAAAGTTCAATTCATCTCTGCTGTTTGGACCCACAGATCCCCCATGAAATATCTGTACTACTGCCGTCAGGAGAAGGAGAGTCCATTTGTTCTGACAGTGTTATATCCTAGGGCTTGATTGTCTTAACCTGCTCCGGTGATCGCTGAACTGAAAACTTCTCTGGGAAAATAGCAAATTCTCGCTCCCTTCTGGGATCTACAGAAGATGTTGCCTGTTCCTCCTCAGCATGTCTATCTAGGGTGACAATATCTTAAGACTGTAGGGCAACCTCATCTGACACTGCTGCTGTTTGTTGTGGTCATTGATTTCCATCACAGAGGTGCACTGCATGATGTCCATGAAGTAGGGCCAACTCCCAAGACCCCCAAATATATACATATAGCTGGCAGCAAATTATATATATATATATAGTCTGGGAAGCTAACCCACATAGGATACATCTATACTGCATGCTTATTTTGGCAGTGTGTGTATGTACTCATGTAGCCCCCAAGTTTAGCACAGGTTTAAGTAGCAATGTAGACGGGGAGGCGTGGCTTAGGCAAGTGAAGCATAGATACGCCTGAAGGGTGTGGGTATGTACCCGAGTACATACCCTACACACTCTTGTCATCCAAGGTACGCCTTCCGATCTACAGTGGCCTTATAGTGGCCCACGGACTCCCAGTTGCTGGAGCCTTTCCCCACCACAGGGGAGGTGGTGGCAGTGAGGAAAGGCACTTTCAGGGGACAGGCAAGGGAGAAAGTTTCCCACAACTTTCTACTGCTAGAGCCCTTCTCCGCCATAAGGAAAGACTCCAGCACCAGGGAGCTGCTGAAGTCTTTTTCTGCTGCCTCCCTAGGCCAGAGCCTTTCACTGTAATGTGTAGCTATGCACCACAGTGTGGGCACAGCCTGCTTTTCACTGTGCACATGTACCCTACCTGTTGCCAAAAGTGGTGTGTAGTGTAGGGGTAGCCTTAAAGGTACAGTGCCCAACACCACATCTAGCCCCTTCTCCACAACACTGCACAACCAACCAATTGTATTATAATGAAAGATTGGGGGGGATTGTGTCTTGGTCTTTTTACAAAAGATCAGGGCAAGCAACTGCCAAAGGCATCTTACTGGGCTTAAGAGACCAAATTGTCTGATCTGGTATTTCAGTTCTCAGATTCCCCTGTTACACACAACTCAGTGTTCTTCAGGATCCTTATGTGAAATTCAACCTTGGTGGGTACCTAAAAAAGGCTCAAATCACAAAAAATATTTCTCATTTTCTGTATTGAAAAAAAATAATATGCAGAGAAGTAATCACTGATCTGTAGGATATAAATAATCTCGCCCTTTGTCTCTAACTTTACAAGCTGGAACAGCACATGCAATGACTGAGATATAATAAAATGCAGACTGGATTTACATCCATTGCACATGTATAAACTACAAACTTATTGGGAAAAAATCTCATACTGGAAAATAACCAGAGCAATGAGCACATTCATTTTCCAAAATAAAATATTAAAAATATAAATCAAAATAAAACAGAAATGTATTTGATTTGTTTAAAGTAAAACTGTCTTTCAAACATAGGCAATCTAGTATTACTCATAGGAAAACAAGCTTTGTTCATGTTCAGTTAAGGTAGAATAAATCAAATAAAAAAACCTCTTAAGATCTGGGAAATATGCTCTTAAGGAACCATAAGGTAATTTCTTCTATGTCAACAAATAGTTCAATCTATTTCAGGAATTCTCTGTTTGTTTTTTTCTAATATAATTACACTTCCTTTAATAATACTAATGAGTTACAATGTATTTCCCAGCCTAAATTCTGATTTACTGTTGTTGTTCTAAATATAATATAATAAAAATTTCTATTGCTTTTGATAGTTAGTAAAATGCACATTACTATGTACTCTCTACACAAATTAAAATATATTGTACTTTAGTACTTACATTTCTCCAAAGATTTTAGAGTTGGAAGTTGGGAAGTTCATTATTTACATATTCCTGTTTACCAGTGTTGTCTTAATGTATAGGCAGAATTCAATAAAGATTATAATTCATTTTTTGTTTTACTAAAACTCAAAGACACAGATGTGCACCGTTCTTTCCTCTGCCAAACTGAAAGTCTTTAATACAATCTTAACCATAATGTAGCTGTTGCCACACAATAATTAGCTTTGGTATATCTCCAAAGTGACCTGCCAGCCATTCTGAATGTAGTCAGTGAACAAGATCTCATAGAGATAGTCTTCAGCTCAGAAAGATTCTGCCGACTCCTGACAGCTACCAGATGCTGATGGCGGGTGTAATGAATTTATATGGTCAATTTTACAGTTTACTGGTTAAAATGAATACGGAGTTTTTGATGTGGCTCTCTATCACCTGTTGCTTCATATGTAGTTATAGCTTCTTCATCTCTTCACTCAAGCTAAATTAGACAGTACCCTTGATTTGGGTTTGGATTATAGTTAAGTAATCTGTACAATGCAATTTAGTTTCACAGCATTTAGCCACAGAACTCTTCCACAGCTCAAAACACATAACATTTTGATTTCATCAAATCAACATTTTTCAACAATTTTATTCCCTGCTCAAAAGAATTTTCAAATAGCTTTAATATTTGAAAGTCTTTTTGGGTAGCAACCATGGCTGTTTTGAATTGCTGGCCCCATGTGAGCAAACTGTCAATCATTTACTCAGTAAAAAGCTGGCACTTCATTCCCAAATTATGATGCAGGCAGATCCCTGATTTCCCTGCAGCCTGATCAACCAGTTTCTTATCTTTGGAAGCCAGCCAGCTGCTGTGTGTCATGCAGTAAGGCACTGAGGAACTTTAGCAGCTTTGGCTAAGTGACATCATATTACTCTTTTAATTAATCTGGGAGAGAGTCAATTTATACTTTCTTTCCAAATCTGATTTTTCTCTCTCTGTCTGGGTTGAAATTAAGGATGGTTGGGGACAGGGGATGCTGTTCATGTATTAGGTCCAGTTGATTCTTCTTAAGCTAGGTTAAGATAAATCACTGTCCTTGTATTTTCAGGGTAGACAATCCAGTGTCTGAGGAAGTTCTCCCTGAAGATAATTCATCTGAAGTAACTTCTGAGACTTTTTTTTTATTTCCCAAACCAAATTCAGAGCCAGATATACATTATCACTGGCATGTGATTTATGTTTAACTCTAAAATGTAACTAAAAACAACACTGTACAAACCTAAGAATACAGAATCACTATGTGTATACATATACCATCAGCAGCAAACATTATGGAGTAATTAGTATATAACTAGTCACATGCAAACCAAATGCCAAATAGTCAGTTAAAGCAGACAACCACTCTTTATTACATCTAATCATTAAAAAATGCTCAATAAATAAGTGACCATGCAGCTAGTCCTGGGTCAGGAAGCCAGAGCAATCATAAAAGTATTTAACTGGTGACCTGTAAAGAGGCATAGGAATGGGAGTGGATTGGGCTGAAGTGCGGATCTGAAGATCTCACCAGAGGCCTGGAAAAATCCAAAAGCACCATCTGTCAGATGTCTTGATGTCCTAGTCATGCCACAGAAAAGGAGAAGTGGAGGCTTTTCTCCTTCCCAGTGTGAGACAGGGGTACCGTGCATGGGTCATGGGGCGTCAGGACTGCTTGGTTCTTTGCCAGCATGTGGAGAGTGTGCTGGCTGTCCACGTCTGCCATAATTGACATTGCAAAACTTCTTGTGCCAGCGTCATCCAATCTTTGGTAGTTCTACTTGGATGACTGAGCAATATGTATTTCAAATAAAATAGGTGAATAAATGTTTGAAATCACAGAAACTAGAAAAGATAGCACAGGAATTGCTAATAGCTTGTAGGACACAATTTCCTAGCCCCTCAGTAGGTGTAAATTATCATTTGACTTTAATTGAACTATGACAATTTACATCAGATGAGGATTTGGGCCAGTGGGTCCAATGCTACTATCATTGAGCTCAAAAGACTTCAATGGGAGAAGGATTGGGCCTAACCTGTATGCTATCAAAATGGGGTTATATGTCTTGATGCAGCAAAGCACTAATGTATGTGCATAGCTGTAAGCATGTGAGTAGTTTCATTGAACTCAATAGGACTATGTATGCGCTTTGTTGCAACAAGACCATAATTTCCATCTCTAGTAGAATACTGCATATCAATTGATAAAATAAGAACAATTGTCTCTGAAAAATGAAATCTGCGTTGTTATGTAAAAAATGCTTCTGTGGATAAGGTTTTTATTGTGAAAACAACTCAGTGTGCTATCACTTTTTTAAAGCATATGTTAAAAAGATACTTCAGGGTGTCGCCTTTACAAACAAAGTGAAACAAAATAATTTGCTCTCTCAGGATAACACGTTTCTAAGCACAATTGTTCTAGATAAAAAGCATAAGTATTACCATGCATGATTTCCTGTGTAATAGCAAAAGTAACACAATTACATTTTTGGTAATTGATAATGTTTTCACCTGATAATGATCTGAGGTCAGGAGTTTAAAAGCTGCAGCAGAACATACTTTGCACATTAAAATACCCTCAAGTTGTAAACTGAAACGCAGAGTTAGAAGATTTAAAGAATAATACTGTTTACAGTGTTGCCAGCTCTGACAATGTTATTGCACATCTTGGTGTTTTTCTCAAAGCCCCAGCTGCTGGAATCAAGACATTACCTGAGAATCTCAGCTGCCTTAAAAACACACAAGTGTCTAGCCCTTATAGTAGTAGAGAAAAGCTTCAAAATGTGAAGCAAGTGCACCCCGGGATACTCAGAAACCAAACAGTAAATACAAACAGCCCACAATTATTTTCTAAACTTCCCTCAAGATTTTTAAACTGATCTCATGGGTTTGGAGGGCTGACTCCTGAGTTTGGATGGACTGGGGCTGGCATTACAGTGCTTATGAATTGTATGAGTGGTTTGTGGTCTGTCACATGCTTTATATTATCACCTTTAAAAATTAAGAAACATCTTCTACAAATAATTTCTATTTTATAGAGTAAGTGATACCTAATCCCATTTCATGCATTTAAGATAAAAATAAGGGTATACTTCCCAGGTGGAAAATTGGATTTCTATAGGGAAGTGTCAAGATTTGGCTGCATGCTAATGGAACAAGCATGCATAGATCCAAAACACTTGTCAAAACCAAAGATTTTTAGAGTCCTGGCATCACATGCCTAATAGTGCCTGCATGTTCATGCTGTGGCCGTTTTCATTCATTCTTATACATTTCCTAATACATGGTTGTGGTAACAAGTGCAGCAAGAGCACAATCAGGTTAGTGGGGTAATGAAGAATGGAAATCCAAATTGCTGTCCTCCTTTTCCAAATTGTTAGATGAAGGTTAGGAAATGAGAAGGCACCTGATTACAATATCCATTTGTACAACTTCCCATTCCATTACTTTTGAAAAGCTGCTGTGTCTGATGCTGAAAGAGCACAGACCACACTGGGATATGGAAGGTAGAACTTTGCTTTGGCCTCATCAGACATCCAGAAGGTAGATCTAAATGGATGTGACAATTCCTCAGTCTTTTAAAGTTAAGGCATTTGCAGCTTGTGGACACTCTCACTGCTCTATTCCTCATCCTCCAGGTTACCAAGAAAGCTAAGCTATACAGCAACACACACATGTCCAAATTCATCCCTAATATGAGTTCACACATCTAAATTAATTCAAATACCACATGCACCTTTGAGATCAGGATTTGGCCCATATTGTATAATCAGCTGTTTCTCTCTTCTGCCACTGTTATCTCAAAGACAAGGGTGGCTATTGGTATGTTTTAATATGTTTAGAAGTGGTCATACTCTAATATGAACATACATTTGCTGGTATACAAATTTAATATACATGTATATATATAGACTTCTTGGTACATATGTATAATACTCAGGCATGATCAAAACCAAAACATTTCCCCAGGCACTGCAATGGGAAAATTGTGAGTTTTGGGTCCCATCTTAGAGCAGTATGTCACTTTTCACCGGAGGATACTGTACCCATACTCAATCTGTCATAGCGTATTCTCACCTCTATCTAAAGATTCTAAAGATTACTATATCTATTTTCTGCCTGGCACTTAAATTCTGTTTAACTGGGTGATTTCATCTCCCTTTCTGATAACTCTCACACTCACACAAAGCTTGAAAGAGATGATTTCCCTCTCCCCTCTCTTATTAATTGCATGAATGTTGATGGCTAAAATCCTGTGCTAATTGATACTCCTTTTTTCCAGGCTTCAGTTTTGCTATGTGTTAAACTATCTCCTCTGATATGTCAAACATGACCCATCTACAGGAGAATTATTCTTAAGCAAAAATTATGGAAAATTTTAAAATTTGGTTTCTATGGATTCTCAGTCCCGGAAGAGAGAATGATACATCATGCTATGCTGTCAGAATTGAATCAAAGAAAATCTGCATGATAATTATCTTTATGATATTGCATATTATTAGGGAAATCTTGTTGGGGTTCAATAAGGTTACAGTGGTATGAGTTATGAACAGCACTGACAGATAATCTCTTAAATGCTGGAACAAACATATTTCCCACCACATCTGTTTATCTATGGGTTTTAATACCATATCCCCCACTGTAATAGCTGAACACTACATCTATTTCTGGGCTTTTAGTAATAATATTGAGGATATTCCAATACAGTCACATTTATTCAGGAGCAAAGGGTATTCTCTGTATGCCCCATGGTACTTTCCTTGGAGAACTGATTGGGGATTGACGTGAATAATTTGCCCTCCTAGTTGGTCATGTATCTTTTAATGTTCTCTTTCAAGGTTGTCCATACAATATGTCGAGCCTCAAGCTTCCACAGGGGATGGGAAAATCTAAACTCTTTGGAGCAGGGACCATGGTGAAAACTTGGCTCATTGAAGTTGTTGGCAGGACTCCCAGTGACTTCAATAGGTTGAGAAAAAAACCCACCCCCATGTCCTCGTACATATTTGTACAGCACTTACACTTAGGGTCAATGCCTCATTGTGCTAATTTTTTAATATAAGTATTAACATAATAAAGATAATGGCCAAGATCTTTTTTCAGTGGGAGGGTGCCCAAAGTTAAAAGAGGGATTGAGAAGCCTAATGTAGGTAGCCATTTTGGAACAATCTTTAATATTATATATTTTATTTTGGTTTAATATTAATTTGTCTCCCTGTGCACCCACTCCGAGAAGACACTGGATGACCCATGAGTCACTGTGTGAGCATAGAACAATAGAGGACACAAATAGTTCTGCCTAATACAAGTCTTGTTCTTAGCCCTTGAGTGAACACTCACTGCCCACTGAAATTCCACAGATACATGTGTAATTCCAAGAGCTTGTCTGCACAAGAAAATTTACCTGCATAACTATACTGGTATAACTATACTGTAATAGTTAGACTGGTATAACTCTCCATGTGTACACCCTTATTTGGTATAAGAGTGTCTCCTCAGGAAGTTATTCCAGTAAATTTCCATCTATAGATACGCTTTAAGAAGCAAGCTGATGATGAACAATTTAAATGCACTTTTAAAAATGACTTAGATCTTCCATAAATCTTATCTATTCTTGGCCATGTTATCCCTTTACAGAGAATGGAGACTTTAGAAGAGATAGTGAGTTAACCAAGTATTGAAATTTATGCTTCCTTCCTTCCTTTTACAGTTATACAGTTTTCTATCAGTAGATGGCCATATTATCTTATGGCTTATTTCCCCCTTCTGGTTCCTTGAATCAAACTTTAAAAGGGTAAAAGATCTGAACTGGTCCGGTGTGCTCTTTTTAGGCAGCAATTTATGAGAGGCAAGGGAGTTCTTTCGCTGTAGAACATGAAAACCACAGTGCTGGTCAAAGCCTTTTCAAATGAACTTCATAGAAAAATGGATGAAAAAAATTCACTCTCTTCCCCACCCAGAGGCCCCCATCTCTCTGACTACAGACTGCCACATGCACTTCTGTTTGATTAAAAACTATCATGCTGTATCAAAGTGTAAAACAAAAGACAGCAGAATCCTTATGTCATGAGGGCCTGTCCATTAGTCATAGCACTTCTGTAACAAGGTCATTCTGATCTTACATGCTCATCAAATGAATTTAGACACATATTCAATGTATATTCTATACAAAAAATACTTTTTAGAATATTAAGGTTGCAGTGAAGAATTCAAAAGGCAGATAATAACAAAGCTCTAATGCAATTGGATCCTGGTCCCTGACTGGGGCTCCATCGTGCTGCTGTAATTCAAATAAATAATAATAAAAATACATGTGTGTAGCTATATGCAACCCCAATGTGGTGCACCCATGTGTATGCATTACACTACAATCTTTAATTACATGGTCACATATTACATGTGAAGTGATACAATATAATATCATGCAATTTCTTCTACAAGCTATACACATGGGTAACGTTTTGTATTATTTGATCATCAATGGTCTTAAGAATCTGTTTGTTGACTGAAGGCCTGCTTCGCCACTCCATTACATTGGTGTCATTCTATTTCAGTCAATGGACACACAAACTTAACATTGGTGTAATGGGGTGGAGAATCAGGTACCTATATTTAATATGGTAAGTTCTTCTCTGAGCTATGTATTTTAATAATATTGTTATGTTCATGCAGTGCACATTTTCTGAACAACCAACAGCAAAGCCTTCAAGAAGATGCAATTCAGGGAGTAAAAATTCTTTAAAATCCCACCTTAGCTCATAAATTACATAACATATCACCACATTTTCAGTATTGCTATGCAAGATACCTAATATGTTGTGTAACTACAGTTTACTGCACTTATAGCAATGACTTTTCATTTCACAATTTGGCATATATAATGTATCACGCTGTTCTGCAGGATGCTACACATGCTGTAGCAAAGGCTGCCTGATATTCTACTATATTATCAGAGAAACAGCATGTGTTTATGTAATAAAAGACTATTGCATTGCACATACATAACAGAGCACAGTTAAGATTGCACATGCAACCTTAACTTTGGCACTTCCAGACTGTGGAGATTCTTACTGTGCAATGTAAACACTTACTTAAAGTAGTTAAAAAAAGAAAAGAAAAAGAAAATAGGAAAGGAGAGTCACTAGGATTTATAAGCTCTGCTGCCTTGCAATAATTTGGCAATAGCATGTGTAATTTCCATCACATTGATCCTTTTGGCTAGACACCATTCCTCCTTTCCCCACACACACCTTGACAAATGTGTGAGACACCATTCCCTGTGTATTTACGGAACTCTAAAGGTCTATCAAAACTCCCTCTGGCACATGTTACAAAGCACAGAGCTGTCCTCCATACTCTACAAAATCTGCTGGTACTAAGCTAAGGGCTCCTCTGGTGTGTGTGTGTGGGAGGGGGGAAGCCTAAATTACAGCACATGAATACCAGGGTGTGCTGGAATACAAGGTCCTTTACAAACAAATCTAATATTAACTCAATTTTGTAACTGGCACCTAGATCTGACATTGATACTTACATTAGAAACAGATACATGCAGGACACAGGACACTACACAGGGGACTCTAAAAATGTCTGAAAAATATGCTGAACTTCTTTCAGAAAGAATCCAAGTTGTAGATGAAAACAAGGTGTGAAGCCCTGATTCACCCTGTCAAGAGGTACAAGTTGTCAATATCTAGATACAATGGAACTAGCGCACCATGTGCTGTAGTAACACAATGAAACCTGTATTGAAGACTGCATCCAATTTGCAGCCACCACCCATCTTAAACAAAAACTGATTGGATTCCCCCTTGCTATAAGTTACACCTCTCTGGGCAGCCCTACATGTTAGGGGAATTCACTTGAGGAAGATCAGACAATGGAACATCTGCCTCTTTCCTTCAGGATTTCCGCCAGTGGTTTGGAGCTTTACGTTTCCACTGGGGGCACCACAGCTGGCAGCGGCAACACGCTAAGTAAGCAGATTTCACCAGCACCACCCACTTCTCAAGATGCACTGGTCCTCTATGGCGTCTCCAGCTGCTTTTTACCACCCCAGCCCATCCCTGGTGACCAGAACCAATAGGTGTGGATGCAAACTTCAACACAACTCTATTTGTGAGGTGACTTTTGATAGTGGTTGTTTATTCCAGGTTTCAGAGCAATAATAGGGGCCTCATGGGGCTCCACAGTACTTTCTGAAAAAGCACTTCTTCCTGCCTCAGTTCTGCTATTAGTGCAGGAGATGCGGCAGAACAATTGTAAATGTCAAAAATGCCCGAACGAGGGATCAGAGCCAAGAAATAGAAAGGTCACATTTTCATGAACAGCCTCATTTCTGCCCTCTGTGACATGCTACAGCTGTTGTTAAACACAAAAGATTCATCAGTCATTTGAACTTGTCACCCTGCATTTAATTTCTCAGCTAATTAGTCTCATTTTTACTGTTTGTTATTATAACCCCGTGGGTACTAATGAACTGTCATTCAGTCTCACCTGTGACAGGTACAGTCAGCCACCACCGGATATGGAGGTGCTCACACATGCAGCAAGAGTTATGTACACAACTATTTTCAGGATTTTAATTATGAGATGGTAACTTAGCCCACTGAGGTTTCCTCTGCTGAGCCTCTGTAAAGAATGATTTGGAGGGTATTATCCAGTCTTGGCTGCTGAACTCCCAGAGAAGACCTCTAAGAATGCATATGCTAGCTATTGCATTGCAGTTTCAGACTGGAAACTCAGAGTCCTCAGGACAATTTTCAGACGTGCCTACAGTGCATTTTCAAAAGTCACTAAGGAGCATTTAGGAGCCTAAGTCAGTTTAACTTTCAAAGAGGCTGAGGCTCCTAAATCACATACATTTTTACCAAAAGTGCTAAGAATTGATTAGCTCTCAGGCTTTTATTTGTACCATATAAATTAGTGTGTATTATGTAGAGGCAGGCAGAAGGTCTGGAAAATCCCAAATTCTAATCCTGACTCTATATAGATTTCCTATGTTACCCAAGGCAACTCTCTCAAACTTTCATGCCTCAGTTCCTTGTTTGTAACCTGGAGATAATATTTAATTACTGCAGACTGAGGACTGATTAGTTAATGTATGTAAAAAGCTTTGAAGGTACTAAGTACTATACTATATATTCCTATGTACTTGCCAATTTGGCTATCCTACTATAACAAATGTCAACTCCCCCAAAAGGCAAAACAACCTCCAGCATCTTGGGTCAAGAAATCACTGATTTACAAATCTACTCAAAATAATGATTAAAGCAACATCATGCACAGCTATCATGCTATTTTCTGCTCCTCCCCCCTTTATTCTCTTTTTGCTGTTTTTGACATGTCTGACAAAACTTGTAATTTCTGGAATGTACATTTTGTTTTACAATTGTGGCAGTTGGTGGGGAAAGCAGGGCTGATGACCCACGAACTCTGGGGCTGATTATTTCAGCCAGTAAAACTCCAACATCTGTTTCTGTAATAAAAAGCCAGGAAGTGCAATGTAAATCATTTTTTCACCTCCATTTCTCCAGAATTTTAAAAGGCTGATCACCTCCTAGTCGCAAATGAGGTTGTAGAATCTGAACTGATGGCATGCAATTAGATCAGTATCTAAAACAGTAAAAAGTCAATGAGGCATACATTTGAAGTGGAATCTGTTGGCGCTCTAGCCTCAAGAAGTCAGATTGGTTGGTCTGGTTTCTATGGCAGTGTTGTGCGCAGTTCACTGAAAAAGTAAAACATCTTTCAACTTAAAGATAATTGTGTTGTTTGGTAGAATTATTTTATCTGCAGTCTTGTGTTATATTACTATCCTTTTCTGAAACTTCTCTGCTAGACCATTTTGTTGCATTAAATATTTTGTATGTTAAAGCTAATAATGTTCAAGAGTGAAAGTCAATAGCCACAATTAATTAAAAGGCCAAAGGACGTTAGACAATATAGACAGTCTTTGAATAAAGGCTGTTACACCAAATATTTTTATAAACAAAGTGAATCTATGAGAGGTTGAGAAACGTGGATTTGTATTCCCTACTCAATTGTCAGGAATGTTTAGATGACCATAATTTACTTTTCTAAAACTACAGGCAAGTTTAAAGTAATTTTGAGCATTCTGACTATTAAAGACTACATCTGATGGTAAATAATTTCAATATCACCCTTGCGTCATTTGTGCTATTTGTTGAATATACTGCTAGTTGTTGTTTTAAAGAAAGAATTATAAGGCACCCAGAGGAAAATGGTTACTACAAGCTTCAACAAAAAAGAAGCTTGTGTATTAAAAAGTATAGACCTAGAAATCTCATGACACTGTATCATGTTTTAAAGTATCAGATTATACATTTATATAATCCTGAATTTCCAAGGAACAAATACAGATCAAAAAAATATAAGGAATAAATTAATCATCATATTCTGGATTACTTAATCAATTAGGTGCCTTTTTGCTCCCACAGGAACCAACAGAAAAATTCTCATTAATTTCAATGGGGATATGATCTGGCACTAAGAATATAAATTGTGCATTTTGTGTGGGGCAGAAAATAATTCAGAGGCAAAGGAGATGAATAAAGCCAAGGCTCACCAGAGAATTGGAATGCTGCTCTGTGACTGATCTTTAAAATGTTCCCGTTAAACTTATTTGTCACTTTTCCTTGAATTGTCTCTTGCAATTCCATATACTGTCCTGTGAGCTAGCCAATGGCATTATTCACTAATGTTAAACTATAACATCATTATGATTCTACAACACATGAAAGTGTTGACATACTTATAAAGTACTATTCAATAAGGCAGTTGTTTTTTACATTGTTTAAATACTTTGCTAGTTATCTATTTAAGCTCAAGCCCCAACCCACTCCTAAACAAGTCTCTAACAAAGCTTTCAAAACTACTCTAATCCTAACCCTTATAACCTACTAATTTTGGATTCTTCTCATCCACTGTGCTGCTATCCAGTTCTGACATATTGCACCATTGGCCACAGCCCTCTGTTAAACTGCTACAGGATTCCGACAGATACTCATCTGGGGAGAAAGCCGAATATGCCACCACATCAGCAAATCAATTTTAGCACATGCTTAAATCCACCCTGTTCAGGAAAGCACTTAAGGACGCGCTTAAACCCTTTGCTAAACTGAGGCTTGTTTCCCTACCATGTAGAAGTCTGGAGTGATTGTAGCTCACTATGCAATATGGGGCTAATACAGTGAATCAGCAAGTTATCTAATAGTCCAGCTTTTAAAAAATATTAATTTTACACTTCAGAAAGATGTCAGATTAACATCCCAAGAGACTGAACTCCTCTCTGGAGGCAGTGTGGTCCAACTGATAATGCGCTGGACTGGAAATCAGAAGCCCTGGCTTCTGCTCCTGCATGAACTGCTGCATTACCTCAGGCAAGTCTCTTTATTTCTCTGTGCTTCCATTTTCCCTCCCATAATTTGCCTTGTTCTAGTCATGTTATAAACTCTTGGGGCTGGGATTGTCTCTTTGTACAATGCCTAGCATAGTGGGGCCCCAAGCTCGGCTGACAGCTCTAGGCTAAACAGTATTATACTGTTCCATTACTGGGGGCACTGTGTGTAAAATACCTTATTTCAACTAACCTCAACTATACCTGGCAGTGCATTAAAGGATCGTACGATGAACGCATGTGGTGTGTATCTCGCCCAGAAGCAAGCTCTGCAGCCAGTTCCTATCTAGTACAGGACCATGGTTCTTGCACTGAGCCTACATTCTGATGTGGAGAACCCATCTCTAGGGCAGAGGGTGATTTCATTTTCATGCCCATTAATGGCTAGGTTCTTCAGTTACACTGGATTAACTGAGAGCAGTCTGACCATTAATTCTCAGCCTCACTGTTGAGTTGGGGCACTTGTGACTTTTCATAATGTAAAGTCTGTAGTGCAGGGGCTTTCCTCAGAGTTTGTACAGCACCTACCACATTGTCTGAACTACCATAAACAAATCAATCAATCAAAGATACCTGTCTGCTGGGAGCAAGGCTAAAATCACCTAACACATGTCAAATAAGAATGTGGAGACATCAAATTAATCATACACAAAAAAAGACAGTGTGGAGCCATCAGATAGTATCACTACCAAACTAGGTTTGATTTGAACAGTTAATAGACATGAAAGATTCTCTCTCCAATACCATGAGCTATCCAGTCCCTCAGTCCATTTTTTTTCAAGTCACATATTTATTTTGCAATTGGTCAGAAGAGCTCTTAAAACCTGTACTGCGAGAACAAAAAGTACTGTCATTTCAAACAATATTTCATGTAAAAAGACAAGAGCGAGTTCTGCTAGTGAACTGGAGAAAGGTTAACAGAAGTTAAGAAAAAATCTGTTTTAATATATAAACAAAGTTAATATTTGTTTATATAGTAAAGAAATATCCATCATATTTGCAAGCACTGTAATGCTGATGAACACAGAGAAACTTGGTGTACAATATTTATAAAACCTCAAATCTGAAAGTGACATGTTTCATTATACAAAGAATCTCTCTTCCATGTAAAAGCTAAATTCTGTTTTAACATACCCAGCACAACCCTACTAATGTCAGTGGGCTGCCCAGCGTGAAGTGAAGAGCGGAATGTTTCCCTGAAGCTATTTGTACACTGATTTCTAGTGTGGGCAGATAGGAACAGCATGTAAGAGGGCTTGGCTGTATTTTATGCTTGAGTTTGCTTTCATCTCTTCTTTAAAAAAAAAAAGAAAAAAGAGAGCAACAACTTCTAGAACCTTGTGCACAGTGTGTATACATCAACAAAACGGTCCCGTAATCCTATCATAAATAAATCAGAAAACATGTTATCCAGTAATTGCAAAATTGGCACTAAGAACAGGAACAATTCCTTTTTGATCACTAACAATGTGTCACTTACAAAGAGGCCAGTCCTTTAACAGAGACAAATCCGAGATGCCAAAGTTTAGCCTTTGACAGTCACTGTATGAACACTCTGCTAAGAGGAGATCTAGACAGAGTATGTGCAATATTAGGGAGGGGATGTGGCTATACCTCAGTGACAGAGCACAGTAATTCAGTAACGTATCGGTTTCATTTGTCCTTGTGAACAAATTAATTAATACAGGGAAAGCTTTGCATTGTAAGAACTCTAGTGAGCAGATTTCAAGTGACAAACATCAAGGAGATTATTTAAGCTTCCTTTCTGGTCTTTGTAAGACTAGCAAGGTTGTCAACATTTTCACTGTGGTAAAGTATAATATCTTGCTGAGATATATGTTTTAAGTACAGGAAATTCCTCAGAAGAGTGAAAATACTGTAGTGTAATAAATATTGACTTTTCCAGTTTATCCACCATACTGCAGGACAGAACAAGGATCTACAGAATACTACTAAGGCTTGATATACTGTGCCACACGTGCTACAGGACATAGGCACAGAGTGGGTGAGGGAAGAACGCCAGCATTTGCAATGAATCTTCAGTAAGTAAGGCTCTTGGGGGTGAAGTCTTAAAAGTGGTGCCAGGGATTTTGGCACATGACTCCATTGAGGTTAGTGTGGTTCACATAGTCAAATCCCTTCACTCTGCTCTAAATATTTACTTCTTATGCTGTTTTCATATATTATTTTTGCAGTTATATTTTGTTATAACAGTTTTACCTGGGGCCAGTTGCTTAGTCTTTCTGTGCCTCTATTCTCCCTCTGTAAAATAAGAATAATAATTTACCACTTTTCTAAAACACTTTGAAATCCTCCAATAAAAAGCACTATATAATGAGTACAAAGTACCATTAATATTTAGTCCATTAGTAATCCATAGGCAGTATGAAGCCATTCAGCTGTCCCTGCAGTAGGAAAGAAATGAATATTATGAATATTTAATATTCAATATTATTAATGTTGCCAACTCTCGCAATATTTGGAGTTTATCTTAAAGCCCAGCTCCTGTAGGCCTGTGAGAATCTCAGCTTTCTATTTTTTTTAAGTAAGTTTCTAGGGCTCATCTCTTCAGAGCAAAGCTTGAAAATGTGAACCAAATGTATCTGAAAGATTCACAAAACAGAAGGCAAATAAAAAGTACTCAACATTCACTATTTCTAAAAAGGAATCTCTTGATTTTTAGCCCATCTCCTGATTTTTGAATGCCCGGAGATTTCAGCACAGTGTTATAGTCATGTAGTAACCACAGTGTTACTGCAAGAGGATCAAAAAAATTCCCAAACCATTACAAAGCAACAAGCTAATAAGTTAATTGCAAAAAAGAAAATTTAAAAATCTTTTCCATCAAGATCTAAACAGTATGTGCAAGTCCAAAAGCAGTTACATTAAAACAATAAGGGGGTATCAACTCTAGAATAACCGTATCATAGCAGCAGCCAGGTCACAGCAGATGTTAATGACAGTGGTAAAAATGCCTAAGATCTGCCTCCAGTCAGGGCTTAGACCACTTCTCCCACCAATGCAGATGCACTGTTAGCGGCAGTGGCTGTTAAAGAGACTTGTTTTTCTAGTATAGATGATCCTTATGTGGGTGTCAGGTCACGAAAGTGCCCACTGGGTAGAGCTGGACCAAAAAGGCCATGCCTCCAGATGGTGCTGGAAAACAAAAATCTTTACTTAAAAAGAAAACAAATCAATCAGAAGTGTAACCCTGGCCCAAGCTGGGTAGGAGCTAGTATCAGGACCAGGAGTAAAGAACCCTCTACTCCAGAGCTAGTCCTTCCCTTCTCTTGGGACAACTTGGACACACTCTTCAATCCACCAAATGGTTGAACAGGCTGTTGACTGAGTCTTCCCTTTTCCTTGTAAGCATCTGGTCTCACTGTAGTCACCAGACTTGTGAGCCAGCTCCATTTAAGGATGGGGTGGTCCCTCTGGTCAGGGCAGTCATCTTTGTATCTTTTCCCCACTTGTTATTAATCCAACCAGAGGTTCTCCTTCCATGTCTGGCACTTTTGGCAGATGTTGTGGGACAGGGCCAATTTAAATTCTTATTGCCAGGAGAGATCACTTACCCATTCCTATCCTGACCTAGTGTGGTTTATATACCCCATCACAAGGTCACATTGGCAGGGACAACCTTTGGTCAATAATTCCCTAGGCTCACCAGAAGTTGCCTCCTTCTGACAGGCAGGCAACTGGGGAAGAAAACTCCCCTGGGAACAAACTGAATCCCAACTCCTCAACATGGCTCACAGACACTGACAGTGTCAAAACCCCATTCTCCTTCTGGGGTTCTCTTTTATGGTAAACTTTAAATAGATAAAATAATAATAAAAAAGCACTGTGGCTTCCTGAGGAGCAGGGTGTTTTTCACATTATTCAAGCAAGGTTTCCTCTCTAATCCTAGCCTTGTTCTTTTTGCTTCAGAGAAAGAGCACAAACCCTTTCATACTCTCAGACTGGTGCTATCTTGTCTGCCTGCCAGCTGACTGCCAAGTAACTCTGTTGTTCCATGCAGAGTCATAGACACTGACGTCTAGTCACGTGCCTTCTGTATTTTAGCTCCTTAGGTAGGAACACGTCAGTCACTTCTAAAACAAATCCAGTTTCATTTGGGTCCATGTTTATACCAAATGCCATGTGAATTAGCATTGACATCCTTTTTCTCTATGTGTCCATACTTCAGAACTCACACGATGTCAACAATGCAAGTGCAAAGTTTGGCGTTACTTCTACTGATGCCACTATGGGTACCTCCTGGATTCCATTATACATTTTGGTTGAGTTTTTGTTTTTGCTATATTCATTTTTATTAAATTTAAGGAAAAAATAGACGATTGGTACAAGCTAGTGTCATTTACATTTTACAATTCTGCCCTCTGCTGGATGGAATGCTATTGGCAGGCCTGCTCAAGTTATGTGTGTATGTGATCATGTTATCCTCTAATGGTTGCAACCTACAAAGGTTAAATCTTAAGGAAGGGGGAGGAGGAGATGAGAAAAGAGGCTACCTTTGATGATGCAATTCCACCAAACCTTGATGCCCCTCACCTGCCATGGGTACAAGTTAGTCTATATCACAATTTTGTCTGTTTTTCTCTTTAAAGGATTAGATTTTTTCATAAAACCTAGTTAGTGCGAGACTGTACAAAACTTGGAAGCCAGTAGAGGAAGTCAGGAAACTTCAATGAATAGAAAAATGAGAAAAACAGCTAATGGTGAAATTGTGTAGGGATAATTGGAGCTATGTTTTTGATTAGATGGGGTGTAGCTCTCTGTCATGCAATATCATAGAAATTTAATTAAAAATACATTTCAGACTATTCCTAGCCCCAGATTAAGCCATATTGACCAAAATATCTCAGCTTCATGTTGACATGATTATGGAGGGAGGGGCAGCCTGGAACATGTTTTATAGTTAGGTCCCAAAATTGCCAAATACTGAGTCTAGGGCCCAGAAGATAATTAGAAATCTAATGAATAAGCTATTTCACTGGAATAATATCTCAGCCCGGAGCGTTCACAGGGATTTAAATGTGACTACTTTTGGAGGGGTATTTTAAACACTAGCCCCCCAGCCAGTGCCCTCTGGCCCCTGCTGTCTCCCCAGGCTCCCCACTCATTCCCTCTGGTACTTCCCCCCCATCCCCATTTTGTCCCAAGCTCCTGTCTGTGCTCCCCAGAGAGGCTCCAAACTGGAGGCTGCGGGTGAGAAAGGGACGGAACGTAGCATGCTTCCCAGCATCCTCTCTGGCAGAGCTGTGCTACCACTCTGGCTTCCCTGCTATGGGCACCATTTAGCATGGCTCAGTGGGCACGCTAGTTGCAGTGCCTTTCCCAGGCACGTCCCTTCAGCTATACTCAGCCCGACTCCCACCTTCGCCGAAAGAGGGGAGAATGGGCTGGGTGGGAAGGAATCCCAGGGCAGGGAGCTGGGGCCGTACCTAGGGAGTGGTGGCAGAGATGACTATTGGAGAAGCCTGGCCCCTGCTTGTCCTCTCTTGTGCATGCCCCTGATCTCAGCTATGTAAGGCTGATCTCCTTTCTATTGCTTGCTCTATTTATTGCAGTTAATTGTACAGTGTCAGGCACATTTAATATATTCAAGAACTTTTTGTTCATTATCCATCAAGCTACGTAGTAGAAACCAATGTTAAAACTGAACAACTAAATAACACTGTTACAAACACGATATAGTCCTAGTTTAAAACCATTATTTTAGTGGGAAAAAAAAAGACTTGGTCTACACCTACACCTACTTAAGTCAGTGGCAAAACTCCCAGTGACTTCTAAGGCCCTGATCCTCCAATGGACCCAGTGCAGTCATATTTGTGGAATGGGTGATTGTGCCTTTAACTGATGCGCTTCCCAGACAGAGGGCCTGGGTGGGGCACTGCAAAGCTTGTGTTATTGTTACACACAGCCACACACAAAATAAAGCAGAGCTCCTGCAAGCACTTTAAGCACTCAGTCCCACGACCTCAGGGGGATTAGATACCTAACTCCCTTTGATTTCAGTGGTAATTAAGCACCTAACCGCCTTTGAGAATCTGGACCTGAGTGATCAGCGAACACCACAGTTTCCATATGCCCATGAAGTGTCCCTGAAGTCAATGGAAGGCTGCACTGCTACAGGCGTGTGCCAGTGGAGAATATGTTGCAGGATCAGTGTCTTAGAGCAGGGCTGGTACAAAACGTGCAGATAGTTGGACAATTTCAATTTCAACCTTATGCAACTTCAAAATAGCTGCATAAATCCCTCATACTCCAAGTCCCTGTCTGCATGCGGTCTCTGTATGGGGATGGCAATTCGAAGTAAAATTCAGGAGGAGCGGGTTCTTACATCAGCGATTTTTGCACTTGTAAACATCACAATATCACATACAATATGTGATGGGCCCCTCCTATTAAACATTATAAGTAAGGACTCCTGAAGTTATAAAGCTGTTAAAAAGAGGATGGTGACCAATTGTTCTCCATGTCCATTGAAGGTAGAACAAGAATTCATTGA
>ML675612.1:23997450-24135768 GCA_007922155.1 Mesoclemmys tuberculata | reverse complement strand
TGTGGATGTAACTGACTTCATTTGAGTTACTCCAGATTTACCTCAGTGTCAATGAAAGGAAAAATCTGGCCCACTATTTAAAAATTATAAATGAAAACAGTGCATTTTTAACTGCAGAAGAAATGCCAGCAGCACAGTTTTCCCCCACTGCTCTCATCTGTTTTGATTCAATCCTTGCAATCTGGATTTTCCATCACTATATTTTTCAAAAAACCTTTGTCTCCTTTATCTCCACATGCAATAATCTTTCTCACCACATGATTTCCTACAACTGCTAACAGAGTAATAATAATAATAATTTTTGATCTGAACTGAAAATCAAGCACTAAAATGAAGTCCCAGGGTTTTTCCTTGCAATTTAATTTATAAAACCTCCTGAATTGGACTTTCACAGCTGATGATATTAACTAGAGGCACCTCTGGGGTGAATTACAGCTTCTTATGTTCAGTTCAAGACTATGTATTGCCATAGTGATGCTTTTAACGTTACTATGTATAAAGACTGTGACAAATTTGGGATTTAAATCCTATAGATAGATACTTGTTTAAGATTGTGGCATCCAAACTTTGAAACACTAACCACCTTATTAGCAATTTACCAGATCCCTGAGAACCACACCTTTTTTGTGAATGCACTGATAAATGTTCATACTGTGGTGTATTGAAAAATGTGTTAAAATTACAAGCTATCAATTTGTTTATAAGGGGTTTCCAGATCCTGTTTGCAGGTGAGAGGGCTCCGCTGGAAGCATGCAATCTGGCAGCAGTCAGTCTGCAAAGATCAAGGTAGGATGAGTTGTGTCTTTCTGCTTTAGGAAGCAACTTGTTTTTTCTCTCTCTGTTTTTGGTTCTTATGTGTAAAGGCTCTAGATTTTACAAAGTGACAGTGTTATGTTGCAATGTTCCACCAAGAATATTGTACGTTTGTTTAATTTAATTTCTCTGTTTATATGCCATGAACATAACACATACCTTTGTTTATTAGAAACAAATACATGCAGTCCTGGTATCTACATGCACCTGCGTCTTCCTTGATAGATGTAGAGAAATTGCTTATTAGAGTTTAGTGGCAAAAAGAAACCCCTGCAGCTGATCATTTTTGGCTCAACCTGTTGTCGCAGGGACAGGGTATGTTTTAGGATTCTTCAGGCATCATTTGGTCCTTGGAATGCATATTGTGCACCCCTGATTTAAAAACTGCTATTAAACAAATAAAATAAAGGAAATTATTGCACATGCATTTCCTCCACCCTATAAAGAATCATGTGACTTCTTAAGAAGTTGTGCAGCAATGCTTCTGCTTTCTGACCACAAAAACCGTCATAATGACATTTACGCGATAGAGACTGGAGGAGATGTCAAAGTGAGAAAAATGCAAGATCCATTTTATTCTATGTGAAGCCTCTGATCTAGCACCATTTCCTATGTTGTCATTTGAGCTGGTTGAAATGTTTTCTACAAACAGATCTTTTAATATTGAAAAGTGAGTTTTGATAACAACCACAAAAAGTGTGGAGAAATTGATTTTTTGTCATAATTGTGTTTTTTTTCCAGCAAAATTTCTAGAGGAAAATTTTTGAATTTTTTTTTTAATTTTGCAAAATATCTTGTTTTGAAATTGTGGGGAACTTTATCTCCCTTTTTCCCACTGGAGAAAGGTGGGAGAAAAAGTAAAAATGTTAAAGAAAGTGGGGAAAAACTCCAGTGGAAAACAGGGGAGACAGACTTCCATATCCAAATTTCATAAATTAAATGAAAAATTTTGCCAAAATAAATTTTTAAATTGGTTTTTCACAAAATACCTTTTTTTTTAAACTAGCGATAGTCATCAGAACTCTAGCATGGATAGCAAATGACGTTATGTGACTGTAGCTACAATCAGGCACAAATGTTACTGTTTTGAATAGAACGATGTTTTAATAAGAGGTGAAGTGCAAAGGGAGTTCGGAGCAGATCAGATAACTGACTCCTCTTTGGCCTTCTTCCAGACTTCTGCTTCTGTACCAGTTCCTTCCTTTCTCCACATTCCCTCTCTGGCTCCCAAGCCTCACAGTTCACTCACTCTCTCTGTGGCTCACAACAGACCTTGCAATTTCCAACCAAATAGTGTAAGGCCCTCCAAAAGATTCTCAGCAATCACTAGAGAGCTTTCTGAGAGGCCTGCTATGAAGGGGGCCTGATATGCTGTTGCACTGAAATCATCAAAGGAACTCCAGCATATAGTGTTGGCCTCTGACAATACAGCCCAGTGAGTGCCCAGAGTTGGAACAGCTGGCTGTTTCTAGCAGCCACCTTGCTAGATTTCATGAGGGGGTCAACTGAATTTGGAAGTTTGTGAGGCAGGAATGTCACACAGAGAATGATGGACTCAGTTTGTGTCAGGAAAAGAACAAACACAGGTTCTACATGGTCCCTGTTAGCAAGGACCAAATGACTCCTTTCCTCCCTTGGCTGGCCAATGAATAGATAGAGCATCTAGTCCCATCAAGTGTTCCAAACATTAAGGTGGGTGGGTGGCAGTGGGGACTTGACTGAATCAAAGGAAACATTTCAAAATGTTTGGCTTTGAGTTGGGAACGAGCTGAAGAACAGCTTGAATTTTGGGGGGAAAATGATGGTATGCTTCAAAAAATGCCAGAATTTTAATTTAGCCTTTGTTATCTTCATTCAATACTCTCTCCTCCACCTTTATTTTTCAATCAACAGCAGTGAGAAGTTTAATCTCTTAACAATGCCTATACCTGACCACCTTGAGCACGAGGGATGACAAATCTCAGAATTTAGGGTTTTTTTCCTTTTATACTCAAGGTGTCTTGAGTGTGTTTTAAAAATAAAGGGTGATAAGAATACCAAGCGATACTCTGAGGCCAGAAAGAGGCATCTGGGTATTGTGGACGCCTGTACTCTATGAATATGTAGACCAGCTATATTAGATAGAGAAGTAATCAGAAGGCAATAACTGCATTCTACAAAAGTATGACATTAGCAGACAAACTTATCATTCAAATGCTTATCAGTCATAGCCAGCAGATAATGTTATATATGCACAGATGTGACAGAATACAAGTTCCATAACAGTACTAAGATGCTTATGGTCTGTATGAGCCATCTACTTTACTTAATCAAATGACTATATTACAAACAAACTCAAAATATTTTTGAGTCATCTGCAGATGTTCTCTAACAAGAGAACACTGTTTGTTTATATTTGCATAAGGTTTCACCTTAGATAGCTAAAATAACTCTTAACTGGTACCTGTTATACTCAGATGGCCCTGGGACTGCTTCCTTTTAGCAAGCAAAAATGCATTCCTTGGACTTGAACCCCAGACCACCACTTTATGCACACTAAATAGTGTATGATAGCAGGGCTAATAGCTAGTTCCTGAAACATCACTTCTCTGAAACTCCGTTATTTAAATAACAAATATCACAAGATCTTTTTTAGAGGATAAGGCAATAAGCCACTTTATTGTGAATACAAAAATGTGGTAAATAGTGTCAATAGCGCAAATACCAGGAAAACAGTATTAACACTGTAACAATATTAACATTGTGCTGTACTTAGTGATTGCAAATACAGAGACTTTTGTTAACAAAGTATACTTCATCGACACGTTTTGGTACCTTCATTCACACTCATACACACAGAGAGGTATATACAGACAGAGAGACAGACAAACATACATAGGGGTCTCGCAGACGTTATATTTACTAGCCTCTTGGTGCTTGTGGTAGTCACTGGCCAGGTGAGGACCAAGGTTCTGCCGATGCGCACTGGTACTCCTGGATGGTGTGATGTTGTAGACCTGAGCCTCCAGCCTTCATTTTTCTGTCCCATTTTATAGGAAAAAGATTCCATGTAAGTCTATTGGTTTTTGCTCTGTGATGCTGCATCTGCATTTGGTGTGATCCTTAATCATCCACATGTTGCAAGCCCCATCAGATTTTGTTCTTTGAAGTGGGCTGACTCCAGAGTTATTAGGCTGGACTCCTCGCCCGCCAGTTGAGTGGTAAAAGTTATTATTTTAGCTCCTTTCTTCCTCCCTCAAACATTTGAGATGAGGCTGGTGTTTTCTGCATCATGTTTTGACATCCCTTACTTAGAACAATTGTTTGATCACTCTTCCTGTCTACACCCACCTCAATGCTCAGCCATTCACATTTCAATCACTCAGTGCCAACTCGTAGCTGAAGAATTTACATATTTTTTTAAAGCAAACATTATTTTATTTTTGCTAGCATCTTTCACAATTAGGAAGGTATATTACATTTCACAGTGTGGCTTCTTATACTTAAAACAGGATTTTTACAAATATTCTGAAAGTGGGAAAAATTAAGAGATAAAATTGTCAGTGGAGTGGTTTTACAAACAATAATAGCTTAGACAAAAACCTGGGGTCTCTTGTTCCAATGATATGCAGTAAATGGATATTTAAAAAAAAAGAAACATTCCAAAGGGTAGAACAATAAAAGTTAGTTGAGGTTTTAGCTTTTGATTAAAGTTACAATGTATTAGGCTGAAGTGCATCTTGGTAGGAAGAGGGGGGTGTGTGTGTGTGTGTTTGTGGCACTGTTCTTTCATGTATTTCATAAAAACAGGATTGGGCCAACACACCTTTAGATCGTTTCCTCTGACACACAAGGGAGAAGCAAGTAGCAGGTTGTTGCCAAATGTGATAATTTTCTAATAGTAGGAATGTTGGTGTGAGGAATTTGGGTTACTGTCCTGTCCCTCAATTTACTCAGTTTGCGAATGTTTTAAATGGCAGCTTATCACTGAAGTTTTACTATGTTGAAAGATATTCAGGAATATATAAGGGAGTGCTGAGTGGTACACAGTTTCCCCATTCTACAAATATTTTTTAGATTTAATTTTTTTCCCATCTCAAATTGGGGGCAAAATATAAAAATCTCAAACATTTTTATGAATCCAATATGTGAAAAAAGTTGTTTTGGATCAATAAAGACATTTTGTTTCAATAATTTTAAAATGTTTTGATTTCAGCCATTTTAAAGTTTTTTACTATAATTAACTTAAACTTTCAAACAAAGTCATTACAATTTGGAAAAACGGATTTTGTTTTAAAAAAAGTCAAAATGATATATTTCAGCAATTTCAAAACTTAGTTTTTGAGTCAAAAAACTTGTCAGAACCAACCCTTTCCAATGAAAAGTCTCAGTTTTGAGTATTTTCTGGTGAAAAAAAGTTTTGGCAAAAAGTTCCTGATCAGCAATACCATTAGGCAACTATTTTCTTCAAATGTATGTATTTTCACTGTGTTATTTCTTTCCCATCTAGGAGTAGTCCTTTTTTGTTTCCTGAGACTGATGTAAAGTGGAAGACACTCAGGGTATAAAACAATTCCATTTCTCATCACATAATTGCATGAGCACAAGCACAGTGGATATCCGCCTGACACATCAGGAGAACCACTCTCCTTAGTAACTCAAAAGAAGTGGTCCACCATTAGAATAACAATCTCACTGAGAATGTTATATTCACAATGAGAACTGGATTTGCTGCACTCAACTATCCAGTATCCATGCCAAAAGGTAAAAGCGAAGAGCATGTTGATTGGAAGTGAAAGAATCTCAAAAGATTCAGAGTTCAGCATCAGCTTGCATAAGCATAATCTGAACCTCCCGAGTTGCAAAATTGGCTGGAAATCTTGAGAGAACAAGCCATCTCATCAGAAACATCACAATCAGCCATCGTAGTACAGTATATAGTATATTACGATTTCTGGTCCAAAATAAAGTAGTAAAGAGGTGGGAAAATGATAAATAATGGAAAAACAAAACAAAAATCCCAACAATCTACATTTCTTGAACTTAGTCTGCCTTCTGTGATGAGAATCTGTTTGGAGCAGATTGTCTATTTTAGGCAGAAGAGTCACTGACCTTTTATGGTCAAAATTGGCAAAACTTGTTAAGTATGCATAAGCTAGGTAGAAAAGAGGAAGCAAGAGAGCTTTCAGTTTACTCAAATGAACTTCCCTACAAAGTAAAGTATTAGAGCAAAGCATATACTAGAATGTCCCTACACAAATACAAAGGGTCATGAGAAACATGCATAAAAGGTGGTTAGTGATGTTAAATGATGGAATTTATGAAATTTTAATCAAGTCCAGTGGCTCTCAACCTTTCCAGACTACTGTCTCCCTTTCAGGAGCTGATTTATCTTGGGTATCTCCAAGTTTCACTTCACTTAAAAACTACTTGCTTACAAAATCAGACAAAAATACAAAAGTGCCACAGCACACTATTACTGAAAAATTGTGTACTTTCACATGTGCACAGTATAATTATAAAATAAATCAACTGGAGTATAAATATTGTATTTATATTTCCATGTATAGTTTATAGAGCAGTATAAACAAGTCATTGTCTGTATGAAATTTTAGTTTGTACTGTCTTCACAAGTGCTTTTTATGTAGCCTCTTCTAAAACTAGGGAAATAGCTAGATGAACTGACGTACCCCCTTGGAAGACCTCTGTGTACTCCCAGGGGATGTGGTTGAGAACCACTGATCTAGTGGGCAGAATAGAAACATTTGCTTATCAGAACTTGAATATCAATATAGAGGAATTGATCTATATGTAAGTCCAGTGGCCTGATGTGCTAAGTAAGGAGCTCTGTGTATCTGTTATTAGATATAGTGTACCTGTGTTTTCCCAAACTGATTCTGTGTTCCCTTTCCCACTAATGAAGTTTTTCATATTTCATATAAAGACTCAATGCTGGAGTGCGGGGAAGTAGTGCCTATTAAGTTTGTTGAGGTAAGGTACTATTTAGTGATCCCAGAAATTCTGGGTGGGAGCTTGAGTTGGTGGTATTTGTTAGCTTAAGACAGATCCCTTGCTGCTAACAGCATCTGGTAGAGGGGTTAGAGATGTAAAAGTGAGAGAAAAAGAAGAGGTGGAGAGATGTTGCTGTATGTTGTAATAATTACATCAGCAATTTGCAATTCAGGAAGCAAGAGTGAAGTGGTGAAAAATCTTTCTACTGTACAAGGCGTAATGACAGGAGTACTTGAAGAGAGAAAGGACAAAACATTAATGGGCCAGTTTCTGAAGTGATCTAAACCACAATATACCATATTCATAGAGGATTTTAACATACTGGTTGATCACAGGATGATTATGAGCCGCCAATGCGATGTGGGCATGGAAAAAAAAGCGTATGCAGTCTTTGGATGCATCAGACAAGGTATGTTCAGTAGAGATAGGGAGATATTAGTACCATTATACAAGGCGCTGGTGAAGCCTTATCTGGAATATTGTGTGCAGTTCTGGTCTCCCATGTTTAGGAAAGTTGAATTCAAACTGGAATAGGTGTAGAGAAGGGTTACTAGGATGATCTGAGGAATGGAAAACCTGCCTTATGAGAGGAGACTCAAAGAGCTTGGCTTGCTTAGTCTAAACAAAAGAAGGCTGAAGGGAGATAATATTTCTCCCTATAAATACATCAGAGGGATGCATGCCAGGGAGGGAGAGGAATTATTTAAGTTCAGCGCCAGTGTGGACACAAGAACAAATGGATATAAACTGGCCATCAGGACGTTTAAACTTGAAATTAGATGAAGGCTTCTAACCATCAGAGAAGCGAAGTTCTGGAACAGCCTTCAATGGGAGCAGTGGGGCAAAAAACCTAGCTGGCTTCAAGACTGATCTTGATAAATTTATGGAGGGGATGGTGTGATGGGACAGCCTAATTTGGCAATTAACTGCTCTTTGACTACTAGCAGTAGACATGCAGTAAATATGCCCAGTGTTCGAGGGGGTATGTTCTGAGTTACTACAGAGAATTATTTCTGGGTGTCTGGCTGCTGTCTTGCCCACATATTCAGGATTTAGTTTATCACTATATTTGGGGTTGGGAAGGACTTTCCATCCTGGGCAGATTGGCAGAGGCCCTGGGGGGTCTTTTGCCTTCCTCTGCATCATGGGGCACAGGTCACTGGCTGGTGGATTCTCTGTACCTTCAAGTCTTTAAACCATCAATAACTCAGTCATAGGTTAGGGGTCTGTTACAGGTGTGAGTGGATTAGGTTCTGTGGCCTGCATTGTGCAGGAGATCAGATTAGATGTTCATCATGGTCCCTTCTGGTTTTAAAGTCTATGAGTCTATAACTGCTTATGTGTCAATTTCCAAACATGCATCAGCAATTTCTAAATTAGGTAGGCAGCAAGAACTAATGCAAAAATACCTAATGAGATTCGAAAAACAACCAACCTATCAAGATTACCCCAACCAGCACTGAAGTATCTGTACTTAGAAGTTGTACAATAAAAGATATTATCTCATGTATTTGTCCCTTTCAAAAACACTGGATGCATTGGGGAGGGGGGGAAGAAATGGTCTGAAATGCACAAATACAAAATGTGAGGAGATAACTGGGAAGCAGTACATTTGAGAAAGACCCCAGCATAGTATGGCTTGTGAGTGGTTTATGTTGTTTTACACCCACCCTAGGCCACTAAAGGGGGCTTACAACTCAAGTCCCAGGTGTAGATGGGTAATTCTGGTCCAACATGTTCAAAAGTAGCATTATTTTTCAACAAAAAGTTTCCTACTTCTGTATTTCAGGAGGGAAATCTTTCTTTCTTTGTAATATGATGGAATTGAAGGCTCAGACTTTCTGAGATAATAGTAACTAGAGAGCTGTGATTCATCCTCTTGGTTTCCTGTTCAGAATCGTATGTACTGACATTTGTGAAAGGCAAATTTCTCACCCTTACAATGTATGAAACTACGGAATATATTTTATAAGTGAGCTTCAGCTATAGTAGGCTACTTGTAAAGAAAACAAAAGAAAGTTTGTGCCTTAAGACTGAACAACTGTCTTTTTTTTTAAAAAGCAAGTAAATAAAATATACAATGTTACTGCTACAAAATTAGTGATAGATTGCAGGTACATGCTCAGATAGATTAGAGGAGAATTCTCACCATATAAAGTATGTAGACATGAGGGAAAGAAGAATGATCTTCTAGTTAAGACACTGGATTGTAAAATGGAGACAACACTTCCTTTCCTTACAGGGGTGTTGTGAGGATAAATTCATTCAGGTTTGTGGGGCACTTAAATATTATAGTAATGAGGTCATGTAAATAGATAATATTATTGTATATTCCTGGGAATTCAACCCTTTCTAAAAAGGACATAGCATTTGACAATACCCGGGAATACAGCAGGACTACCAATATAAGATCTAGGGTGTGGAACATTTCTATGGAATACTGCACTTTAAGTTTAAAGATTTTAAATTTCCAAGAATTAAACAATTGTATTACTGCCCTTATAAAAATATGAATACAGTATTCTAAAAATAGTGCGCCAAACCACTAAAACTTACAATAGGTATTACTATAGTATTTTTAATAAGGAAGTATTTTTTTCCAGTTTTTATTTAGCTGTATTTAAGGGACCAAACGTTTTGTGCAGTGACTAAATATATGCAACTCCACTAATAGGAATTTCATTCCGTTTGATAAATGTTGCTTCACTGGTTACATGCATGTAACTAAGAAAAAAAACATACATCGCTTTGTTCAGTGTTACTAAGGGCCCCATCCTGGATTTCTTGTATGTCTAAGATTTCCATTGAAGTTAATGGAACATTGAATATTCAATAGTAAAGCCTTAATTATGCAATTGTAACAAGTCTTAGTTCAAGAGTTTTCTAAAGTAAACCACCAGCCAGAAGAGGAATAGGCTATCATGATTTGACAAGTGATAACATAGTATCACATCTTGTTGTACTTGAAAAGTTTAATAAAAAGAGAATTATAAAAACCCCATTAAAATGACACACACTCAGCCCACACACAGGATACTTAATAAAGCAGATTTCAAGCTAGTGTTTGATATTCTAGTTCAACACAACTACCATTCATTTTTATTGTTATTAAAAATGATACAAAGGCAAACATTCCACATTTTTCCTCTACATGAGGTTCTTGCAAATACCTTCCTCCACCAAAAAGATAGCACAGAAGGAAGCTGAATGGTAAGTAGAGACATCTAGTAGCAAGAATGGTTTGTGATCATGACTGCAAAGTCAAGGCACAGACGTGGATTTAATATCCCAACAATACACAGAGGAACATAATCATTCGTGCTATGCTTTCCTCGTAGGTAGTTTCTCTTTCAGAGAAGGACACTACAGAAAGTTTGTGCTGCTACAGCTCTACAACAGGTCCAGCCACAGAAAAAGCAATATGCAGATCATTAGAGACAGGCCCGAGCCTCAAAATTCAGATCCACATGTGAACTTTCAAAGTACAAGGAAGTGTTTGGATCTGGGATTTTGATTAATCCCATCAGAGAGAGAAGGTGACAGCTGAAAATCAGGCTTGCTCAAAGCCCTGGGATGGTGGGGAGAGCTAGATCCAGAATTTGGGGTGGAGAGTGCATCCATATTTACAAATTATCTAGATTGTGCCCCGCCCTGCATAAGTGCATAAAGAAAAAAAGAGGCTGCAAGAAGCCTTCATGTCTTTTACCCTGCATGGTCGTTGGGCATAGCAGCAGTCCCTGTGCTCCGATAATGCTGGGAGGGGTGAGGTGTGGGGCAGAGTTATGGGCCGGAGACCTTGCCCTAGACAGCGCAGCCTGCCACATGCAAAGGGAGCACACGCTGAAGCCAGTCAAAAGCGTTGCAATGGCTGTACTGCAGGAAGCACTGAGTCCACACCTCCAGGCACTCCTACCATAAAGCCCTCGCTCTGCAGTTCCTTATGTGCCAGGTCTGAAGCTCTCATTCTTTCTCTATCAGAACTGTAATAATTTAACCCAGCAACAACTCCTCTTCCCCCCAAATTCCCATCCCAACCAATAACAAACCAGACCCCTTTTCACCCCCAAATCCAGTGGGTTTCGAGCTGACCCAGATCCATGTGCAGAGGTGAGCCTGTGGCTGTCTTTAGTTTAAATTAAATAAATGAAACCAAAATGCTCCATTTCCAGCAGTTGAAGAATTTTAAAAGGAGGGCGGTGACTTCAGCCAAGAGTACAGCCAAGCTTTGCATCTGGCCACACACAGTGCCCAAGTCTAGACGGATTGGCCCAGACATCGCCACAGCCACATGTTTTCAAATTAAATTAGACCTCCTGATCAAAGAACTGGGATCACTTAAGCTTGCCATAACTTCTTAATTATGCCTCTTATTATCTGATAGGAGAAAGACTTAACACAGTGATATTAAATAACTTCATCTCTGGGTTAAAAAGAGTGGCTTATGCTGGAGGAGCAATACAGAAAAGCAACACATTTTATACAAACTTTTGCACAAAAATGTGAGCGTGCTGCAACTAGGCAAACAGGTAGTCATGCACATGGACCAGCATCCTGTTTAAAAAACACTGCAGCAATCCACTAAGGGGAAAAATCCGTTGTTGGATAGAAATAAGCAAACACAGTAGCTGACCTATCATATGAAAGGTTTTCTTGTGACTCTGAGCAGCAATGAAGCCCTTCCCACCCAGTGTGTTATTTAATATCACTTGTTTCTGCCTTAATCAGGAGAGCAATGAACATTTCATTGTGAAAATATTTACAGTGTTGAAATGAAATTCTCATGTGAAGACTCAGACTTTAAAGCCAAGGAGGGGCCATTGTGATCATCTAGTCTCTCCTCCTGCACATTGCAGACCACAGAACCTCACCCCCCACTCCTGCATTAGCTTATGAGTGAGTTACTGAAGTTCTCAAAGCCTGGTTTAAAGACTTCAGGTTTCAGAGAATCCATCATGTCTGTAGTTCAAACCAGCAAATCACCTGTGCCTGACACTGCAGAGGAAGGTGAAAAAACCCAGACAATGAAAGGTGGTTGAGGGGGAAGGGAAGTTATGCTCATCCTCACAAATCAGATCTGTTGAGGGTTCTTCCTCCCACGAAACAGAGACAACTTTGGGAACGGGTGCCCTGTCCCTCCTGCAGGGAGGAGAGTTCTGTGTATGTGTAAGGACAGACAGCAGTAGAGCGACGCACCCTATGAACTTTTAGTGCACGGTAGCAGGGTATGGACAATTAGCGTGCAGTGGGCTAGTGTGAGGTAGATTTATGCTCCAGCTGACTACACACTAACTCTCTGTTTAAGCAAGTCCTCACCTTAAAGGCTCACTTTTACCTATTTACCTCATTGAAATACACAGGCTGAATTACACAGGTAATTGTGATTCCACACAATCAGTGGAAGTTATTCTTATTTCTCCTTTACCAGGCCCAAGGCCCATATCATGGTAGCCCCCACCCTCACCCCCGCCATGCTAGGCACTGTATAGACACACCGGAAGACACAGTATCAGCCCTGAAGAGCTCATAAACTAAAGACAGCATGGGGAGAATGAGGTCCCACAGTGTATACAAATGGTTATGTAAAAATATACCTTTCATTTTTGCAGGAGGCTTCGTATGATATAAGTATCAACCATCTGTGATTGCCCAAAGCCTAACTAACATTCATTGGTTGATTGCTGGTAGATGTCATAAGATAGATGGGTCTTGAGAAAGTGATTTGAAGGAGAAGAAAGACATGGCCTTGTGGACCAGTTCTATCTTTAAGGGGGCATGGTTGAAAGCCTAAAGAAGTCAGTGAGGCACCACATGGGCATGGGTCTGCGTACAGGCAGAAACTGCAGGACTGTGTCAAAGAAAGAACATCGTAGCCTCTGATCAAATTCATAATGTAAGGACCCCGTCTTTCCTTGTTTAGTGAAGCACAGGCATTTCTGGTCAGTTAGAAATAACACCTCCAAGTAAGCAAGTTTCCAGGAAAAACACCCAGCACATGTGTTGCTTACTCTAAATAACCATCTTGAATGGACTGTATCCCCAGAAGACAGAGAGGGAATCTTCCTACAATTGAAGGTGTAGTACATGGAAAACCAAATCATAACATTTCCTTTATAATGACATAGCTACACCCTACCAGATACAAATGGCAATCACAGGGATTGAGTTCAATCTGTCTCTAAATTAAATAAAACTATGGATCTAGCCTCTGCTCAGAGCTGTACTCCTAGTTTTGGCACTGTGGAACTAAAATATATCCCTGGACACTTTTGTAAGTGGTTCTTCCCCACTCACAAGTGGAACAGGGAGTCCCAAAGACCCTTCTCTTGGGGAAAGGAAAACAACCAAACCACAATATTTTTTACACACGCACGCACACACACACACACACACGTGTATCAGGAGTGTGGCCAGCACCACTGGTATGAACTTGCTGAGGTCCAGAATTTAGCACAAAACAACCTCCACCCTCCTAAAACCCCACTCATTGGTCCAATTAGACTCAGTGATAGTAGGGTTAGTGGAGTGTCAGGATGGCTCTGCTCCTCCCACCTGCTCCAATCCAGAGAAGTCCACTCAACTAAGTTCCGCTCTGATGTGTGCATACCTGGTCTAGGTCTGTGACATCAGCTCTTCCACCTTTGGTCTAGTCAGTCCTCTTTACCTGCTGAGGCTCTGTGAAGCTAGCTCTGTCTTGCTGCTTGTCTGGTCAGTCCTCACTGCAAAGCCAGCTCTGCACTGCTCTTGCTGGTTCAGTTTGATCCTGCAGGATCCATGGCTCAGAGTCTCCAGATGGGGAATCCAGAGCAAAATAGCATCCTTAGACAGTGTGCCCGCTCTCTGGAATAGTGCTCCTAACCTCGAAAGCAAAACCATTTACCTTCTCCTTGATGAACTCGAATCCTTCCCCCACCAGAATCCACTGCCTGAGAAGGCGTGCTGACCATTTACTCCAGGCACTTCTGCACAATTCCTATGTCCTTTCGTCAACACAGTTATAGGAACAATCGTTATATAGTCAAATTCCAACTACAGCAAAAAACACAGTTTGTGTAACAGTGGGTAAGCAATATTATATTGCACATAAATGAGCAGTCCAGAGTTGTTGTTTTTTTTCCAGTAAAAGCAGCAGATACTTCCCTTCTTTTCAGCGTTCTAGCTCTAGGGCCAACACAGACGGAAAGCAATAAGAAAAATTATTTTCCCATTTATTTCTGTTCCTTTTTCACTCTGTGTATGTTTCTGCAAATGAGGTAAAAGGAAATTAGACAAGTTCAGATCCTTAACTGTACAGTTGTGCTTTGTGAATGCTTTACCATTGTAATGAAACAACAGAACTCATAACAAAATAAAAGCCAATGCTAGTCTTTATTTAAACAATTATCTGGGTGTCCCAGAATTTGGTGACTTGGCTCTCTCCCAAGAAATAACTGGGAACAAATATTTTCCTCCAACTCCAATGGCACCTCTAATTTTGGGGTTCCCTAGGCAACTGTGCATCTCATCCAGCCTGCCATCCAGCCTTGACAACTTGTAAAACAAGTGAACTTTTTAGCATTTCATAAAATTACACATCAGGTCTTCATTTCTGACGTATGGCAAGTACATTTTAAGGGATTAGAAGTTGACTGTATGTGGGTTAATTATTACATTCATTCTCTGAGATTAAAATATGTTCAGACATGTCAGAACAACATGGCTTAAAAATGAAGTGCCTGTGATAGGAAACACCATTGTGACAGGCAGATGGATCTGATCACAGAACAGTAGTTTAATGAGGTGATATGACACGACCACCATGTACTTCACCATCATGTTGAGCATTTGTCCCAAACATTTTACCACAGTTATGTTTATAACAGAGTTCAGTTATGGCTCAGGGATAGGTTTAGCATTGTGTAAATGACAAACTGCACGGATGTTATTTATCAGTGGGTTAGCAACTAATACTGGGAGGCCTGGCTTCATTACTCTGTACATCTGGATATGCCAAAGGCCTAAAGACAGGATTGTAGCATGTAGTGGGTTTACTTTTGACTTGCTTACAGAAAACCAAACTTCTTCTTGAGATTAGCCAGGATTTAGTACTGCAGAAATAAAAGCCCATTCTGAGTTGGGAAAAGACTTTGATGCAATTTCTGGTTCTATGGCCTCTGGAAAAAGGAGACTAGGGTTCTATTCCCAGGTTTGCCACTGACTTATCATTAGAGCTAGGTGAAATTTTTTTTTGCATGAATACTTTATTTGTGAAAAACTGCAGTCTCAGGTTGACTGATATTTTCAAACTTGTGTTGAGTTCACCTAGTAGTTTTGACTGAACCAGAAAAGTCAAAACATTACATTTTGATTTGACCCCAAAAATTTAACTTGGACCTTTAGGCGTTTTGACAAAAGTAAAGGCATTAAACATTCTGATTCAGTCTAACTTAAATGATTTTTTGACTTATTGATTTGCAAACAATTTAGAAAAGCCTTGTTTTTGGTTCAACTCAAAACAACATTTTTTGGGGAGTTTTTGAAATTGTCAGAGAACCAAAATACCCAGTATTTGCCCAGCCCAGCACTACTTGCAAAATGCCCTTGGGCAAACTGCTTATCCTTTCTATGCTTCATTTTCTCCATCTGAATAATAAGGATTGAAGTAGCCACATTTATAAAGCACAAGTGCGAAGTACTCTTGTCTCTCCTTCTGATACCTGCGCTCTATTCCTGACCCCACCATTACGTTTCTGCTGAGCAATAGCAAATGTTTGGGGCCTTGCAGGTTGGCTTGCCAGGGAAGGAGAAATCCGTGACATTGGGCCTGGATATATTCTGTGTGTAACTTGCTTTATTTCTACATATACACTAATCCTGGAAGAGAGGCAGTCACAAACAACATGCAGGCAATCCCCTCTTCTGGGACACTCACCTCACACACCAGGAAGCTACTCTGAACCAAGGACTGCTTCCAAGTATGGAGAATAAAGCAAAAAGCAAAGTATCTGCTCAAAAAGACAACTGCATAGCTAAAACTAACAAGAATACTGTGTTTCTTCAAAGCCTAAAAACTTGCTCACATACTAAGCAAAAAAACCCTAAAAAAACCCCTTGTAAAGCTGTACATAACAGCACCATATGATGACTCCTGTCGTAACAGTACTATTGTTTATTTAGTTAAGGTTTTTGGAGTGTCTTAATTACAAATTTGTGACCCAATTCGCCACTCCTGCAGATGTGAGCCACTCCCATTTGACTTCTTTGGGAAATGTGTGTATCCCATAAAGGAAGAACAGGATCCCAGAGTTTTAATATGCATATTAACATAGAAAGGACATTTTAATGAACTTTGAATATAATCCTACAAAGTTTATGGCTATAAGGTATTTCTTTAATCTTATGATGTGGGGCCTGGCTGAACAGAGAAATGAGACTGTCCTGGAGTTCCTATTTCCAGCTTGGTTGAGAGACATAATCAAATACATCCTTGGCATATGAAGTCAATGGGAGTTATGCCACTTATGCTAGAAATGAATTTAGGCCATTGGCTCTTTTTCATTTTGTTGATGAATGCCCAAAACATCCAATCACCAAAACCTTTCAAATAAAGACAATTCAGTGATCAGTAAAGCAAGTAAATCTCTGCCACAGGAGTATTTTATATAGCTTAATTCCTCCACTACAAGTATGAAATACTTCTACTAATTTACTGTGAGGTTCAGGCAGAACTGCGAAAGAAGAGCTACACTGTTGAAAAATCTGAGCTTCCTAACTGGAAGTTTTGAGCTGTCACTCTTTAATGACATCACCATAAAGCAAAAGGAGTAGGTAATGCAAACAGTGACTCTCCCTTTTTCACCCCCTGGAAATGGATTTTAATATAAGATGATCTGAGTCTGGGTATTCAAGTCAGTGTACTGGAACATTTGCAGAACTATAAGCTTTGCTGCTCTTGTTCAGATAATTGTCTGGTTTATGTCACTTGAAGCTCTAAGTTCAACAAATGTTCTGGTTTTGCTTTACAGAATGTTCTTTGCATCCTGTCAAGTGATGTTTGTTTCCACGGTGATGCCAATTTCTGTCAAGTGATGTAATGCACTGCAAAGAGGGGCAAATAAAAATGTAAAAATATTTATTCCACTTCGGAGTGCAACGAATCAAGCCTTTGGAAGGCTGAAACTGGTAAAAAAAAAACCAACCCCAAAATAACCAACCATTGCTGTTAAGGGTGGATGAAGTGGTTCTGTCAAATTAAGAAGCCAAGTAGTCCCAAACTTAAGCCCATCCTTCAGGCTGAACTGGCCTTGTTTAATGGTTCCAGAAATTTGGGTTAGAGACTCCATCTTCCTCTCAATACCACGCCTCTACCTTCCAATCTCACCTTTCTCCTTACCTACTGCGAGGGATAAACCCAGGTCTTGATAAACTCTCTGTGATGTTGGAGTTTCTTCTTTTGAGGCAGCTAGACAGACTGCTCTCCCACAATGACATTTGCTCTTAAGAGGGAAGTTTAGAGGTTTGCTTCCTCAGTCCATTCTAGTTTCATCCTGTTGGGACAGCCAGGTTCCTGGCTTCATTGTGGTGCTAGCCCAGAGCCAGTAAGCTCTCTGCTTGATCTCATTAATCTGAGTAGTGGTACTAAATCCCAGGGTCAGACCAGATTTTAGTTTAGGTAACAAACTGTGGAGAAAATTTTGTCTCTGCAGAATGTAATTACATACAAGCCTGTTAACTCTTCTACTTGAGCAGCCAGTCAAAGTTCAGGGCTTGTGGGTTGTTTCTGTTAGGAAGAGAAATTGATGATAAAGTCAGGCCTCTTTGGTGTAATCCTGTCAGGATGTACAAAGTCTCATTTTCCTGAACACGGCAAGAATAAAACTACAGGAAATAACTGCTTTGCTCATGCCAGCGTCAGCCAGCACTCAGACAAAAAGTTCTCTCTCTAAGCTGTTCACTGGACTGCAGTTCAGTTCTTGTTCAGGATGCAACAAACTCATGTGTGCAAACTCACAGGAGCAAATTCACATGTGCCTTTGTTTTGGGTGGTGACATTTGCCTTATTTTGGTTTGAGTTTCCTATTGTTTCTTATATTTATCCCAAGTGAAGAGCAGTTGTTACACTTACCCATTTTAATGAGGTTTAGCTCAACTTATAACACATTATTCTTCTTCACTGTAATGCCCTGTTGTTGCTGAGTGCTGTTAAGTAGCTGTTGCACCTCATGCCAGAGTTATTTCGGTGGTGGGAGAGTAGATTTCTGTTCATAATTTATAAAGGCCTTTGGGATCTTTTTAAACACGATACCATATAACCGCAAGATTTAATGATAAAATTTTAATATCAGGCACTATTTATTACAAATCAGAGCTGTGGTTAGAGAGTTTGGAGAAGCTCCTTTCCTCTCCCATCGTAAATGGGAAGAACGGATATTCATTCCTTTTTGTGGTTAAAAGGAAATAGGCCCACAACTTTGGTGAAACACATTACAGTGGCATCGTCTTGCTTTAGAAGGCTAATACAAACACAAATAAGCACACACAAGCCTCCCCTCTTGCAGGCAGGGTAGTTCAGCCTGCTGGCTTAACCCAAAAAAGTCCTTCCCTTTCAGCTTAAAGTCCTCAGACCTTCATGCATTGGTTAGAAGCTCACAAACAGTCTCTTACCAAAGGACTTCTTTGGAGAAGAAGCACAGATAGTCAGTGTTCCCTCCCTCTTTTTCTCCCCCGACGTCTTTCTCCAGTCTCTAGTTTTCTTATCCAAAACACCACTCCTTCCTCCGGGTACTTTCCCTAGCTGTTCTTTTAGGCTTGTTCCTGAGCCCTTTGTCTTGAGAGACCCAGCAGCAAGTGCTATTCCCTTCTGGAAGAGAGACACACAACTCGTTTGATCTCGTCCCTGGTTTCTGTCTTACAAGGTGAAAGGGAACTCATATCACATCCTCTTTCCCTGCATGTATTACTGCCCAATCTATATTTTCTCTGCTCCCTGGGAACTACAAGTGCCTGAATATCTAAGTTCCGGGTGGACTCTAGAACAAGGTCAGAATTGGACCCAAAACCCCTTAAAAGGACATGCTTATAATGGATATGTTATCAGATCCTATTGTTGGAACATTACAGTATTAGAATTTTTTAAGTGTTAATGTAAGCAACCCTAGATTCTAGAGATGGAATGACTTATTAGGTTCTCTAATCCATGTCTCTGCCAGTGCAGCACTGCTGTCTGCGGAATCCTCAAATGACCTGGAAGATTTTAGCACTCTGAGTTAATGCTCATCCCTGGCTCTTTGCCAAATAATGAAACCATTTATAGGGAAGACTTATTGCTTTCTCCCCAACCCCTCATACCTCCCCCCCGCCATGAATTATGTCTTCATCACAGTTAAATTCCGCTTACCAATCATTTTTAAATCATATGATTAAAAAACTGACAGTCTGACCTGATCAAAACCAATGTCACCCATAATCCAGAAAGATGAAAGGCAATAATAATAGTGGTTGAACATGACATAACTTTAATTATAACAAGGCATGGGGATAATGTGAGCAGGTTATTAATTAGACAGTCATGCAATATGCAGTGCTGCATATCAAGGCAAAGATAAGTACAAATAAAAGTTACTAGAAACCAGCTTTGTTTAGAGAAATGATGGGATTGGGGCATGTCAAAATAAACCATAAAATCCACGGTGATTTAAAGAACAGAGTTTTCCAACTGGCTGTGCTTTTTGAAATAGCCCCACCACTCTCAGATCAAAAGAAAGAGGAGGAAAACATACTAAAATCCATATTCAGCCCTGGAATAGATGGATGCAACTCCCATTAACATTGTTTTGCCATCCGCTTAGTCCAGGGCTGAATTTGCCCCTTTATTTCCTGAGGAATTTTTCATATTTCCTGTTTGTGCAGGGGGGAATCCTCAGTCAATGTTACTTGAACAAGGACAGAGTTAAAAGTGAGTAAAGACCTCTGGATCTAACCACTAATTCTTTCTTTTTCCTGTATCTGCAGTCTGCATAGATATCGCAGCATATGTTTTCTGGTGCATCAGTTACATTCCCTGAGCACTTGCTACATGCAATGCATGGAGATAGCTTTCTAAAAGATTTAGGATATAATACATGGAGCTGGCTGAAATTTTTTCATTGAAACATTTTTTGATGAAAGATTTTTTTCAAGCAAAATTAAAACTGACATGAAAAATTTTCGTTTTGGTCCACGTTTTCCCCTCTTCCTTCCTTCCCCCTCAAAAACAAACAAGCAAACAAACCCTAAAACAAAAATCAATTTTTTTTCCACAAATATTTTGAGGTTTTGGTAAAATTTTGGGAGCTTTAGGTTTTGAATCCAAATTTTTACCAAAAATTGAAACAGTTTACCCAACACAGTATTTGAAAACCAAAAAGATTTTGGTTCATTTTTTTTCATGGAAAAACCAAAAAATGTCCACAGGATTCCTTTTCTAAAATTATTTTAAAAAAATTCTGCCAAAGAGTAATTGGCATTTTCAACTGGCTCTAATAATACATGCTAGGTGAAAAGGGGCACAATGTTCAAGCAAAATGATGGTCAATAAAACAAGCACCATTTCTTTCACTGAGCATCCTATGGGGAGAGTGTGGAGGTAGGGTTGGAGGAGATTTAATATCCCATACAAAGTAATTATATGCATTATCCCCATAATGCAGCATTTTGGCACCATTATAAATCTGAAATAAAACTACATTAAAAAAAAGAGAGGCTCTGTATACAGCAACATTATTATACACTGGCTGCTAGTCATGACTGAAATAATATTATTGTTATGGGGAAAATCACTGAAAACCTCTCTCATCATCTCAACTAAAAAAAAAAAAAACCTCCCACCTTCTTGGCATATCTCCCCATTCTCCCTCTCCTCCCCTCACCTATCCCATTTTGGATGTCCCACCAGCTGAAATGTTAGTCTCCTACCACTGTCTCACTTACATTCCTTCCATCTTCTGTGAGCCTCATTCAAATATGAATCAAAATTGAAACACCTGCTCAGAATTTCAAATGCTCACAATTTCCCCATAATTTGTCCTATTGTGGCAATATTAAGTCTTTCTTTTCGACTCAGTGAGTTCAGAATCTGTTACAAATGGAGAATATTGGAGCATCATTAACATTTTAATACCATTTTATTATTTTTTTATTAACCTATGTACGGCTTCAGACTCAAGACTTAATGGAGTGCAGGAGTTATGCACAGATCTCTCCATGCAATATATTGAAAAGTCAGTCCCCGGTATGCTTTACTGAACTGCTAATAATTTTGAAGACTCCTCCAAGGAGTCATGTTTTTCTCTTCCCTAAGTGGCTACTGTGTATAAAAAAGCTCCTTGCCAAGTGTCTTTTCTCAGCCCAATTAGGTGGGAAATGCTAAATATATCTTATAAAATGATTCCTTTCGATCATAAATTCTACCAAGTACTCATGATTTCTTTCATACTTGGAATTTTGGTCAGTAAAACAACAAGAAAAGCTAGGGATGCATACTTATCGCAGTGGGTACACTTGGCAATTTCTGGATTTGCAATTCACAAGCTACATATAATGCATTATACTGCAGTGTATGTATAGATTATAGATGGGGATTGTGTGATTAATATGATTAATTGGAGAGACAAGTGATAAACTGCATAGGCATATGATAATATAATTTATCCTCATCTCTCTTACCTACTTATAACTCATAGGTACCCATTACCATAGACTCTGAGTGCTGCACAATCTTTTTTAATCATAGAAATGTAGTCCTGGAAGAGACCTTGAGAAATCATCAAGTCCAGTCCCCAGTGATGTGACAGATCAAGTAACTCCAGACATCTCTGATAATTGTTTGTCCAACCTGCTGTTAAAAACTTCCAATGAGGGGAATTCCACAACCTCCCTTGGAAGCCTGTTCTAGAACTTAATTACCCTTAAAGCTAGAAAGTTTTTCCTAAAATCTAACCTAAATCTCCCTTGCTGCAGATTATCCCAGTACTTCTTGTCCTATATATTCAATGGACATGAAGAAAAACTGTTCACAGACCTCTTTGTAAAAGCCCTTAACATATCTGAAGACTGTTATCAGATCCCCTCTCAATCTCCTTTTCTCAAGAATAAACGTGCCTAGTTTTTTAGCCTTTTCCTCATAGATCAGGTTTTTCTAAACCTTGTACCATGTTTGTTGATCTTTTCTGAACTCTCTCCAGTTTGTCCACATCTTTCCTGAAGTGTGGAGCCCAGAAGTGGACACAATACTTAAGCTGAGGTTTCACCAGTGCCAAGTAGAGCTGGACAATTGCTTCCCATGTCTTACATACGACATTCTTCTTAATAATATATATCCTCACAGTACATGGGTGAAGTAGTATTATCTTCCTTCTACAGATGGGGAATTGAAGCACAGATAGACTCAATGATTTGTCAAGCATGTGGCAGCACAAGCAATTGAACCTAGGTATCCCAAATCCCAGACTAGGGCCCTAACCACTGGACATCCCTTCATCTCATATTGCATACCTCCCTACCAATCCATCTTTCCAGGATTTATAGTAACAGTTCAATCCCTCAGCAGCTTCAAACAGCCACTATCTGAGTTGTAAATCAATTTGTCAGAGAAATTTCTTACTGTTTTCCCCAATTATGGAATTTACCTCAAAAATTATAATTGCTTAATGTCCAAAACTGATGGCAAAGACGCAAATCATGGCCACTGACAGTTCTTCTATATGTAAAGATGCCATTGATTTAAAATCTGATACCTCACAGCTCTTCAGGGGTGAAAATAGGAGCTTTGTATCACTGGGACATACAATACTCACTTCTAGCCCTGGAATTTAAATTAGTGACTTTCTTCTGTATTCAAAATTATTTTGGATCGTTTTTGAGGGAATTTACATATATTTGTTTTTATTTTTCTTTCCCTCTGAATGCTGAATAACTGAACACATGGTAACTAAGGCACCTCGGTCTATAGGCCAAGAGATACAAGACATAGGCTGAATAAATATTTTTAAACTCTGTAAAAACACCTAAAATAGTTGATCATGTGATAAATGTAGCCTATCCACAAATACATGACGGTGAATACAAAGAGTTTTATTATCCCTAATGAAAATCTTTAGCAACAATTTTTTTCACTAGTCAAATAAGTTAATCATTTATTCATATAACTGAGCCTATTATTCACATATTGCAAAACCACAATTAATGTATGCGGCACTTGTCTGTGATGGTTTGCATAAGTTCCTTGTGTCTCTGCCAGTTGTGAGTAATGCACCATCTCAAACACTTGTGAATGTAAGTGTATACTTAAGGTGCAGGTTAGAGTACTATTTTTGTTTATTTAGAAATATAGTCTACATGTAATGTTACATAGAAACATAAGATTTGCCATTTGGACCTAACACAAGATAAGTTCACTGCTGCCTGTAAAGGGTTAACAGACATTGCATGGCCTTTCTGGCAGAGTACAAAAGGAAGGGTGTCTCTTCTGTGGAATTATTGCCCAGTAGTTGTTGATAGATTTACTTGTTGTTTTCCGGATGAAAAACAAGCTCTGAGGTAAGAGTCCTAAACTTCAGGTATTACTATTTTATTTCTCTTCCTTGGTTGGCGAAACGGCTTGCCAGCATACAGGTGCGCCTAATCCACATTCAGTAAGAAAGCAGGATGAAGCCCTAGCTGCTGCCCCTCGCCACTCAGCCCTCCAATTCCAGTGAAGAACTTAAGCACATGCTTAACTTTAAACAAGTGAATAGTCCCACTGATGCCTCAAAATCTGACACTTCAGAGAAAGGTGGAAGAAAATCCATAAAGTTCTTATCCAATTGTGCAATGCTATGCATGGAATAAAAATATCCCTTCTTGGCAACTGTGTCAATGTCACAAAACATGAGAGTTGATTACCCTTATGTAAGCGGACGGACGTGTATATGTATAAATGTTTACTTGCCCACACAGAACTCCCATGGACTTTAGTGGGAATTCTAAGGACACAAAAACCGCAGGACATGTATGTATTAGTTTTAAAAAGTTTTATTTTCCAGTTATTTCATCTCACTATTACCATCTGCTTCCTCCCATCTGTGTTTTTTACGTACCTATCATTTCTCATCTACTACTTAGATTGCAAGATCTTCAGGGGCCATAATTATTATATGTTTGTACAGGGCCTAGCACAATGGGGCTGGGCATCCAGATGCTATTGCAGAACAAATCATTAAAAATAATAAGATAGAACACAATCTGTGTGGAAGATGGCAACACTCTGAATAAAACCCTATGAATAATTTTAACATATTGATCCTCGGATGGGTACAGCAATCATCCGTGGAAGTGTTGAGCATCATTTTCAAGCACGTCTCAGGATCCTACCTGTATTCTGCAATATGGAAAATGTAAATGCTAACGTATTCTGTTTTTGCTAGATTAATCTAGTGTAATTGAAATTAAATTTTCACTCCATCTGCTGTAAATGCAGTAGAGAAGATTACAACAAAATGTTTAGTAGGTTTTACCTAAACTGGCTGACTAATGAAAAAAAAAAGTTACTAAAGTTCTTAATTAGGTACCAAAAAAAAAAACCCAATTACCAGAAACAATTCACACAGGCATTAGTATCAGTCTGCAAAGAAGTAGGCCAAAGGAAGAGGAGGGCGGGCAGGAGAGAAGGTTTACTTGAATGTATGCAGGGCCTGATTTTCCACTCTGTTACACCATTTTTATGCCACTGAAACTCTGCTGAAGTCAGTGGGATCACACTTGTGTAAAACTGGAGAATGAGATTCAAATGACCTCAAAGAGGACTCACTTCTGTAAGGGGCCCACCAGCCACTGTGCAGTTCTGAGCACCCTCAACTCCCATAGATTTCAGTGGGAGTTGCATGCGCTCAGCATCTCACAATAAGCTCTCATCAGCTTGCAGGGTCGAGCTCAAAGGCTGAAAACCACTGAGTATGTTTTGATAAAGGCGTTGGTATAGTCAGCTAATTAGCTAAGCAACTATCCAGTTTGAGAGTCTAGCCCTCAATAATCACTGGAACAGAAAAAAGAGGAGTTAGTAAAAAGGGGACCCGTTAGTCCAAAATAAGAGCAGGCACACACTGACTTGCCCTGAAATAACTGACTGCCCTGAATTACAACTCATTTAGCTATTCTGATTCCAGTTGCTGTGCTGACAAGCCCTGAACTGTTCTGTTACCCCTACAAGCTGTCTGCTGACACCAGGGTTGAGGCACTTGAATGGTGCATGTGGGGAAGCTTGAATTGCTGGGGCTCATGCTGTCCTAAGCAGAATTAGAGGAGGTGGTTCTCCAGAGCTGTGAGTCCAGCAGTTTTTCAAACAATCAGAACATATTTTTTAAAGGAAAAAGAATAAGGACCTCTGAATTAATTAGTTGAAATACTAGAGCCAGCTCCTTGGGGCTGGCTAAGCTATTCTCATTGCAGGACCTATGAGAAGGCCAGGATAAACCATCTTTTGTAATCTCCTTATCCCGGGGGTTGCAGGAAGCCTCTTTGGGCCCCAGGGCTCTTACTTGCACCAAGCACTAAGAGTTCCCCAGAAGCCATTCTGCTGGTTAGGCAATCACCGGGGCTCAAGGCACTCTGACTTGCTGCCTCTGATGTGCCCCTTAGGCTGAAAGATGGGAGGAGTCGATTTCATAGAGGTGGCCATGTTGCCTTTAGTATACCCACCCAGAAATTCCCAGAGACAGGGTTATCCTTACTTCAGTGCAAAGCAGCCCGGAAGGCAGGGGAGGCTGAGGATCTGACCCTTAATGCAAAAAGCCCTAATTACAATTAAATAAACCGTCTCTTCTCCCCATCTTATTTTTTCCTCTCACTCTTCTTTTGCCCTACTTCTTTGCATATGAATTCCAGTACTTGTGTGAACTGGTTTTATCTGTTGACTTCAGAGGAGTTGCATCTGCTTATGCCAGGGATGAATTTGTCATGCTTTATGTACACATTAGTGAGGAACAACTATATAAAACAGAACTGAACCTTACAGGTCATTTATATGATCAGTCTCACCAGAAGGAATAGGATGAGGGTGTTTTTTAAAACTGAAAGTGTAAAGGTGGCATCTGGGATTTACCACTGAAATACAAAGGGAGAGTTTATCATGCTGGCAAAAGGAGGAAGCTAGTGAAGTGCTCTGCGTTGGGACTGGCTGGCTGCCGGTCAGTGCAAATACAGTGCCAGGCATGTCGGGCTAAGTGCCGAACATCTGTGAGACATACCAGCCAAAAAATAAGAAACTTCTGGATGTGGTTGCCTTCCACAGAAACCCAACATTTCAGCAACTTGGAAACAGAATACAAAACCTGCCGCTATGGCTCTGTAGCTCTTTCATAAGTAACCAAAACCTTGCTACTTAAAAAAAGAGAGAGAGGGAGAGACAAAAAGGTAATTAATAGGTGGTCCCAGCACAGAGCTGCTTTAAATACTGTCTTACTTCACCTGTGAATACTAGTATGACCCATATTAATCTCTCTTTTGTCACTGTTTGCACATGAGAGATTTGGCAAGGAGACAAAAATATTCTAACATTGGCGCTGTGGGAAGCCAATACCACCAGTGAAAATCTCAGTAAACAAGGGGCTGATCCTGCAAGCTGCTGAACATCTCATTTATTTCAAGGGCTTAGGGTTCTCAGCATCTCCCAAGAATTGCTTAGCACCTAGCAGGGTCAGATCCAAAGGGTCTGATCCCGCTACCATCGAAGTCAGAGTCTCATTGACTTCAGTGGCATGGATCAGATTCTAAGTACACGATAGCTATACGAAGCACCATTCCGTGAAGAAGCATATTTTAAACAGAAGACCGTGTCTTTGCAAGACTTCATATTATAGGACTTTGAAATAAAGGCAGACTGGACAGTGAGTGATTAGAACACAGCACTATCTTGGAGATTAGGATCTTCCTCGTAATAAGACTGCTTTGTGTCTAGGTATTATCTGTTATTTTTTCCCTCTTTATAAAATATACTTTTAATTTCCTGTATGAATGGCCACTTAGAGACCAACCCTCATGCCCTTATATCTGGATCAAAGGCACTCTCTACATAAAACTATTATCTTTTATTGGACCAACTTCTTTCTCTCTCGCCAACAGAAGTTGGTTGAATAAAAGATATTATCTCACCCACTTTGTCTCTCTAATATTCTGGGACCAACACAGTTACAGCTCACTCATACGTATAATATTATGTCCATTCTGTTTCTTAGGTCACCAAGTAATGACAGCAATATGATTATTATCAGTAGGCTCTTTTATCTCTGGGCAAGAAGGCCATGAGTTCAAATGCGGTACTGGGATATAGGCTCATATCCAACGCTGTTATTGCAGATCACTACGGGGCTGGAACTCAGACCCCAGACAGACCTTGGATTCTATTCTAGACTGCCATGGCCAAGTGTTACCTCTACTTTGGAAAATGCATTGAGAATGATAGAAGAAAAGTGTGCTAGAAGATCTAAGTATCATTTTCAAGGCCTCTGGGAATGCTAAATGAGTTCACAGCCATATTGCCTGGAAATGTTCAATTCAGAGTGCTTATCGTCTTTATTTACTTTGGGGGGTGAGTCACAAAGGGGACTTAGTTACCTAACTGCTACTTTAGGCACCTAAATCCAAAATGTAGCTTCTCAAAACAGCTGCTCAGCTGCTGCTTCACCCAGTAGGAACAGACATTTCTGCCAGTGGGAGTGTGAACAGCTGCCTTAGTTCTGACACCACCAACCAACTCAGTGGTTAACATAGCAGGATTCCCAAATTAGGCATGCCCTCTTTCTTGCCGGCAGGGCCTTAGAGCACATCTATCATACTGGGCCCTGCATGAAAGATAACTGGAGTAGGTTTCCCGCATCCCACTAGCATCGAGCAGTTAGGGTGCTGGATGTGGGCGACCCAGGTTTAAATCCTTTCTCTTTCCAAGATAGGGCAGGAATGCAAATTCAGGTCTCCCTCCTCCAACATGAGTGCCCTAACTGCTACTCTAAGTTATACCCAGTTGCAACAGCTCCTGTGGGACCAAGCCAAATGACATCCAGTTTCAACTGTGCTAAGGAGCCATTCCAGAGTACAGAAGATTTTTGCTTAAGCCTCCTTTCCTGCAACTACTCCCCAAATGTAGGCATGGAAATAGGACAGGTGCAGGATTGACTAAACAGGCTATAAAACACTATAGTAGAGGACTTTTCATGTAGCTGATTCAGCTGGCTTTAAGGCTGCTTTGCATTGCTCAAGCAGTACAAGGCTGTGATATCAGGGTTGAGGATGAGGCCTTCTGTCTCATTTTACCAATCCCAGTAAAGTAGCTGTGAAGCTTAGTGTTTGGACAGTGGTTGGAGATCCTTGGACTCTAAGACTTTGCATTGCCTTAGTGCCTATTTATTATTAATTATTGTTATTATTTATTAATACAGCTCTAAGTAACTCAAATTGGGTTTGAATATGGAAATACAATTTCAGATGCTCAATCGTCACTGTTCTAGGCACGTACACATAAATCTTTTGCAAAATGCTACGTCACTCTGGTGAAATACACAAACACATCTATAAGGGAACAAGGCCGCAGAATGTCTGCAAAGCACCAGAGCTATAGTGGTTCTGGTGTATGGAGAGTGAGCGTTTACAGAACATGGGAACAGGTACAGAGAGAGGGATGGTGCAGTCTGGGGTGGCTGGGTCTGGGATTATGCATATCCAATGCTCTCAAATGCTCAGACAGCACATGTACGGGGATCATAGCTGCTATTCCCACCACAGACTGCAGAAATACCTTGACACTAGGCACAATGGAACTTTCTACAATAAAGGGTAAATCTCATCTGTGCAGGAAACGGAGCTGACTCAGGGGCTGGTCCAAGACTGTTGAATGAACTCCTCACAGGAGCTAAGGACTATCACAACCTCACCACCTTCTGTTCTAAGAGCACAGCACATTTCTTTGACCTTGCCTTCTCTAAAGTGTAGCAGAATGTCTGGGTAGGCTAATGGACAGTATGCTGGACTAGGACACAGCAGATCTCGGTTCTAGTCTGTGACCTTGTGGATGTCACCTCTCTGTAACTCTGTTTCCCCATCTGTTAAAGACAGTGACCTCCTTTATAACGCACTTTGCAATCTATGGATGAAAAGCTCTGTCTAAGAGTTAGGTATTATTTATTTAAAATACTTCAAACCAAAACACTCCACTGCACATACTTCTCTCGTCCTCTCCCCAGGAGAAGAATACATACTGCAGATGTTAGTCATAGTAGGTAATGCAGTACCACAAGTCACTCAGATACTTTCATGATGCTGGTATAAGAACGTTTATAGAACAGAAAGGGGGTGGTGAGTGGATTCTTCCTCACAATCCTGGTTAGTTCCTCATACAATGCTCCTTTAATTACCTCTTGCCTATTTTCTCTTCAACCCAGCTACTAAAAAAGTTTATCTCCCTCTGGAGTGCAGTGCAAAACAAGGATACAATAGTATAATCTCTGAACCTGGCAATTAGGTTTTCATCCTTCTTCTTGCTATATTTCCAGTAGTTATCTGAGACAAGGAGAATGATTATTATGAAGGCAAGACATGTGGTGGTGATGTCGGAAACGCCCAGTCCTGCAGTGTACCCAGTGTCTCCCAAACGGTGCTCAGCATCGTTACCTGCCATCGAAATAAATGGGAGCTGAGAGCCCTCAGCATGTGCTGAACAAAATCAGCCTCTTGCAAGACTGGGCCCAGACAGAATTGCTGTGGTATGAAGTGTCAATGAGTCCTCAAGAGTGATTTTGGGGAATACATTTAAAGCTTGCCTGGAACCCAGACTTTTTGCTCCATATCATATCTAAAATTCCTCCCAGGATCCTGATGGAAGTTAACAGCCTGGGGCTGTATTGAATAGTCTGTCCAGTTCTGTATTGATATAAATCAGGCTTGTGTAATAACATGATCCTGGTAGGAATATCGTACCTATTTCAGTATAGTACATTTTTAAACTGTCACTCATTAGCTTCAGTTTTGCATTTCTCATTTTGTTTGTGATTTGTTGTACTATAATAATCTTCAGGTAACAGAATAATACAAAACCTGTTAGATCCCTGCCACTTTTCAAACAGTAGAGGAGATAATTCATGCCAGAGTCCCAGCCAACAATCCCAGTCTAACTAAAGCAAATTCTAATTTCTAAGGTTGTGTGTGTATTGCACTTGCTAATATTTATCTTATTAGCCTATACTCAGCAGCGTACTGTGGGTGTCCAATGCCCAAGGGCCATCACATGTATTTGTGTCCCTCCCTCCCCATTGGCAGCAGTGCCCTGTGGAGGGGTCTGCAGGCGCATTTCCCGATCACCCCCATTCTCCCTCCTCCACTGTTGGGGCGACGGCAGTGGCGAACTGAGGGGGCCAAGCCCCCGGGCGTAGTCTCAGCAGCCCGGGTAGGGGTGCTGGGCCCTCTTCAAAGGAGCCGCCTCCCGCTGACATCCCTGGCAGCTGTGCCGACCCACCCCATGGCTTTCTTGTACCCAGCATAGGGGTGGAGGGGTCGGCCACAAACTCTGCTGGTCAGAGTTTTTGGCTCTACACCTGGTCAGCGTGGCTGCCAGGGATGTCGGGGAGAGGAGGAGGCTGTATGCCACTGCCTATACTTAATGCAAATAACATTAGGTTTACCTTTCTCCTCCCATATCGCTTTACTCTGTACCAAACAGCTGTGAAGGCAAGTACACCGCAATAGACTGTCCTCTTCCTCCATAACCCCAATACTAAGCGTGTTTCTCATTTTTTTAATGGTAGATCTACCACAGTTCATAGACACTGTTCGAAAACACATAAAGTTAACTTTAAAGCTACTGTCTATTTAGTTGTTTTCAGCACTGCTGAGGCATTTTCTAAGTTTTGGAACCTCTGAGAAAAACATGTTTGTTGTAATTTACAGTTTCATCCCTACAGCTGCATCTTATAGAGATCCAGCGTAAAAGGGATCTAATAATAATAGTCTGCTGTTTTTCAGTCCCTACATTTTTATTACTTACAAATTTTATATTTATTATTTTTGAACTATCCAAAAATGTTGTAGGTGCCTCTTTAAATACATCAGGACCTCTATCGTGCTAGGCACTGTGGAAACACATGATAAGAGCCAGTCCCTGCCTTGAAGAGCTTACAGTCTAAATAGACAAGACAGGCAAAGGGTGGCAGGGTAAATCACAAGCACAGAGAGAAGGAAGTTGCCCAAGGTCACAAAGTAGGTTAGTGGCTGAGTCTGGAACAGAAGGCAGGGCTCCCACCTCTCACTCCACACTGCCTCTGACCTGAATGTGTGCTATCTACATTCAATATTACACAAGTGAGGGTCAAACAGACGAAAGAAAAATGGAAAGAAGGGAAAGGAAGGACAATCGTAGTTGCTCAGTGCAGCCTCATGTCTTACAAACACTTCTGTATGTGCTTTATTTTAAAAAACAAGTACTGTAGTCCTAATGAAACCAACGAGATCACTTATGCTTAAATCTAATCATGTTCATGTGTCTGCAGTCTTGAGGCCATCATTATGTACATCTCTTGATGTTTTTGTTAAATATTTCCCTTCTCCCTAACCTTTTGTAGGGAAGCAACAGAAGTGAGTTATGAGGTCAATGAAGCTATGAGTTGAGTTATGAAGTCAATGCCAGCTGTGCACTGAGCATATGCAGTGCTATATAATACACTTAATATGAAAAATCAGGTCCTAGGCTTCTCAGATTGAGCACCCCAAACTAGTGGATACTTTTGATACCTTGGTCTCTCTATGCCTCAGTTCCCTATCTGTAAAATGGGGATAATCCTCTTTCATTTTAAAGAGGAATTGGGAAAATAAATTCATTAATGTTAGTGAAACATTCAGATAAGATAGTGATGAGTGCCATAGAAAAACCCTTTAGGAAAGTAATATTTCAGTCTTCAAAGCAGGATTTGAACTGTATGCAGTAAATAAGGTCTGGGGTCACACACTGAACAATGAGGAGACAACAAAATACTGAGCAGTTTCCCAACAAGTGAGCACTGTCATTCTGTGCACTGAATGAAGCAAGGGGTCCTATGGAAAAATAGCATGTGATCATGTAATTAAAGACTGTTTCATAATGCATGTGCACAAGGGGGCCAAATTCAAGTTGCACAGGCAACTTTAACACTGGCATTTCCTAACTTGTGAATGCTTGACTTGCAACCTTAATAATGTTCTTTCAGTGTAGGTTTTTGTGTAATTTCCTGGTTTAAAAAACAACAACAACAAAACCCCCCAAATTCCATCATATTGACACTGACATGAGACATTAGAAGGGTTGGAACCTTTGGATCCACTGCAAAGGCCATTGCCACTTGAACTAACAGGTAACAGATAGGAGTAGTGGGTTGTCATCCTTTATGGGAGCCAGCACTAGATAGGATAAGACACTTTGACAATTGCTTTTAACAGATATTTGCTGACAGCAGAAGAATGGTGAGACTTGGGAGTCTTGGATTCCATTCCGGGCTTGGCAGGGGAGTGTTCTCTAGTGGGAAAGACTTTTTTGCCCATTCTCTTGAAGCGTAACCCCTTCTGCCCCATCCCCTCCAAACTGACCCTGTCTCTGGCCTGTCTCTTTCCCACCCGGCTTCTCATCCCAGGTCCATTCTCCTTGCCTACTCAGTACCAGTCACCCCCTCTGTGCTGGCGGTCCCAGTCTAAACTTTCTCTTATCTTCTCCCACACTGGCTCCCAGTCCTCATCTTCTTCCTTGGGCTCCTCACCCTATCTCAATCTCCCCCTGTCCTGGCTCTTTGTCTCAGTCTCCTTGCCCAGCTGGTTTCATTTCTCCCCACACATCCAAGCTCCTTGTCAGATCCGTCTGGCCTCCTTTACAGCCCCCATTCCTCCCCTCATTGGTTCCTATCACCCAGCCATACAGTCACGTTTATATCCCTCACCAGTTCCCAGTCCCAGCCTCCCCTCTTCCCAACTCTCAGTCTCCCCTCCAACTCGCAGTGACAGGTTCTCTTCCTCCTTCTTGTTCCAGTCTTTGTCCGCTCTGTTCCTTTCCCTCCCCCTGGTCCAAACTTTGTCCCCTCTGTATTTGAGTCAGGTGGCTTCTTCTGCCAAGCTGCCTGGGTACCAGCAGCAGGGTCCCTGAAAACACAGGAGATACATTCTCCCGGTTGAGTTCCAGTGCCTGACCTGGACCTGGAACAGCTGGGACCAGCATTTACAGTGAAAGTTTGGCTTTTCACCTCCTGTAGCTCTGGGCTGAAGAGAGCTTGTTCAGTTACTCTCCAGGTATGGCACATGAGCAATCTGGTCAACCTGAGGAGCTACAAGGGGATGGAGCATTCCCACAGAGGATGGACTCTTTGGAGATTTTAGCTGCTAAGTCGGCTCTACTAAGCATGTGTGAACTGCAGTTTTTCAAAGGCTTATAACGTGATCAAATTTAGGAATGGATTTTCACAATGATAGCAAGAAACACATCCCTGATACAAATGGGCCAAATTTCAAGCTCTCGTTCAGAAGTGTGGGGGTACTAAAGCTTTTCAAAGAACAAACCATTGGAATATTTTAACAAAGGCAAAACAACATTTTTCTTTTCATTGACCTCAGAAACAGTTGAACTGTTTTGGCTGAAATAACAATAATAATAAAAATCAGCCTGAGGCAGACATCCGGAATGGAAAATATTACCTTGAATGGGTAAAGTTTAACAAAGATATAAGCAACTGTCTTATAATGGGAAGTCTTATAATGGGAAGTGTTGGGTAACCTTAATGATAAGGGACACGACCAGCCCTACCTGTAATAACTCAGGAAACATACTGGTTTGAAAATCACTTTCTGAAGCAGTCATTTCCTGAGTAATGTTTACTGTCATTTCGTGTTGTTGCTGGCTTGTTTGATGTTCAAAATATAATTAATTTTATGAAACTGTTCTCTTCCTTTCATTAAAGGGCAAATTATTTAATGGATTATGTGATAGGCAGCTACAAGAAGGTAAACATCCCATGTTGTTGTTGTCGTCACTCTGTGCTTGTCTTTCGCAGACATAGATTGTAGGTTATGATCCAGGCCTCTATGTGTTTATTGAGGAAGCATGTTGTGCTACAGAATTAGTGACATGACATGCACTGCTGTTTTTATCATGGCTAGAAGCTATTCTACATAACTGCCAGAGTTGTATTTTTGTGCATAGCAGTCTTTGAATTTATAGTGTAATTATGTACTATGCTGGATGGTCCTGGGATAAAATAACGGTACACAAATAAATGACTATATGTTACAAGTAATCATTAGCCTATAAATAATATCTGATGGCAGCACACACAGCTAAAGCTGCCCACAAATTAAAAAAAAAAATCAATTGCAATAGTTGGAAATGAAGGCATTTTCTGCAAGCAGCAGCGGGACTGATTCTTCCCTGAAAGAGAAATGATGACAAATGGCCCTTTTACTTCAGTGGGAGCATAATGGATCTGTGATGCATATTTCTAGAATTGAATCCTCACCCAATATAAAATGCCACTGAAGTCAATAAGAATATTGTCTGAGTGAGGTCTGAGCAAGTACTGCAGGGTTGAGCCTATATTACAAAACCTTTGCTATAACAAGAGGTGTAGCATCACAATTTTACCTGACAGACATGTATTTGGATTTTTACAAATTACAATTAAAGATTATGCCCATCCAGAGCTCTGGCCTTCTTGTTAGTCTTTATAACATATACCAATAGATGAACAAACCTACCAATTGCTCCATGTCAAAACAAATGACCCAGAAACACTATTAGAAGAACTTCTTGATCTCCCCACAAGGAGTCCCATATCACCAGTACACAATTCTATCCTGGGCAGGATACATTGTACCTTTAGAGTGTAATCCAAAACCCACTGAAGGTATGGAAAAAACATCCATTGGATCCAGTCCTTAAAAATAATACCATAATTATACTATGGGGCTTTGTAGAACTCAGTTTTAAAACATCCGAATTATAAATGTCCAGAAGAAGCAGGTATTTCCTTAATGACAGTAGTTCAAGAGTGTGAATACTTTTAGGGGAACAAGTAAGATTGTTCACAACCCTGTACCAAAAAAACTTTTCCTTGTGGATCTTATGGGCCAAATTCTACCCTGGGATACACATGTGTAATTGCAGTTGGAGTAGGGGGATGTTGCACATTCACATCCAGGAGGCAGAGTTTGGCCTTTCCTGTAACTATTTAACTGACATTAAGAGCAAATTCTCAAAAATAGGGGCTTGAGGGCTACATTAGGTTCTCACAGCGAGTGAAAAAGAAGTTATTGTACATGCAGAAAGAAAACAGAAAAGACTTCACCACCTTTCACTCCAACTGCAAGGTGCATTTCTTTGACTTTGTCTTCTCCAAAATAAATACATAGCAACATGTGTATTAAAAAACCTCCTAAACCCAACCAAAACAAGACATTCCCCTGCAAAAGTTCTCCTCCCTGGGAAGAGAATGTGAACAAACACCATGTTACAGATGTGTAGTTACAATGCTCCATGCACTACTGGAAGGCACTCAGATATTATAGTGAGGAGCATGGTATAAGAACTGTTTCAGTTGCACAATTCCACGGGGATATTATAATAACCAAATGTGTTCTATAAAGATTTTCAAAACGATGAAAAAAATACTTTGACTATGCCCTTTTAACATCTTACTTTTAATGAATAGCTGCAAGGAAGCATTTTGTTGTCCTGCATTAGCTACTCTTAGAAGTCAAACCAGAGAGGAGTAGGTTCTCCCCTCCCAGGCAGAATATGAAGGCAATCTTGAAATGAGCTGGAAAGTTTTTATAAGATGAAAATAAAAACTTCCCAGCTGAACTGATTACCTTCAGAAGATAGAGAGCTAAAAAGAGTCTGATGTTAGTTTTAGTCCTTGTTAAATTACTTCAGTGGAAGAACTGCAGCTTTTTTCCCAGCCAATTGTAAACCAAAAGTAGGGAAAGTGTGAAGAAAAGTCTCAATATGGAATCCATTAATAAAATCCTTTCATCTTGTTCCTGAGGAAACTGGAATGGAGAGTTTTATTATTTTTGTTGTATTTATGTGTCTGGGTTGAACTGAAGAGGAACTGACATTGAAATGACAGATGAGTTTCAGAAAGGAACAGAACTGCTAAAATTGTCATTCAACTGTAAGGGGTAGGTGGTTATTTTAATATGGCCTTTCATGAAATTACAATTTCTCCATTTGCTGGATATCCCAGAATTAACTTTTGGTCTTTTCTATTGTCTACAAACTCTGATATGCCAGTGACAACAGTATAACCTCATGTAATCTTATTGCATTAGCCAAATCAATGATTCTGATACAATTACATCAACTCCAGAACTATATTATTACTTTTACTACATGGGAAAGACATCACAGAAAATAGGAAACCCTCTCATTTGATCTTCCCCAGGTCTTCCCCAGGGGACACTATTCTCCAGCATAACATATCTCACTGTTAAGATGATTTTCCCTAAATTTTCTAGCACGAAATTTCCTTCTCTTAATTTAGTATTATAGCTCATATTTATTTCTTGGAGCTCAGACTGAGTCACCAGGCAGTGGAAAACAGTCAGGGAAGAATGCATGGAGCAAGAATCAGCAGCCATGAAGGGAGAAAAGATGGAGGGGTTACCAGGGGAAGCATATGGGAAGCAAGGCATGAGTGTAATTCCACCTTTTCTCTGCCTATTCTAAACATCTACCTACCTTACTCTGATATAAGATACTGCATTACAGCTCCTTAACCTACTGAAGTCTGATATCAATTGTACATTTAGAGATTTTCTTCACTAGGAAATTTCACTGTGCTTGAGCACAATTTTGAACAATTGAGATAGATGCGAACATGTTCAGTATGGTCAAACAGACAAGGAGAATTTGCATTCATTATGACAGGTAACCCCTGGACAAAGTAGGGTTTGCTTACCCCTATCTGACATGATATACATGACAACCAATATACACTGACCAATTGACATTAAGTAACTCAACTGTTAAAAACAAAGCTAAAATATTATATTTCCGAGAGAAGATGAGGCCTTATAGAATGCTTCTTTAAGGCATCCATAAATTCCTTGGTTATGGGGGGGAAACCAAAAGAAACACCCTAAAAGAGAAAGAGAGAGAGACTGACCAAATGTTAATTCTGAACTTTCATCTTACTGTACATAGTATGCTATGAAATTGCAAAACTACTTTGCTATCGTTCCCAAAGGCATTTATATGAGATGATAGACCATTCCCATCTATTTTAAATGAGCTGTATAAGATTAGAATACCCTGGGGTTTTAAACTAGCAAATACAATAAAAGGGGGAGAAAAAAACCTTGATTCAGTACTGCGTGAAGACAACAAGAAGAATTGAAACGCACTGTCCTGATTATTCTGAAAGGCCAACAGGTTAATCAGAAAGTGAGCAGGAAAAATAAATGGTTTGTCATACTGCCTTTACTAATTCTCTTTTATTAAATTGCAAATTAAAGGCTTTCCTGTTAACAGAGGCACCCGCCTTTCTCTCTTGTCTTCAGGTCTCAGGTGGATAGATGATGGACTTGCTGAGTGGAAGTGGACTGGTTTTTTGTTTTCATAAAGTCTAAGCCTAGAAGGGACCATTGCGATCATCTAGTCGAACCTGCTGTATAATACACAATATAGAACTGCCCAAATAATTCCTAGACCAGATATTTTAGAAAACCATCCAATCTTGATTTTAAAATGGCCAGTGATGGATTCTCCACTACAACCCTTGGTGAATTGTTCCAATTATTAATTACTTTTCTAGTCTGAATTTGTCTAGCCTCAACTTCCAGCCATTAGATTGTGTTATACCTTCTCTGCTAGATTGAAGAGCCCATTATTAAATATTTCTTCCCCATGTAGCTATTTACAGACTGTAGTCAAGTCATCCCTGAACCTTCTCTTTGTTAAGTTACATTGATTGAGCTCTTTGAGTCTATCACTATAACACTTGATATCTAATCCTTTAATCATTCCTAGGATTCCTCTCTGACCCCTCTCCCATTTAACATCATTCTTGAACTGTGGGGACCAAAAGCAGACACAGTATTCCAACAGCAGTCACACAGGTGCCCAAAACAGAGGTAAAATAACCTCTCAGCTCATACTCCAAATCCCCCTGTTTATGTATCCCAGGATGTAGCAGTTTCACACAGGACCCCTGCTGATCAGGCCCTCTGTGCCCACAAACGATGCACAGAGATCAGCTTCATGCTTCCCCCAGCATTCTTGATTTACAATGTATATCCCACCACCATTTATTAATATTCAGTCCAGCCTAGTCACCACAGGGGCATTACTACTCCAGCCACAGATCAAGGGGGACACACTCTCCTATTACAGCTTTACCCTTTACCAGCTGTTTACCCTCTGCAGTGCCTTCCTGGGAGCCTTTTATAGTGCCTGGGCTAACCAGTTCCACAGCTGCTCCTCATTAACCCATCCTGTGCAGGGTTTACTTGGCCTCTTCCCATTCCCTCTAATTAAGACACCTGGGGGGAGGAGGGTGGGCTGAATCAGCCTAGTTGCTCTCAGCACCCTGTCATACAGGATCACATGAGCTCTTTTAGACACAGGGTCACACTGGGAGCTCATGTTCAGCTGATTATCTGCCATGGCCCATAAATCTTTTTCAGAGTCACTGCTTCCCAAGATAGGGTTCCCCATCATGCAAGTATGGCCCATGTTCTTTATTCCTAGATGTACACATTTATATTTAGCCCTATTAAAACATTGTTTTCTCGGGCCCAGTTCCAGATTGCTATGAATCAGTGATCTATCCTCTTCATTATACCACTTCTTCACGTCACAATTTTTGTATCATCTGCAAACTTTATCAGTGACGATTTTATGTTTTCTTGATAATGACAAGTTTTCCCCTTCTCCCTCCTCTAGTTGGATATTTCTCTGCTGCTTCATGTGCTATTCTCATGATTATAGTATTGTTCTTTGTTATGACAGAATTTAAATATGTATTCTACCATTGTTTATTCAGTCTTTACAATTTTACTATCCCTTCTGTTTAATTACAGTAAAGGTGGCAGATGCAACTCTGTTTTCAGCTAGTGTGCAGCACTGGTCATCAAAAAGTAGAAAAATGAATAAACATTTGGAATACTTGGCCATGATTACTGACGTAACAGGAAAAGAATACAGACTAGTCCAAATGTTAGATGAAATTTGCTTGTCAACTGGCCTCAAAAAGTGTTCTAAAAAAAAAACTGCTGCTTGTGATAAAAATCACTATGATCAGAGAGTGCCTGGTGCAACTCTTATCAGCTGACAATACCTCCAGGACTATTTCACAGAGAGAGGGACTCAGACATAGCTATTAAACTTTCAGTAGCAGGGCATGTGTGAGCCCAACATGTTAGTTTTTCGTTTGTGGATTATTACACTCCTTCTCTAAAATTTAAACATGCTCATGTCTGAAATGTTATTTCTGATGCAGTTCACAAGAGCCTCTATTTTTGCAGGAAATATTTCATACTGTTAATAAACTTAGCTGTTGGTGCCTGAGGTGAATTTCAGCAATAGTGTCTGACTATCTTTGCAATAAATAACTGCACCAATTTATGTAGACTGACCAGCACAGGAATAAAGAAGAGCTTGCCCTCTTTGCTTAATGGAAACTAGACTTCAGTCCAGCCTTTGTAAGGGGTTGAGTTTCACTGGCAGCTTTAAGATCAAGTCCATCTTCTATTTCCAGTAACTCATCAAGCTTTCTAAAGCATGTCCCTGGGAGATTGTCTTTTACCTACTGACCTGAGATCTTATACACTTGTACACAGTGATGATATCCAACCGGTTCGCAACGGTTCGCACGAACCGGTTGTTAAAATAGAAAAAATTCAGCGAACCGGTTCTTAGCGCTCCCCGCCGCCGAAATTGAGGAGGGAGGGTCAATTTCACTGCAGGGAGTGATTCTCCCTGCCGCCGAAATTGACGAGGGAGGGTCAATTTCACTGAGGGGAGTGATTCTCCCTGCGGCCGAAATTGACCAGGGAGGGTCAATTTCACGGTGGAGGGCACTGTGAAGTTTGGGTGCTGGGTTGTTGGGGTGCTGTGTGCATGATGTTTAAGAACCTATTCAGAATAGGTTCTTAAATATCACCTGCCTTTATAGAACTGGTTATTGGAAATTTGGGATATCATCACTGCTTGTACACCAGTGCCCACAAGGCTTGAGATTTTACTTTACTGACTTAGCACTACACCGAACACCTCTTTCCAACTAAGTTAGCAACTCTTGACTTCCTGCTTTGTGGTTAGATGGTAAATATAGACCACTCAGGTTAAATTAGATGTAGTGCTCTCAGCAATGTCTCTGCTTTCTTGTGATTTTCTTGCCTGATACTGAGATTAACTTTGGGACTCTGAAGTTCTACCACTCACTCCTGGTCCTATAGGGGTCGCCCTGTGCCATTTCCCTTCTGGCCAGTTTCCCGAGTGATCTTCTTTTCATGACGTCCTGATTGGCAATGTTTTTTGCTCCCTCATTTAAATAGTGGTCACAATTACTTCCATTGCCAGACTTCCCACCACTAATATGCCCTCTTCTCTGCAGCTGCACGTCTCCTCTGACCACAACTTGGCTAAGGCTACACCACACAACACTTTCGACAGCCTGGAGGGCATGTAGTGAAAAGCAGGCTGCATCCACACTGCAGCACGTAGCTACGCATCTCAATGAAAGGCTCTTGCAGATGGGAAGCAGCAGGGAAAGGCTCCAGTGGCTCCCTGCTGTCGGGACCTTTTGCTGCAGTGAAGAAAGGCACTGGCAAAGCCTTTCCCTACCATCTCCCCATTGCCAAAGTCCTTTCCTGAGGCAAAGAAAAGAGAAAAGGCAGCAGGACACAATATAGCTAAAAAAGTAGGGTAGACCAGACCATGCATAGTTTGGGCAAGTAGAGAACTGTTTTGGGTATGCACTTAGGTACATATCCACACCTTTTGGGTGTGTCTGTACTCCATTCACCTAAGTCATGCCTCATTGTTTACACTGCTACTTAAATCTGTGCTAGAGGGGTTTCCAAAGTAAATACACTACACAGAGCCTCACATGGGGGTGGGGGGAAAGGGTACACTTTACCGGGACCCAGACACCCTGGATGGCCCAGCTCAGGCTGCAACCCCCATTACCATGAGGAAAAAAGTTTTCATGGCTCTTGAGATTGAATGTATGGGATGAGGGATTGTGGTATGTGTGTGGGAGGAGGCCCGTGTTACAAGTTTGTACTGGGCCCAAAAAAATTGTGCTTGGAACCTTACGCTATATGCTGCTGGGAAAAGTGTCTGGACAACTTGCTTTACTGAATCATCCTTCTCCTCATCTCAGTAACTCTCCATTCAGTTACATGATGAGCAACTACAAAGAAATGAGGTGATTATTTTTGTGTTTGAAGCCTGCCGATAGGTTACCTGGCACCTGCTACTTGTGATCTGCTTATACTGACTATTAGTGTATTTACTTATCAAAGTCTTTGCAGAAACATATAATTACTAATTAATTCTCTCTGCTTACATGCCACCAACACTACCAATTTATTTTGTAGTATACTTTTATGGCTTGTAACTTAAAACATGAGAGTATCATACCTGTCTAGGAATAATTCTGTAGTTTACGGATATTATAGCAGAGATGTGGCATTGTTTCTCTGAGGAAGAGAATATTCTAGAAGGACACAGGAGACCAAAAGGCAGGGAGAAAGCTCAGGAAAGATTCAGACTGTGTAAACATTTCTTGTTCATTCACTTAAATAAATGACTGTTTTTGTACTGGTTTAAATGTGTTCTGCCTCCCTGAATAACATTACCAGTACCTCTTTAATGAAATGGTTCCTCCTCCTCCTTGCTATAAAACCACTGGGAACAAACATACAGAACTTCTGAGGCCAAAATATGTCAGCACGCTGGCTGAGCACTGAGGAATTTGCTTGTTTCGTAATGGTAAAGCCTTTCTATAAACCAGTGCGCTGAGGACTTGTCAGCATTAGAACATGTGTTATATTTAAAATTGCATTTCTTCAAACACAGCTTTGGGAGAGCAACATTTTTTAACATTTATTTTTCTGAACCTGTCATATTTACACAGCACACCAGATTGTCAGTCACATTTCTTTACAGGGGTTTAACAAGCAGTAAATGATAAAAAAAAGTGTGCTGGGAAGGATGTGCCTGAGTGTGAAAGAGAGAGGGAGAAATAGGAAATAGAAGTTCAAAACTATGGCCCAGTCTACACAAGAAAATTAGGTCAGTTTAACTACATCAGTAAGGTGTGCGAAAAATCCAAACCCTGAATGGTGCAGTTAAGCTGACCTAAGTCCCAATGTGAACAGTGCTAGGTCGATGGAAGAATTCTTCTGTTGATCTAGCTACTGCCTCTCAGAGAGGTGGCTTACCTGCACCAAGGGGAGAACGCTTCCCGTAGGCAGCGTCTACACCGAAGCGATGTTGCAGCAGCAGAGCTGTGCTGCTGTAGCATTTTAAGTGCAGAGAAGCCCTATGACAGAAGAGGACATGTTTTAATGACTTATAGCTTTATATGAAGTAGATTCCAAATTATTTGTTTGCAAATGAGCTATAGGGTTATTTTTTCAGTTCCATATAGTTAGAAGAGGTTTCCCATCTGTATTGTTCCTTTATTATTAAATAAATAAAAAATAAATTCTGATAATTCCCCTTTCCCATTTTATTTTGATTTTAACATTCTTCACCTCTTTGGGGCTCCAAACTGTGGACACTATTGTTGAAGCTGGTGAATGGATTCCCTGTGGAGCCAAAAAATCTGTAACAAATTTGTGGCTGTACAGACTTTATGCTCGTCAGCTATCCCACCACAACATGACCCCACAGTCAGAAGAGAATTCAAAACTTGACTGCTTCCAAAACACCTTAATTTAAAGAAAATCTTTAAGCTTTTAATATCAGGGCTTTTATCCCCTGTAGGCTGGAGGAGGCAGGATCATATTTTCTTGAGTATGTCTGATATTCCATTCAGAAAAGGACAGTAAGACACCTATATATTATTCTGTACATTCCCTACACCTCAACCTTGCAGACAGAAGTCATTGTAAACTAGACCAGTACAAGCCACTGTCCCTGTCCTTCTTGCCGGCAGCTGAGTATTGCCAAAGTAGAATGCCTTCTCTACCATTAGACTGACTCCATAACTCTTTCCTCTGTAAATCAGTTCTAAGAGTGACCAAGACTGAGCTGCTTTTTGGTTAGCATTGTATTGGAAGGGACTTAGGCTGTCTCTTTGCCTACCTTTCATCCCTAAAATTTCCCTCTATTGCTAATGCTGGTTCAGCGTCAACGCTATGAGTGTTAGTTTATACAAGGTTTCAGGTAGCCTGTGTTTTATGCTCTGTTTCTCCTGACCCCATTCATGGAATTGCCAGTGTCTAAATATGGCAGATGTGTTGATGAATTTCCACCTACTCTGTTGCCACATTCTACTGAGGAGCTGCGCACTGAAGATTATAATTTGGATTTTGGAAAAAATTTGGCACACAAAAGAAAATGCTGCTCCAGGCATAAGGGCCACATGTAAGGTGTGAATATGGGAGTGGAAGGAGATAAAGGGCCTGATTCAACACCTGTTACATCATTTTGAGCCTTTACATTGCCCTAATCTTACCCAAAGGGAGCAGACTATATTGGATTATAGTGAACGAAAGAGAGAGACCAGGAAAAATTAGCACCGGGATGAGCACGGTGCCTTGATTAGCAAATGAAACATTCCCCCGGAAGTAAGGAACTTAGGCCGGATGCTTTAGGATTGTTTTTTCCCCATAACAAATGTATGGTTCTGAGTCATTCTGTGCTCTCAGATATATAATCTTTTTGGGATAGGCAGTTGTTTTAAGGGGTCCTGTTAGTTTGGTAAGGCACTGAGGTTTGATAGCAACCCTTTGTCTGTAAATATATATGTAAAGGGGAGATACATATCTATAATCTCTGGTTAGAAACATCATGTGCTCTTTGGAGGCCCTACCTCATACATAGCTGGCATTGCATGGTGATAACTCCATGAATGCAATGTTATACAGGAAGATAAAATAAACAAAACATGAGGTAGAGGAAAAAGCCTAAGAGAAAAGTAAGACATAAAAAGTTTAAGACCTTGGAGTCTAGTGAGCCAGTTGTTTCATTATAACTGTTACTCTGGCTTTCAATTTAGATGTTTTTATTTGTTTTTAAAACATTTGCCATTGGATCAAATGATGATTATTCAATCTACAGTAAATATTTAAAATAGTGCTAATAGCTTAAAAGGATACCAGTAACTAAACTAACTCCCATTTCGAAATGGCCACACTGTAGAACGCTGGCATGTTGCCAGCCCACAAAGGACCCAGAGTCCTTTGTTCAGGCAGTTTTATTTCTCCGACACAGGCAAAACCCCCTTAAACACAGTTCTTCAGCTCATCCCGGGCTACAGCTCCCAAGGGATTTCCCCTTTGCCTCCCAATTCTTTCTGCTTCAGGGCCTACTGCAGGGTAACTGAAGACTCACTCTTCTTGCCCCCAGTAGTTTCCCACTGCCTTCCTACCCAGAGGACTCTGGCAGTCACTGCCAGGGAACTCCCTGCTGCTCTCATTATCCAGGCCTCCTGACTTCGGCCCATCTCCCTATTCCCTAGGAGCAGGAAGCAAGAGCTCCATGTCTGCTTTCTCTGCCCCTTTCGGGACTAAAGTCTGACTTACTCAAGCACTCCCTTTAGGCTCTAGGTGTCTTTTCTTATAGCGTGTCTGGGAACCAGCTGACCAATCACAGGTGCACTGGCTTCTCTGTTAAAGGACTAATGCCAGCCTGTGATATAAATGTAGAACTAATGGACTGAATCCGATTTAGTGGCTGCAACCAATTCCCTCCACAAATACCTTCCCTACATCCATGACTTACAATAAGAAGTCAGGCCTTGTATTACACCTAAACTTTTCCCCTCAAGAAAACAATAGCCTTGGGAATTACTTGGCTAGAGCTAGAACCAGTATATTAAAACAACAGTGAAGTTTGCTACCAACATTGCACTTATGTTATGTGTCAGCATGTTACATGTGGGATCCCACAGATGTCTATTCTGGGCCTGGTATAATTCAATATTTTAATTAATTGTTTGGATAATGGAGTGGAGAGTATGCTTATAAAATTTGCAGATAACTCCAAGTTGGGAGGGGTTCCAAGATCTTTGAAGGCCAGGCTTAGAATTCAAAATGGTCTTGACAAATTGGAGGATTGATGTGAAATGAACAAGATGAAATTCAATAAAGACAGATGCAAAGTACTATCAAATAGGGAATAACTGGCTAGGCAGCTATACTGCAGAAAAGGATGTGAGAGTCACAATGGATCATTAATTGAATATGAGTCAACAATGGGATGCAGCTGCGAAAAAGGTTTATATCATTCAGGGGTATATTAACAACAGTGTTGTATGTAAGACACAGGAGGTAATTGTACTACTTTACTTAGCGCTAGTGGAGTACTGTGTCCAGTTCTAGGTGCCACATTTAAGAAAGACGTAGATAAACAGGAAGGAGTCCAGAGGAGAGCAACAAAATTGATAAAAGATTGAGAAAGCCTGATTTATGAGGAAAGATTAAAAAACTAGGCATGTTTAGTCTTGAGCAAAAAGACTAAGTGGGGACCTGATAGTCTTTATATATGTTAAGGACTGTTATAAAGAGGGTGGTGATCGATTGTTCTCCATATCTACTGAAGTTAGGACAAGAAGTAATGGGCTTAATCTGCAGCAAGAGAGATTTAGGTTAGATATTAGGAAGAGCTGTCTAACTATATGGATAGTTAAACCCTGGAATAGCCTTCCAAGGGAGATTGTGGAATCCCCATCACTGGAGGTTTTTAAGAACAGGTTAGGGTCTAAATAACCTCTCACAGTCTTTTCTAGGCCTTCATTTTTATGATATTTTGATACTATGCAATAAATTAATGAGTTCTTCTCAAATGGTTCCTCCTTATAAATTAATAAAATTCTAGCTAATCTACAAATAATTGTAATTTTGTTTGGTTTATAGTGCCCACATGGAGTCAGAGATACTTTGTGACATTGAGATCATAGGTCAATCAGAGATTTGCAAATCTAGGGGAAAGAACCTTTTGATTGACATATGTCACAATCTTCAATTCTTAATAGTCTAGGAGGAGTTCAAGGCTGAAAGCTCAGACATTCAGAATGACCAGTTTGTGTACACAATATATGATTGCAGGGATACTGTTCAATGAGTTAACATTAAAATCAATATTTCAGAAACAGAGAGCTGGATTTCCAGTTATATTTTATGGAACTCTAACTGCACTGATAAATCATCACCAGGGCTTTGGTCAGAATAAATAATGGTTTTCAAATGTGTGATGTGATGCAGAAAGGCTCACTGCAATCTAGCCATTCCTGCACCTGGCTTTATTCAGTACCTAGGTTGTTCATTGCCTAACCCAAAGCACGTTTACATATTGCCTGTCTGAGACAAAATAAATGCCCTGCATGGATTCTGAAGTGGCTTAGTTCTGAAGTTGGCTTCTAACAGTACATCTGTCTGGCAAAAGAACAATAACTTGGATCAAAGAAAGCAGAGGCCTTTAGGCAGCTTATAAGTCTATTGTGTGATACTGTGTGCACTTATCCAGTGAACACGTGCTTTAAATTAAAAGCTATAGCAGAACGATAAGTATGTGCAGCCTTCAAGTGTACAATTCACTTTCTCTTCACTCCCATCAAATAGCTTTGCATTAAACCTCCATGTCTAGATATTATCTCACATTTTCATAAATGAATGCTTTTGTTACAAATATGTCAAGAGTAAAATCTGTTCTTTTGTGTCAGCAAACAATAATGGAATGTCATGCGGGTAAGAAACTACAGGAATCATACAATGAGGAAAGCATTAACAATAAGACATGACAAGATATATGTTACTAAGGGTATGTGTACACTGATGGTGGTAAAGTCGCCCCTGTCAGATCGACCTATCTGGATTGATTGAGTGGTCAGTGAAGACCCGCTCAGTTGATTCAGATGTCGACGCAGTTAAACCACCCGTGCAAGTGGTGTAGCGCTGCGGCGACAGAAGCGCGGTTCCCATAAGTGCAGTGCAGTGCAGTGAAGACGCCGCTCAGAAGGGAAGCACAGCAGTCGGCGGGAGTTACGCAAGCTACCCTGTGTAGCTTGCATAACTCCCATCGACTGCTGCTGAATTGCCCGGTAAGTGTAGAGCAGGGCTAATAGACATTTAAACATATCTCAGGAACATTAGACTGGCCATTGCCTTTAAAGACCAGGAACTGATGTATGAATTGCCCGGTAAGTGTAGAGCAGGGCTAATAGACATTTAAACATATCTCAGGAACATTAGACTGGCCGTTGCCTTTAAAGACCAGGAACTGATGTATGGTTTAAGGATCACAAAGTAATAAAGCACTGATATCTTCAGTGCTTTATTACTTTGTGATTATACCATGATTATAAATTTTCAAACACACACATACACACACTATGATCCTTTAAAAAAAAGTCTCAGTGTATATTTTGACTTTAAAAACTGTTCAATAATTGAAGCTTTTAAAAATGATCTTTTAAACTTGTTTTTATTTCTCTTTAAAGGTTTGCAATCCCATATATTGATTTGGTTCACAGTGCTAAGGGAGTTCCACAGAGTTAAGATATTTTGGCACTCACAAGTAACTCATCTACCAATGTACTCTCGCATTGACCTAAGGAACATTTTTCCTTAAAAAAAAAAGGAAATGTTGGATTGAAACCACAGGAGACTGGACTCATCTATTTATCCATTGAACAGGTAGCAGACAGAAGCATCAGCGCTTGGTTGATCACAGCATTCTACAAATGTATCTTTGTTGGTTCTTGGGGACTCTCTCTAGGATGGAGAGTGTAGTTCAGCATCCCTGCCCACACAGACCTTGGGCTTTATGCAGAGCTAGCACAAAAATGTCGGTTCTTGCCTTTTTCAGTTATAACCATCATTTTTGACGTAGGATTACCTAACAACTAGGACCTGACTGAGATAAGCCATAGACAACTGAACTCTCAACATACAGCAATGTTTATTGGTCACAATCAACTTGGGTCATTTTCCAAATTGGTGATTGTGTGATGAAAGACTGCATTCCATGATTAAACCCCCCAGTTATTCAATACCCTGACACAAGAAATGTGAAAACTGGCAGCAAATGACAATTGCAACTTAGAGGGATGAGTACTGCCCATAAAGAGCAACTGGAATGAGATGTCACTAGAACTGAACAGCATGAAAAATTGTCTAGTGTTTCTCATATACCATGTGTTTTCTGAAGTGCTTTACAAAGCAATGAGTTACATAGTGGTAGAGTGACTGCATAGACAAACACATCAATCTATATGTGTTTAGTAATTGCCCATATGCCACTTGGACATTAGAACCTGTTTTATTAAGAAAAGAAACACTGATCAGAAGAATAGGGTTATTACTTCCTCTTGCTACCAAGTACCATATGGTCGGTTTTAATTTCACTAGAGACAATCACATTTGACTCTATGTATCTCATTCTGATGTCCTGAGACACTGTTCCCCTGTGGTAAGGGCAATGAAAGGAATTGATTAATTCTGATATTACTATAAAGTCAGATTCCACAGAGAGCTACTATATGAGACATCTGATACAATGAGAGATGCAAAGAAGTCATAGAAATTGAGAGCACCTAGCACTTTGCAGAAGGCACTGAATACCTCACTAAATGAGGCTTTATTGACATAACTTGCACTTTTAATTACTTTTAAGAATTATACCATTTGGGGCCCAGATTCTGCAAGCTCCTGAGCATCACCAAGTCTACTTACCTCACTAAGAGATAAGGAAAAGCAACAGGCTGGATTTTGCTCTTTCAGAATTCATAGATCTTTTGTAGTTCTGAATGTGAATGCACCCAAGCTAGAAAAAACAGCCTACCCCTCAGTCCAGAAGAGTGCTAAATGTAGAGTGCCAGTAAAGCTAATATAGCCCCAAAATGCATTTACAGTATAGCCTTCACACACACTCCACTGGGGGCTTAATGGGAAAACTCCCCATGCTTCTAAAGTCCATCATCTCTGTTCTTTTTTCTTTGCTGTTGAAAACAAAACACAAATTCCTGCTGTGAAGAGGATCCTCTGGCCATTCAAAGACAAATGGGACCACTTTTGCTGTCTCAGGATGCAATTCATTTCTGGCAATTTTAGGCTCTGCCCATTTCACTGTGGATATGCATTTTGTATGTGTGAAAATGGAGCCCTGCTCACAATGCGTATTTTAAAAAAGCATAGGTTTGAAGAACTAACGAAAAACTAAGAGGTGACATTTCTGAGCATCAGAAATTAGTAACTGATTTAAGGGAACTGTAGTGTATTTTGAAAGCAATAATGCAGCACTGAAAAATAAATGGAGAGTGGCAGAAGGTTTGCATATATGTGCCAGCTGTTAAGACCTACTGACTCATATTTACTGTTGTTATCCAGATGGTCTTTTCAGAGCCTTAGAGGATGTGAATTCATTATACCTAATGCTTTGGCAAATAAATCTGAAATCCAAAACATGAATGATAATAAAGAAAAGAAGAAAATACAGAAAGAAAAGTAAACAGCCTAAAGTAAATGGTTTCAATTTTTCCCTTTAAATGCAATAAGAGAAGGAAAAACAGCTGGTCCAAAGCTTCCAAAAGACTCCAACTGTGTCTCTTTAGTTGTTTCTTTCATTTTCAGATACAGCAAACCATCTAGTTTTCTAGAGTAGTTTCATCAGTTTGGACAATGTGACCTTAAAGCTCAAATAAAGTTGAACTGATGACTAGAATGTTTCCTCTGTGTTGCACCATTGCATATTATCGAGCTGGTCAACAGTATAATTTATAACATACCTTTTACCAGTCTGCTATAAAAATCAGGGACATCAGTTAAAAAAAATATTCAGGGACAGAGAATCAAATTTCAGAAATGCTCTTTGTAAAACGAGTGATTAATGACTCCAAAAGCTATTAATTTAAATAACTTCAAAATATAAAAGACTGTTTGAAAAGAAACAAAACCTTGACTGTATTTTTAAAAAAAATTACACACTTTCTGGTTCTCTAATACAAATTGCTAGGAAGAGATACAGGCAATTTATAGAAGGGCTATTATTACATTTGTTAAAATATCATTAATGAAACTAAAGAAGACTTGAGACATATGTTAATAAGTAGAGTTCAATGAATAATTTCCCATAAATAAATTATTGGATAGATTTAACCTATATTTCTGTTCAGATATTCCAGTAGATCACAATTACGTTGAATTAATTTATTTTTGTAATAATTTTTTAATAACACCATGTATTGATCACTAACTGTCATTTTCTGCTATCCTTCCTCAAATGAATAGTCCCATACTCTTCAAATATAACACTTGAAGACTACTTTAGGAGTAAGGATGTGTGTGATGGTAGCAGATCCTGGCCCTAGCATTTCTTTGTAAGTATTTTATACTCAATATTTGCTATTTCAGCTGAGCTGGTTAACTGTGATTACTCAAGTAAACCAAATGGTATTATCTGGGTAAGTATATTGAGGCTCCTCTATAGAAGAGATATGCAGAGAGCTGCAAACAACTCATCTGTATGAAAAGGTACATGCCTATGGACTCAATAATGATGTCAAATCCCATGTTTCTGGAGCAATTTGATTGGGGAAACTTGAAGACGCTGATTCAAATCACGCTTATGCAAAATGGTGGAGCTGTATAACATCAGCAATTCTATCATAGTGTAGAAGAGGGGGCCTGTCCCTTCGTATCAGTCTCTGAGAGAGGCCACACCTCTTCACTGCCGCACCTGTTGGGGCAAGCTTTAGGCAGGAATTTAGCTATCCCTCAGGCGCCATCCCCAGGCAGCACAGGATTGGTATGTAGTCAATGGGCCTGGCCCTCAGACAGGGCAGCTGATACACAGTATCTGACCAGGCAAGGCAATTAAGCAGTCTAGGGGCTCCCCATTTGGGAATTAGTTCTGACGCAGTCTAGGGCTCCCTGTTAGGGGGTTGAGCACAGTCGAGGGTTCACCGGAAGGGATGAGGCTGCCACCCCTGAGGTGGGGTGGCATGTGGGGGCGGCGGACATGGATCATCCCGACTCCATCACATCCCAGCCCAGGGCCCTAGCAGTGGTAGGGTGTTCCACCACTGGGTCAGTGGGGCTCCAGCCAAAATGCTCCAACTGGTGCCCAGGCCCAAGTGCAGCCAGACCGAAGTCAGCTATCACTGAGCTACTTCCTCCACTCCTGTGCCTGTGTAACTGTGGCCAAGGATTGTCATCTGCCTTCTCGGGGTATGCCGCCAGTGGCAGCCCAAATAGCTCTTCTTTGGCTGGGTTGTCGAACTGCTCATTTGGTCAGGCGAGTCCCTCAGCCGGAGTCTTCATCAGGTTACCCCTGCAGCCACAGGCAGGAGACAGCCTTCTCCTCCAGAAGGTGTTTCTCAACTACGCTGCAGGGCCCACCCTTTATATTTTCCGTTCCTGTCCTGCCTCTCTGCTTCCAGCATGGTGGGCGTGGCTTCCCTGGCTTCTTCCACCAGGGGTTGAGTGGCAGTCCCTCCTTGTCCATCTTGGAGGGAGGCCACACCCCTTGCTACACAAGGGTAGAAAATGTTTGTTTTCTTTTTTTCTAATATCTCAATTTCCCTAGGCTTTTTGATGGCTACTGGACTGTGGGAAACTGGAGATATAGCAACCCATTCCATCATATTGTCATGATTCAAATTCCATTTGAATGGTCAGATTCTATTGATAGTTTTGCAGTGGGTCAAGATTAATATTTCATTAACTGGTGGGTTAAGATGGGCCAAAATGAACAGATAAAGTCCCATACATTAGACATCAGCACCTCACATACAGAACTGCTTAGGTCTTTCATGTTGCTGATTGCTGTGTTTCTATTAGAATGCCTGTGTGTCGTGGAGTGTCATGCCACTCTTTCATAGTTAAGATTTATTTCTGACAGTTTAGTGAGATACTAAAAAAAAATTGGGACATCCCAGTACATTACCTTTCTTTCCCTAAAAAATATACTATTTTCTTTTTATCCACCAGAACTTCTAGTCATACATTTGAAAGAAACCATCTGTGTGATCTATGTAAGCAACACTGATCAGCAATTGCTGTTCAGGAATATAACATTGGACATATTGATGTGCCTTGCTCCTCTTTTCAGCTGAACCATCACAAATAAGAGGGCTAACAAAGTATTAGGTGATTTCCACAACATTCCTTCTTGTACTTCGCACAGGTCACATAACATAAATTACCCCCAAGACCAAAAGAAAATACAAGGTTCTTCTGGCATCCCAAAGACCACAGGGTTAACCCAAAGGTGACAGTTTTGTGTGAGAAGTGCCATCTTAAATCCCAAGCTGCTAATGCTTGTTTTTTGCTTTTTATTATATCACTAATGTTCTTGTAAGGAACACACAGGGAAAACTTAGCTCTCTGCTTCACCTATCATTGTTTTAGCTTGGGCATTTAAACTCAGATTCAGGAATGATACAGGAACAAACTTTAACTCTAACTCCATCGTAACAAAGTTTTCTGTCTGATGAATATCTTCTGTGATTGGCGACTCATTATCCAATACTGTCAGTTCCATGGGGGGGAAATTGTGTTTTCTACTTAATTTTTGCTCTCCTACAGACTAGCTTTAAAGGCAGATAAGGTTGAAAAATCTGACAGAGAAACTCTGAAAATAAGCAAACCAAGAAGTAAAGGAATGTAAAAGTAGATACTGACAATCCCAGAGATAAAACACAATGAGATACTTAATGAGCCAACCAATTTCAATAGGAAATTGTTGGAAAACACATTTTTCAAGAAACATCTAGGGGCTTTTTATAGCCAGTAAATATGGTACTGGGAAAGCTGTAGGACAAAAGTGTACTACTCTAGCAAAGTAGAACGAGGAGGAGAAAGATTATGAAAAATGGGGCTGTCAGAGTCTCTAAATCTCACACATTAGAGTGAAACTGGATGAATGCCCCTTGGGTCCCATGTTCTTACATCAGATAATAATCTCGCAGGTAATTAAATAACCCGTGTTACAACTTTTCTCTTGTGCCAGTAAAGAAGTGAGAAGATTAGGTCCAGGAAATTCTACCACTGGTTCCAGAGAGGTGATCACGGTCACCATAGAAACAGAAATCTCACAGTAGACAGAGAAAAATTCTCCTAACTGGCAGCCCTTCCTCACCTCATGCTGCAGATCAGCTTGTCTTGATGCTACATGCTCCGTTAGGGGCAGGGTCCAGTAACACGTGAACACTGAATAAATAATTTCCATGCTAATTCATTTGAATTTTGACAGTTGGTTTCAACTGTATATTGTCTTTGATTCCCACTAATGCTCTAGTTTATGAGTTTCCTGGAAAGGACTGTTTATGAAAACAGAAAATTTCTAATGGATTTTTAATTCACAAACGAGTTTTCAAACTGGAAGTCTGATCCCAAGCCTATTGTCCACGCCTGACTTTTCTCCCCTAAAAGTTCTGCTGGTTGCTGTTACTGATGCAATTCCTCCCACAGTAACAACAGAAGGAGCTGTAGTGTACACAAGGATTGGTGGCTAGCAGCGTTTAACCACTGTGGGTATGTCTGCACGGCAAGCAATTGTATGTCTGCTACACAAGCCCACCCAAGACCTTGGATAGCTATTTGAGTGGCCAGACCATGCTGCCTCCAGTGCTGCTGTCACTTTTCTGCTATTGTTATTAGAACTAGCTAGATCAAAGCTAGCCTGGCTATCTGTACGTGTGCTGCCATCACACTCTGATTGTTGTGTAGACAGACATTATGTATCTAACCCCTTTAACAGGACTAGGTCACATGGTAATTAAAAATGTCTAGTGTAGACAAAATGTAAGAGTAAGAATGTATCCAATCAAGGAACTGAAACATACTGTGGGCCTGATTCTTCATAGCCTTGCCCTTTTATGGCCATCTACATCTATACAAAGTGAATGTGTAAAAAGTTACCACGCTGACTTGGTTGGCTGAAATTCTGTCTGGGCGCTGCAGGGAAGTCCAAGCTGCACTAAGTGCAGGATCCAAAGCTGGGAGAGAAAAGGCGCTGTGTGCCACCTCCATGCTCCCCAAACTCTGGGGCTGCCATGGGCCAAATCAGTCCCAGTGCAAGTTCGCGCAGCCTCAGGATGTTCCAGATGTATAGCCATCTACATTGCCAGACGCTGTAAGGAGGCAGCAGCTCCACGCCAGCCATTCCCAACCTATGGTCCATGGACCCCTGGTGGTCTGCGAGGCTGCTACAGAGGGTCCGCCGAAAAGAAAACTAACAACATCCTCACCAAGGAAATGTACAATTTCAAATAAAACAAATAGCATGTGGTGGTCTGCGAAAATGTTTGGAGGTTGAAAAGGGATCTGCACACTCAGAAAGGTTGGCAACCGCTGCACTGTGCCATGTGAATCTCCAGCCAACTGCCTAGATAAGCTTTAAGACCATTTTGCATAATCAGAGGGATGCAAAGCACCTTATTGGAAATGAGGCTCTCTGAATTCAACAAATTTATTCCAGATTTATGTTGTAACTGAAAGCAGAATTTGGCCCATAGTGATTTACAGGCACTTTACAGGGATATAAATGACTACATGCCATTCATGACAGCAGAGATGCAGGCCTCAATTTTCAGCTACTCCCTCTATCTGTGGGGTGCACTGGAAGGGGGTGGAATTGTTTGTGGTACCCTGATCCTGAGACCAGCTTGGCCACCTGCTATCTATAGCTTTCAAAGGCCATGTGAAAATGCTGCCCTTTTGTAGCTAGCCCCTCCTCACACTGCAGCTAGCCCCTCCTCTCACTTAGTCAGTAAATCATAAGCATTCTCTGCCTGACCCATATGGCACCCATGTCCCAATAAAGGGAGTGATCATGGGAGAAGCAGGGGAAGTAAAGGCTCCTTGATTGGTGCTTCTTTCCCATGTGTTTAAGAAATAAGAAAAGGAAAAGAATACACTGGAGAAGGTGGCCTGAGCAGGGAAAGGGTGAACGACTTGGAAGGCCTCTGCATAAAAGAACAGAGAATGACAAAGAACTATTGGTCTCCTTGGTAAGGGCCCAGGAGGGAGGAGCAATTTATTCATAGATTCATGGAGTTTAAGACCAGAAAAAAACTATTACATCATCTAGTCTGACCTCATGTTTATCACAGGCCATTAAATTTCACCCAGTTACCCCTGTATTGGGCCCAATAATTTTTGTTTGGTTAAAGCTTATCTTCCAGAAAAACATACAGTCTTGATTTGAAGACATCAGGAAATAGAGAATTGAATACATTTCTTGGCCCTTTGGTCCAATGTTAATCATCCTCACTGTTAAAAAATTGTGTCTAACTTGAATTTGTTTAGCTTCAGCTTCCAGCCACTGGTTCTCGTTTATGCTGTTCTCTGCTAGATTAAAGAGCTCTTTATTACCTTTTATTTTCTTCCTGTGAAGGTACTTATACAGCATAATCAAGTCACCTCTCAATCTTCTTTCTGATAAACTAAACAGATTGAGCTTTTTAAGTCTCTGACACTAAGGCATTTTCTCTAGCCCTCAAATAATTTTTGTGGCTCTTTTTTTCATTCTTTCCAATTTTTCAACATCCTTTTTAAAACACCAGAACTAGACATGATATTCCAATAATGGTCTCACCAATGCCCTATACAGAGTAATAATTGCCTCTTACTCACTGGTCCCCTATTTATATATATCCCAGGATCACATTAGCCCTTTCTGCCACAACATCTCATTGGGAGCTCATGCTGAGCTGTTTGTCCACTGTGACCCCTAAATCCTTTTCAGAATTGCTATTTTCCAGGATACAATCACCCATTCTGTAGGTATGATCTATATTCCTTGCATCTAGATGTATGACTTTGCATTTGGCTGTATTAAAATTTTTTGTTTGAATGGGTCCAGTTTATAAAACGATCCAGATTGCTCTGTATGACTGCATTGTCCTCATCATTACTTACCACTCTGCCAGTCTTTGTCTCATCAGCAAATTTTATGAGCAGCCTTTTATATTTACCTCCACATCATTGATGAAAGTGTTGAAGAGTATCAGCTTTAGAACTGATCCCTGTGGAACCCCACTATGGACACCTCCATTGAATGATAATTCTACATTGACAATTACTTTCTGAGATTGGTCGGTTACAGTTTGAGAGTTAATGTGTGCTTTACTCATATTGTGTAGTGCTAATTTTTGAATCGGAATGTTATGTGGTACTAAATCAAACACCTTACAAAAGAGTAAGTATATTACATCTACAGAGATATCTGTATCAACCAAATTTATAATCTGATTGACAAATTAAATCAGGTTTGTTTGACAAGACTTATTTTCCATAAAACCAGGTTGACTGGCATAAATTGCAGTTCTAACTTTTAATTCTTTATTAATTGTACCCTGTATCAGCTTTTCCATTATTTTCTTTGAGATTCATGTCAGACTAATCAGCCTTTAATTACCTGGATCATCCCACTTGCCCTTTTTGAATACTGGCACAACATTTGCACTCTTCCAAGCTTCTGGAATTTCCGCAGCATTCCAAGATTTATTAAAAATTAACAACAGTGGGTCAGAGATTTTTTAGGACTCTTGGGTGCAAGTTATCCTGGCCTGCTGATTTGAAAATGTTTATTCCTTGTAGATGTCTTTAGTTGCTATTTGACTGGAAAGTACTTCATCATCCTTGTGTGATACCGGGTATATCATTCAACTTTTTTCCAAATATAGAACAAATATTTATTGAATACATCTTTTTCTGCATCATAAATAATTTTACAATCTCCATCTGGTAATGGGCCTATACCATTGCAAAGATTTCTTTGGTTTATCATACATATAAAAAAAACCCTTCTCATTTTCTTTAGCCATGCTAGACATGGATTTTACCTGATGTCTTTAGCTTCCCTTAGAAACTTTCTGTACTTCATAACTTTTAATTTAAATTTATTGCTTGCTGTTTCCCAGTTTCCATTTGTTATATATTGCTTTTATATTTCTAATTGCTGCATTTACTTTGCCATTTAATCAAGATAGGCTTTTAGCCAAGGTTAGCCAAAAAGCCATTAACAAGAAAGAGGATATCTAATAAATTCTTTTTAAAGAACTCCCAATTTTTATTCACGTTTTTCTGTCTACATTTTTTCTTCCAATCAATTTCACTCATATTTTTCCTCAGCTTGGGGAAACTTGCTCTTTTGACGTACCAAGTACTTATATTACCATTTGGAACTGTGTTCTGTTTGTCTGTATTGAATGCAAGTCAGATCATGATTGTTACCTGGCAACTCTGTGTTCTTGGGGAACCAGGGTGCAAAATCCCGACCTTCTCTGAATCCCCCTTCCATCCCCCCCCTGGCCTCTGCTTGAACCATAAACAAAAGCAATGAAAAGGCTGTGAGACACACCTAAAACCCTCCCAACAAGGGTGATAGGATTAAGACAACGCCCCATGTCTCATCTACATAGAAGATGTAAAAAGAGGCATCTCAATTAGCACATCAAATGGAGAACAGAAGCCTCATCTACATCGAAAATGGAACAAGAATTAGCATGAAAAATGGAGAATTAAAATCCAAAGCAGGGACCGCACTGAACCCTGGGATTGGCAAAACAGGGACGCACTGCATGATGGGAGATCTCTGCTTTTGATGTAAATAAACTCACACTTACACCCATCCAGTAAGCAGTTATCAGACCATTCTAGTTATTGATATGCAAAACACTGAATCTCCCTGGTTGCATTGTGAGCTCCCTCAAGGAACGTTGACCGTAGCTGGGAGTGATCAGCTCCTATTGTCCAGCATAAAGAAAACCACTGTGAGGTACTTCCTTGAGACATTATTTACCCATAAACAAACCTGATTCTACAAAAAACCCTATCCAAGTTCAAACCCCTGTTCTGATGCCTGGATCCAAATGCTGCCTGCTTCTCCATTTCCTGACTGATCTTGTTGTGGGCTTTGCCTCTCTCCCAAGTGCACCTGACCCTAAGCTGAACAGCCTGTCTCCTGGGAACTTCTGAGCTGCATGGAGTGGTGAGATTTCCCCCCCTCCCTCCCCATCCCCATCTTTCCCCAGTACACACTCACTCACTCACACTCTCTCTCTCTCTCTTTAGTCCAGGTATAACTTTTACTTTTGTAATCAAACCTGGGCTAGCCTTCTCCAATACCCCTACTGTAATTGTGTAGTATTGTAAGTGGTAGATTGCTTTTCCCTCCTTGTATGGCATTACTATTTGTATCATAAGTTTTATATACCTGGCAATAAACTATTATAATAAAGTTGGTTGCCACTCTCTCTCTCTCTCTCTCTCTCTTTCCAAATGCATTTACTCCTTAGTGTTCTTGGCTTCCCTATCTTGCTCTGAAGCAATGCTTCTTCTTTTACCTAAGCCAAAGATCCCTGGAGTGCCCAAAATCCTATGGGGTTTGCTCATCAAGGGGGTTACTGCTAAAACAATTGTAAAGTGAGGTGGGAGGAGCTGAGAAGTGCTGCTCTGCCTAGCCTACAGAGTCCGGGGGCATATAAGGGTGACAGCTGAAAGTGCTGTTTGACCCACCCTGATTGAGTCCAGGGGGCACATAAGGGAAGCAGCTAAAAAGTGCTGTTGGGACCCAGCCTGCTCCTAAGTGTGCTCCATTCTGGTGCGGTGCAAGGGGCACATAAGGGTGACAGCTGACAGGGCTGTGTCACCCAGCCTGCTGAGTTCAGGGACGTATAAGGGGTCAACTGAGAGTGCTGATAGCCCGGTCTGCTCAGACGCACTCAGTTAATCTGGAACGGTTGTGTGTATCTGTGGAGGTTTATTTGAATCTGGGGCTGGAGGAACCCAGCCCTCAAAACCTTAGGTCCTGCAGGATAGCTCCATTGGGAGGGGACTTGTAGCCGTATGAACACACAAGTAACACAAGAAGCACATTAATAGAATCACACCCCCTTCTCCAGGAAGGTAACCCTAATAAATGAGGATACCTCAAAGTGACAGGCAAATCTGGTAACATGATCACTAGTCCCTAGATGATCATCAGCTTCCATTTTAGTGATAAATTCATCTTTCTCCATCATAATGAGGTCCAAAAGAGAGTTACCTCATCTAATGTGCAATAATATCTTTTATGTTAGAAAAGTATCATTTATAAATTTTAGAAACTCTATTGATGTTTATTAACTTATGACTTGGCTTAAAGATCTGGATGGCTGTGGAAGGGAAACTTGGAAGGAGAGCATCTGAAGCGGTGTGTTAGGAAAATCCTGAGAGAGCAAAGAACCTGGAACTAGTGAAGGAAGACACCCTGAGTAAGGAGGCATAGAGATCTTAGAGAGTGACCATGTGATCACCTCTGCCTTCTTTCCAGGGCCTAAATAGCTTGAGGACCTCCCCTGCTGTCTCCTCCTAGAAAAGGGGGAAAGAGGAACTGTTCTACCCCAAAGAGAAGAGGAGACTGCTAGATCTTTGAATAAGGCTGTGCCCCAAGGAAGGACATTGAGTGAAGGTTTAGGATTTTCATTACCTCAGAAGAGGTGGAGTTTTGTTTTATCTAGAGGGCTAGTGTATCCAAACAGTGAGAAGGAAACTGAGGCATGGCTGCATTGCTACAGCAAACCATATGAGCCACTGCTACAACAAAACCCAGATTTGTCAAGTAATGTTTCCACTGATGTCTGTTCTGTGGTCTACCTGAAATGAGGTGTTCTGAGTCCAGGTCTTAAAGGTTTGGGGCCAAACCTCACAGAGATCTCCCTCACATTCAGCTCTAGTTGACCCCCTTGCTGGCAGCCTCTGTAGATACCAAGAACCGAATGTGCATGTAGAGCAAACTACTCTCCCCCTCCGACCTAATACCTCTGAGGCTTGGTCTACACTTACTTCTGCGATTCGGCGGCAGTTGACAGGAGTTGCACAAAGTACGCAAAGAACTTGTGTAACTCCCATCGACTTCTGTGCGTCTCTTCTGTGCGGTGTCTTCACTGCACTGTGCCGACACGTTCCCATTGACGCAGCACTACGCCACTTTTGGAGGTGGATTAATAACATCGACTTCTGGATCGACTGAGCGGGTCTTCACCGACCACTCAGTCGATCCAGATAAGTCGATCTGATGGCAGCGATTTTGCTGCCATCAGTGTAGACATAGCCTGAGTTAACATTAAAGCAAAGTGGTGAGAGAAAATTTGTGTTGCTGCCACCTATGTTGTATGTGCTGACAATCTGACTCCTTTCACAAACCTTGAATTAACTTAACCTAAAAACGAAAATGAAGGCATCAAGCCAAAGAGATGCTTAAGAAATTCTGTGTATTCTTCCTCCCCCACTGGCAATCCCAAAAACCTAGCTGTGCCCCGCTAATCGGCTCTAAAATTTATGTATCTCACCCAGCAGTGGGACTATAGAACCATCACACAATTGGATTTGACAAAACCAATTGTTAAAATCTGCACAGACGAAAGCCATGGCTTTAGAGAAGTGTTTGGTATCCACCCCTACTTCAGAGATTTTGTAAATCTTCTTGGTTAGCTCAGTGGCACATCCATAGGCTCTCATTGCTTTCATTAACTCTAACAAAGAGATGGCAATTCCTTACAGAGATAAGAAAGTATTAAAATACAGGCAAACCATAATATCTACTGAAACAGAAAAAAGTGTTATTATTACAGAGGTGGAAATAAACTTCCTAAGGGTTTTATTATCCTGATGTTTGTTTCTGTTATTGTGACCTGCACTGGTGGATCAACATAGCTTGTACTGACCTCTTCCAGATTAAAACAAACAAACAAAATTCCCTTCAGAAAGAGCACAAAACCTTATCATGCCTTCTTTTCATTTTAAGAGTAATCTCAATTTTTTTCAGCCAATTTTTGCTCTATTAGATCAGCCCAGGCAAATGGGTGTCCTGCTTCTCTCTCGCTCCCCATCCAGCCTTTAAATAAGCAGCTATTTCAAAACCATAGATGCTCTCACATTTTCTTCTTTGCAGCCTGTACCAGCATGGAATCCAGAGCTATTGAAAATGACACTTGTGCAGCTATGTGTTTTGGACTGGTCAATCTGAGAATCTCTGGCAGTTCTATCATAATCCTCGCATAATTTCCTGGTTTTCATTGTAAATCAGCTTTTTTAATACATAAAAGTCCTATTTACAGATAGTTGGTTTTCTTTCATTATCTGTGTTGGATAAATCACCATTTTGTAGGAGTAGAATGTGTAGATGAGATTTATCTATTGGTTTTGCTTTTAAATAGCAGCCCATGGCAATAATTTGTATTGAAGATAAAGTGATATGAGGCTGCTCTTCGACTTACAGGCATTTCTGATAGAAATGAAAATATAATACATCTCACTAAAATGGATTGAATGGTTCAGTGAACAGAGTGTTCTTTTCATCAGTAAACAGTTTGAAAAATCCAGCATGTGAAAAATGAAACACTGATTTAGTCTAAAATTGAAACCTCTCATATAAATTTAATACTTGCAGCAACCACATCCAAGACTTTTGTGCTTGGAAATATATAGCTTTGGGCTAAAGTCAAAGGCATTATCTGGTTTTCCCCTTGGAAATACAGTACATCATCATTATCATAAAGAACATGTTTCAAACAGCAATGACTAAACCTAAAAACATACACACAACAAAAACAAGCAAACAAAATACATAGGAAAGGACAGGAAAACTCAGGAAACCTACCAGTAAATAAACAAAAAACAACACACACACAAGAAACAAACCCTCAGTCCTTCAAGACTTGTGGCACGCAAGTTTTGCTTAGCTGAGGCCTGGGGTAGCAATTTGCTGGGAATTGGAAGACTGCATATAAACTGAAATAAACTGTGGCTGTCCCTCATATTTAATATAGAGATGTAAGCTACAGAGACTAGATGTTCTAGAATGCTTGGCTCCATCTTGGTCCTAGCAGCAGCCATTCACAACAAGATTGAGCCTTACCTCCTGCTCCCTATTCTCTTTTTGGGTAGATTTAAAGTATCATGAGCTGAGGGCAGCTGTTGCCATTGTAGAACTCTATGTCCTTAAATGTTTTTCTTTCAAAAATATTTTCTTCTTTTCCAGTATATATATATATGAAGGAAATGCAATGAAACAAGCTATTATGTGAGGCTGATCTTGCTTTCATTGAAGGCACTGGCAAAGTTTTTATTGACCTCAGTAGGAACAAGAACAATCTCTTTGTTAATGAAATGTTAAAGATGCAACAGATGCACTCTCTAGCCAAGAAAATCAGAAACATAGCTTTAGTGACAATTTAAACCTGTCCTATTTTTCACACACATTATAATCCTTCTGACAGGTGGTTAATGGCAGCAAAAAATGCTGGGTTCTATATATCTAGTGCCCCTCTTGACAAATAATTAAACCAGTTTGAGCCCCTACTCAGAAACCCGCAAAAACTAAATGCACTTTCCCTGGAAGCCTTTAATAAGCAAGCACTATGAAACTGTGCACAAACAAGGCAATCTGTACTAGGAGAATGGGTATAGTCATAAACTTGGGAAAGCACAGTAATAGAATATATATGCAAGTAAAGAGCCCTTTCTGCTAACTATGACAATCTAAGTCCCTGCCCACCCTGTGGAGACTGTCCCACAGATAATAGTCCTTTGGCTGCACCACCACCAGGCCATTCTCCAATCTCAAGGTAGTTCCTTGCCTAGTCCAGTTTGGAGGCACCACCACCTTAGTGACTCAGCTTCATGAAGGCGTTGGGTGGGCAGGAATCCACTCAGCAATTCTGCTGTCCTCTACATTATCTTGCATCAAAATCCCCATGGGAGGGGAGCGAAGAGCTCTTGGGAAACTTGAGTAGACTCTGGAATCTTATAAAAGAGCTCTTTGTCACAAGGTCAGAGCTCTGTCTCCTCTTGAGCTTCTTTGGGAGCCCACTACCCTCCAAAATTGTAGTTCACACATAGTTATAACGACACCCCAAGTTTCATTAGCAGAATTTTAGCCTGTGCAATTAGCCTGTGCAATTTTAGCTATGACAGTGATCTCCCCTTGCCACTTTTCCCTTTTCCCCTTCCCACCAATAGAGGGAGTAGAGAGCTCTTTCCCCTCCAGTGCTTCAGGCCGCATTACACATTTTTCATTTTAAAGCAATCACTGTTAATAGTATTTTGCCACTGTTTGCCATTATCTGTTTTACCCAATAAAGAGCAATTCTTCAACAAAGAAAATGCAAGGTTTCTGGTCTCCCAAAGAGATGCTAAAAGCAGCACTGGCCAGAAAGAAAGTGACATAGGCTGCATCCTATTATATATTTGAAAAGCACCTAGCACATTGGGTACACTATCATAATCCAAATCAATCAATCAAAAATATTATCTGCAAAATGCTTGGGCAGATGTTCTGACTTGAGCAGGAGAACACAAACATCCAAATCCTGCTCTGCCTACAGCTTAAATCTCACAGTGCAATTGTGATTGAAGGAAGAAGTGCAAGTTCTACACTTCATGGCCATTGTTCCACCAACCAGACTTATATTATGGTTAAACCTGGTGTTACTTTATGGGTCTTGCTCCAGCTCCCAAACAGAATAAATTATGTACTTAGACTCTAAACTGACTGTCATCCTGAGTGGGGTGGGACAAATATCTGAAGCTTATTGATGTCTGTGCTCGGGAACTGGAGTGCGCAGGTGTCAGTAATGTAATGTAGAACCTCTCACTTCTAGAATTCAATGCTACAAATCCAGTCCAGGCTGGTAATTATCACCATCAAGGGCTGTTCCATGGTCTGTGTGAATCAGTGATCTCAATCGAGTTCTTGGTGCAAGTGACCACATCAGAAACAACCACACATAACTAGCATTTATCAGCTTGTTTACTAGCAGATTTAGCAGAGAGCTCCAGGATTAGCTGGGCACTGAGCTCCAGGATTAGCTGGGCACTGAGTGGACAAGCCATGAAAGTGATCCTTGAAGATGTTTGAGCCTCATTGGTGCGGCATTCTATTTTGTTTTATTTTATACAAGTTCTTATACCACATTGATCATAGGGAAGTTTATGCTGCTGTTTTCCTTGCCATACTTGATCTGTAATATAGGACATCAGATTCCTGGGTTGTCAATCTGGCACCTTTCTCAAGCAATACAGTCACCAAAAAAGATAGATTTCTACTGAAAGACCAAGCTCATGGAAAATCTGAACAATTGTTCCTCAGTATGCCAGGCAATGATTTCCAAAAGTGTCACGTATCTCAAAGTGGGCAAAGAACACATAGTGTGCTGCCAGACCTCTATCAAGACAAATTTACTATCTGAGATTTTAGATTCCAAAAACATTCTGCATCAGGGCATGCAACATTCTGTAACATGTTTCATGCATGATTCTAGAGTGCCTAGGTAAGTGCTATGTCTGTGAAGTGATTTTGATCACCATCATGTCACTCATGGCAAGAGAATAGGAATTGCCCAGTGGTTAACACACTTGACTGGGACTTGGCCAACATTTTCAGAAATAGCTAGCAATATTGGGTGCCTCAGTTTTGGATGCTCAGATGGAGATAGCTTAAAGAAACCTGCTTTTTCAGAATTTACTGAATAACCATCCTCTAAAAATTAAGACTTTTACTTCAGGGATCTACGTGCACATGCCACAAATTGCTGCAAGCCCCTCTCCCTTATCGAATTGACAGTTTCCTGTTCTGGTTTGTTCTGACATCACGACGATCACAAAACAACAACAAAAACTAAACAGTTTGATTTTTAAGTAACTATTGTAGGTCCATAAAGACAGTAACAGCAAGTATCCAAAATATTAAAGCGTCATATAAACAGTAAACAATACTTCAGAAAAGGAACAGCAAGATCATATACAGTGATACTCAGGGCCTGATTTGCCACTTTGTGAAATCATTTCCACCTGCGCCCAGTGGGTACAAAGCACTATCAGTTTGATTTGGAAGCATTTCTCACCCTCTTTGTGCTCAGGTGTAAGTGACTACACAAGATGCAAGGCAATCGAGAATCAGGCCCAAGATACCAAGAAGTAGTGGTGAGCTAGGTTCAAGTATCAGAGCCCAGTGCTTTGAGATTGTCTCAATCATTTAACGCAGCACTTCTTGATGTGCTTACAGATGCAGTATCTGTGCACAGGGCTCATGCTATAGGCCTAAAAATAACAGTGTAGACATTTCTGCTTGGGCTGGAACCTGGAGTTTGAGACCCTCCCCTCTCATAGGGTTTCATAGCCCAGGCTCCAGCCTGATCAGGAACATCTATACTGTTATTTGTAGCCCTGTAGCACAAGCCCAACTCAGGCTCTGAGACTTACTTCAAGGGTCGTTTTTGTTTTGTTTTTTCCTTCAGTGTAGACATACCCTGTGTGGCCAGAGAGAGAATGGAGGACTGGACCTGAAGCGTGATTCAAAAGGTTTAGGCAACTTGGAAAAGCATCAAAATGTCTGGATGTCTAGCAGAACCAAACTTTGCTCCCTCACAAAAATATGAGCCACTGCTTCCAGCCCTCTCATAACAACTCAGGACACTACACAGACACTGGGAAGTCCCAAGCTACTTACTCTTTCAGTACTCACAGTGTGGGAGCTTGTGAGCACACATAGATTCAGCTTCATTTAGCCTTGAGTCGTCCTCACTGCAAGCTTGGGAGATAATGCTACTTAGTAGGGACTTCCCCCCTCCCTCATACTTCAGAAAGTCTTACTAATCTCTTACTACATATGCATCCATACATTTGCGTACTAAATAAAACAATCAAGATGAAATATCTTCTAGAAAGAGCTAGGTTGTGAACTGTTGATAAAATAAACAAATTGGGTACTTAACTCTTCCACATTTGCTGTCTGTTCTGATGATGCCCATTATCAATCTAGTTTTAAGAGTACTGCCATTTATTTTAAATGGGGTGGTTAATGGATATTAAAAAGATTTTTACTATGTTGTTATGTGAGAGGGAACAAGAGAGAGAGAGAAAATACTTGAATGTAAATTGAATCAGAAGCTTTTTTAAGCAGAGCTCTATGCTTTGGTTCAGCCTTATTTCCCTTGAAAATGATCAAAATAATCTTAATCTATTGCAAACCTATAACATTTGCTCTGCTACCTGAAATTGTTTTACACTCTAATCCTGGGATAATATTTAGCTAAGGGTTTTTCTACACAGGGAGAGTCAGGAAAATTAATCTGAATTAAGTAAAGGTGTCAATTAAAAGTGGATTATTCAAAGTGCATGAAACTTCTGTGTGTGTGGGCAGTCTCATTCAGAAATAAAGTTACCTTAATTTGATTTAGTTTAATTCTGAACACACTATTTTTTAAAACAGTGTAGACATAGCCTTTCAGCTCAATGCCTACTAAGCATTTTCTAATTCCAAAATCAACTGCATGGCCATGAAATTTCTCCTCAGGCAAAAGTGATTTAGCCACCACGAAGCTGCAAATATGAATAACACTTGCTGACTCTGACAGAAAATGCTTATTTAATAATGGTGTTAGTTCCAGAAATACACAGGCAAAACAGAAAGCCCAAGATCACTTCATTATCCTTGAGCCAAAAGAAAGTAGGCAAACAAGACCGCTAATTAGTCTGGCACTGTCTGTATTCAGCAGCAGTGATCTATACTCTTTCTGTCTGCATCTCACCATTGGTATAGCCTCACACTAAGCACAATCAAAAGTTTATTGTAATGATTAAAAGTGTGATCATTTTATCAAAAGCTAAGAATCAAATATTCTGTTTTCATTCCATTCTAAAATGGGAACAAATTTCAGATTTAAGAATTTCTAGTTCGCACTCAACTCTAATCCTGGCCTAGGCAGACCAAGGTTTTAGTCTGCTCTGCTACTGTGGCTATCTTAGGGTACTAGACTTTCCTCTTCCCACTTTCTTCCCCTTTCTTCCTCCCAATCTACATTATTCCAAGATGTGTGGACTCAGAAGAGGAATGAAATGGGAAATGGCAAAGTTGGCACCCACTGCTTTTAACCATCAGCTTTATGGTTTTTTTGCACACAGGAAAAAATCCAGAGAACGGAGAGATTATACCCTTGGAGCCTCCAGAATGAAGGCTACTCTGGCAAACTCTAGATATTTATCCATTTTAAATTAACATAATTTGGGGCATTTTCATGTCTCTTGATCCATTTGTGTAAATAAATATCCTAAATCAAACAGTCAGCCGAAGCCTAAAGAGAAGTGAATTTACTTGCAACTTCATTCTCTTTTTAACTTCTCTTTAAAATATGTAGTCTTTTTAAGTTCTTTTACTAGTTAATTACTATAAAGAAACTTTTTCAGATTAATCAAACAGTCATTTAGGTTGCTAGGATATCTTAAAACTTTATCTAACAGCTGCTTAGAGGTTATCAATAATATTTCTCCAGTAGCAGAAACAGCTGAGTCTTGAAAAATGCCTGAGGGCTCACATTCATCAGAGGGCTCTGCATAGAAACTTTTGTCCCTGAACTTCTAGGTTCTCTGGATAAGCAAGGAAACATGCTTAGGCCTTTAAGAAACATTATGACCAGAACAACATGAAAAGTGAAAAAAACCACTTAAGACATACATAATTGCCAGCAGCAAATAAAACAAATCAAGGAGAAACAGAGAGATTATTAAAAATGGCAAATTCATCCAATTTCAGTGTTTCCTCCCCCCCCCCCCCCAAAGAAGGAGGGGGGGGGGGGGGGGGGGAGGATGGCAGTGGGAAGCGCCGGCAGCAGCAAGAAAGGGAAAGCAGGCATTGATGTTCTTTTCTTCTTGTCTCCCAGAAGCATCTCAGCAGGGGCCATGCATTACTGAAAGGGAGAACAGTTGTTTATTCTCTGCCCCTTTTCCTCATTCAGATCCGCACATTGAAGCAGAGCCAGATGCCAACAGCTGGAATCAGGGAAGGCCAAGCTATGGTGCTTCAGTCAGTTATGTTCTCCCCTTCTTCTCCCCCAGCAGCTGCAGCAAGGGGTTAGGGATAGAGATCACAGCAGCAAGTTGAGGCTCAGGCAACTTTCAGTTGGGAAGGGCAATTTTTATCCCCTTGCCTGGGACAGCAGCAGGAGGGCAATGGCAGGGCAGCAGGGGCTCAGCCCCTAAACTCCTAACATTTAAATATAAACATCAAAACCCTTTAAGGCTCATTTCCTACAATCTGCCACGAGTCAATGGATCCTTGTGCCTATGCCTGCCTTGCAGGCCCATTCACGTGCATCAGGTTGGGGTCCAATTTTGGTGTGGTACCATGAAACTTACTGAGACACACAATGAACTAGGGATCCAGGGCCAGAATTTTACAGGTATTTAAGTGCCTAAAAACCTTTAAAAATCTGCCTCCCAGTCTCTAGACTATAAACGCCACCACAGAACCCAACTGCATTCCACATACAGGATAGGGACCTGACTCTGCCATCCTTTGGATTCAGTGGAAGCTTTCCCTGACCAAGGACTGCAGGATGTTGCTCTTTATTACTCACTGCTCAGAACAGAAGAAACAAAAAATGTGAGGAAGGAAAAGTGACTGGAGTTTGATGCTTTTGTCACCCACCAACACATTAGTGTCCTTAATTTTCCCAGATGTTGAACAAAAGGAAAAATGTGGTCACCAATGATCGTTTCTTTTCTATGAGCACCAAGTTATGACTTCTTTTTCAATGACTGATTGCTGTATACCTAATTCCGGACCTTTTGTAATCTCCAGCAACAAGGGAAATTTGTTCTCAGAAAACATTGCTGGGTGTTTTCTCAAAGATTCTTAAGTTGAGAAAAGAAAACACAATGGCAGCACAGATCTCTGAGATCAAATGTATTACTTCCTAAGTAAAATAGCAAACTAGATAGGACTATACCCAGCAAAAATCACATTAGCATTATAATCTTGCAGCATATGGATATGTGCTGAAATATAATGAAAGCACAAGAAGTATTTGAGTATGATGCCTGCCTAAGAGAGGACTAAGAAGCCTGTGTATGCATTTGGAAACCATACCTAACCCATTTACAGATTAACTGTAAGTGTTACAGATAGTATTTTCTCAGGTCTTACTGGCATATGGCTCACAGAATGCAGACAAAAATCCTACAATAAAGAGATGGGCAGAGGCTTCAGAAGGGGTTGTCCAGTCAAAGCTGGATTTAATTCACTTTTATTTATGCATTAAAGGCCTTTTTTTTCTTTTTTCCCCCAGACAGGCCTAAAAATCATAGGCAATAATAATCTGTGTGCAATTCCATTTCAATGTTTGCATTCTCTGCTTACAGTGACTGCATGAATTGCTGCATTCAATATAGTAGAAGAGATGAGCAAAATTTGGAATTTCAATCCCAGGGGAAATTCCAACATTTCAATATTTGTTTTCATCCCAAATCATGATGAAAAGTTTAAATTTTTAAAGGTTATATTCTGATTCAGAAATATCAACTCAGATGACTCCCATGAGGCACGACGCAATCATCCACACACTTGTTGACCCTTCAAGGAATTCTAGTAGATTGGAGATTTCCCTTTACAAAAACCATGTTGACTCTTCCCCAACAAATCATATTCACCTATGTGTCTGCTAATTCTGTTCTTTACTGTAGTTTCCACCAATTTGCCTGGTATGAAGTTAGGTTTACCGACCTGTAATTGCTGGGATCGCCTCTGAAGCCTTTTGAAAAAATTGGCATGACATTAGTTATCCTCCAGTCATATGGTACAGAAGCTGATTTAAGTGATTGGTTACATATCATAGTTAGTAGTGCTGCAATTTCACATCTGAGTCCCTTCAGAACTCTTGTGTGGATTACATCTGGTCCTGGTGACTTATTACTGTTTAATTTATCCACTTGTTCCAAAACCTCCTCTAATGACACCTCAGTCTGGGACAATTCCTCAGATTTGTCACCTAAAAAGAATGGCTTGGGGTTTGGGAATCTCCCTCACATTCTCAGTCATGAAGACTGATGCAAGAATTCATTTAGTTTCTTCGCAATAGCCTTCTCTTCCTTGAGTGCTCCTTTAGCATCTCCATCACCCAGTGGCTCCACTAGTTGTTTAGCAGGCTTCCTGCTTCTGATGTACTTACATTTTTTTTTTTTTGCTGTTACTTTTTGAGTCTTTGGCTAGCTGTTCTTCAAATTCTTTTTTAGCCTTCCTAATTATATTTTTACACTTCACTTCCTCTTCTTAAAGGATGTCTTTTTGCCTCTAACTGCTTCTTTTCCTTTTTGTTGAGCCTGGGTGGCATTTTTTTGGTTCTCTTACTATGCTTTTTAATCTGGGGTATACATTTAAATTGAGCCTTATGATGTCTTTAAAAAGCTTCCATGCAGCTTGCAGGGATTTCACTTTTGGCACCATACCTTTTAATTTCTGTTTAATAAATTTCCTCATTTTTTTATAGTTCTCCTTTCTGAAATTAAATGCTACCATGTAGGGCTGCTTTGATGTTTCCTCTCTCATAGGGAAGTTAAATTTTATTATGTTATGATCACTATTACCAAGCAGTTCAGCTATATTCACCTCTTGGACCAGATCCTGTGCTCCCTTTAGGATTAAATCAAGACTTTCCTCTCCTCTTGTGGGTTCAAGGACTAGCTGCTCCAAGAAGCAGTCATGTAAGCTGTCAAGAAACTCTGCATCTCATCCTGAAGTGACATGTACCCAGTCAATATGGGGACTGTTGAAATCCCCCATTATTATTGAGTTTTTAATTTTTATAGCCTCTCTCATCTCCCTGAGCATTTCACAGTCACTATGATCGTTCTGGTCAGATGGTCAGTAGTATATTCCTACTGCTAAATTCTCATTATTCGAGCATGGACTTACTATCCATAGAGATTCCATGGTACAGTTTGGTTAAGATATTTATTTCATTAGACTCTGTGCTTTCTTTCACATATAGTGCCACTCCCCCATCATTATGACCTATTCTGTCCTTCCAGTATGTTTTGTACCCTGGTATTACTGTGTCCCATTGATTATCCTCATTCCACCAAGTTTCTGTGATGCCTATTATATCAATATCCACATTTAATATGAGGCACGCAAGTTCACCAGTCTTAGTCTTTAGACTTCTAGCATTTGTATATAAGCACTTAAAAATTGTCAGTTTTTAACTGTTTGCCATTATGTGATGTAATTGAATGAAGACTTTTTTTCATTTGTCTGTTGCTCATCAGATTCTACCTATCCTCTCCTCCTTACTAGGATACAGAGAATCTCCATGAATAGATCCTTCTCTAAGGGATGTCTCTGTCCAAACCACATGCTCCTTTGCATCTGTTGGCTTTCCCCCAGCCCTTAGTTTAGAAAATGCTCTACAGACTTTTCAATTTTACGTGCCAGCAACCCAGTTCCATTTGGTTTAGATGGAGCCCATCCTATCTATATAGGCTGCCCCTTTCCTACAAGGTTCCCCAATTCCTAATAAGTCTAAATCCCTCCTCCCTACACTATCATCTCATACATGCATTGAGACTCTGCAGTTCTCCCTGTCTAACTGGCCCTGTGCGTAGAACTGGAAGCATCTCAGAGAATGCTACCATGACGGTCCTGGACTTCAATCTACCATCTACCAGCCTAAATTTGGCCTCCAGGACCTCTCTTCTATCCTTCCTTATGCCATTGGTACCTACATGTACCACGACCACTGGCTTCTCCCGAGAGGTACACATACGTCTGTCTAGATGTCTTGAGAGATCTGCAACCTTCACATCTGGCAGGCAAGTCATCATGCAGTTCTCCCAAGCATCACAAACCCAGCTATCTATGTTTCTAATGATTGAGTCCCCCGTTACTATTACCTGTCTTTTCTTAATACCTGGAGTTTCCTCTCCTGAAGAGTGTGAGAGGATACCATGCCATCATCTGGAGGGGGGGGAGAAGTCACAACTATGGGATCATTTCCCTCCACTCCAGTTTGATGTTCTCCTTCACTGAGACGTTCACCCTCTTCAATGGTACAGAAGATGTCATAGTGGGGGTGGGAGCGATCTACTGTGTCCCAGAAAGTCTCATCTATGTACCTCTCTGTCTTTCTTAGCTCCTCCAGTTCAGCCACCCTGGACTCCAAAGCCCATATGCAGTCTCCGAGGGCCAGGAGCTTCTTGCACCGAATGCACACATATGCCACCAGCCCGTAGGGCAGGTAATCATACATGTTGCACTCAGTGCAATAAACTGGATAGCTTCCACTCTCTTGCTGGACTTCTACCTGCGTTCTCTTTTTACTCAGGCAGCTTTTTCTTCTCTTGCTGTTTGTTTTTTATCAGGCTTGTTTTACAATCCTGTACCATCCTGTGATCTGTGAACAAAGCAGCCTGAGACAGGGAAAAAGATGACAGCAGTAGGCAAAAGACAGGCAGAGACCATATGTGGAGCTGATAGTACAGCATTTTTATTCAGCCTCTCATCTACAAAGGTCTTAGGAAAACATTAGGCTAAAAGAAACAGTGAAGCTGAAATTAGTCCAGTTATCTTTTCTTTTCTTCTAGATAAGTATTACAAAGGACAGACAGGTTCTTATTGAACTCTGCAAGCAGTAAACAAGAGATTCAGCAACCAAGGAAGTCCCCTATCTGCAGACTGCCAGTTTATACAGTTTTCATATAATGTAAAGTATCTGGTAATATGCCTTAAGGGTGAAATTCTGCCCAGTGCGGAGCACCCCACAGAAGGCCACATCCGTCCTGTAAGTCCCTCTAAGCCCTTAATGATTTTAAGTGGGTCTTAAATGATATGTTGGGCTTTATGCAGGCTTCCTGCACAAGGCTCACATTTACCCTAAATATCACTCCCTCAGTATGAAATCTGCCACCAGCTGACCCCAGGACTGGGAAAGCTTTAAAGATAATTTTCCTTACTCTAGCTTGGAACCTGCCCTGTGCAAAGCTCAGCTGGACTTAGAAAATTGAGGCAAATCAGTTAAAATATGAACTAGAGAAGCAAAAATTAGAAAATGCTGTATTTAGCATTAACTACTGTTAAGCACATATTAGTCAGGCATCAGAAAATTCAGGCAGAGTTTTCAAGGACCTAACTTACATATTCAGTGAAATCATGGCCCTATTAAGGTCAATGGGAGTTTTACCATTGACTTCAGTGGAGCCAGAATGTCACCTGAGAAACAAGATCTCCCAATATTATGACACTGCAGAAGTTACAGATGAAAATCTGTAGCTTAAATAATTTCAAATGACTAAAAAGCTTAGAAAACTGTCCCAATATGAAAAGGGTACTGAAAAATATTATATGTTGCCCTGTTCAACCAAACTCAATGGTATGAGCTGCATATTAAAGCTTTTGAATAAATTTCCCCTAGCCTCTCAAAAAACCTACTGGGCGGGTGTATATCTTGAATTCAAAGGCTGAGGATGACTTGCAACTACAAAAGATCAGTACACATAACCTAACTAGTTCAGAAGTAGTCCAGACAGTGGAGGGGATTCAGCTATTTCAAAGGCAATCAGACTGCTATTTATTGATGCGTTGCTGAGACATCACCACCAGGTATTTTCCTAAAACCACCATCACCTATTTTATTTTTCACTTGCATGATCCATAACCAAACTGGGGACGTTAGAATAAAATAAAGTTCTCCATTCATTTTCTAGGGTTCTTGTTCACTGTCAGTCTCTTACTGCTTATGACATGATGCAATCTGACCTAATACTCATGGATAATCTATCAATAAAATTTTTTAACGTATATTGACCTTTTGACTGTTACCCTGGGCTGCTTAGAGTGAAGCAGCAGTGATAATAGAAAGGAGAAGTGTCAGCAAGAAGGAGAGAAGCCTAAGGTATTAAGGAGGGTCAGAAGTTAGATTTCTGCTGTGTGTGTCTTAGTGACTGGTGAAAGACACTCAGAAAAGAGGTACAATTCAATCAGTTTCCAAGACATCATTTGCAGGCTGCTTACAAGTGAAAGCACAAGGCTTAACTAAGATGTACAATTCATTCAGAAGGAGAGAAGGGATTCTGTTTGCCTGCGATCTCTGTTTGGTAAGTAGCCACAACTTGGCACTGCATCTGACTTGCCAGCCCGCTAACATGTACATAATCTGTATGATGATTCTGAATGCCATGTACAAACTCACATGTTGCTGCAGTGCACAAGCCACGGACTTGAACAGCTCTCTTTGCTTACAGGACTGCAGAACTGAGAGTCAGCGCTGTATCTGAATGGTCAAAGGACAGTGTTTACGAAGAACTGCAAGATATGCCAGCTACACAAATTCTCTGATTATTTTAAAGCAATGTAAGCCTATTTTTTTCAAAAATGTCCAGTAATTCTAGGTGCCTCCTTATCTAGGTGCCCAACTGGAGACTCTTACAACCTCATTTGGAGAGGTGTACCTGCAGCTTCCATTGAAATGAAATAGAATTTTGGGTACTTGACATTGTTTGAAAATGCCCTTTTTGAAAAATCCTCATTTAGGGCACTTTTGAAAATGTAGGCTGAAATTCCTCATTTGAAGGCATGTATTTATAGTACTGTGAATATACTTGTGTCTATATAATTTGCTGGTGGTATATGTTCGAACAGCATACAGTCAACACGCATGAAAAGAAAATCAGCAATGCATACTAAGATATTCAACTATGGTGGTGATAGACAGACAGACATGAATAGCCTTTTTGTAGTCTTCTTAGATTAATCATTTAAACTGCCACCGTCTTTCTGTTTTTCTATTTGTCTTTCTGTTTCCATCCCTTCAGATTAGTGCAGATCAACCCCATTCAGGTAAACTGCAGAACAGTAAACTTGTTAAATCTGGCAAAGGAATTTCTACTAAAAGAGATGTGCTTTATTATTTTTTCTTAATTAAAAGGTGGTCAACTAATACCCATGCTGCTTCATTTCACGTGATTCTTTCAAGTACCACCTGTGCAGACATGTAGACAAAATCAGCCGGACAACGTCAAATGTATAGTAGACCTGATCTTGAGAAATGACTTCAATGGGAAATATAGGTGCTCAGCAACTCACAGGTTGAACTCCATAAATTCCATTCAAATGGTGTTTTGAATCCGTCACTGAGTAGTTTAAATTGGCTTTAGTTCAGTGCATTATAATTTCCAGGTAAATATAAAGGAATACCCTGTTAGGAAAGTTAACTGTATTGCTCTATATACCATAGAGACATTTCTTATGCATTTGTGTGGGATGTTCATTACAGCTTCTTTGGATGAAATATTTTTCCTGGATAGAGAGCTGTACTCACATCTTGTAGCCTACCCATTGGTTTGGTAGGATATTATTCCTGGCTGGAGACAGAGTTCAATGCTTCCATCTCATAAAATGCTGGATTATGTGATGCTCTCTGGCTAAACTGGTTTATATTATTCCCCAGACAGAGAAGTTAGTGCTTATGCCTGATATAAAGTGGAACATCTGGTACCTTCCTTGCAGAATGGGATGTTTTTCTTGGATCAAGAGGTGTGCCAGTTGGTGAAGTCAACATTATTATAAGCATGTATTGCATACTTATTGCTAGTTATTCTAGAATGTAGTTATGGAAATATTGGAAGTCTAGTTAAGAGAAAGGCTATGTGTATAGGACCACCAACCTTAAAGATCTGTTCTCAGATGATTCAACGAGAGAGGGAAAAACAAAACAAAATAAGACATTATTAACATTAAAGCACTACTCCTTCTTTGCAGGAGCTGTTGTTCAGGCAGATAGAAAAGGATTTGGGAGAATGCTAATGTAAAGAGTCCAGTTTGAGTAGTAGCCAATATGAAAAGTGAAGTCTGAAAATGGTATAACACAAAAATCAAATCCACTACCCTACAAAGTAAGTGTAGAAGCACAGTAAAACCTGGGTAATCTGTATTTTGCTAATCTGCACAAAAGGCTGTCTGTCTCTCCCCTCTTCTCAGCAAAGGTTTAATAGCAGTGAATGCAAGGGGATGTCTCTAAGAATATTTTTATACAAAATATACTCCACAATGTTTACTAGTTCATTATGATGTATTATAATATATTATTAAAACAGGATTAAAAATGTCAAAATAAATGAACAAAGTACATTTTGTGCTGCAGTGTCCCATTTCCTAGCACTTTGTATTTACTTACTTAATAATTTGTAAAATTCACTCCTTTGCAAAGAGTCTCCCCTGTCATTAATGTAAATTCGAGTTCTACTGTACTGTATTTGTATAGTATTCTTATAAGCTTGGGCTTTGTTACTCTGTTTAAAGGTTTCGGTATTGACAGCTATAAAGAACCCCAGAGCAAAAAAAATGTATACAGCACCAATGGAAATATTGAGCTGTTCAGCTAAATTATGCCATAATGTAAGCAAAATACAACACCCATTAACTAGGTGGGAGCTGTGCCTGCTTACACCATGGCTGAATTTGGTGCATTGTGCTTTCTCCTTTTACAGAGACTGGTCAGTAGAAATGCGTTATAATTCCCCTGTGCAATCCCATTTACTTCATTGTATTTATAACAGCAGTGAATTTTGTCCCAGATGCTGGATAACTATGGTTTTGAAAGAAACAGTTTATCAGTAACCAATGATTCATTTCACTTTTGGGCCTCAGCAGTCACTCTATCAGAATGATTTTCAGTGAGGAAGGGATCTAAATTAAGACTGTCTCTCTTTCATGCATCAAATAGCCTGTAAGAAATCTATTGTGCCACTAGACCACCAATACTATAAATTGATTTGAAGGTACTGACTGCTAGATGTGCTCTTCTCGTACACGTCTGGGGAGATGTCCAGAGACAGCACTAAAATAAGCAATTATCATTTTTGTAGCAGTTTCCCCTTACAATGGAGGTTTCTTTTTCAATTTAAAATTTTTAACTTTTTCTTTTTTGGTGTATGCAGATTCCACTTGGAAGCCCGCGGGTGCAAAAAATATATTGCCCTGAAAAAGTCTGCTACAGAATATTCTTGGCAAAAGCATTGTGCAACAGAAAAATTATCTAACGCAGACAACTCCAAGATAGGGTTTCAATAAGGTGATCCTTTAGGACCATACTCTGCTTTTAGTTTCCACAAACTTAAATCCAGATTAGCCACGCATGTATTTTCACTGGTGGAACTGAGAGCAGACGATGTTTTTGGACTACATGCCCCCTGTGCTCTGGGTGTCCCTAAACCTCTGACTTCCAGAAACTGAGACTAGATGACAGGGAATGGATCATTCCATAAATTTCCCTGTTCTGGTCACTCCCTCTGAAGCATCTGGCACTAGCCACTGTCAGAAGACAGGATACTGGGCTGGATGGATCATTGGCCTGATCCAGTATGGCCATTCTTCTGTCTCAGCTTGGGAACCTAAAAACTGCAGCATTCAAAATCATTAGCCACTTCTGAGAATCACAACAGTCTTTGAAGAAGTTGCATATATTTTCTAGTTGTCAGAAAGGGAATGAGGCTTATTTGGGAGAAGGTGAAGGGTCTATTGGCAAGAGAAAAATGGATTCCAGAAGGAAGGAACAGTAATTAACACCAGAGAAACCAGCCTAATATCCAGAGTACAATGCCAGGGAAAGGAAAGCTCATTTAATTTACACTTCTAGGGCCTAGTTATCTTCGTCTGCATTTTATTTGGCAGGGATCAAAATAAGGCAAAACATGCCAAGAGTTATCAAGGAATATGGAACTGAACCTAAACAAAATCATTCCTTTCTTCCTCCAACCCTGCAAAAGGCCCTCTATCTGAACTCCATGAGTTTAGTTCTCCAGAGGTTTGGGAGGAAGAGGAGTCATTAGGAGGTGTGGAAGCTGGGGAATAGGGCTGTGGGATCATCCTCCAGTAAGTCTATGAGGAAGATACCTGTAGGGAAAAGTGCTCATCCTGTCAGCATTCATTCACATGGGTTGTCCTTCTGGACAATCAAACTATCTCTGGTGGAGGACCTGGAAGGAAGGTACTTCCCGTTTAGGCCAAGAGGCTATCACAGGGATTCTAAGCTTCTGCATGGGTACCTCAGCCCTCTTTAGATCTTCTAAATCTTGGGACATTTGTGGGTTTGGAAGTCCACAACCCGTGGCCACTCCACCGTTTCCAGAAGTACACTCCACCCATGCCCTATTGCCTGAAGTGAGGCTACAGAGTTTTTTCCCTAAAGTTGGCCATCTCCTAGGTTTTTCTGTCAGAAGGGAATGACATGAGCCTTAGACAGGCTGAGTCTTTTGGATAGTCCTACAAACTAAATGGATTCAAGTAAGAGAAGTAAAGTGATGTGTTGTGATTTTGATGCATGTGGGGCTTGCTTGTCTCTAGATGAACTAGGAAGCTATACCAAAAAAAGGAAAGTTGGGTCTATAGGTGAGTCTCTTCACCTTGTGAACATGAGAAAGAGAAAAGGTACTTTTATTTTCATTAAAATTCAGGAAGCATCAAAGTTGCAAAGTGGAACATCTTTCTTCATGGCTGGAAGCAAACAGAAACTGATGATTTTTAGCATCCTGCAGTGTTTAGCAAGAAGCTAGTTATGGTAACACATTTACCTAACAGACACAAGCAGAAGCATACACAAAGATGACTAACGTGATTGTGGGTAGGATCACTTTGGAAACAGGACCACTTAAAGGAAGACAATCAACATTTAAATGCAAATTAATAGGGAAGGAGACATTTTCAATATCTCATACAGTGAGTTGTGAGCACAATTGGATTATAAGAGTTGCGTCTGAATCTCTAGTTTGGAATATCTATCCCAATTACTGATCTCATAACAATGTTTCAAAATAAATACAAACATGTGACCATTAAAAATGCTTGGATTACCTGCCTGAATATTGCTCTCATTTACTCTTGTGCATTCCATTTATGTCAGCTGAGTGTATTAAGATACTTTTTTAACACCTGACTTTTATTCTAAGAAAAATGTTTAGGAACCCCTTAATTTGTCATTAAGACCATTTTTTCCTTGAAAGGCCAAATCCCTGTGATCATGAGTGAGTAAAGTGAGCAAGATTTGGCCCCAGTCTCTTATTCTGACATTGACAATTGCTAATAGTTGATGCATTAAATACATAATGCCAATATTCAGTTGCACAATGCTGTACATGGAGGAAAAATTCCTTCCTGACTGTATATCTTAATGCTAATTGTATCATTTGGGGCAGAGAGTCTCATTCTGATCTCACTAATACTGATTTTACTCCATTGTAAATCCACTGACTTCAGTGACCTTACAGCTGATTTACATCAGCATGAGATAATAATCAAGCACAGAAAAATGGATTCTGCTCAGAGTTACACTGGTGTACATCCAGAGTAACTACACTGTAATCAGTGCCATGACTCTAAATTTATATTGGTATAAACAAGAAATTAGCCCCTGAGTCCTCTCATCACTTACATCCTCCCTCCCTTATATCAACAATTCATAAGTAACTCAATGGAGTTCCACCAATGTGAATCTAATGTAAGTGGGAGGGGAATTGGGCCCATTGTCCATAAAGCAATGAACCAGTTTAGAAAATGGAGAAAGGAAGGTTCTAGCATACCATTTCATTTACATGTATGCTTTCCTTAATATAATATTTTAACAATATTGACTTACACACTTGCTAATGCTCTTTTTTCTACACTTCCAGTATTTTGCTGATGTCTGTGAACTGGGATTCTAAATGAAACTGAGATTAGGCACTGGTCAGAAGACTTAATGATTGTATTCTGTGAAGAACTTGTGTGCTGTCCTGAAATATCAAGGTACTCCACCCTGTGCCTTCACAAGGGTATTGAATTTTTCTCATACTAGAGGATGAAGAAAATGAATGTGTTTTTCAGAATGCCATTTACAGATAAGCTTTGTTTGGTTAGAGAAAACTGCAGGAATGCAACGATAAAAACAGATAATTGAAAGAGAGGCATTTTAAAAAAAGTATCTGCAGTTAAAAGAGCTGGTTAATTATCTAGTGTTCACACAGAAACAGTTTGTGGTACCTGCATGGACTTTGTCACTATTGATAGATTGAGAAATGTACAGTACATTCTCCTCTCTTCTCAAAGCCTTTACTGAAACCAACCAACATACATATATTTCTTCAATATGACAAATATTCCTCTCTAGTAAATCATGCTCTTGGGGGTTTTTTTATATATAGATTACATCTGATTTTAAGGTATCTGTAAATCTTTTCTTAAGTAAGGGACAGGCTGTCACACAGTATGCAAATAATATACTTGCTTGCTTTAAGAATGTAGGATTGACTTTGAACTGACCCTGTATTTTATCTCTCTGTGGAGATCTATGAAAGGATATTTATACCACCTATGGACATCTTGCATTATACCAGTGGGAGTTTTCTTCATCAGTAGATGAATAGCAGAAACATGGGCAGACTAAAACATGGCAGATATATGCAAAAGACAGATTGGATCTGATTTATTTAGCTGTGTGTTACTTAGTATAGCTCTGGTCTCTCTTGGGTACCTGAAATGGCATTATTTCCTGTAACAGTAAAATATAAAACTGGAAAAAAAGAACACAATAAAATACCACTTGAATAAAAGGAGTTTAAATCACAACTGTTATTTTCTGGCTCCTAAATATAGTGTGTTTTCAAGGAAACCTTAAGCAATTTCTGCTGTTGTCAATTCCCACATGAAGGAAAAGAACAAGATCATTATTCTTATTCATTGTTATTATTTTAGAGCACCCACATGTGTGTTGGGCAAGTCACAGAAACAGAAAGAAAAGGCAGGCCTCTGCCTTGAAGATGTTAAAGGCTGCATGATGGACAGTTAGCAATGTAACACACACCAAACAAGGGAAACAGAAGAAGAGACACGGGTTATGCATATAACTACACAGACACTCAGATAGGCAGGGCCCACCTTGGTATTTTCTACTAAGCCTGTGATACATTCCCCTCTCCTGACCGTGGCAAAAAATTAAACGCTGACTCCTGGCCCCCATGCCAGATCCTCCACTGGTGTAAAGCTTCATAGCTACATTGAAGTCAATGATGAAAGGAGTAGAAAACATGCCTTCTAGTGATAGACTCAAGGAACTCAATATATTTAGCTTTACAAAGAGAAGAAGAAGGGGTGATTTGATTAGAATCTGTAACAGTGGTCCCCATATTTTTTACCTCACGTCCCCTCTTACCCCTGTCTGCACCCCTGCCAGCCCTCCAGCTAGAGCTGGGAGCAGGGCATTGTCTAATTATTAGCCAGTGTTTATAGGCTCATAAGTGCTAGGGAACCCTGTATATTAAAATACGTGTCATTCCATTTGTTCCACTCTCCCACTGTCATCTAGGTTACTCCATTTGTTTTAGTTTTTATGCCAAAGTCAAAATAGCAAGTTTGAACCTTAAATATTCTGTTTATCCACAGACAAAATACAATGCATCTCCATTCTCTTCTTCAAATCTTACACTCATCAGACCTTGGTCTGTTGAGGCTGTCAACAATACTGCCATTGGTAATTATGCTTTTTGATATGTGTATATTATACACTAAATCACCAGAACTGGACTGAAAAATATGACTCATTTCACACACAATGTTTGGTCACTACCAGTTGTTTAGGATTTGGATCAGTGACCTAGAGATTAAAGGTTTCATATGCTCCATCATCAACACAATCCCTGCAATAGCTTAATAGCTCCTCTGTTGTACTCTTTAAACAATAAATGTAATATACAGGAACCAGATAGGCAAAGTGGGGGCCAAATAACCATGTTTACTAAACGCAAGGCCTAGATATATATATACATTGCTGTTCTCGCTGCATTCTGTCACTTTTCAAATATGAAACATAGTGGGCACCACTAGAGGATGCACAAATTATTTAAAGAGACACTATCCTATTCCTGTACATAGGCTTGGCAAAATTCAATTTTTATTTTCTTTATAATTTCATCAGACATCAGTGTTTACTTTTAAGCTTTTTGTTTTTTATCTCTTTAAATTTTCTGTTGCATAAAATTATTTTTAAGTATTTTTTTTTCAGTTTTTATGGATTTAAATTTTCATAGTTGTGGGAAATTATGGGTGGTCAGACAATAATTATTTAATGACAAGAGACATTGAGATTCAAAAACTTAAAGCTTTAGAACTTTTTCAAAATACAAATGATCAAAATCACATCAAATTATACAAAATAAATATCCTTAAATCAAACTCTAATAGGTTCTCAAGTATCATTTTTCTTACTTTGCCAATCTATAAATGTTGATCATTACATATGGAAGTATTTTTTCATTGGTTTTTGTGTGTCCAGTTTAATTGACATTTACTAATAAAAATCCAAATCTTTCCAAGCCTACCTATACATTACATCATCCATCAAGGTCTTTTTTCTGTTAGAACATTTTCCTTTATTTAAACATGACTTAACAAATGTTAGCCAACATGATGCTGACCATAACTTTGCAGTCAGACAGACAAGAACAAGTCACGTCCAGAATCATGTCACCTAGTCATGACTAAACCCATAACTAGCTCACCTTGAGCACACCTTGGCTTTGTCTACACCAATTGCAAAGTCCAGGTCAGCATTGTTAAAAATCATATTTTAAACACAATACAATTTCCTAATACAGGAATGACCCTAAGGGGTTCTAACACATAACTTCCTCACAGCCTCAGTGATTTTTCTTTTTGGTCAAAAGTAAGTGAAATGGTAAAAAGAGGCAATAAGATATTTTATTTTCTAAAAGAGAAGGACAAAAAGACCTGCCTGCTGATTATTTTCAAAGATGTCATTTGGAATTCAGTTATAGTTATCTAGGTATGTTTTTAAATAGTAGTTTTTCTAAATTTAACAGAATCATGAGAAAGGTAAAATGACTTTGCTTCTGCTACCAAAGAGTAACTGGGGGCTGGGAGTCAGTAGCTTTGCATTCTGTGCTATTTTCTGTGTTGTTTAATGTTAACTGACTTGTGTGAGAAGGGTCAGAGATAAATGGGTGGGAATTAACTAGGGGGAAGGGACTGACTATATGAAATGCTGATTTGCTGTATTAGATCAGTTGCACAGCTGGAGGTTTGGAACTATGCAGTGAGATCATGTGCGAATTGGAGAGAAACCATGCAATGGTTGAAATAGAGGAAAAGGAGTGGAGTGGGAAAGAGAGAGAAAAAAGAAGGTAGCACTGTATAATTCCTGGACCCAACATCATCTGTGTCAAATATTTACATCCTTTTCTCCAACCCTCATCTTTATTTTTTCCTACTTAGATTGCAAGATCTTTAGGGCAGAGATCTATTAACTAATTCCATGCCTGAAACACATTGCACACTTTTGAGTACTGTAAAACAAATTACATCTTCTAGGCAAATAACTCTTTTAAGAGATTGCCTATGGGTATGTCCACACTGCAAATGAAGGTGTGAGTGTAGCACAGCAATATCAGGGCTGCTGGAGCATAGTGGGGAGCTGCTGGAGACTTTCTCTGTAGTGGCAAATGGATCCAGCAGTGGAGATCTGCTGGAGCCTTTCTGTGCTGCCTCTCGCTATTGGAGTCTTTTCCTAGGGTGGGGAAAGGCTCCAACAGCTGGGAGGCAGCAGGACACTACACTACTATTTTTAGCAATGTAGATGGGGTGCAGAGCTTGGGCAAATAGAGAGCTGTTTAGGGTATGTACAACATCCACACTCCCCTAAGCTTTGCCTCATTGTCTACATTGCTATTTTTATCCATGCTAGGGGGCTATGCATGTATGGACACTACATATTGCCAGAAGAAGGATGCGGTGTAGATGTACTCTATGTCTTTACTTCTGTTGTTACCCTAAATTAAAGTTAGCATAAGTATGAATACCAATGCTACAATCACACCTTCCCTTGTACTGTAGAGGTATCCTAAATTTGCATGTACACTACTGTATACATAAATACTAGACTCAGTTGGTCCATTTTGTCTTTTGTACATTCTCTTGATTTTATTTTAATTTTCTTCCTTTAAACAAAAAGCTGAAGAAAATAAATTAGATCAAATAAATTTACCATCAAAATCTGGGGTTTCCAAACAGTGCAGCAGGACTCCTATATCATGCACTATCTAGATGCAAGATGAACTAAAGACAAATTTTTGCTCCAAAGTCCTGCTTTTCCTGGCTCTTGTGGGTTGAATTCAGACTTTTAACATGAGCAGAACGTGGTTTTTTGTAGCATTATAATACTGTAAGGCAATTATCAATTAAGTAATAACCCGGTACAGATTTTGAAGTGCATCTCAGTGGAATGCCTCCTACAGTGCAATGAATCCAAGAGACACATAGGAGGGTTATTAGAAGGATTACCATAAGAGAAGTTTATTGATAAATACTCTGTTGTGGATTTATCAGTAACAAATGCTAAGAGGATCAATTTTCTAAATGTTGCCGAAGAGAGACTGGAGACTGGCTGTCCTTCGTCGGCTGCCCAGAGCCAGATGCCCATGGAGACACTATTGCTAGTGGGCCCCACAACCCAGGAGAGATGCAGACAGCGGTTACACAGATAGGAGAACCCGGATGACCCAGAGACCTGAGGGACGTCCCCATCAATGACCGGGTAGGAAGTAGCTCAGGGGGCTCGCATAGTGTAACTGAGGGTGGAGAGAGGCACTAGTCAGTGTGTTTCAAGAAGATCCCTGGGCTGGGACTCAGAGGAGCAGGGAGGGACTGAGTGTTGTTTCTCTCTACTCATTATCCCTTGCCAGCAGCTCAGAAGAAGTTGGCTTCAATTCTTGATTCTCTTCCAAAATTTCACAATGACACGTAGGGCTAACCTGAGGTCATATGTATCCTCTACAAATATCAACACAGTGACCTCGTTCGTGCCCATTGCAAAACTTGAAAGACTCTTTAAGCTTTTAAGCTCTTCTGTTGAGGCATCCCTAGTGACTGCCCTCTCCATTTTCAGGGTGCATAAGGCCTGCATGGTGATATGATAACTTCCTTCTATTAAGACCAGTACCATGTCACAAGAATTGTTTCTAAAAAAATAATCAGGTGGAAGAATTAGAGTAATAGAACTCTGGTTCAATACCAATATTTCTGAATGGCTTACAAACTTTAAAAGGAAACATGCCCAAGCATGAATGGGTATAAGACCTTGAAAAACCCAGGAGGAAAAAAATCAAAACCAGAGAAGAGCATTGAAGTGAATGTAATTCATTACATTTTGATCCTTTACCCACTACTGAAATCTGGCTATGTTCATATTGCTGCATGAACTTCAGCATTTCACATAATCCTTTTTGGTCTTGGAAACTGCATTTAAATTAGCTTGCCCTTTAGAAGTCTTTGTTAAAGAGCCTTTTCCCTAGGAAACACTGTGGGCTTTAGTTCTCATAGTCTGTGTGATGGCCAGTAGGACCATGTGTCCCTGAAGTCCTGGCTGCACAGGGCTACAAACTCAAAAATGGCCCTATTTTTGAGGAAAAGTTGACCAAGCGCTGGAAGTTAGCAAACAAATGGGCTCATTTCCTAGAGCAAATGGGCAGGTGTTTTGAGCTAAACCAGGTTTTGCTTGAAAGTGAAAACAGCATTTACAATGACAACATACAACGATACATGTTTTCAATGTGAAAATAATATGGGCCCTATCATGCTGGTATGTAAGTAATGTTTTTCATGACAGATTAATCAAAGACAAGACTTAAAACAAACAAGTTATAAACAAAGACCAAAGGGACTTGCACTAAATCAATTTTTTTTAAAAGATACTAATGCATTTCTGCTCTCTGAGATGGGGTTTACCAGGTTCTAACACAGAACTAATTTTTGCTGACACCTCCCTCAAAGTCTGAATTTATCATTTAAATTATTAGTGGCATACTGAACAGGCCGATAGACCTTTAGTAACAGTAGTGCTAGCAAGTGCTGCTCTAATTTATGCTCAGATGCTGATTCTAATTAAGTAATAGGAGAGGTTGCTTTGAATTTATGAGACTATAATCAGTTCCCTTGTGATCAATAAGTGCCACAGCTACAGTCTGTGGTGTTAATTTCACACTACAGTGGGAGCTGGTGGTTGTTGTCAAGTATAATCATAAGTTACAGGCAATTTGGATTATTACTATAGTTTACAGTGCATTGAGAAATGAGTTAGTCTATAATCACTTCTTAAAGTCATTACTACGCATTTGAAAATTGTAACTCTTCTGTCTCTGATAAAGCATAGTTTATCTGCTATTCTTTGCCTGCAAATGATCTACAGATGCAGTAAATACCTGTATCTATTACAAATAATACATAACAAGCTTCCCTGTCACTGGATTTTTGTTTGTCTCTAGGATCATTAGGTAGTTGAAGCCTGTGTTCTCGTTGATCAACACCAAATGGGAAGTTTCTGTTCCCAACAGGAAGTCTAAAGCTGAGTCAGTTCAGTCTGGGATTTCACAACGTGGAGAGGCTATTCAGAATTGAGAAAGATGTTTATGCTCTGCTGACTTTGGATTCCAAGCAGAATTTTCTCTGTGTGGTTTAATGCTGATGTCATATTAATAAAAGTGTCACAGAAAGTAAGATGATAATTGGATGAAGCAGCTCAAACGAGCATGGAAACTTTTATCCTATCTTGGAAGGCTTAATCTTGATATTTGCGAAAAAATGAAAACACTTGACCAGATTTTTCTCTTAGTCATATTAGAACAACCTCATTGACTTCAGTGGGTGTGAATCAGCATAACTCAAAGGAGAATTTGACCAGTACAAGCTATATTTTTCTCACATTGTATATTAGGTCCCCCTGTGCCTCTTTTCTTATAATTAGGGAGAAGAGGAGAGAACCTGAGATCTGGTGGGCAACCGTGTGATATTGTTGACTATTATTATTACTTCAGAGCAGTTTCTGACTGTTCTTTAACCTTCAAATTTATCCAGCACATTTGAGGATTTTGGGGCGGACTTGTCATTCACTGCATATTTTATGAGGCCACCATTTTAGGGGCCCCACAAAGAGTACAAAGTATAGGTCAAGGATATTAAGAGCCAAATCCTGCTCCACTGGAAGTCAATGGACATTTTCCAGTTACTTCAGTGGAATCTGAATTAGGCTGTGTTTGTGCCTTTCTAAATATTCTCTGTGGGAAGTTCATGAGACACTGAAGTAGTTGTATAACCACTGGTCAGAGTATATTAGAAGTCCCCTTCCCACAGAGGATGTGGGTCTATTGCAGTCCAGCTCCAGAACTTTTTATTTCAAAGTGTAGACACATATGCTCATAGGTATAGAGGTCCCTAGATCAATCATCAGTGTTGGCTAAAAATAGTGACCATCACAGATGCACACCATTAGCACACGGAGTAAAGCCTTGGGACTATGTGATATCAGAAACATGTACACAGGTCTTTGTGACAGAATGCACCCCTGTATTCACACCCTACATGCTATTGTAATAATCTTTGTGCAAAGAATACCTTCTATGGTATGATTTGAAAAGTCATAATTTGCTTATCTGTATCATCTACTGAATGGTGCTAATAATATCTGTTCCCAGCTGAGGTTGGCAAACAGGTCTGTATCAAACAAAAAATGTGTGCTCTCCTTAATTTGCATGTAAGCAGTAAACAGAATCACTCAAATAGGTGAGGAAAAAAGTAGCTGGGAACATTCTTCCACATAGACTTTGTCTCCTGGTACTCAGCTGGAAATGTTTTTCAAGAGGGGGACTGAAACTATAAGAAGGAAAGACAAAAACCCCAAAGGACCCCCTTTTGTCTCACTTTTTGCCCCTTGATTCACTGCACGTGAAAAAACAAAGGAAGCCTTCACTGGACTTGGGAGAAGGTGTCCTGACCTAAGATGTTTGGTCAGTAAGACTGCCGAAAGCATGTGGTGAGAAAACTTTGCTTTCAATTTAACACAGTTCATTAAATTAAGTACTAATTGAGTTTTACCTTTACTTTTCTTGTAACCATTTCTGACTTTTATGCCTTGTTATTTGTACTCTCTTAAAATCTCTCTTTTTGTAGTTAATAAACTTGTTTTTATTGTTTTATCTAATCCAATGTATTTAAATTGAAGTATCTAAATAACTATTTGAAATATTCTGATGAAATATTATTCTTTTAAAGAAATAACAAAACAAAAATAACTTATATTGTCCAGGAGAGGGCTGGGCAATATAGGACATACGTTTCTCATGGAAAATCTAAGGCTGGGGTGTGTTGTGGTCACTCAGCAGTATAATCAAGGCTAGTAAGAGCCAGAGTGTAATTCAAGTGTGGCTGGGAGGCTGCAGTTGCACACAGATATCCAGGATGTGGCTTGCATGATGGACGGTTGTTTGTGAGCAACCCAAGTGGGAGCTACTTCAACAAGGCATTGTAAGGCACTCAAAGATGTGGGGCGGGGGCGAGGGGGCCGAGAGGAAGGGGGGAGCTGCTCATTAGTTTAGATTGTACCCTGGTGTGCTACAGTATTCTATTAGTGGCAACTCACACGTCCTCACAGTCCTTTGGCAAAAATCAGCCTTTTGGGGAGTCTACCAGCAAGGCCTGTTTTACTGTATGAAACTCTCTGTAGGGAAGTAATGAAAGTTGGATTTCTTAAATAGCTTAACATTGGACTAAACAGAGCTACCAAGAGTATATTGCAGGGCAAAATCTTGTACTAGCAGGAAGGTGGACTAGATCTAGCTCTCTATGTATTTGTACCATGTCTGTCACCATGATGTCTGGCCTCCTTAAATGACTTTTTCTATTTCTAATTTGTGTGAGTCTATGATATTCAAGTAAGAAGGTTCTGGGGTCATTGGGACCAAAATCCCATAGGAAACCCCATTTTCTTAACAATCTCTCCACTATACCTCTAATCTGACCCTCTTTTTGATCTAAAATTCAACTCCACCTTAAAAACTACTGATATTAGTATTATTGTAAATTTGCATCCATCAATATTTTTTGTCATGCTATTGAGTTTTCAAAAAATGTTTATATGATAAAAATAATTAATCCTACATCATAGTAAGTTTCTTGAAATCTTGTTTTTCCTTCATTATGAATGACAGAATGTTCCACATTAGGATTTTGACAGGTTCTCCTCCTGCCTGGTTACATTTCATATTCATATCAGTACTTTATCCTGTGTTTCCCTATATTCCATATCCATGGTTATATATTTCCCTATTCTGCTCTTCGCTTCTTAGCCAGTTTTCTCAAGGTGACTTGACTAGGGAAGTAACTTTCTCGTCAGTTCCTTGTCCTCTGCCAGAACTGCTCCCTCAGTGCTGTCCAGCTATCCTTTAGTATAATATTTGACAAGCGTCTGGGAACTATGGGTTATTAATTCCAGTGCCCATCTGTGTATTTGTATACCTAGGGATATTACAGAGATGAAGAATTTATGATTTTGAACAAATCATCTGATTTCCTGAAACTGCAAACTTCTAGAGATGGCAATATCTGAATAAATTAACTAAAACAGAGTTTTCTTTCCTAAAGGTGAGTAAAAGAGGAGACTTTTTGATACAAAAATATCTAAAAGTCAAAGTATGTTTAATAAATCTCTACCTCTTGCTGGACATTAAGGCATATTTCACAAGATATTATATTCTCAATACAATTTTCCAATTTTTTAAAAATACTTTTATATGAAAATCAAGATTATTCTTTGAGGATTATCTAGAGATTTCAGGACTAGGATTTAAGGACCAAAAAGCCATAACTGATCATAATTCAAACCCAAACTTTATTTATCACTTGAGCAGCAAAGGTTCAAGACTGACAGTAAGCTAGCTGCAACTGAACTTGGTTAACTTTGTTATGCTTGTTTGCATAATCATAATAAATTGAAAGACATATACTTGTTAACTACTGGATTTTGTTGCATGCCTGTAATTTAGTTTGCTTACATTTTTCCTGGTTTTCCCTTTTGCAGAATATTTAGGGATTTTTTTCGATTTATCGTTTTTCCTCTAGATATCCTTCTGATAATCTGACAGGCTATCCCACACACTCAGTGGTGTTCCCAGATAATATCAACTCATTACATGACGCCCCACAGCTGACTGACAGCAGTTATCCATCAATCGAACCCCATACAATAGGGAACTGCTCCAAGCAGTGATTCACCCCCCACCTCCCCCACCCTTTAGAATGAACAAATACTATATTGAACAAAACATGATCCCATATGGAAAAGAAGTCTAATTCAATCAATGGGTTTGTATGAAGTCATAATCCACAAGAATACTAGAGTATCTGAAATTCAATTCTGATAGATGCATATTACTTCTAACATTAACAATGTTCCAAAGTATTTCAACAACCTTATGTTAAACATCTCTGCAGATAGAGTATTTTATTACAGTACAGAATACAAACATTTCTAAAAACATTAGATATTTCAGGGCAAAAGGATATGACTTATTTTAAAGAAAGCATCAAAGTCACTTAGAAGGGCTAGTCCAGAATTTTCCAACTAGTAGTTTCCTTAATTACAAAAATGAATCCCCTATGGAAGAGGATATGTAGCCAACCATGCAGTGATTGGTTAGACCCACCTATGGGGGCAGAGTCCAGGAATAAGCCAAGGGTCAGTACTGGAGGGACGGAAGACAAATGCCAGAGCCAGAGAGTAAACCAGCATTGTAAGACAGAGGCAGAGAAGGGGAACAAAGCCAGAACTCACAAACTGGCAGGAAACAGGTGTGGGGGCCAGAGCAGGAGATATGTAGAGCAAGTGGTATGTGGAGCAGGAGCAGGTTCAGAAATAAGGCCAGAGCAGGACAGGAACAAGGCAGGAGCGGGGCAAGAGCAGCTGGGGACATGGGAGAGGTTGAATAACCATGGATGCCAGGCTTATAAGCAGGGCAGCTAAACCATCAACCAGTCAGCTACTCTGTCAGTTCCAAGGCAGCGCAGCTGGGCTCATTGAACGCAAGCAGCTGTTCCTAGGTGGTCTGGCCCTGACAGGAACTTATGTGGTGAAGCTATATCTATCTAGTGCTCTTTACTTACTTAATTACTTTGTAATTTGTATATCAGTTTAACGTTGGTCGGTGTGGCAATATTTCCCTGTAGTACTATATGATACAGCTCTGGTTAGCATTTTAAATGGAGTTTGATTCAAAAGAAATCCATTAGGCAGTAGATGCAGGTGCTTAAATATAAGAAATCTTTTTGACTGAAAGTGCATCGCGCAAAATACAAACAAAAATGTTCTGGTACCAGAAAGGACTCTTCAGTGAAAAACCACCGCACAGCCTCCAAAATCCATACGTTGAAATACATTAACCTGTGATGTAGCTCCACTGATGTCCATGGAGTAACACACAGGATTCTATATTACTTTGCTGATATACTGACATGACTCCACTGAAATAGGTAACTGAGCCTGGCATAATCCTTGTGCAACAGAATCAAAAGATCAAGAGGGGTAGCCGTGCTAGTCTGTATACAGTAAAAACGAGAGTGTTTATGTTCATGTTATGCGTGTAATGGAAGTTATGGATATGGTTGTTATGTCTGTATTTCAAATTGTGCTGTGCCTCAGACAGGGTGGCTATAACAATAGCCTGCTTAATAGTGCATTGAGACATTCACAGGTGTAAAGGGCCCAGGGGGAGAAGCTAGGGATATACCTGATGAGTCACCAGGACTTGCTCATGTGATGCTGGACTCCATTTTGGTTCCTGTGAAATTCCACAAGCAGCATGGCAAGGGCCAGAGGACAGAAAAGGCAGAGGTCTGGGATCCATTTTGTCGTTAGTCTGTCCTTCAGCCACCAATCTACCTCTGGGTCAACTCATCTATGACTGAAGCTGTGCAACAAAGGACTGAGACCCAACCAGGTACTGGATGTACACCAGTATCATCATTTTTATATACCTGATTGATTTAATCCTTTAACATTTCTCTCATAGTTTGCTTCTTTCTTTTTATAATAAACCTTTAGTTTTATTTACTAAAGGATTGGCTGGCATCCTGGTATTTTGGTCAAAATCCAAACATATTGATCTGGTACTGTGGCTAACCCTTTGGGGTCAGGAAAACCTTTTTGGTAAAGAGCATAGAGTTTAAATAACTGGTCTCTTTACTGGATCTAGTGGCTGACTGGGAGCCAGAGACTGAAATGCAGTAAAGGGGGCCTGTGTGTATTTGTATACTGGCTTCTTGATAACCAGTGTGAGGAATCAGAAGCACTGTTTGTAGCTGGTTGGGAAGCCTGACTTCAGTGTCACCCACCAGTGCTGGGAGAATCTGCTCTCCTTTTACAGCCTGCCCTGACCTTGGCATTATCAGGTGGCTACCCTAGGCATGGAAGGGTCACAAGCCATTTTGGATTACATTCAGCAATTATGTACACTGCAATGTAAGTTTCTCAGCTGTAAACTGGTGTAACTGGTAAAATACTGTAACTAACACCAATATGAGAATCCGTGGATATGCAAAAGGTATGTGGGGAACATGTAATGAGGGAAAGAGAAGTCTAGCCAGAAAAGCAACTAAGAGGTTTGTAATACAAAGCTGATTGGTTATAGACAGGTTTATCCTAGAGCAAAGATGAACTCCGCAAAGCAAGAGAGACATTAATTTGTGTATTCACTTAGTCATGTCATATTGGACTTCTGCCTTGTGTCTAAACCGGACAGTGTGAATTTAATTAATTTGCATTTCTCTTCTTCAGCCCAAAGATTGAAGGCTAGCAACAAATTAAACTGAGCAGAAAAAAAATGACCTATGGCAATATGAATGGAGCTAGTTTTCAGTGGTTGATAAAAGATCAGAATGTACAGGATTTTAAGTGGAATAAGGCCCATCTGCTTACTTTGAGGAGCCTCTGCTGGTACAAAGGAAAAGAAGGCTACAGAAAGAACTTCTTAGTGATTCTAATGAGACAAGGTGGGTGAGGTAATGTGTTTTATTTGACCAACTTCTGTTGGTGAGGGAGACAAGTTTTCAAGCCTACACAGACCTCTTCTTCAGGGGATTCTAATATTATTTAATAAAGTCTTTGACTGCCCACACATACAGGGCAGCTCTTCTTGCGGTACTGTGGGATATGATCATTCATGGGTCTTCCCACTAAAGGAACAGAGTCACAATACTGGGAAAGTATACAAGAAGAGAGGTTATAGTGGTGGTAAATGGCCATCATTTCCCTTCCACTAAGGTCTCACAGACATGCAGTGCAGCCTTCAAAATGGGAGCATTGGCTAAGTAGGGGATGTGGGTTGAGCAGCTGTGGAAGTATTGAATCACCATGTCCCAGCTGCAGTCTCTGCTAGCAGGGCTTTCATCGGAGGTCCTAGCAGAACTTAAAGCAAGCAGCAAAAACACAACTTTCCTTCCTCCAGTTGTGAATCAACCTGGGCCACGTCATCTTTTGATGGTGCAGAGAGGTTCCATTTTCACCTTCCTGCACCAGTGGGGTGTATCTGACCTGACACTGCTATTGGATGAAGCAGGGGTAAAGCTTGCTGTCAGTACCAAACCCATATTTTACCCTGCTTCAAATCCCACAGAAATTGCCTGATGCCAATAGGGTTGCACAGAGTGTTGGGGCAGAAGCTGGCCCTAAATTTATATAATTCATAATCATTAATTTATGTTCAGATACTACATAAGAGAGAAATTCCACATTTTTGTAAATTAAGCTTTACCACAAACAAACATAAGCCTTTTATAGTACTACAGTAGAGTTGGGAAGATGAATATAACTGTACCTCTGGTCTGGGGCAGGTGGCAGACATGCACCAGAGTGGTCTTGCTTTGCACATCAGGTCAGATCAGCTTTACAATGGACTTTCCATTGTTACACTGTTTACACAGACGCAGTGCTTGCTGAGGTCTACTCCTATGGCACAGAAATGAAGCATTAGCCAGCTATCTTTGAGCTACCTATGAATCACAAGAGCTTTATTAAAAGCGTATTCTCCATTCTTCGGAGAACAAATATGAAAACCTGGTCTCTGAAGACACCAGCATAATGTATTGTTAATGTTGGCAGCACTGACTGTGTGAGCAGTGCTCCTAGAAGAGGAGGGGAAGGACTTACATATTTTTCAGAACAAGATTTTTTTATCCATTGGAAATATTGAAATATTAAACAATATATTAAAAAAATTAAAATATTTGGAAGGAGGGAGGAAGCAAATCACACTGTCTGCCTTGACTTCACCACAGGACTCCTCTCTGAGGACAGAGGCATCAGAGAGAGCATTCTGGATGCAGGGCCCTCTGGATTTGCACAGATAGTTCTACCGTGCAGCTCAGATGCTAAAGAATTTAGTGTCTCTAGGCAAGCAGCTTCTATGCCCTATGGGCATACTTCTAGCAGAGCAGCCCTCAAATGGTATATGGGCCTAAATTATATGTTCAGCAAAGCATTGTCACATGGGCAGTTGTATGGAAATACACCAAACCCCTCTTGAATACAGCTGTAAGTGAATCCCCAAAATGTTGAGGTATCTTTTCTCTCTGATATGATTTTCCGTAGAGGGGATCCCTGCATTATTTAAATGGGCTTAGGGTTTATTCCTACTTCCATGCATGTCTGTCAAAAAATTCCCATTGACTTGAATGGTGCAGGATCAACCCCTTAATTTGTTGTTGGCCATTGTCACCTTTACAGGGTGTGTCCCTGTGGGCAGCGTAGCAAACTCCCAATAGGACAATCCTTATGAAACCTGATTTGTCTCATTAAAACTTTTTTAAAAAAAATATAGAAACAAGTAAAGAAAAGATAAAAATTGACAGTTTTAGATAAAATGCTTAGCAGTTGTTCAGCCAACTAGAAATATTACATGGTTCTTTACAGCCAAAAATATTAACACCACACCAGAACAGACACCTTAGAGGCAGAAGTGGGATGTGGAGGGCATGGAACACTAATTTTTGTCAATTAATCACAATTACAAGAACAACTTGATCAGATCCAATGTAAAATATAGTGCTTAATAGCCCTTGAAAAGTTTTATTTCTTATGAGCAGAGGCATGGCAAGGGAAAGACTAGATTCTAAGCTCTGGGAGAAAATCTCTTACATTTAAGTGTAGCCAAAGTGATTTAAGACCCTGTTAAAATACTTTATTTACCTTGACACAAAGTACCTGTGTCCTATATTTTTAAACAAGTGCAAAAATTCATTCCCAGATTTCTATTTAATGGGCCAGATTCTGACTAATTAGCATCACTGTAAAGCCATTGGCTTCAGTGGGGCTATTCTGGGTGTACATCAATAGACGGGAACCACAATGTGACTGATATGGTAGATGAAAACACATAGTGCTAAATCCACAAAGGTATTTAGACATTGCAACACCTAACCCCTAGATATCCTGCCACTTAGGAGAATCCTCAGCCACAAGTTAGGCATCCAGATTCAGTATACAATGCTCATCCTCTGCATGCATTCTATAGTGAGTTTATGCTCACTCCTCAAAGATATGTTGGTGCCTAACTGGTGGACTGGTGGAGGAAACACTGTCTCTGCTCAGCGTTCTCAGCTGTGAACCCTCTCCTGGAGTTAGGAGCCTAAGTCAGGTCAGCCCATCCCTAGCACAGTGTTTCTTAAAATTATCAGTCCATGGACCAGCATCGGTCCCTGAGATCTCTCTGACACAGTTTAGGAAAGCAGCAAGCCAGTCCCTGGTATCAAAAAGGTTGAGAAACAGTTCCCTATCAGACTAAACTCAGACCTTTCTTGTGAAAAACAAGACACACGCACCCCACCCTTATAGTCCATAGCTTGGTAATTGAAGTACTCACAGGGGATCTGAGAAACCTTTTTTCAAGTCTCTACTCTGCCTGATTTGGAGCAAGAACCTAACCTCAGGTTCCTACATCCTAGCTGAGTGACCTAATCACTAGGCAGGGGCACTCCCAAACCCTCACACAAAATCACCAATCTGCTCGCTCCCAGCTGTCTCTTGTGCAGCGCTGACCCCTTGGGCATGCTCAGAGCATGGCCATCTGCAGATTGTCATTTTCTCCTATGTACTCATTTGACTTCATTCAATAAATTAAAAAAAAAAATTGAATTGACTGCAATCTACTATGAGTATTTTATGATCTTAATCTGAATCCTTTCTGTGCCATCAGACGTCACTTGGGTACAAACAGGGCTCTGCTATTTGCCATTTACTTAGCAAGCCCTTTGCGTTCTAAGGCATTTAGACACCTGTCTGCGTCTTTGGTGAGCATCCGTAGATTAACATGGAAATGACATTTGAGTTGAAGATACATAATTTGTTTTTTAAGTTAGAGATTTTCAGTGACCAAATCTTGTTTATATTGGTAAATGCCACTGCTGCCTTGCCAGTTGGCTAGCTTTGGTTGGCCAAAAGTCACATGATATAGTCTCCGTTCCTTGTTTGGATGAGCACAACACCAGTAATCAGGTTTGTGGTGTGAATCTTCATACAATCTGAGCCTACAATTTGCTAGCCATGGGTACCTGAATCATTCAAATTTGCTTTCAAGAGCATTCATGATATTAATGGTGGATTGCTTAAATGTCCATAGGAAGACAATACAGGTAATTCAAAGTCTTGTTTTAATTTACACAAATATTTATGGAAAAACATTTTCAGTGTTTGCCCAGCTCTGAGCAAGTTATTTTAAACGATTCACTTTGTTATGTGGTGAATGCGGGGAGCTGGGGATGGAAGAGAGTCTTTGGCGGGCAAAGAGAAGAAAGCGGGCAACTCAAGAGATCCCTGGTAATAGTGAAGCAGCCAGACTTCTCTCAGGTACGCTGCTGTAACCAAAGTCAAAGAGATTGCACTGGCATAACTGAGCAGAAAGGCTCCAATTCAACAAAGCCCTTACCAACGTACTTAACTTTAAGCAGGTGATTAATGCCCTTTAAGTCAATGGAACTATACAAGTGCTTAAAGTTAAGCACATTCCTGAGTACCTTGCTGAATCTGGGCCTACATGTTCAGGGTCTGATCCTATGAGGGGCTCACTTGTTCTCAACTCACATCAAGAGCTGAGGGTGCTTAGCACCAGCCAATTCCTTCCTTATTTGTAAAGACTTGTCTTATATTTTAACACTAAAAGTTATATTTTGTTAGGGGAAGACTAGGAATAACTCATTGCCAGAATTACAATTCCCCCCCCCCCTTTTTTTAAATGATTCAAGTTTAAATTCAGCCTAGACGAATAGAGAACACAAACAGAATCACAGAGTTTTATGCCAGAAGGGACTACCAGATCTTCTACTTTGAACTCCTGTACACCACAGGCCATCAAGACCACCCACCACCTGCACATCAAACCCAACAATCAAAACCAGACCAAAGCAATACAGTCCACAGGAGACTAGACTATTATATGCCACAGGGCAGAGAGTAAGAGGAACCAAGGTGTACCAATGCTCTCACAATGATATGGTAATTATTAAATGAATTACTCCCAGATAATGCTGTCAAGTGAACCGCATTCACGTAGAATCATAGAAGATTATGTTTGGACGGGACCTCAGGAGGTCATCTAGTCCAGCCTCCTGCTCAAAGCAGGACCAACCCAAACTAAATCATCCCAGCAAGGGCTTTGTGAAGCTGTACCTTAAAAACCTCGAAGGATGGAGATTCCACCACCTTCCAGTGCTTCACCACTCTACACTTGTCCTTGTTGAACCTCATCAGCTATTTTTTGGCCCAATCCTCCAATTTTTGGGGTCACTCTGTATCCTATCCCTACCCTCCATGGTATTCACCACTCCCCGCAGTTTAGTGTCATCTACACTCTTGATGAGAGTGCAATCCGCGCCATCCTCCAGATCATCAATGAAGTTGTTGAACAAAACTGGCCCAGCACCAACCCCTGGGGCACTCTGCTTGTTACTGGCTGCCAACTAGACATATAGCCCTTGATCATTACCCATTGAGCCTTACGATCTAGCCAGCTTTCTATCCATCTTATAGCCCATTCATCCAACCCATACTTATTTAACTTGCTGATAAGAATACTATGGGAGACCATATCAAAAGCTTTGCTAAAGTCAAGGTATATCACATTCACCACTTTCCCCCATCCACAGAGCCAGTCATCTCATCATAGAAGGCAGTCAGGTTGGTCAGGCATGACTTGCCTTTGGTGAATCCATGTTGACTCTTCCTGATCACCTTCCTCTCTTCAAAGTGCCTCAAAATGGATTCCTTGGAGGACCTGCTCCCTGATTTTTCTGGGGACTAAGGTGAGGCTGATCAGTCTGTAGTTCCCTGGATCCTCCTTCTTCCCTTTATTGAAGATGGGCCTATAGTTGCCTTTTTCCAAACATCCAGGACCCCTCCCCCCCCCCCCGATCACCACGAGTTTTTCAAGATAATGGCCAATGGCTCTGCAATCACATCAGCAAATTCCCTCTGCTTCAGAGGAAAGCAAAAGCCCTGCCCCAAAGCCACTTCCAAACTGACCTGTCATCGGTTGCTCATGCTGTGGTCCCTCTCCCTCTCTATATAGTCTCCCCTTCTGGTGTATCCCCACTATACAGTTGGCCAGATGCTGCCTCAGTCAGTCTTCCTTTCCACCTCTATATCCTTTACCACTTCCCAGTGGCTGGTAGGAGAACCCAAGCCTGCCTGCAACTCTGTATTCCAGCCCCAAGACCCTACGGTTTGCTCAGCCCCCAACTATTTTGCTTGGGCTCCTTCCTACCCCACCTCTCTATCTCCTGGTCTACCACCAGAGTTCTCTCTACTACCCATGGCTATGTCACCCATCATGGACTCTTGCTGGACTACCTAATCCAGGGTTTACTCTAACACTGGATTTCCTCCTTGTCCCTGACTAGCTCTCTTTCCCTTCAAAGAATGGCTGTGGCCCTTTGTCTGCATCCTTCTCCTGGCTTTATAATCCTATCCCAGTTCCTTCCCTAGATGGGTTTCATCTGCAATTAGAATTTATCAATCCCTGGCTCTCTGCAATATAAAGTTAATTGTCCTCTTCTAACCCACATTAGCCCACTAAGGGCTTGTGTGTGGTGGACATGCCACCACAGAGATACTCACCTGAGTACCAGGGAGGTTAGTGAAGGGAAACCTCTTATTGACCACTGCAGGTTACTGGCTGAAACCCTGATCCGTGAGATTTTAGGGACATAAAACGTAATCCAGAAGTGAGCCCCGGGGCTGCTGAGCCCTTCCCCTATCATCACAAGCAACCCAGCCATACAGTGAAGTTCATAAATTTTGTCCAGGTCTCTCTCAAATATAATTAAGTTATTTGCCCCCACAGCTTTTATTGAGAGGCTATTCCAGAGCCTAACCCTCTGATGGTTAGAAACCTTCTAATTTCATGCCTGAATTTGTTCATAGCCAATTTATACCCATTTGTTCTCGTGCCAGTATTGTCCATTAGCTTAAATAGCTCTTCACTCTTTTCGATATGTACCCTCCAATGTATTTAGAGAAATCAATCAGATCCCCTCTGACCTTTCTTTTTGCTAGACTAAACTGGACAGCCTCTTCCAGTCTCCTCTCCTGAGACAGGCCTTCCATTTCCCTCATCTCCTAATAGCTCTTCTCCATATCCGTTCTAGTTTGAATTCATCTTTCTTGAGCAAAGGTGACCAGAATTGGACACAGTATTCCAAATGAGGTCTTACCGGTGTATTGTACAATGGCATTCATATCTTTTAGATCTCCACAGGAAATGCCTCGTCTGATACAGCCTGGGATCACATTGGTCTTTTTCATACCATCATTATCCATACTGAAAATTGAGGCAAAATATTCATTTAATGTTTGGGCTGTACCTAGATTATCCTTCCCATCCACACTACATAGCATCCCAACCTCATCAATCCTTATTCTCTTTTTATTTATAGAACTAAAAAACCTCTGATTTTGTTTTATTTTCTTGTCAGGAGTTAATTGAGCTTCACTTTTAGCAATTCTCATTTCTGCCCACGTTTTCTAATATCCACAATATAGCTTTCTTTGCAGATAAACCCTTATTCTCATTTCCTATAGGCTTTCTGCTTATTTCTAATAATCTTTTTGAAGTGGTTATTCATCAGGTGGGTCTGGAACCTTTCCCTACTGTTTTTTCCCCATTAATTGGGATGCAAATATCAGATAGTTTTTGTACAGATGATCTGACCAAATTCCAAGCTTCCCCTGTATTTAAATCATTGAGCTCTTTAGTCCATTTGAATTTTTTAATGCATTTCCTTTATTTCCCCAAATATGCCCTTTTGAAATAAAAGAACTATAGCTGCTGAATTGGTTTTGGTTACCTTCCATTTAATTGAAACTGAGTAGTTTTATAATCGCTCAATCCACGTTTATTCCTATGATCCGATCTTCTATGGGGTCCTCACCACTTAACAAAACCAATTAAAGAGTGACTTTGATTCATTTGGCACTGAGTTTGTACGATGAAGAGCTTATTAAAATATCTAGTGAGTAAGGAGAGATATATGCATTGTTTGAATATTCTGATGTCTGCCACTTTATTTGTAAAAATGTTTTCAAACCCTGAAAGTTTAAGTAATTTTAGAACAAGGAGGATTCATCCAAACATGCCTGCTGAAACGGTGGGATTCAATATTCGTTATTTCATTATTCAGCATTACTATTTGTTACTCATTATCTTATGTTTAAAAAGAATCACACCTGCACCAGGAGGAAAAAATACCGCACAACAATAGGTGCAAAATATACACATCACAGACAGTGACTAGACAAAAACATAACTGAAGTGATTAGATTGCAAACAACCTACATGCTTAAATTTGTTCAAATAAGCTTATTTACAAATATTTGTGAACTATGAATACAACTGCAGAAATCAGGATCAGTGTGCAAACAATTCACAAAAATGATTAAATTAGTTGGATAATTTATTCACAACAAACTTGACCTTCTCTGCTAATTATATAACGTTGTACAGTTTAAATATGTTTCCAGAGTACCCCCGTTATAAAAACAGACATGCTCTGACAACTATAACTTCAGGAACAAATACGGTATAGTACTACAGTTGTCATTCCAGAGCGTCCAGTATTGCAGTCATTGAAATCATTTGCAGAATTATCCCTAAACTTCAGATGAATCACGACTGAACCTTTACTATCACTTAAAGCCTCTAATTTACACTTAACCTAAATCTGATGCTCATTTTCTTTTGTTGTATAAGCAATTGTCAATGTTAAAAATTTACAGGCCTATTTTATGGCAAGCCCATTCGGAAACTGGCATTGCTATTATCTTACTGTCACATTTTGAATGGTATGGAAATGCCTCTAAAATTACAAGCAAGCTGTATAAGTGCAATACGTAATAAGCAGAGTGCTGAGATAAGAGCTATTTTCACTCAGAGGTGAACTTGCATAGTCCTCTTAATGCTTTTATTTGCTTTTCTCTTTCTCTGTTCTGAGTTCATCTCTAACTTGTAAACTATTTCCTATCAAATGCCCCATCATTATGTATTCTATAGATGTGTACATATTTTCGGCCTCATTTTCTCTCTTTATTCCATTATCTACTTTATGTGGATGTCTTACCTTATATATTTTTATAGCATTTGCTTCATTGCATAACAACGTATATAAAAACAAGTCATAAAGGTATAGCTTGTTGTGATGTTACAAGAGGCAATGGCGAAGATAACTGTACTATTAAGTCTTTAAAAATGTGATAAAAAAGAAGGAACAAGTAAGAAAAGATAGCATGACTCTAACTGTGCATGACATATATTTTCAGGTAAGCTATAGTAAAGTGTCAGTTTGTATTCTATTATCCTACTGGTCATGAACATATAGAAAAGCTGGCAGTATACCTCAGAAAGTAACAACTCTTTTTGCTAGTAGATAAGACACTCTCCAAACTTCTAACCAGTCTAAGCTACTAGTTTAATTGATTATGTTTAGAGAAAAGGACTTCTGGTTTGACAATTTCACAGAGACTACTCACAGTAATAAAGTTAAATCATCTGCACAAATGCTTACAGGATTGCAGGGGGAGGACTTAGTTAATGGCACAATTTACATGAAAAATGTAGCCTTTTCATGTCTTTGCAAACTATCAGCAACAGACTTCAATTTTTACAAATTTCTGACTTCATGGGAACATATTTCAGCTTACCGTTCTTTCACAGACTATTGCTTTTAATTATGACATTTCATTTTGACTGTGCTGTTCTGCATGAAATGCCATCCTGGTCCTATAAAATTCTTCCCATGAAGCTATTGATCAATTATCAGTCCAAACTTGGTACGACTGCAAAAGTGAGGATTTATAAAAAACAGAACAAGTGAAACTGATGAAGTCTTCAGAATCCAAATGTATTACTTAAAAAGTCTTTACTCCTTGTCTTCACCTCTCCTGTTTCTGGAGTGCCTCGATTTCTATAATGTCAATATTCTTCTTCATACATTTCCATTTAATCTTCTTCACAGATGTGGTATTACAGTAGGTGGCACTCTTTCCTTTGAGTCAGTATTGAGCCAGTACCACATCATGGTATTAAAGACACTATCAGCGGGAGGTGTATAGTCTTTGGAGGGCATTTAAAATCCTTAGAAATTTTCAGGCAATTTTATAGGGGTGTTAACTCAAGTGTCCTGGTCAAATTCCAACTCAAGTAATTATAACCTTACTATCTAAATTCACGCTGCAGTTTCAAGTGCATATGATATTCTTCTCCATCTGTATCCTTAACTGTTGTGTAGTGTGGCTGTACACTGGGGCATGATTGCTGTGTTCCCCCAACTTGCTACCCCCACCCAATGATGGCTATAGAGAAGCCACTAACCAATCAATTGCAATTATTCATTGAGGTATCATATATATATGAGGTAAGAAGAGTTGTGGGGCTTAACAAGTACATGTTTGTATTTTTAAAGCATTATTAAAGTGCTATAGAAATATGAAACATATTATATATTAGTAAAAATGTATAGGGGAAAATGTATCTGATCCAAAAGGAAAAAAAGTTACATTCCAGAGTTCAATCACCAACCACTGTGACTATGTGGAAATCAAATTGTACTCATTTGGCTTTCCACAAAACACACCACAGTAATGGCTGGTGATCAAGGCAGTGAATCCTAAGAAATGTAAATCAAGGGACAGGGCAATTCGATCAGCAGGTGAGAGAACATCACAGTTAGTCTGCAGAGGCCAGTGAGGAAGGATCATTAACTTCTCCTTGAAGTGACTTTTTCTGTACTCAGGAAACCTGATCAAGACATGGTTGTTGTTGGTACTGCCCACTATGTTTTCTTTCACTATTTATCTGTGAAACCCATTTGTACTGCCTGGAATTGCAGGCAGGCTGTTGTCTCAGCTCAAGGAGACTCAGACATTAATTTTTCAGCTACACTCAATGTATTGATGAAGGAGCTCAGCTGACAGGCCTAACAAGAAAAAGTCTGCAGGGTGGCTAATACGAAAGCCATGCTAAATCTGCACAAGTATCAGATTAAACTGTGGCTGGAAAATAAGTGATCATTATTCTGAATAGTAAAAATACATTTTACAAACAATACAAAGCAAAGGAAATAATTTGAACAGTCAGAAAGCTAATGTTCTCCATTTTCTTAAAGTCATCTAATTTTAATCTTGGCAAATACCTCCTGAAATGACTTGCTCAAGTGAAATGATGATTAAAAGTGCAATAGGGTACTATAGCAATTGCAACAAAAACTGGAAAGGCAAAAAGATCATGTTGATTTGATAGAAGCGTCTTTTTCTGCAATAATTGAGGGGCGTTTTCACTACTCCATCACTTGTCATGAGAATTTCAACAGGCTCCACTATTTCCTGCACCAGAACAACCTACTTAGGAGAACAAAAAGAGAAGTTTTCATTTATGGAGTTTTCCAACAAAGAGTGGGCTTTTCCCATCTCCCCTAAGAAGGCGGCACAGATTCCATTCCCCACACCCACTGTTCCCTTGAGATCGGCTGAAGACAAGGAGCATCAAAGTAAAAGCCTCTTGCACTGCTGCTCAGCCTGCTGGCCACCACTGCCCCCTAGTTACATTGACTCGGGAGACCCCATAACTCTTAAAGGCTCTCTTTTCTGTGAAAGACAAAGTGGGTGAGAAAATACCTTTTATTGGACCAACTTCTGCTGGTGAGAGAGACCACCAGTCTCAGATCAATACGTTACAGCTCACTCTTGGCCACCTTCATGAGTTCAAAAGATCATTATAAGCCCCGAGGGCCAGATTTTCAAAGGAAGAGAGGCACCTAGTAGGGTTTTTTAAAGCATCTAAGCAGGAGGGATCAACAGAAATTAGATGCCTAACTTACTTAGGTCTTTTGAAATCCTCCGCGCTGACCACTACTGGCAATGTTTATACCAAAGTTCTTTAACTGAAATGCCAGCACCGGCATTTAATGGCGCATGGGGTAACGTGGCACAAGGTACTGTGATTTGGTGAAAGTACATGGGAAAAAAGTAATCTGTGCTTAACGTAAATGGACAAATAAGTAAAAAAAAAAAAATGTTTTCAGCTACACACAGAAAACAAAAAAAAAAGGGAGAACAAAGAATGGTCACTTTCATATTTGAATATTTCAGCTTATAATAAAAAATGAAATTTACAAAAAAAATTAAAGGAGTGTCTCCTCAAGGAAAAATATTATGATCAAATAATTAAATGTGTATGTATTTCATTGAAATTGTTCTTTCACTAGAGCTGCAGCATTACCACAGAGAAGACAAAATGTAATTTTCTGAGAGACCGATTGAAACAAAATACTCAGTGCTCATGTCATTTATGGACATAGATAGCTTCAGTGGGGCTATGTTGAGTTACACCTGCTGATGAGATAGTTCCAAACTCCAGACCTTTGACTCTGGGACTAGATGGCTGTCAAAAAATATTTCCTTTTGTAGTTTTAATTAATTTTTTAAAAACTTATAAACATCACAATCATAAGGATGGTACTAATAATAATTTACCTTTGACCTTAAACTATTCCTTTTGCAAGGTTTCTCTGTTTTTATGCTTTTTCCTTTCCCTCCCTAATCCTATTTCTTAATCCTTTTTGGTTTTATTTGTATATATAGTCTTCCTTTCCTTATCTTCAGTGTTATTTTAGTTCTGTTTTATCCATTTCCCCCTATTTCCTTCCCCTTTTTCTCATAATGTTGGTTTCATTTCTCTTTTCTATTTGTAACGCTCTCTCACATCCCTGTTTTCACTTGTTTTTACCCCACTAATCTATCCAGCTGCCTTAATTATTTTTAATGATTAGTGTTATTTATGGTTCATATTACAGTGCCCACAAGATCCCTTATACTAAATGCTGTACCAAAAGAAAAGTACAGGACTGCCCCAGCTTGAAGAGTTTACAGAGGAGTTGGACAAAGGATGGGTGAGAAGGTTCTTGTTCCTATTTTACAGGTGGGGAACTGTGGTGCAGACAAATTAAGTGACTTGTCCAAGGTCACACAGGAAGAGCAGAGAAATTAAAACAGATCCCCTAAATCCCAGAACCAATATATTAACCACAACATTATCTTTCCTCCTCAGTATGTCAGGAACTTTGTAGGATAGGACCAGGAGTAAATCAGAAGTCTCTCTAATCTGAATGAGGAGCTGGTAGAATTTACAAAGCAGAGGTGTGATGTGGTGACATCAGTCTGTATGATGTATCAAATTAAGCCTTCTTGTAGCAATTGAATTCAAACCCCGTACAGACCAATCTGCAATAGTCTAACATAAAGGAGATGAAAATGTGGATCACTGTGGCTAGGTCTGAGAACACTGATTTTGGGCCAGTTACATTTCTCTCACCTCTGTGGTAATCTGCCTCTCCATAAGTAATTGAGGGAGTGTAGCCAGAACCCACTTCACATCATCTTGATGATCTTTGACCCAAGAATACCAACCATCAGTGACGTCAAGGTACTGGCAAATTCCTCAGAGTGTTTTCCCCTTCCTATTAGCATATCTGTGCTTCTCTCCTTCCTGGGCTGGGTTTGAGTCAGGTGCTTTCAAATTCCCTTCATCTCTCTGCTGGTCTCTTTGAGGTACAGAGACATCTTGGTGAAGGTGGAGGCTGCATTGCCGAAGAATAAACTATTGAGCATCACAGCAACTTGTGAGATGACACAAAGGCACGTTCTAACAATCTTTCTGGGGAGTCTTACATAGACATTAAAGAGGAGAAGATACAGTACTGAGATGGGGGACTACATGAAATGGTCTCTGGATGATGACTCTGACATCTATTTGGATAAGAATGAATTCACCCAGTGTAGTGCTGCTCCATTTACTTGCACAAAGAGTAAAATCATCATCAGAACCATATACACAATAATTTAACGGTATCAACAGAAAGAGGCCAAGGCCCTGAGAAGCAAATGTAGGCGAGAGACTGTAGGAGAGTAAAGAGTTAAAAGCTGGACAAACGGTCAGGCTTAAATTGCAGGGAATGGGGGTTAAGGTGCAGGCAAACCTTATTTCTGCTAATTGGTATCAATTCTAGTTAGAGTCTGTTATTTCTCTTCTTTTTTTCCCCTCCTGGCCATCTGCACAGGGGATGAGACTGAAGCTAACTATTGCCACTTCTGCACAAGGCCTTTGGTGAGAAGAAAGCATTATCTTCCCCCCCCCCCCCCCCCCCGCATGCCTTTACTTCAAAGAACGTTAGTGTAGAATTAATAGGTTTTAAGTTGATGTGCCTGACCACTGTCCCGTAGTCCTGTAAATAACAAACAGGGACGGGTATAACTGTATTCATTATGTAGTTGTTAAATATTTATTTTATAGGTGTCAATGTAACCAAATAAGGGTCTATGAGGAGTTGCTTGAAATGGATACAGTTCCATACTGTTATAGATAAAAGAATTATAAAGTAACCCCCCGTCGCTCACTCATGGCGTTGAGGTGGAACGAGCAAGCAATAAAGGGTTCCATGTCCTCAATCCACCCTAGGGGCAACCTGTTTGGTTATTTCTAACAGAGACCAGATAGTAAGAGGGGAAAAATCGGGACAAGAGTGGGGGTTAATAGGCACCAATATAAGAAAAAGCCCAGAATATTGGGACTGTCCCTATAAAATCAGGACATCTGGTCACCTTAATGTAGGTCCATTCCTGTGCTATGTCTTGATCTGAGAGAGGATTGCAAGACAGCCAAGATATTGGCAGCAGATAGGTGCTGGTGGTGTTTGGATGACATTGCCAAGAAAAGGGAGGTTGGCAACTGCACGGTTATTGGTGGTGTATGAAGATTTTTGCATTCACTAGGGTGTCTAAGAGCTTGCCTTCTTTAATGACTTCAGTTATCAAAGGATCAGCTACAAGGAGAAGGAAACTGTTTCCAGATGGTAGGCAAGATATTCCTCAAGCTTCTGTTTTAATGATTGATCCAGATTCTATGAGGGCAAATGGAATGGTCGCAATTCCACCATCTGGTGTGGCTACGTTTGTTTCAGTGCAGGCTTCTCTGATATGGTTGATTTTTAATCTGCAAAATAGCAAGGCTTGCTTTCCAGCAGGTGGTGCAACATGCGTAGGCATCATGGATCAACTGGTAGCTTTATTACTCAGAGCAATTTTGCTGACTATGATGTGGTGCATGCAACTGTATCAGAGAGGTAGGTTCTTTTAGCTTCCTTCAAAGCAATCTGCAGTTAGTGCTTGAGCTGCTTCATTTTGCAGGGCTTGCCCTGCATGATGAACTGTTCGGGACTAAGGGAGAAGAGAGTTATTTTGGAGCTAGCTTGTCACTGGTTTCTAACCACAGTTGCCAGTGGCCTTCCACTAATTCAACAATTTGGTCTTTCAAGATGGCCTTTACCTCCAGGAACTTCTGGAAGTTTGCCAGAAACAAGAGCTTCCAGGGATTAATTATTTTGGTTGACTCGCTGAAGTAGTGATCACTACTTGTCAATGACTGTTCACCTTGAGTCATCTGTCCAGCCCCAAGCCACTCCCAATTGTTACTGAACTCTAAAGCGTCACATTGCTGAGTTTCTTGCTGTAGTATTATATCAAATTACCATAACATGAATCACCATTAAAAATTGAGTTGAAGCCTCTGCAGTTCCAAAATCTAAGATTTTTATTACTTTGTGTGACTGCTACAATTCCATATTTTCCATGAGTTTACACAGAGTTTCAGATACATTGTTTTACATCTGAGATTCCAGTTGCCCCAGGGGGGGAGGAGGTAATTTAACATTTCTTGGGCTGTTTGCATTGCTCGAAAAAGACCAACTGAGGCATAAGAGGGGCATTACCTGAAAGCATAGTCCTGTCTGGTGCTTAATGCACACAACGCTGAGTACTACTGGAGATGTTGAACTGAATACCATTGAAATCCGTAGGAGTCTAGGATGTCCAGTGTCTTCCAGGTTCAGTGCATGAAACAAACTCTTAGATTAGTGATCAGCAGCACTCCTGGCTGCAGCAGAGGATGACTGTTGGAAGCATCATATTGTTCATTTTACACAAGTCAAAAATTTGTTTTCAGAAAATAAACAATGGCTGATTTCAGAGGGTTGTTTTTTTTGGAATTTATTTCTGGGCATTTCTGTAATATTCATCATCTCTTTCAAAAGGCATGTTTCTGAGTCTCCTTTGGAATCATGAGGACCTTTAGGCTTATGCAACTTTTAAATAATCAAATGTGGTTTGTATTTATTCAATTGCTCAAAAAAGGATGTCTGTATGGCAATTCTTATACAGCTCGGTGGAAGTTTTCTTTTCTTAATATTACTATGCGGGGAAATAAAAGGAAATGAAATCAGAGACAAATAATATTAAGAGATTTACTTAAGATCACACAAGTCAAGAAATTCATAGTGAAGACAGATACTTCGTGTGACCTTAGCTCACCCTACTGCACAAGCATCTCCATTGAATAAGAAATCTGACATCTGCTACAATATCTATAATCTAGAACTTTGAATTTCCTTTCTTTTTTTATTTAATTCTGATCCTTTGTTGACCAGATTTGTTTGAATTTTTGGGATGGTTATAATTATGCATAGGAAAAAAGAGCATCAGAAAGGGTATACTATTCTGAAAAGAGGCATAATATAATCTAACAGTTTGGGCTACACCCTCTTTTTGCTCAGAAAACAACATCATGTAAAACAAATGGTGGAGCAGAGGACAGTTACCATTGAATAAAGGAAAAGAAAAAAAAGTGAGTGGTTTTAACAAATTACATTTAAAAGAATGAGGCAGATTCTCCTACTGACATAGATCTTCAGTATTTCTCTTTATTGATTTGTGATCAAGTTACATAGAATGCCCTTGTAAATCCTGAGGGAATGCATCATCTATGCTTATATTTTTTATCCAAGGGGTGTGTGTGTGTGTGTGTGTGTTGTTCTTTCTAAATAGAAACTAAAACAATTTCTAGTTAAAGAACAGGACTGGCAGTTAGGAAATCTGGGTTCTGTTGCTCAGGATGATATTGACTTCTGTGACCATTAGCAAGATTACTTAACAGCTCTGTAACTCAGTTTTCTCTTCTAAAATAGGAATAAATGGGATGTTTTATGACTAACTCCCCTGATGTTTGTAAAATGATTTGAGCTCTTTGGATGGAGAGAGCTACATAAGTGAACAGTACACTTACATTAGGCATTCCCGGGATTCTGAATATAGACATGTTCAGAATACCACCTGCTAACATGTGCCCTGTCTCCATTCATTAGATGGTGTTGTGTGGATTAGCAATCTATAGGGTAGGGTGCCTGGCATACATCACACATTCCCAGGAATCTCACAGTGTTCCAATAGGCTGTGACTGATTGTATCCATGTTCTCTTGCTGGGCACATTACTTTAAGCCTTTGAGATGTGATCAAGTTTGCAATGTCTACATATAGCTTGTCGTCTTTAGAATAGCCTTAAATTAATTTGAAAACTATTCTATGTCCCAAGTCTCTTTTCCCCTAGTGCTATATTCTCTTCTAGTTGGCACAGACATCTTATTACAGATATAAACTGATTCCACGGGGGGTGGGGGGAGGACACACAAGGGAGAACCATTGGGTGCAGAAATAGTTATCAGATTCCTAATTAGAAGACCAACTGTTCAAACAAAAGAATGACTTGCATGCCTGGCTTTGTTGTGGTAGAGTAAAAGGGAGCATCAAATTGCATGATTCACAACGAAAATGACACTTTTATAAGAGCCCTTACAGTGGTAGCATGTAATTAGGACTTGGTCGGACTTTGCAGAGTAATGAAAATTTGGGCATGACTAGTCACCCTTTTTCCCCTTGCATAGATAAGTCATAGGCTAAACATCTGGGATTTCACATGTATTTTGCTTTTTTCAGTCTTCCACAGCAGAGAAAAAAATTGCCTCATCTTACATACTCTTAGCACCAGTTTCTCCTTTCTACTGCAGTTACAGTCAGACAATTGTTTCCACGGTTCCCAGATCTTTTTAAATGTAAAAGTGAAAACAGCTGCACAAAAAAGGTTGGAGACTAATGTAGCCTGATGCTGATTACCCCTGGCTCCTATTGACTTCAATAGAGATTGAGCATGACGATTTGTCTATCACAAGATCAGGTTCTTGATGCAATAAAAATATTCATAAATCTTTTATTTTAAACATCCATCCTAATCCAGAATGAAGAATTTTAACCAGAAACATTGTTTAAGTTCATTGTTTCAATGCTAATAAAATATTTGTGTATTTCAATTAAAAAGTAATGTGCAACTTGGAGCAAGAAACACTGTTTTTGAACACATGTACATGTCTGTGTACACACACATTATTTTAAACAGAAAATTCCATTTGATTTGGTATGTGCACTCTATCTTTAGTGATTTGCTTGTGTCCAGAAGTGAATAAATCACATAAAATCTGTCAGTACAAAATGTTGCTGTCCCAGGATACAATAACTGATATTTCTAATTTTCAAAATTTTGTATTTTTCCTCTTAGGAAAGTTTGTGGCTTGCTCTTAGTGCAGTGTTGGTCTAAGATCCCTGGGCTCAGTTCTGAAGTCCTTGCTCAGGCAAAAGTTCCATTAATTTGTAAAGAAGTTTTGCCTGGGGGAGAACCAAGGTGCAAGGTGCAAGGTGCTCCACACTTAGGGTGACCAGATATCCTGATTTTATAGGGACAGTCCTGATATTCCAGACTTTGTCTTAGATAGGCGCCTATTATCTCCCACCCGTTGTCCCCATTTTTCACACTTAATATCTGGTCACCCTACCAGCACTCTGGACCTGAACCAGCAACATATTTAAATTTAAGTGCTCTTCTGGGCTAGGATTGGAGCGCTTAGCATCTTGCATGATTGAGCCCCAAGTTCTGTGCTCATGTAAACAGTTACATTAACGCCAAAAGCATACTACAAGCTCATAGACTCATAGACTCATAGGTCAGAAGGGACCAATATGATCATCTAGTCTGACCTCCCGCACAAGGCAGGCCACAAAACCCTACCCATACACATTTATAACAACCCCGAACCCATGACTGAGTTATTGAAATCCTCAAAAATGAGATTTGAAGACCTCAAGCTGCAGGGAATCCACCAGCAAGCGACTCATGCCCCATGCTGCAGGGGAAGGCGAAAAACCTCCGTGGCCCCTGCCAATCCGCCCCGGAGGAAAATTCCTTCCCGACCCCAAATATGGCGATCAGCTAAACCCTGAGCATGTGGGCAAGACTCACCAGCCAGCACCCAAAAAGGAATTCTCTGCAGTAACTCAGTTCCCATCCCATCCAACATTCCCACAGACCATTGAGCAGACTTATCTGCCGATAATCCAAAATCAATTGCTCAAATTAAACTATCCCATCATAACATCCCCTCCATATACTTATCAAGCTTAGTCTTAAAGCCAGATAAGTCATTTGCCCCCACTACTTCCCTCGGAAGGCTGTTCCAGAACTTCACTCCCCTAATGGTTAGAAACCTTCGTCTAATTTCAAGTCTAAATTTCCTAATATCCAATTTGTACCCATTCGTCCTCGTACCTATATTAGTACTAAACTTAAACAATTCCTCTCCCTCCCTAACGTTAATCCCCCTGATATATTTATATAGAGCAAGCATATCCCCCCGGAGCCTTCTTTTGGCCAGGCTAAACAAGCCAAGCTCTTTCAGTCTCCTTTCATAAGGCAGATTTTCCATTCCTCGGATCATCCTAGTAGCCCGTCTCTGAACCTGTTCCAGTTTGAATTCATCCTTCTTAAACATGGGACACCAGAACTGCACACAATATTCCAGGTGGGGTCTCACCAGCGCCGTATATAACGGCACTAACACCTCCTTCTCCTTGCTGGAAATACCTCGTCTGATGCATCCTAAAACCGCATTTGCTTTTTTAACAGCCATATCACATTGGCGGCTCATAGTCATCCTGTTATCAACCAATACCCCAAGGTCCTTCTCCTCCTCCGTCGTTTCCAACTGATGCATCCCCAACGTATATGTAAAATTCTTATTATTAATCCCTAAGCTGCAAGTTAGCCTTCCATGTGGGACAGCAAGAGCAAAGTAGTGGAGACCTCATGTTGGGGATCTACAAAAACATAATATGTACCATGGAGAAAAGTTTACAGGTTTCGCCACAGGCTGAAGAAAAGGAAGTGAGGAGGTCCATATACACAATGCAGCTCCACAAAACCATTTAAAGGGGAGTAAAGAATAGAGGTGAGCAAATAATTGATTGTTTTTTGGTTTGTTTTATGCACTGAAAAAATCCAAAGAATTGGACTGCATTGTTTCACTTCAACATAGAAATAGACTTTTGTTTTTTCTCTCCAAAACAAAAACAAAATCATTTGGAGTCAAATGAAACATTGTTATTGACCTAAAATGATTTGTTTCTATTTTTGTAAATGAACGTAACTAAATTTCTACAAAACAAACCAAACAAAAAAATAAACAAACAAAGCAAGCGAACAAACAAGCAAGCAAGCTAGCCAGTCAGTTTCATTTTTCAAAATTGCAAAACAAAAATGTTGAATTTTTGCACAAAAATATTTTTTTCCCATCTGAAACTATTTGCTGAATTTGACTCAAACTATTTGTCATATAAATGTTTGCACAACCCTGCTGAAGAGTTGTGTCTGCCACTCCTCTGCCCTGGCTGTAGGAGGCACTGCAGCCGCACTGTGCAAGAGACTGGGATGAAAATTCCACTCTCTGTCCCTATAGGCAAAGGCTTTTACTCAGGCTTTGTTCTTGAATTCAGGATTAGAGCTAGCTGCAAATCCTAATCTCCACTAGCTCACACCACCCACTTTGGTCTTAATATCCTCCTGGAATGCAAAAATGAGAGGTAATCAAATTACACAGAGAAGGCAAGAAGCAGAATGACTACCAACTAATTTTGAATTATGCTGAAAAAGAACACTCAGTTTTGTTTTTTTCCCTTCGAGAAGGTTATGTATAATTCCAAGGAAATTCAGTTGCCTACGCTCTGAATAATTATTAGTCCTTGATAGAAAGCTTAATAATTTGTCTCCTGATATTACTTAATACATTCCCAGTTATGAGAAACAATATAAGTAACACGTTCTGACACAAATATTTTTAACTGATTTGGTTGAAAAAAAAGACACATTATGCTTTTCAAAATTAGAAATGTGTGTTTTCCCCTCCCAGACAGGCTTTTGGAGCTGAATGTGAGCAATACAGGTTCTGAAAGCCTCATGTTGACTTTAATCCTACAAGTCTAGGAAGAACTATTGAATTTGTGTTTCTATTAAAAAACCCAAGAGTTATCAAGATGTGAAATAAACACATGGTACAATCCTGTGCTTTTTAAGAAATAAACTACCTAGTGTTTCCTGAAGTAGGTAAGCGTTATCCCCATTCTACAGATGAGGTACAGAGCGGGTTAAGGGCCAGATTTTCAGAGCCGTGCATCTTCTGCACAAGCCGCACCTGCTGTTGCATACACTCTAATGTGTAAAAACTTTTATTTCCATTCAAAAATATTTACTTGCATGAGTGTTCTGAGTCAGATGAATTATTTGAAGTAACTGCAAGTCTTAAGTTTCCAGCTACTCCACAGGCAAGAGTCTAAATGGGTGACCACAAGTCAGGTATATAGGCTCCTAATGTGAACAGACTGGAATGGCTGCTTTAATTCCTTATATTGTTGGGAATACTCCCAGCTGCCTAACAGATCTGAGAGACTGCTCCAGTCCCTGCCCTGGACAGTCACAGCTCTTGCTCCAGCTAGTTGCCCTCACAGCATGTGCAAATCAAAGTTTGCACAAGCACACTGGCATTTGTATGCCCACACTTCAGGTGTACTCAGAAGTACACACTTTTAAAAATAGCTGGCCCAATGTGATTTGCCCAAGGTCACACAGGAAAATGGGGGAATGCAGTAATTGAACCCAGCTCTTTAGACTCATTCAGAAGCAACCAGTGCACTGGCACTTCAGTGGAGAAACAAACTTTTCTTAGAATGAGGACTTTTTAAAAATAAATATACTTTTAGTTTGAATAAGAATCAATATTTAAAAGAATAAATTGAATCTTGTTTTACGTCTTATCTCATTTCTTTCTTTCTTGTAATGTAGTCAGGATATGTCCTAAGAAATGCAATCTTTCACTTTCATTGTTTCAGGGATGTCTTGTTAATAATATCTCTAATATTACATATTATAATACCAGTAACCATGATAATCATGGTAGTTTAAAAACAGTTTTTCTTACCTTAAAAAAAAAGCACACCAGAAGGAAGAATTTTGCCATGATTCTGACTTAATTTCTGAAATAGCGAAATATCTTTATTCACTTAATTCCAGAGAGGGTTGGAGTCAGACCTTCCTATTATACAGCAGACTTTGAAATAATTTTTTGGCATTAAAATGGAGCTCCACTTGAGAGTGGAGTGGGAATTGGGGCCAGTGAGCACCCTTAGACTAGCTGAAGGTAGGGTAAGGCTCATCTGTGCAGGAGACAAAGCTTTCTCAGGCCACGCTAAAACTATAGAATGCTTTCCCCCGGGAACTAAGGGCCCTCACAAAACACACCACTTCCCACTCCAAGTGCATCATGCAGTTCTTTGATCTTGTCTTTGCTAAAAAAACACATAGGATGTTTGTGTGTGTTAATTTTTAAAAATCCATCACAAAACACTTCGCACCCCCCACTTCTCCCCATAGGGAGAGGATGAGAGAAAACTCGACAAATGTTAGTCTCAGCATTTAATGCATTCCAGGAAGGCGCTTGTATACTTTGGTGAAGCACAGTAAAAGAACCTACATGGGCAAGAGTAGCTGAAACGTGCCCCACTATCGTTTGAATGGGGGAAAGCTATGGCTGTGCTCTTTCCCCACCAACATCTACTTTCTCTACACATCAAGCTAGAGGTGTAAATTCCAGCTCGAGGAGACGTACTTCTGATCTAGATAGCTTCTAAAAATAGAGCACAGCTGTGGCAGCACAAATGGCAAGAGGGACTTTCTGTCCAAGTATGTGACGAGGGTCCCAGGTGGGATCATACTTGGGCAGCTAGTCCCTCATGACACGTGTGCTGCTGTACTGTTTTTAGCACGCTAGCTCTTATTTGGTAAGTCTCTTTGAGCTGGAGTTTACACTTGCAGCTCCAGGTGCAGATATACCCTGAGGATGATACTGAAGTAACAAGAGCCTTTGAGCTCAGGAAATAAGGACTGACATTGTGTGTGGATCTTGGACAAGTGCACATAGTTAGAGCGAGGCAAGTCTCCTTTCTCCTATCTTCTTCTAGGGTTTTGTATAGAAAATCAAAACAATTAAGTTCTTCTGTAGGCAATGAAGAAAACCAACTAACCACCTCTTCTTCATTGGGCCCAAAGCCACAATTTCACCCAAATCCAGCCATTCTATTATACAAAACATCCTGTTCTTTAAGAAACAATTAACTGGTATTCCAGTGCTTTAAAATAATGCCACTATAATAGGAGCACCATTAGAACAGATAACATCAGGCTAGGATGCTCAGCATTGACAGTGATCATTTGTAAAAGATGAAAGCAGAATGGACAGGCATTGACCTGGCTTTTGGGGGCCTTTCTGAGGTTATTCTAAAGGATCCCCCCATCATCTTTCTCTTTCTGTACCCTCTGGGAGAGAATGTACTTGTGTCCACACCCTGCATGCTATTGTAATAATTTTTGTACAAGGCATGTCTTGTAAAGTATCATCTGAAAACTCATAATTTGCTGGTCAATAATGTCCTGATAAAATACGTGTGGTGACATTGCATGAGAAGTCATACCATTTCCCTGTATGATGTTAACAACAGATGTTCCAAACCACAGCCCTACCCAAGTAGAAGATAGGAAGCAAGTTTGTCGTAAACAAAGGAATGTGTGCTCTGCTTAATTTTCATTTAAGCAGTAAACAGTCATCAAGCAGGAAGGAAACAAAAGAAACTGAAACAGGTGAGGAAAATGCAGCAGGGAACATCCTTGCCCATAGACTTTGTCTCCTGGTACCCAGATGGAAATGTTTTTCAAGAGGGAGACAAACTATAAAAAGGAAGGACAAACACCCCAAGCATCTTTCTTTCTCTTCCTGCCCATCACATTCACAGCACCTAAAGCAACAAAAGAAGCCATTGTTGACATAGGTGCTGGAACTATGGGTGCAGGGGGGTGCTTCCACATCCCCTGGCTTGAAGTGGTTTCCATGATATACAAGGTTTACAGTTTGGTTCGGCTCTCAGCACCCCCACTATAAAAATTTTTCCAGCACCCCTGTTTGTTGGACTTTGGAAGAAGGGGTCCTGATCTAAGAAGTTTGGTCAGTAAGACTGCTGAATGCAAGCGGTGAGAAAACTTTGCTTTGAATTTAGCATAGTTAAGTGACCAGTTGCATTTTAACTTTTTTTTTTTTTGGTAACCATTTCTGACTTTTATGCCTCATTACTTGTTCTCACTTAAAATTTCTGTCTTTGTAGTTAACTTATTTTATTTAATCCAGTGTGTTTAAACTGGAGTGTTTCGGAAACTCCATTCAGAGTAGCAAGTTGTGTGCATATTAGACTTCTATTCTCCAGGAAAGGGCTGAGCAGTGCAGGACATACATTTTTTGGGGGAAATCTACTACTGGAGATGTGTTTTGTAACCTTGCAGTATAACGAAGCCTGGTGAGAATCAGTGTAACCCATGTGTAGCTGGCAGGCTGCAGTTACATGGAAATACTCAAAATGTAGCTTGCATGTAGAAAGCTGTTTGTGAGCAGACCAGATGGGAACTCCTTCAGCAACGCATCAGAAGGCACCCAAAGTTGCAGCTGCTCATAGTTTAGTTTGTACTCAGGTCTGTCGACTCCTCACAAATCCCTTCTGTCTCAGATTTATCTGCTCAGGCAATAGCATGCTCCACAGACAGTCTCATGTTAAACAGACAATAGCAACTTGATTTTTTTAAAAAATGGATTAATTGTTCCAGAATCCAATATCCAATAGAGCATCTTTCCAATAGAATGGATGGCTCAGAGTCTGAGTTTTATAAATGTTTTATTTAAAAAAATCTGATCCTTAGTTGATCTATATCAAGTTTTCTTAGCAAAGAAAAAACTGAAATAATTGATTATAAAAGGTCAACAGTGCAATTCACTACAAACAAAGTACACACTACAGCCACATACCAAGTCAAACTGAAAAGATCAAGGAAAGAGTTTGTTTTTTGGTTTGTTTCCCCCTTCTTTCCCCCTTCCTTCAGTTATAGTGATCTTTGGTGTTAGTTGTAATTATAGTGGGTACAGCATTTTCAGACAAAATTCCATGTTTACAGTGTTCCTTCAAATTTGGAATGCTTCCACAAAACTGAACAGGAGAACTATACATGACACTCCTTCAGTAAGGAAGGGTAAGGAGAGCTAATACAGACAAATAGACACACTTTTGCTTCTCCTAAGAACAGCGTGGAAAGTTCTCTTTCTTTCATCTCTCTCCCTAGGTACTCTATCAGATCCTTCCTCTGGATAGAATGAATGTGTAAGTCATTGTTTAAGGGCAAGTACATTCCTCAAGAAGCTGTCAGCTAGATAGTCATCCCAGAGAATTAATGGTATGTGTAATGTGGCAACCCATACAATTGCTCCAAATAAAAAGATTTTCAACATGAACACCAACAAAAAAGCAACCAGCTATCCATCAACTGTATATCCACAGACTGGCGGGGTAAAATGCTGGGTTTTCACTGAAGAACTTTGTCAAACTCACTGTATGTCCCTTAAGAGTAGTTAGTTTGGATGGAACACAAGGCATCAATTATTTTATGAGAAAAGCCTAAAGAACATCACAAGTAAAAACAAGTGCTATTATTCTGCTCTCTAAACACACTCTACATACAAAGGCTGGGTCTATACTGATAGCAGCAAATTCGCTGCGTTCAGATCGATTGCTCTGGATCGACTGAGCAACCTGTGTAGACCTGCTCATTTGAGCCAGCAAGCAACGCAGGAAAACCACCCTGGTAAGTGGTGTAGCAATGTGTCGAAGGGGACACTATTCCCTTTGATGCAGCGCAGTGGAGACGCCGCAAAGTCGACAGGAGATACGCAAGTGATTTACGTCACTTGTGTATTTCCCGTCGACTGCCGCCGAATCCCGAAGGTAAGTGTAGACCGGGCCAAAGACTGCTTCAGCGTTGTTAGGATTAACATTCTACCCGTGTTTCTCTACAAATTCCAGAGTTTGCCAATACACTTATGGAATTAGGCTTTTCTGAGCATTCCCTCTTTCCTTGCAGGCTTCATGCAGGTTCAGGATGGTGTGCGTCTTGCTTAATTAACTAGGTTGTTGTAGCAACAGAGCTTAGCTTGTTGCCATAGCAATAGAGTTAGAGTATTAGGGGATAGTGTTAGTTCAATAAAGATTTTTCATGGGTTTGCATCTTTCTGTGTTCCTAGTCCTAGTACCAGTTACCCACAGCCAATGGGCAACCCCAATTGTTTCAGTATTGAAGAAAGATTGCTCCATTCAGATTTATAAGGATTTTAAAGTCACTGTAAACCCTGTGTTGCGTGCAGAGCAATACCCTCTTCCTCGCACCAATGACCTCTTCACTGGCTAGGCTGGTGGACAAAAATTCAGCAAATTGATCTGAGTCAGGCGTATTTTACAGATGCACGTCGATAAGAAGTCCCAAGAGTTGTTGACTATCATGACACATAAAAGGCTGTACTGATACTGTCACTCCCCTATGAAATAACATCTGCTCCAGCTTTGTTCCAGAGAGCTATGGACTAGATCTTGAATGGCTTGCCAGGAGTCCATTGCTATCTTGACGACATTGGTCACTGGCAAGAATGAGGAGGGTCACCTTAAGACTTGGAGGCTGCCCTACAAAGATTGTAAGAGTATGGCCTACGAGTCCACAAAGACAAATGTGAATTCTTCCAGCCCTCTGCTGAATATTTGGGACATATCATAGATGCTACTGGCCTTTATAAGTCTCCTGCAAAAGTTAAGGCTATTGTGGAAGTTCCATCTCCTCAAAATGTAAGCCAGCTTCAGTCTTTTTTAGGGCTATTGAACTATTATGGAAAGTTTACTTCACAGTTGGCAACACTGCTGAGACCATTACATGAACTACTTAGCCAGAACAAGGTCTGGAAGTGGACTGAACCCTGTGATATTGCACTTAACAAGGCTAAACATGCACTGCTAAATTGAGAGGTTTTCATGCATTTTGATCCATCCTTACCTCTACAGTTAGCTTGTGATGCTTCCCCTTATGGAATGGGAGCAATTGTGTCACACATTATGCCTTCAGGAGAGGAGAGACCCATTGCTTTTGCCTCATGCACCCTAAGCAAAGCAGAAACTAACTATGCCGAAATCAAACGTGAAGCACTGGGAATTGTTTTAGGATTTCAGAAATTTCACCAGTACCTGTTTGGATGGAAGTTCACACTTCTCACCAGCCATAAACCTCTAACATCAATTTTTGGACCATGCACAGGTATTTCACCATTGACTGCTAGTCATATGCAAAGATGGGCATTGTTGCTTTCCGCACACACGAGATCAAATATCGGAAATCCATTCTGCACTGCAATGCAGATGGTCTCTCAAGGCTGCCTTTACAAGACAAACATCAAGATATTGGCCAGAAAGAAATCTTCTATTTTGAACAAGTAGAGAACACACCCATCACTGCTAATCAAGTAAAGAAGGCAATTCACGTTGACCTAGCGCTCTCCCAAGTTATGGACCTATTAATGCATGCAACATCTCTACAGGTCTCTCAGGTCTCACCCAACCTTCTTCCCTACATGTCCAGGAGGATGGAGTTATCAATCCATTCTGGCTGCTTGTTGTGGGAGATGAGCATCATTTTTCCACCACTACTGAGATCACAGATGTTAGGATAGCTACATTCAGGTCACTCTGGAATAGTGCACATGAAAGAAATTGTACAAAGCTACTTTTGATGGCCTGGCCTGGACAGTGCCATTGAAGAGAAGACAAGAGTTTGTACTTCATGTCAAAGTATAAGGAATACGCCTCCGTTGGTGCCCCTACACCCATCGGACTGGCCTGAAAACCTGTAGCATTGTATTCATGTTGATTTTGCTGGCCCATTTGAAGGAAGCATGTTCCTGGTTGTTGTAGGCACCCACTCTAAATGGCCAGAAGTCTCTGTAATGTTGTCCACTATTGCTGAAAATACTATCAAGAAACTGCATGAAATCTTTAGCCATTTCAGTCTGTCAGCATAACTTGTGAGAGACAATGGACCACAGTTTTTTACTCAGGAGATTGAAAATTTTATGAACCCAAATTTCACATCACATCACTTCATCAGCATATCATCCATCCACCAATAGATTAGCTAAAAGGTTTATGCAGACCATGAAACAAGCTTTAAGATCTGTAAGGGGACATTTGTCCATTCAGAAGCATCTGGACACTACCCTACAGAAACACACTTCATGCTATGACCCCAGCCTTTCTAATGATGGGACAACAATGTGCACTTGCTTTGATCTGCTGAAACGCACTGAAACACGACAAGTTATGCAAGTCAATAGCAAAACCAAGTAATCAGACGTGCACACAGAGCAAAAGACTGAACCTTTAGTCCTGGACATCCTGTCCTAGCTCAGAACTGTGCTTCTCAGCTATAGTAATCACCCAAACAGGGCCTTTTTCCTACACTGTCCAGACTGCAGATGATCATATCTGGTGGCGGCGTGTAGACCAGTTGTTGCCAGGTCATACATGTCTCAAGGACACATCTGCAGTTGAACTGCCTGACCTCACCTTTACAGGTTAGATACAATCGAGTCAAGAGTCAGCCATTTCTGACTCCTTTTCTCCATCCACCTCTGCAGCAGATATAGCACCCTCCCATTTTCAAGCAAATATAACATCCTCACCAGTTTGAGCTACGAGTCCTGAGCCCATTGTTAGACCCGCACCAATAACACCTTCTGCTGCAAGAACACCAGAAGTCCACCGTGATCCACCGAGAGAGAGAAAGGCCCCTCAATGGCTGGATCTTTAGCTAGGGCAAACCCATCTTATGGGGCAAAATAATCCCCCGAGTTTAGCTGGGAACTGAGGCAGTCTACTCTCATTCCCTCATTTAGTGATTGTTTTGTTAAATGGGCATTTTCATTAAGGGGGGAGGAATATGTTGTGTATTTTGTGTCTTGCTTAATTGCCTAGGTTACCATATTAACAGAGCTTAGCTTGTTGCCATAGCAATAGAGTTAGACTGTTACAGGATAGCTCAGCCAGTTCTGGAAGATTTTTAGTGTTAGTTCAATAAAGACTTTTCCTGGGTTTGCATCTTTGTGTGTTCCGTGTTGATTTCTCTTGGGATACAAGTACTGTCCAAGGATTTAACACAGGGGAAGAAGGGAATGCTGCAACAGAGTGAAAGATATTTGAATGGATTTCTCTTCAGACATGGCACCACTTTAAGGCTTCTGTAGTAGTATGCAGTTCCTTTGATTTAACAGGGGTGAAGGGGATGGGAGGGAGAAAGAAAGGGAGAGAGAAGGTAAATGACCCTCTTCAATATTTATAGAAGACTAAAATCTCCAGTGCAAAGCATACTACATGGGGAGAACCCTACTATTTTCAGCTGGGTCCCACAATAAAAAGTGGTTATGAAATTCATTTGTAATTTTAGCTAATATCTGTTAGCACAGTCCTCCAAGTTTCCCCTCTGCTGCTACGATCCTGACTGAAGAAGTGACATATCAGTCTAGGGACTTACATAGCAATGTGCTTGCATTTATTTCAGGTTAAATCCATTGAAATTTTATGTACTTAAAATGCAAATTAGATGTGGCCCTCTTCCTCTTTCAAGTAGCCAGCATGATCCATGGTCCTGCAGAGTATCCCACTATGCTAAGTCAATATTAAAGATGATGTTAATTTGCTTCCGCCCTATTCTATTTGATGATGTAAAAACAAAGCCTGAAAAATTGGTGGGGGGGAAGAGTAAACCTTGCTTTTGTTATTTGGAAGTTGTTATTTTATTTGTATTGCAGTTGCAACCAGTAGACCCAGTCATAGACTAGAACCCCATTGTGCTAAGTGTTGCCCATAACAAACATCTTACAATGGAAGTATGAAGAATATCAAGTTTGTTCTTCCAAGGTTTTTCTGGTGGACTTCTGGGAAATTTATTAGCTCTAGCACTAGTTGAAGAGGCACAGCTGTTGATTAATAAAAGCTTCCTTTATCCAAATTATCAGTTAGCCACTGAAGTTAAATTGGAATCAAGAAACCAAAAATCCCAAAAGGTTTTAAGCAGTCTTATTAAAAATCTCTTCTATTTTCAACTTCTCAACATTCAGTTTCTTGGGTGTTATGATATCACCATTTCACTTGTTCTTAAGTGATCACTAATCATCCAACCTAGACAAAAACAAGCCTCCCTAAATGTCTAATGTACAAAACAAGCAGAACTCCTCCTCTCTCGTTAAAAAAAAAAAAAAAATCTAGAAACCATCACTATCGCTTTCAGTCCTTCTTTGTACATCATAAAGAGGCACAAAAGAATACTAGCTCATTTTTCTCTTTTGCAAGTTGCCTTAAAGTCTAAGCTAAAACAGATTGGTTTAAACAGAAGGTATCAGTCTTCCAGCAACAGCATATTTCATGAGACCAGCTTTATTTGTTACTTCAGGCAGGTTATTAAAAAAATTAAGATGATAATGGACTAAGAATCAACCTCTGCAGTGTTCTGCATGTCACTGTCAGAGACACCATGCAAACAACTACCATCGTGGTGCTTGTCACAGAATATAAGAATGGCCATACTGGGTAAGACCAATGGTCCCTCTAGCCCAGTGTCCTCTCTTCTTATAGTGGCCCAATGCCAGAAAGGCAATGGGAAACCAATAAACAGCTGCTTAACAAAGCTGCAAACTAGAAAGCTTCTACAAACACAAATCATGATTAGTTAGATCAAAACCATTCACAGAAAGACAGTTCAATGTTGGGTAAAAGTCCTGCAATGAACTTACTCATTTCTGGCCTCCAAACAAAAGCCATGATTATTACATTAACAGTCAGGCAATTTTGTTAGGTTATTCAACATGTTTAGTCTGATGCTAATGTTTAGAAAGGAACAATTGGCCCAACCAAACACGCAGACCAGAGTCAGAGTAAGAAAAATGAAAAAATGTTGGAAGAGGCAGGGCACTTACAGACATAGATGCAATGAGCCAGATTCTGATTTCAAAAGTTGAGAAGCTGTGCAAAACAAAAAGAGAACCATGCTGTAGATCTCTGTGAAACCCTGTTTAGATTAGAATACACATGTTTCTGCCATAAAGAGTAGGAACAGTGTGTAATGTTTTGGCACAGTTTAATGTCTGTTTGCTTATATGGATAAAGCCAGTAGGCAGCAGCTATACTTAAGTATGATTCTGAGACAAAAAATGAGACAGAATAAACCTTTTCTGGTGATCTGTTCAGAACCTAAAGGAGAACTGCACCACAGATGGCAATAAGCAATGTTTCAAGCATTGCTTACACATTCACTTGAACAGAGCAAGCAAGAGTGTCTGCAAAGATTGTAGGAATAACATTGTAAGCCTGTAGATTCATTCATACCCTTGTTTGTGTCAATCTCTATATAGTTTTAATTAGTTAACAGCTTTATTTGTGTCATTCTTCATTTATAGTTAATAATCAAATCATTCCTAGAATTGTGTCTTTAGATATAGATTTGATAATTGATTCATTCCTGGAGGTGTTGTCCAGCTCTTCTTTTCATTTGTGGCTTTATTGGCAATTAGCGATCTGTTGCTTTTTGCAACTTTGTTGCTAATTGAGGCAGTCCCCATCTGTTCTTTGGTTGGGTATTGGGGAGCACTGGGCTCAAGCCGCTGTCCTTTTGGGTGGGAAGGCCACGTCTTTTCCTCTGAGCCACTCACTCCCAGCCTGCTTTGCTGTATAAGTTTATACCTATCTTCCCTTAGGTAATAAGCGTGTCTTCTTTTATTATTATTAAAGTTATTTTCAACCCTTCTTACCCAGAATGTCTAATCACCATCTCACTATCCTGTCTGTAATATTTGAACTCCTCTCAGCCATACTCCATATTGTAAATGTAAAACCCCATTTTGACCAAATGTGTTCCATCTTGTACAAAACTCTTTCTAAAATTTTAGATGAATAGGTAACCTTATTTGAACAAAGTATAAATGGAGGGTGTACGTACGTATGAATCAGACCCAAATTGCCAGCTTGTCCTGATGAAGTGTGGAGTCCACCGTAATGGCTGCGAACACATCCCTAAAGAGCAAGAGAAGAATCCACCCCAGAAAACAAAAGAACAAACTTAATCAAGACACCAAGAATGAGCTGAAAGTCACATCTGCTAATGTCTGGCAAACAATGGTCACAGAGAAGCGACGCGACACAGCCAAACTCATAAGTTTGCACTGAAGTAAAAAAACCTATAAAAGACTGGATGAGATTGCAAGGCTTTGAGGGAGTAACGTTCTGCACACCATCAAAGAAGAGCGATGGTGCGTGCCCAACAAAGACCCCGCTCTCCTCGTACCCAGCTTCCCTGGCCAGGTAGCTGCCACGAGCCATGAACTCCAGCAACGGACTCAAGCTGAGACCTCAAGCCACGATCAGGACTGGTAGCTATATAACTAGAGAATGTCTCTTGGTGTGTTTGGGCACGTGTGTGTGCGTACATTGGCTTACGATAGTTATTAATTTAGTTTCTGGTAATAAATGCGGCATGCTGCCTTTTCCCCTTGAAAGAGTCCCGAGTGCTCTTTTTGCACAACAGGAAGACCTCTGATGACACTCAATAACATTACACAATGAGGAGTGTTCAGTTAAGTATCAGAACTGAAAAAGAAGAAGAAACTAAATGTCAGAACTTCTGAAGTGCTGAAATCCTGGGTCTTGCACCTACAAAAATGCTGATGAACTCCTCAGATCCCACTGAAGGCAATGAGAGTACAGAGTCCTCAGCAACTCTCTGTAAGTACTCAGCAGCTCACATGTTCAGGTCTATTGGAGGGTAAGAATGGTTAGTATTTCAAAGGTACCTCTGTGGACAGAATCAGTAAAGATTTTCTCCGATTGGAAGGGTGGGAAGGGAACGTTTATCCTACTGGCCTTAAGTAAGGTGATAGCAGCAATGACAACATATTTCCAGGTCACAGAGCAGTAGCTGAAAGGGCCTGGGTCATACGAGTCCTATGCACCAACCACTGTAATGCTTTCAAACTGGTGAAACGTGCCTTACATGGAACACGCTGAATACAGCAACTATCTTACTTTTAGTGCCTTTTTTTTTTTAAATACACATACTTTGGGTCTAAGTGACTTAATTTAGATTTAAAAAAACCCAACAAACTAGAAAGAGCAACACTAAAATCGCCAAGAGGCAGTGCATTTCTTTGGACAGCCTGCACAGAATTGAACACAAAATGGCTTATCTTTCTCTGTAGATAGCATATAGTCCATAGAGATTTAAAGGGGCAGTAGGCAGAAAACAAAGACCAACAGTTAGTAAGTGGTACTATGCAGAGGTTCAGTGTTACAAGGTGCATTATTAGCTATATCTGTGATGTGGCAATTTTATTTATTTATGTATTTAACTAAAAAGATATGAATTTCTATTTATATAATATTGTCAAATTTAACAAAACAACAAAATAATGAAAACAGCCCACAGAGATAAACCTGTACCAATCTTTACACAGTCAGATTAATTACTTTGTGCCAGTGTAGCACTTGCTTACATTGAAAGGAAACTTGAACTATATTACAGACATTACAACTGTATTACGGACACCACGAGGAAGGGGGCAACAGAGGAGGACTCCTGATTCATACTGAGAAAGTCGGGCAATCGGCTAGTTATCTCAAGTGCCTATAAGCTGAGAAGCAAGAACAATAAAGGTGATGTTGTGGTGGGTATCTGTTATAGACCACTAGACCAGGAGGATGAGGCTTTCTTCAGTCAACTAGGAAAAGTTTCTAGTTCACAGAACCTGATTCTCATGGGGGACTTCAATCATCCTGACATCTGCTGGAAGAACAATCCAGGAAGTTTTTGGACTGTGTTGTGGACAACTTCCTTGTGCAAGTGCTGGAGCAACCAACTAGGAGCCGTGCTCCTCTTGACCAGCTGCTCACAAAACAGGGAAGATTTGCCACCCACTTCTACTTCCCCTACCAACCTAGGCAGCAGTGACCATGAGATGGTCGAGTTCAGGATCTTGACAACAGGAAGAAAGGAGAACAGCAGGATATGGACCATGGACTTCAGAAAAGCAGACTTTGATTCCCTCAGGCAGCTGATGGGCAGGATCCCCTGGGAGGCTAATATGAGGGGGGAAAGGACTCCAAGAGAGCTGGCTATATTTTAAAGAAACCTTATTGAGGGCACAGGACCAAACATCCTGATGTGCAGAAAGAATAGCAAGTATGGTAGGTGACCAGCTTGGTTTAACAAAGAAGTCTTTGGTGAGCTTAAACAAAAAAGAAGCTTACAAGAAGTGGAAGCTTGGTCAGATGACTAGGGAGGATTAGAAATATACTGCTCAAACATGCAGGAATGAAATCAGGAAGGCCAAAGTGCAATTGGAGTTGCAGCTAGCAAGGAATGTGAAGGGGAACAAGAAGGGTTTCTACAGGTATGTTACCAACAAGAGGAAGATTAGGGAAAGTATGGGCCCCTTACACAATGGGGGAGGCAACCTAGTGACAGAGGATGTGAAGAAAGCTGAGATACTCAGTGCTTTTTTTGCCTCTGTCTTCACAGACAAGGTCAGCTCCCAGACTACTGCACTGGGCGACACAGAATGGGGAGGAGGTGAACATCCTGCAGTGCTGAAGGAACAGGTCCAGGACTATTTAGAAAGATTGGATATACACAAGTCCATGGAACCAGATGCAATGCACCCAAGGGTGCTGAGGGAGTTAGCTACTGTGATTTCAGAGCCATTGGCTATTATCTTTGAAAGCTCGTGGCAATTGGGGGGAGGTCCTTGATGACTGGAAAAAAGCAAATATAGTGCCCATTTTCAAGAAGGGGATCAGGGAAAGAGGATCCAGGGAACTACAGACTGGTCAGTCTCAGCTCAATTCCTGGAAAAATCATGGAGCAGGTCCACAAGGAATCCATTTTAAGGCACTCGGAAGAGAGGAAGGTGATCAGGAGCAGTCAACATGGATTCACCAAGGGAAAGTCATGCCTGACTAACCTGATTGCTTTCTATGAAGAGGTGACTGGATTTGTGGATTTGGGGAAAGCGATGGACGTGGTATACTTTGACTTTAGCAAAGCTTTTGATACAGTCTCCTACAGCATTCTTATCTGCAAGTTAAAAAAGTAAGGGTTTGATGAATGGACTATAAAATGGATAGAGAACTGGCTAAAGTATAGGGCTCAACAAGTAGTGATCAATGGCTCCATGTCTAGCTGGCAACCAGTCACAAGCGGAGTGCCTCAGGGGTTGGTCCTGGGACCGGTTTTGTTCAACATCTTCATTAATGATCTGGAGGATGGGGTAGATTGTACCCTCAGCAAGTTTGCAGATGACACTAAGCTAGGGGGAGTGGTAGATACCCTGGAAGGGAGGGATAGGATACAGAAGGACCTAAACAAATTGGAGGATTGGGCCAAAAGAAATCTGATGAGGTTCAACAAGGACTAGTGCAGAGTCCTGCACTTAGGACGAAAGAATCCCATGCACAGCTACAGACTGGGGACCGACGAGTTAGGCAGCAGTTCTGCAGAAAAGGACCTGTGGGTTATAGTGGATAAGAAGCTGGATATGAGTCAGCAGTGTGCCCTGGTTGCCAAGAAGGCTAATGGCATATTGGGCTGCATTAGTAAGAGCATTGCCAGCAGATCGCGGGAAGTGATTATTCCCCTCTATTTGGCATTGGTGAGGCCGCATTTGGAGTATTGTGTCCAGTTTTGGGCCCCCCGCTACAAAAAGGATGTGGAAAAGCTGGAGAGAGTCCAGCGGAGGGAAACAAAAATGATTAGGGGCTGGAGCACAAGACTTCTGAGGAGAGGCTGAGGGAAGTAGGCCTGTTTAGTCTGCAGAAGAGAAGAATGAGGGGGGATTTGATAGCAGCCTTTAACTACCTGAAAGGGGGTTCCAGGGAGGATGGAGCTAGGCTGTTCTCAGTGGTGGCAGATGATAGAACAAGGAGCAACGGTCTCAGGTTCAGTGGAGGAGGTCTGGGTTGGACATTAGGAAAAAGTTTTTCACTAGGAGGGTGGTGAAGCACTGGAATGGGTTAGCTAGAGAGGTGGTGGCATCTCCATTTTTAGAGGTTTTTAAGCTGTGGCTTGACAAAACCCTCGCTGGGATTTAGTTGAGGTTAGTCCTGCTTTGAGCAGGGATTGGACTAGATGACCTCCTAAAGTCCCTTCCAATTCTAATATTCTATGATTCTACAGGCCGCATTTTCCAAGACCCAAATAATGGGTGAGCCATATAAAATGTATACACATACCTTGTATCTGCAAAAACTTGCATTGCACATGCAAACAGGTGTGTGTATAGTATTAGTTTAATCCTCTTCCCTTTGTGTATAGTGGGAGCAGAAACAGGCACAGTTTAAGTCACAGGTGTCAAACACAAGGCCCGCGGGCCGAATCCAGCCCGCCGGCTTGTGTTATCCGGCCCGCAGACCGAATTCGGCCCGCCGCCTTGTGTTATCCGGGCCGGCAGTTTTTTCTGAGCCGAGCTCAGTAAAAGTGTGCAAGATCTCGCGTCAGCGCGTGTTACCGCAAGATCTCGTCCCCAAAAGGAAAAGCTAGTCGGACTCTCGCACTCTGCCACCGAATTTCACCCTGCAGGGAGATTTAACGGCGGAGAGTGAAGTCCGCGAGTGCTTGTGAGTCCTTGCTGTGTCCCCCACTCCCCTACTCTGCCGCCAAATTTCACCCTGCGGGGAGATTTCTCGGCGGAGAGTATGGAGTATGTGGTGTTTTAGTGTTTATTGTATGCGTGGCCCCCTTCAAATGAATTTAATTTAAATGTGGCCTGCCACAGAAAGTGAGTTTGACACCCCTGGTTTAAGTAATTCACACACAGATATACCTGCTCAGAATATTTCCAGCTATGCTCATATAAATGTGTTTTCATGTGTTAAGACAGGCTTTATATGTTAAACAGTTATGTAAACAGTACATAAAAAAGAACCAAACAGGCTACAGTTTTTATTAAATGTATTTGAGTTATAGATTTACTATTTTCTAATACTGTGTAATATTGTAAGTTTTTCTGAGTTTACATTAGTGATCTGAGAATTACTCTAAGCTATGGGATTTCTTTCAAAAACAGTACTGGAAAAATGTGTTTTGCTTTTAGCATATAATATACTAGGGCTGCTCTCTGCTGTCTGTGTGGTGGGGACTCAACATAAATTAGTAACTAATATTTAGATGCAGTCGTGCACTGCAATATTTCCTTCCCCTCTATTTTTACTTTTGTAGATTTACTTTAAGTTCTAAACAAAAGTTGTAGCAATAGCCCCCAGACAACAGTTAAACCACAGAGGAACAGATAATTGAATGTTTTCTTATTCGGCATTGGTACATCCTGAGGGTGAACCATTCAGCTGGGGTCAATGTTCAGCAAAATTTCTTTTCTATAAAGTTATGAAATCAGGTTTATGAACTCTGGTGTAAGCAGAGGGACATTCTCTATCTGGGCTCAGTTAGGGCCTATTAGGGTATGGGGGGGAAAGAGTGGCAAGGGCTCCCTGGACTGACCCCGCTTCCAGTCTTTTATAACGTCTTTCCCCCCAGCTCATAGCATATGAGGGATTCTCCAAGTAAAACGAACAGACAAAAGAAAGATCCTTTCTTCCTGCTCTCTCGAATGGGAGAGGGGAATCTAAGTGAACGAAAACAAACAAAAAAATGCAGAAGTGGTGTTTCTAGATCCAGCTTTTGAGGCTTGGTCTATCAGTAGGTCTGTTGTCTTTCAGGGGGCTCTACCTCCATCCCCTCCTCTGAGAAATAGGTCAGCCGAGAGGGAGATGGGAGCAGGCCACACTGCTTCTGAAGTTGTACAGACCCACTGCAAAGCAGCAGGCCCTATCATCATCAGCGGCAGTCTCTGGGATGAATTAGAACAGCCCTCTTCTGATTCACCACCCCCTTGCTAGAGCAGGTTTTTCTTTTTAAGCTCGTCCCCCTCCAGCAGAACAAGCCTTGCAGGTGCACCTCATTAGTGCTGAACAGAGCCAGGAGAGCTGGTTAGTCTCCTCTCTCCCTGAGCAAGAGCATGTCCCTTCACAACATGCCTACACTTCAGCTGGGAGTGAGCTTCCCAGCCCAGGGTGGACAGACTCCTGTTAGCGGGGCTTGAACTTGCGTGCTAAGCAATGTAGACATTCGAGCTTGGACAGAAGCTTGGACTCTCAAGGCTACCAAACCCCCTTGAGAACGTTCACACCAGCCCAAGTCATGACATCCCTATCGCTTGAGCCCCAGTAGTCCAGTTGGGGGACTCACTCTCAGCTGCAGCGCAGATATACCATTCGGCACAAGTCAACGTTACAGGCAGTGCTCACCCACAATGTCTCAGAGAGAACGGTGGTCTAGAGCTCGCCAGTGCTCAGGAGGCGAGCACGGGCTGCGCCTTTTCCTAGGATGATGTTGCATGCTCCCATTCTGGACTTTCAAAATGGGAGTATGCCCAAGGCCCTGCCCTTACCCTGCCCCCTTTGAAATGGCTCTCACACCCAGGCTCACTGTCACAGAGATATGTTCCTCACAAAGCACAGGAGCCGCATCCGTGCTTTGCCTTTGCATGGAGGTGGAAGTTGGTAAAGGATCTTTGTGCATTTTTGCATCCCACACTTCCTTGCACGGGCCAAGCATAATCCAACCCATTATGAGTATCAAATGATGTGTTCGGCTTCCCATGTAAAATCATTAGAAATATGCATAGTCAGAAGCTGGTCGATGCAGGGGTATAAATTTGGGAGGACACTGAAATCAATTAGAGCTTTATGTGGATGAGGGCAAGGCTGACAGGATCTGACTTAGAAGCCAACCGAAAAAAAACAAAACAAGAAACCCATTTCAGAATTACCATTTGCACATGGCAATCTTAGGTTGCAATTCCCATATATATAGGTTATATTGACTTTCCTGTGTGCAAAACCACCATCCTGCAGCCTTTCATGCTATTAGCAGATCTGTGTCACACAATACACGAGTGTCAGAAGTGCATCGTTAATAGCTGCATTATTATGCAGCGAGATGCACAGCACAGCTTTCTGGTGATTCAATTTATGTAGTGGCTCTGTGAGCTTTTCTTCTCTGATAATAGCACTCAGCTTTTCACCTTTAGTGTCAGACTCAAAATAGAAATAGCAGTCTATTTTCAAAGTGCCAGGACCCACAGAAACATCTCCAGTCTATCAGTGGAAATCAAAATGTGATTTTCTTCCCCCTCCACACTGCAAACAAACTAGCTTTATCTGTGTCACATCTCTTCTGTTTTCATCTTTGCTATAACAGCATTAAACTTGGAAAACAAAGTCAAATGCAATGTAAACAAGCTGTAGTAGCTTGTTTCAGGGTGGGTTGGTGCAATGGATTGATTGACCTGGATTCAACTCTAGAGATTTGGAGGCAGATGAAATGAGTTTTCTGGACTCACAGAAGGAGTGACATAAATTTTTACCATCTTATCCTGACGTGATGGGGCAGTGAAATGTGTTACCAAGAGTACTTATCATTGTTTTCATTTTCAGTCCTTGCAAAAAGATCAAGTTCTTTTTTCTGGTCTGAGTTTTCCAAAGATATTCATTATTCAAATATATTTCTTATGCTCCAGCAATAGCCTGACCCTTAGACAGAAAGGCAGATGACAGACTAATGATTCCTATGTGAGTCAGCTGACTTCTATCTATCAAGGAGCGGAGTCATCCTTCCTGACCCTTCCCCAAAATAATAACTGTCTAGCATCAGTATGAGCTCTGCACAAGCAAGGTGAGCAGAATCTCGAAGCTGAGCTCTGCCTTTAGGATGTGAGAACTCCACTTTCCCCCATGGTATATCTGGCTACATGAGAAATGCATTTGCAGCCAGGAAATGCATCTCCTATTATTAACAGGAAGTTTTTATTATTAGACTGTGGGGGATGCTTTCAGAACACAAATAGATAATATCTGTATCTGAGAGCTTGTCATCTGAATAAAAAACTGTACCTAGTTCTCATAACACCACTCCTTAGAGTACAGCTTGACTCTGGCTGTACAATGTGCTACGCACCCTGTCACTCTGTAAAGGTGAAATTAATTTTTTCTGTTAAGAGTCATGGTCCTGGACACAGGCCCTAGTCTAACACCCTCTGACATTGACAGAAAGTCTCCTTCTGTCCTCAGTGGGCTTCTTCAGATCTGCACCAATAAGAGATGAGGTGGAAATATTTTCAAACGTTGTCATCAGAGAGTTTCACAAATGTGGGGGAGAGTGGAATATTAAATAGAAGATCTGCTATGCAGCTCTGAAAATTGAATCTTTCCTTAAATGTGGTGCAGTTCTATTTTATAAAAGCAGTTCCATAGCTGTGCAATACACTATTATTCCTTGTGCTTCACCAGTGGAGTTCACACTTTGGGGCCCTGGTCCTTCAGAGGCTGACGTGTATGCGTAATTTAAGTGCACGTCCCATTGAAAACAAAAACACTTTTCACAAACTCAGAGTTATCTACAGATGTCAATCTTTGTGGAATCAGGACTTCAGTCTGAGCAGAACTGAAAATGCTACAGGCAAAAATAAAAATTTACTATTAGTTATTATGCATCCTTAATGTTCTTAGTTGTGGTCATTTTATAGCCTCATACACTGAACATCATAGTAAAGGAACAGAAGCTATTAAAAAAAACATGGATATATTTATGTTGAAACAAAGGCTTTAGTTCATTTGGGAAGGTTTAATGTTCTCAGTACAAAGAAAATTGTTTTGCAAAAGCACAGAGCTAATATTGCCATTGCATAAATTGTCAAAATTTATGATGGACTGTTTTTCCCCTGCCTTACTGAAGGCTGTTCCAAAAAGAGTGTTTTAAAATGGCAATAGAATAATAAAAGGGCTGACTGGCATATCACTATGGAAAAGCAAGTTAACTTGTCATGCAACAGGGACTTGGCATACCTAAAAGTAACTGAATGCCACATATGAAATTCTGAAATGTAGGCCACAAAAAATATAAAAGTAAAAAAATATAATAATGCCAGCAGAGAAAGGATTTTTACATATAGTAACTATTTTTGACAATCCCATCAATAATAGATAAGAAAAGAAAGAGAGTGTAATTTACCTTTAGTTTAGGTTGCCTCAAGGCTGGAAGCGTGAAGCAGAAATGAACAGCAAACTGACAAAAGGCCAAATTCTGTGAAATGCTGAGCAGGTGTTTTGCGTCTCTTGGGATTAGGAGGTGCTGAGCAGTGAGCAGATCCTCAGCTGCTGTCAAGTGTGGTAGCTCTGCTAGAGCTCTGACAATGTACACTAAATGAAGGTCTGCCTCCAGGTGCTTTGCATCTCTTAGGATTTACAGGTATGGTTCCAAACCTCTCCGGATTTGGCCCCAAATTTTCTCCCTCCAAAAGAAGAGGGAGAAAGAGCAAAGAGGGAGAATGGCATCTGTGTGAAAGCAAGAAGCTCCAGTGAATATATTAGCCAAAGTGTTTCTGCTTCTAACCTAGTGAAAGCACCATTTCCTTAGGGTTCCTACTTAATTGTGACATGCTGGCATTAATGCTTTAAAAATCAGAACAGAAGGGTGTATTTTAAAGATCTTTTCCTGATACATAACAAATTACAGAGAAATGCATAGCAACTTATGTTTTTCCTAGAAAAAGAAATGAAGAGTGAAGGCAATTGGCAAATTGCAATACAGTGAGACAGAATGGAATGCTCATGCTGTGGATAGAGCATTTTTATAGCCCAGAAACATGCTCAGCAGGACAGCAGAATGCAGTTTCTGGAGATTAAGATTCTCTCTTGAATGTCATAAATATGTCTCTGATGGTTAAAATCTCCCTTCCCAAGTTTGTTGAATACTCATTGCTAATTTAATTATTTTGAATATTTATATTGTGATAGTGCCCAGAAGCCCAAATCAAAATCAGGGTCCCATTGTGTAAGGTGCTGTACTAATATCCCCAAAGACCTTATCCTTTCAGTACATCTGCTTTTTAAAACTGCATCATACTTCTGCATGTTTTGATGGGATAATCAGAAATATATCAGTGTTCTTAAGCCATAGGGCCTATATTGAAAGAAAAAGGACATGTAAATCACTGTAATTCCACTGATGTCAATGGAGTTTACTGATTTACATCAGCTGAGGATCTGATTGCCCCCCCCCTTTTTTTCCCCTTCATATTACAAGCTTTGAGATAGGCCATTATGCATGATGTGATGTCTTCAAATGTATTTTTTCCTTTCAGTAATGTATGCTAAATCTTAACATTTTTTTATATGGCTATTATCACATCCACCCAAATGAAGTGCAACTCCTACAGATAATTATGTGTTTGACATTCATTTCAGAGTTAGTAAGTTTCTTTGTTAATAGCATGTAAGGACGAATTTGTGCCTGTGCTAGAACTGATGCAGTGCCACAGGAAGCAGCCTGAAAATCCCTTATTTAGGGCTGCTGGTGTCTGTTGGCAAAATTTAAAGGGCCAGCCATACAAAGACAAGTTGGGAAAAAGTTCTCATAAGAGAGTATATTAAAATAAGGAAAGTCATCAGAGAGCAGGTAATAATTCAGGAAACTACTCCTGCTGATACGGGTTCCAGTTATGTGTAAATAGTCACTACATCCTTCAAACATTCATACCATATATGCACCATGGTAAAAATATTCACTAATGTCATTCTCTGTGACCAATGCCATTTTGTTTTGTAATAAAGAGCCATTGCAGAACCTCTTACTAAATAAATAGGCTGGGTGTGGTGGCTGGAAAAAGGGAGGAGGTTGGTACTGATTTACAAATATCCCACATACTGTAGCTATAGTCAGTTTTAGTCATCCCTAGTTTAAATGAGCAATGTATCCAGTAAAAGAACCATGAGTTGCTAGATATCTTTGGAGCTACAAAATGCTTTAACTTGTCTTTTATTGTTTATGTCTCTCTTGTACTGCCAGAGGAATATATGAAGGAAAAGAATACAGTGTTGGTTCAGGACAGGCAAAGTCACTTGATAACACAACTACATTTCTAATTTCTTAAAGAGACACTGGCAAGTTAAAAATCTGTGTGAAATCCTGGCTCAGCAAAATCAATGAGTGCTGAGTAGTGTGGGACAAATACCTCCCATATTTTATGGCACTCCTGTTAATACAACCCAGAATGCTAGTAGCCTTTTTGGTAACTGCATCACATTATTGACTCATATTCAATTTGTGATCCACTATAATTTGTCAGATCCTTTCCTGCAGTACTGCTACCTAGACAGTTATTCCCAATTTTATAGCTGTGTATTTGATTTTTTCTCCCTAAATACAGTACTCTGCACTTGTTTGTATTGAATTTTATCTAGTTGATTTTAGACCAATTCTCCAATTGGTTGAGGTTATTTTGAATTCTAATTGTCCTCCAAAGTGCTTGCAACCCCTCCTAGTTTGGTGTCATCCACAAATTTTATAAACAATCTCTCCGCTCCATTATCCAAGTCATTAATGAAAATATTGAATAGTACCAGACCTAGTACAGACCCACTAGATATGTCCTCCCAGTTTGACAGACAACCATTGCTAACTACTCCTCAAGTACAGTTTCTCAACCAGCAGTGCACTCACCTAGTAATTGCGTCTAGATCACATTTCCCTCGTTTTTTCATTAGTGTCATCTGTATCAAAAGCTTTACTAAATTCAAGATAAATCACATCTACAGCTTCCCCTTTAGCAACCAGGCCAATAATCCTGTCAAGGGAGGAGATGAGGTATAATTTGTTCTTGACAAAGGATAATACAAATAATTCCAGTGAATTTACTGGAAACATTCTGCAAAATTTAAACAGCAAATGACAGGTGGGCTGACTTTTTCCTTTCTGTTTTGAAATCTTGTTCAATTCATCCACGTGAATAGTCCCACTGAGTGACATCCACCCATTTTATTACTCCACAGAAGTCAGTGAATTTACATTGAATGATGGCTTTGGCCCACTGGACTACTCATGTAAGGTGAACAGAACTTGATTCCTGAGCTTCTACAATGGATTTTCTTTTCTCTGGTTTTCTTTCTATTTGTTCCTTATTTGTCCTATTTTTCTTTATACTGTCATTTTTTGCCTGAGGAAGAAACTTCTTCCCAAGGCTGTTCATCCAGAATTGAAAGCTGAGTGACACCTGTGAGTTAGACAGCTTAATGGACCAAACATTGGCCTTTCACCTCTGACAGTCATAGAAATGTAAAGCCTTTGCTTTTTCATATTACAAGTACAGCAGAGGCAGCTGTGAAACAGTCCTCCCTAAAATTTCTCTACTAATGACTTCAGAGGGTGACCTGGAAAGCCCCATCTCTCATAGTTTTGTGCATAAGATAGAGAGAGGGTTCACATTTGCTTGTTCTTCAGCTTTTCTAAATAGAGAGAGAGAATGGTCCCAAAAGTGACTGAATGTCAGATGTTTGTGGGTTATTATTGATTCCCTTGTGAAACTAAAGATTTTTCACCTAACGAACAATAAATAAAAGAGTGGGGGGGGAGGATCATGGGGAAAAATCGCTGAGAAAGTCAGATCTAAAAGTTGGAGAGAATAGTGTGTTATTACAAATTGATTTTAGTTCCTGTTAAAAGGACCTTTACAGAGAAATACAATGATTTAATATGTTAAAATACAGAAAAAGAGGGCTGCAACTTTATTTTAATAAGTCATATTTTTCCCTTTATGAAACAGCCTTGAATTGTTCAGCAGTGCTGATGCATGCATAAAAATCCTCACCAAGGAACTATTGAAACCTTTTTTTATATGCCATTCACTATAAATGAATTCTTCCTGACAACTAGCTAAGGGAATAACTTAATCTATATAGACAAGTTGTATGCAGCCATTTTAACTCCTGTATTCCATTAATAGAAAGGATTTCATTAAGGTTCAGGAGTGATTTGCAAACGAATGGTTCTCTGAATCCTTCTAATACAGAACATTGTTGTTTGGTTTAGCTGTTGAATTAGTCTCCCTTGGTGCACGTTAAATTGGGAGTAATCTTGAGAAATGATCAGGAAATTGAACCTAGGTTCAAGTTTTGATTACCTCTATCAAAATCGTTATTAATTTCCATGGAAAAACTTTAAAAATAACTCAATTAAACTACACTGGAATATGGTAGAGCACAATAACAAATATTATTTGGCTTTCCTGATATGTTATAGGGAGTCAAAAGTCAAAGCAAATCTTTCAAAGGAATTAAAGACAATGTAGTAAAGAGAAAAGTATTTCTTGTTGTCAGAAGCTCATAGATTAGGTTTATTAAAACAGAATAATATATATTTCAATCTAAGAGATTTTGCAAGAGGAATAATACTGGAAGAACACAGGGCATAAAACAGCAGCAAATGAGTTGATTATTGTTGTTGAACACTTTATTTTCCCCAAGCATTCTTGTGTTGTTGGGTGACTGCTGGGCAAAATGATAAATGTCCATTTTGTATAAGCTCCTGTTGTGGTGCATTAGCTAATTTGGATTTGTTTCTTCATGATAAGCCTCATTTACCACTCATCTTTTCAAAGGATCTGTGCAAAGTTGCTTGACATGCTGCCAATCACAATAATGATGTTCTCAAATAGTAACTAGTTAATGCAAGTTAATGGAGTTAAGGTTGTCTTTGCCCTGGCCATATAAGCTCCCCATGTGAAAGTGAATTTTTTGCATGCAAAATTAAAAACCAAGTCAGTTTGGACAGAATCAGTTTGAGCCAAATCTCTGCAACTCAGAATGATCTCTGGCACAAAAGGCTTTGGTTTTGTAGCCCTTTTTTTTTACCTTTGGGAGAAAAAGTAACTATGATCCCCAAGGTAGTTTAGTAAAGTGCAGCAGACACCACAATTATACAGGAACTTTTTCCAAGGAATCATTTCCTGGTGATTTTTAGTAGGTGACATAGGGGGTATGAGAGACAGCCACGACCGTGTAAATATATTTTAATGAATGAATGAATGAATGAATGCATAG
>ML675612.1:23860695-23992450 GCA_007922155.1 Mesoclemmys tuberculata | reverse complement strand
ATAGATATTTCTATGGCTAAAAACAGCCATGGGCCAAGTTCATCCTGCTACATGGAAAAATGGAGGGAGCAGGATGGAGATTCCCTTTGTGGAGCTTTCTCTATTCTGCTCCAAATATTTATGGGCTCTCGTATTCTGTGCAGTCTCTGTTCCTCTGCATGGTCTCCTAGCCTCTTGCATCCCCCACCTTTCTGCCAAAATGGTTCCATTGAAGCTGTCTTCCAGGGCTCCAGAACATCCCTAAAGATTTGATCTTGCTACGATTGATGTTAATAGCAAAGCTCCCATTGGCTAGAGTGGGAGATGAAACAGACACTTAAAGGGACAGGGAAGGAGGAAAGGGGGCTCCACAGTATGTACAAGAGATTTTCTCAGTGAGCTTGTGACTGTGTTGACTCAAGTGAATTCCCCAGTGGAAACAATGTGTGGTATACACCAAACTTCCAGTACTGGCCATGAGCCCCTCTTCCCACCTGTTCTCCATGTGCTGTCAGTACAATGGGCTTTTTGCTGGGAAGGTGCTGTGGAGGTATCTCACTACCTCCACAGACAAGGGAAGATGCAGTGATCTGGCCCAAAGTGACTGAGAGGTCTCAGCACTGAAGTCAAGAATCCATGTGCACAACTACATTGTCTTTAAGGAGGTTTTTACATCATGAGTCATAATATAGATATCCCTTATCATAAGTCTGTCAAGCTGATGATTCACTTTTCAAAAGTACATAAACACAAAGGGCCAAAATCACACTATATTGACTTAATTAAAGTTACTTGAGAGTTACATCAGTGTAATTGAAAACAGAACGTGGCCCTTGGAATGTTACACTTGTTCTGCACATCCTCTAAATATCAGTGGCTAAATTCTGTGCTGGTTTAACTCCATGAACATTAATGGAACTTTGCCAGAAGAGAATTCAGCCCCAAATCAGTCCAAGTTACTACTTTACAATTTATGTGCACCAACCTATATCTACCTTCTTACCAACTCATATCCAACCTGTAGTTTACACTCTTGTTTACTTCACTGATGAATCTGCTCCATGTACTGTATTTACATGGCTTACTTAACTACCTCCAGGGCTCAAAGTGAGAAGAAAAAAGGGTCAGTGCCACATACTGCTGTTGTACAATGCTCTGCTGGCAAATAGTGCACAGAGTACATGACCAGATAGGGGTGACCATTATAGAGCAGATTTGCTTGGACTGTTATATTAATTTTCTATTTCTTTGTTTCCTGTTTCTCATTTCTCTTCTTCTCTTTCCTTTACTTCCCTCAGCTTTCTAAATGGTTAGTCTTGACACCTATTCTTCTTGCTTAAGTGAAACAAAGGACTTTTCAGTTTCTTTTTGGGGGAAAGGGTTATCACTCCATTGCAACATGAGCACAGAGCTAGTCTAATTCTGAAGCAGTTGCTAAGTGGACTGACTAAGTCAGTTACCGGTTTTCATGTGGTGAGTCAGGAACTTTTATCAGGACAACTGAAATGTCCTTATTTTTCATTTAATCAAGCAAAATGTGCAAGATTTTTGGTAACTCCAAGATGTTTATTCACATCATATTGCTATGCCAAGAAGAATTTGCTCTGTGTTTACCAGAAACAAACAGAATGGAATGAGTGTTCATGGTGATAAACAGTGTTTGTAGTGAAGGGTGTGGGGGGGGGGGATCACAGGAGCTTAGGCAGTATCAAAGCTGTTATTTTGTTCAAACTGAATGTTAATGACAGCTGTTCAGTTTTTTATGATAAACTCATTCAAAACATTACAGTATTGGAAAGAAATCTTCCACCCTGAGAAATATGCATTTATCTTGAATCACAAGTTGGCACTAATTACATCAGTACAGATGTTTTAAGAAGTGAATTTTTGTCTTTTCTGTGATCTATATCATGAGTTTATATCATCTATATCACAAAGTTTGCCTCTATTTTTCATTTTGAAAATAAGATTGCATTAATGCTGTGGTATATCAACTCCTCTCTGTTTTTTGGGTTTTTTTTTAAACCATCCTTAGGGAAATGTTTACACAACAGGCTAAGCTGTTAGGCTCAATAATCCATGTTTTACAAGCTTTCTACAGCAATATTAAGAAATTCAAAGGCACATGGCTTTGCACTTGCCTATTAAGAAACTGCCTTTTTCCCCTCTGCTATCCCACTATAGTTGTGGCCAGCAGAGGCACTCAATCTGATTCCTCCTTGGTATAAAAGAGAGCTTCCAGCAGTGCATTTTACAGTGAGGGTCACTCAGCCTTGGAACACATGCCCTTCTTTTGGTCCAAAATATCTCAAATCTGGTGTCATTCAGAGCATGCTGCAAAGCCCATCTGTTTACAGTATTTGGAGAAAGGAGGGACTTGATAAGAGTTAATATTTGTTGCTTTGGTGGGTGATTTGACTTTTCTGTTCTGTTGTGAAAGGAGAGAGAAGCTGGGTTTCTTATTCTTTCTGTGACTTCATTTTACATTGCACACAGAAAATGACATTAAAAAACACTATTCAGTCCTTCACTTTGTAACCTCAGGAGTTAGGAAATCCCAGCATTAAGATTGTCCCCCTTATGATTCAGCCTTTAATTACATGGTGCCAAGGCCAGGACATAGATGGCTGGGCCTAGTGGTTAGCATAGAACAGAGGGACAGGTTCCCATGCCAGCCAGGACTGAGGTCAGGAATCAAAAGTCAGATATCAGGCCAGGTCAAGAAATCAGATCAGGCTCAGGAAACAAGAGCAGGTAGCTCTTGGTGAGCAGTCCAAAGCAGGGTGGAGCCCAGTTGTATGGATGACTTTCTGTTCCTCCTTCCAGCTTAATTAGGGGTAGTAGGCCAATCAGGAGCTCTGGCATTCTATCAGTTGGGGCTCAGAGGTCGAACTCTCTGGGCTGGGCTTCAATGATTCCTGGTTCTAGCTGTTGACAACAAGACATTAGGTGGAAGGTTGAAGCAAGGTGCCCCTTCCGAGCCCCCAGGAACCCTGTGAACCCTGGTGTGTTATGACTCACAGGAACTGCAACATATGGGCTAGGTCTATACTGACGGCAGTAAATTCGCCACTGTCAGTTCGATGTTTCTGGATTGACTGAGCGGTCTGTGTAGACCTGCTCAGTTGATCCAGCAATCGACATAGGAAAATCACACCGGTAAGTGGCGTAGCGCTGCGTCAAAGGGAATGCTGTTCCCTTCGGCGCAGCGCAGTGTGGACGGCACATGGAGCAAACACAGCGAAGTCGACGGGAGATACACAAGTGATTTATGTCACTTGCATATCTCCCGTCGACTGCTGCCAAATCCGGAAGGTAAGTATAGACCAGGGCATGGTCATCCACTACTTTTCCCGCAGGACCCCTGCCTTGTGGACTGTGCTCACTGAATGCGCAACTACTTAATATTTTTTGTTTTCTCCTCACTGTTCAATGTCTGACTCCAGTTATTACACACTATTCAAACTCTGCTTTGCAAACAGAATAATTTGTTTCCTCAGGGGATTTTCTGTAGCACTCATCACTGTAGCATCTGACTTCCACAGCTATCCGCTGCCAGCAGTGGAATGCTGAGACTCAGAAAACTGGTTCAGTTCCCACTTCTGGAGGGTATGGGGCACATACCTATGTTCTGTTCCTATTCCCCCTCATCCCCTCTGGTCTGTCTCTCCCCTATTCCTGCGCCCAGTTCCTGTCTCTGCCTAACTAATCCCAGTCTGTTACTTTAGGACCCTCACCCAAGTCCCATAGCCTTTTTACAAAGTCCAGTTTCACAGCAGAGAGGGAAAATCTTTCTCAGCCCCTACAGCCCTGGGCTGGTGCATGACCAATGCAGATGGAATCTTTGGTGTATATTTAGCTGCCAAACTCTAACAAGTCTTTACTGTGCATGTCTTAACTGAATTTTTCAAAGCCTCATAACTTGGCCAAATTTGAGCAGTTTTTTCACATGACAGCAAAACACACATTCTTAACACTAAAGCAACCTCCCTGTCAAATCTCAAGTTCCTCTTCCGAAGGATGGCAGTGCTAGAGCTTCTCAATGGAAAGTTTGCAAGGGTTTTTTTTAATCTGACCAAAACAACGTATTTCTTTCTAATCTTGCTCTGAGGAAAGGCTGAGCCAAAAAAAAAAAAAAGTCAGCCTGAAGCAGACACCCAGCATAGAAAACATCAATCCAAATGGTGAATGGTTGGCAAAATAATAAGCCACTGAAAATAGGACCTTCATTATTGGAAGTGTCAGGCAACTTTAATTATAGGCAGCACTATCGGCTCTGCCTATAATCAAAGGCATCTACAGCTTCAGATAGGCACTTTTTATTTTTGGATAGATAATTAGAACAATCTTTGAAGTAATTTAGTTGAGAGACTGTAACTGCTACAATCATAACATTTTATTTAACTGCAGTTGAAAGAGCGCATGCAATCACATAAAAAACTACCCTAAAATCATGACATAGTTCAGAAAAAAGCCCTAAAGGAGAAACCAAATGTAAAAGACTTTCCATCTCCTATTCATGCCGAGGTGCTGTTGGGATGATTATTATTATTTTTGTGTTGCAGTAACATTTAGGGGTACACCAATCAAGGATCAGATCCCCATTGCTGTATGTACTATACAAACATGCCTTAAAAAAATAAGACAGTTCCTGCACCATAGAATTGATAATCTAAGTTACAATGAGATGCATTAGGTAGAGGAGACAAACACACAGGCAGAGGAGGAAGCAGCAGTGAAGCAAGACAAATAAACATGATCCAAAAAGCAACGGTCTCCACTTATTACCTGTCTAGCCAGATCTCTGTTTGAGTTAGCGTACTACTCCCAGACCAAAATTATCACTTTATATTGGGAAGGTGTCACAGTGGATTAAGGACAGATCCTTGTAATTTAATCATTATGCTGGAAAAGGCCCCCGTATTTGACAGCAGGTGGTGCACAGCTAATTACTGCTGACCAGGTGCCTGTCCAAGTTGTAACACACAGGAGTGAGGCTGAGTGGACAAAATAACAGGAGATGCAGTGGATAAGTTTCAGTCCCCTGTCACATTACTGGGTGACTGACTTCATGTGGAAGAGCAATGAAGGCCTGCAGTCAAGTACAGCCTCAGGTGGGAGAAGGCTTCCAAGCAGGGCCGGCCTACACTCACACACACACCCAATTTAAAGTTGAGGTTGGAACCTTTGGCCAGGTTCTTCATTGCCTGGCACCATTTACTAATACAAAGTGCATGCAAATGGTTACCATTCTGATTTGTCAGATTTGCACTCACTATGCACTGGTATAAAGGACTACCCCATGGTAGCATGGTAACAGGGAATCAAACCCCTCAACTGAATTTCCCGTTTCTAGGAATTAGGAGCCCACTTGCCTATGCTGGATTCTGGGAATGCAGTATTGCCACCCCCTCCACTAATTTGTATGTGTGGTTACACATTTGAAATATCAAAGCATCCCAGGCTTGTAAAGTTGGAGGGAAGCTTGCCAGTGGGGTAAAAATTAGTTCCATTGTCATAGAGAAAATGGCACAGCCTGTCCTCTTCTCACAGGAGATATTATGCTGTTACTCTCTCTCCAATGCAGGGACATTAGCATTCTTTCACTGCAGGCCCACTCAAAGGTGTGTATGTGTGTTCTGCTGACTGAAAAGACCTACAATAGTATCCACCCACACTCCTGTTACTTCAGGGATGGCCCTGGAAGAGACAAGGTGTGGTGTTTTAAACCAAGACTCAGGAAAACAAGGGAGAGCAACTACTTCTTCCTCACAGCCTAGTACTATGCAGTTTAGTGCCTGCAGGAGGAGTCATCCCATCCTCCTGCCTTGCTCATCGAGACTTCAACTTTGAACAATAGGAAGCAGATCATGTCCAAGAATGGGGGCTTTGTCATACCAGTCTCCACTAGCAGCACTGCTTGAGGGATCTACAGAACTCCAGGGTAGAAAGTCCAAGCACAAAGCACGGGGTGAAAATTTGTCGTCACCTGCCACCCCTGTAGTAGAGCAAAGGTGAAGATTCTGGCTGGGAAGAACAAACACCCAAAGTTCCCTCAAAACGATCATGAATTTAAATTACATTCATTTTATTTATTCCTCTGTATTACTTGCTTGTCCACAGCTCTACTTACCATAGATGGTTTAACACATACAGAGTATCATTCTCTAAGATCATGAAGACTTCCCTCATGACAAAAATTACCGTTGGTTGATAAGGAAAAACCTCCTTGACGAACTCCTAAGTTTAGGAGCTTATTCTAAAGCCCACCGAAGTCCATGGAAAGACTTTCCTTGTGTTTAGTGGGCAGTAAATCAGGCCCTTAGAGATCCTGTTATACTTTGAAAAGTCATCTGTAGGGTGAAGTTGAACTTGCAGAATTCACCAATACCTTCACAGAAGTCATATAGTACATATGGAGAGCATTCTAATGAGAAAAAAGTCTGCATTACAACTTGGGAAATATACCCGTGCAGAATGCATTCATTATCATTGAGTGTGAAACAGGTTTACATAAGATCCTGAGTTGACCAAAAAATGCTAGAAAATATTAAGTAAAAGTCTGACTCAAAAAAAAGGGGGGGGGGAGGGGAGGGGCTTGTCCAGTTAACTCAAACTCACCACCACTTAAAAATATCATCAATTGGACAGGAACTACATGTGCAAAATGTTAAGTGGAAAAGAACTAGCTTCTGAAATCTACATGGAGGTAAAAGTGTCAAAATATGTCTTATCACAGAAAAACATCTTACCCTTAACTGAGGAGTCACTGCAAGCTACAATGAGACAAGAGACAAGTTGACAAAGAGGGTGTGTCATATTGTGCCTTCCCTTGTGTAGGTGAATAAGATGGGGGATATATCCCCCACCCACTTGCACAACTTCAAGCCACAATTACAGTCCCTGTGCTTTCCTCAATTCAAAGACAGCTTCATTCCAGACACCCCAAATGAGGCAGGGAGCTGGCTGAACCTTAGTGCCACCTTCCTTTGTACCAGACATCAAAGCTGACAGAGCACAGAGTACAGAGGGACTGTACCTTGTGCCTGAATGCTGGGTTGCTGTAGGAGGCAATGCAATTCCCTAAAGCATATTACCTCCACGGTTTGGAACAGCATTGTACAGCCCAGTGCAGACCTGTGCCTTAATGGTACAATCTGGCCCTTTGCTTTTGTTTGCAATGCAGACAATGCTACTCCCACATCTGTGAGGGTCACTGTTTAAATAAATTAGACAAAAATTAAATAGCAGTCTTGCTGTTTTTTGTTTTGGTCTTTAAAAAATCTGCAAACAAATGGGCTTGATAGATCTTTTTTTTTGGCATCCTATTCATTGGCACAGAATGGGCACAATACCCCAGCCTGCATCCCTAGACCCTTGTTCATAAGGCAGATTCTGTCAATGGGTTGAAAATGTGTCTCCTCCTTGGCATTTCAAATTATTCAGCTAAGGTAATAGAAACCAAAGTTCAAACAGGAAAACTACTAAAGCATTGCTTGTTAATTTTAATGCAAATATCCTGCCAGGAACAGTTTGGACAAACCATTAGGACACGAGGACATAGAGTGTAGGGATCAATGCTGCACCAGCAGGGGAAGATATTTTTCCTCTTTAGTTTATGATCCTGCAACTCCACTTTCTCCCTGCTCCGCTGTGATTTGGGTTGTTAGAATTATAATTAATATAAATCAACTGCAAATCTCAACAGGCTTTTTTAATTATTAAAATTTAGAGAAAACGATGCACATTTTTAATGGAATCAGGAGCGTTGTATTTTTTGGGAGCATGAGAGGAACTGTGAGGTTATTAAAATGAAGCCTCTGAAAAGTCAAAGGTGGGCAGCATGCAGTATTTTAATTATAAACTAAAAAGCCTTCATAATGATACCTGTTTTGATTGATTTATGAATTTGTAACAAAAACCATGAACAGCCAGCAATATTTTCATCTGAATTCTGAAAAGTTATTTCCCATTGGAACAGCCATTTAGAAAAGGTGAACATGTGACATGAGACTCTATTGCTGGGGGAAAAGATCTTTAGAATGAACTATATCATGTGCCAAACGCTCAGGTAAATAAACAATTTGCTCATTAAAGCAGAGCTTTAACTGTACTATTTCCATTGAATTTGACCCAATGGAGGGGAAGCAGCTTATGGAAGGGTTTGTAATGGTAACTAGTAGAGTGAAAGAGTTTATTTCAGGACCAAAAATTCTGCCCTTGGACACCCACGTGACATTCCTAGAACAGGAGGTGTGACCACATATTGGAGAGGAAAATTTGGTTATTCATACTCTATTTAGAACCACTTGTGATTCACATCTGCCAGGCCATTTAAGGTAACAAAATCAGAGCAGTTATGGAGTCTGGTTCTGATTCAGAGACAATATGGTTTGCCTCCAGAACTCCATTATGTTAGTTTCATCTTGTGCGATGCAAAACCCCATCTCCTGTCTCTTGCTTTGTGCGTTTGTGTCCTGGCAGCACTATTCACATTCTGAATGGTCAAAGAATTAAAAAAAAGCTTCAAGTGACTTCAATTTTGTGTAGAACAAGGCCAAAGATAAGGTGAATGGGATGGGGCAGACAGGCCCTGCACTGGCAACGAGGGGGTTAAGGAGAGCCTGGGACTCAATTGACTGCGCCACACTTATATCTGCAGCCAACGTCAGCAGTGGAGAGCGAGTTAAAAGGAAGAGACCTAGCCCTGACCAGGAAGGAGGGCAGAATTCTGCTACTTCCTTCATGAAGGAAGCCTAGTTCCAGCTAAAAGCCTGAGACAGCTAGCTCTGTGAGCCCTTCCATGAGTGGGACAGCTAGGCTCAGAAAGACTCACATAAAGGGACTAGCCATAGTGAGGCAGTAGTGTGGCTGCCACCAATGAATCCATGGGTGATCATTATTTTTAAGTTCACCATTTTTCTTTGGATGCTAACACCCTGGAAGGGGTAGGACTCAAGTGTGCCATAGCTGGAGGACTTGGGCACCATGGCACTGGATCAAAGAGGAATGACACCTGACAGTTGGGGACCTGCAGAGGGGTGCTTTGTGCCCTAATGGGCCACTAGGGGGTGTTATCTAGACAATTTGGTTACAGTGAACTACTGTGCAGCACTTCTGGGTAATTCTGGAAGCAGTCCCTCCTATGTCAAGCAAGAGTCTTTTGCACCTTAAGCCACTTTTGCCATCCTTGTAAGAAATGTTCTTCTCTTTCCCAAAAATCAAGTTTCATCCTACATTCTTCAACTGGACTTTTACTTAAATAAGGACTGCAAGGTGAGAGCCATTATTTGAGGCATGCATTACATTGTACTAGCTTCCACGAGATGATGCTACATTATATATGAAAAAGGTGGCAGACAGACTCAGAGTCTTACACAGTGGTCCTGATTTGTCCCTCAGCCTGCTTTCCAAGTAACTTGCCTGCAGTTGCACCCATGAAAACCCCTAATAACCTTTTGGCCAGACAGCTGGGTAGTTAGGTTTCTAAAAGAATGCAGATGCATCCAGAGCTTTGTACTCACATTTTATAAGCACAAAACATCTGCAATATTAGAGGCAATGCACAAAATACTGAAAGTTTTACATCTTCAAATCAGTTTTTGAATATATTAACTAACCCCCTCAATAGGATTACCTCTGTATGCACTAATCCTCACAATACAACACACAGTGTTACAGATGGGCAAAAGAGAGTACAGTGACTTGCTGTGGGTCTCAGCGAAAGTTAGTGAAAGAACCAAGGAGAGAACCATGCATCCTGACTCCCAGTCCCCTATTCTATTCAACAGTATTTCCCACTAAAAAGAAAGAAATATAACTGAGCTATGTGCCCAATGGAAATGCCATGACATGGCAGCTGTGGCTGATGTCTATTTCTGTGTATTTTTCTCCCTTGTCAGTCATTCATTCCTCTCTGCAGTCAGAGGCGCTTTCCTTCAGAAGCCTTACTAGATGGATGACATTCTTTGGAATAGCTCCTTCTACCTGACCTAATGTGGGTCCCTGATTGCTCTTTGTAATTAACATGTTGAAGTTGGTATGTCATTAACATTAAGACGTTGGTATGTCATTAGTTATATAATCCCCTTCTGGAATGTTAACATGAATTAGAAATTGAGTGTTGGCCTTCACCTGCCTCCCATCCACTTACAAAAATCCCTACCTTGAGTATGATGCGTTAAAGTCAAGCTAAGCTGCCAGAGGGTATAGGTTGAAGCCTGATTGCTGCTGCATAAGCTACTGCATTCGACACGGATGCAGCTAGAGTCCATTCTGTTCCCTAGTACCTTACCAAAATTACCCCTGGGACTTTTTGTCTCTACCTACTCCTTTGTTCCAGACCAAAAGTTACCTCCAGCCAGCATAAATAGTCCGCTTTGACTTTCAGCTCCCAACTTAACATGTAGCTTTCTATACCTGTAACACATGTTTAGCACTCTCATTACAAATGATGTCCAGACGAGCAACATCCCAGCATGAGGCTGACGCCAAAGTTCTTGCAGACCTGTGGTGAGAGGCCAGCAACACATGACTTTTTGGGGGACCAGAACCAGCAATCAAAAATCTTATGATGCTATCTCCAGTATGCTAGCTGAGGAAGAGAGTTGCTGAACTAGACCTCAGAGCCAGGAGAAGATAAAAGTCTTGAAGAACTGTACAATTCCTGGTCCCCTAGAATCTGAGGACCAAAACTAGGTTCTCGGCAGCACCCCCAGCCATGGAGCCTGCATACACCCTTGGCACCCCAAGGGCCTGAGGCAATGTGCATGGACAACCAAGTTCTGAGGATTCAGAGGAAGGAATGGGTCCAGGGCTGGGGTGGACACTGGTCACAGCAGCCTTAGCTGTGGTGCTCACCACTTCTCAGCACATTCAGATAGTCTGTGCCCAGAACTCCCTGGACTGGTTAGGATGGAGATGAAGGAGCAGACTGAGGAAAATGGACCAGGGAGAACGTGGCAGAAGCAGCAGCATGTGAGCTGGGTAATGGAGTGACTTCCCATTGTTGACATGGCGAGTGGGCATATGGCAATATAAAAGGGCCATCATTGCTGGTTTAGGACCAATCTGTTGTTGTAATTTGAGATGTTGGTGCTAGAAAACAGGCTTTTTTAAAATACTAGGTGTACCTTCACTTGGGGGCTGGAGAACTGCCATTTCCCACCCACCTCTTCTCCCTCTCTCTGGGGTCAGCAAAGGCCTGTAGAATAATGAAATAATCCACTTCCCACTTTGCATAAAAGTGTGCACCTGGAGGGGTCAGATATGAACACAAATGTCATTGATGGTACCAGCCCTCTTCAGGAAGCCCGTTTACTCAAAGATGCTATTATTTCAGGGACACTTCCAATCTGAACCACCCCTACAGTTACAACTTCGCTTGCAAACCTTCATCACCACAGCACCAACATTAACTTCTGATGCCAAACTGATTAGTCAGCAACCTACAGCAGTTTGGGGTTGCCAGCTTTCAAATGGCAGTAGTAACCCACTTATGGATGGCTATGGACTGTCTCTTCTTCATAGCCTGGCACTGCAGGACTGAAGCCAGCTCTCTGCGTAGGTCCAGGAAGGTAGCCTTTCTCATGCTAAAGTTCTGGGTCCACTGACGGTCATCCCAGGTCTGCACACCAATGTAGTCCCACTACTCTGTGCCTATGACCCTGCTCCAGAACCACCAGTCACAGGAGGATTCCTCAGATAGGAAAATCTGGATGAGTTTTTCCACTCCTCCAGGCAGCCTGCATGATCTCCTTAGCAAACCATATTGCTGCCTTCTGAATAGCCCTCGTCTGCATCTGCCTCCTGTTACTGAAATAAGACCTCCATTCTAAAAGGTCCATCGTAATTGTTCTGAGTGGGTTCTAGACCTTAACTCTGGACCACACACTATGAACACAAAACCAGAAGTGGTGTACTGTACTGACTTGACTGGCTCTGCCACTTTTGTCCATGTGCCCAGAAAAGACAGATAACTTTTACTGCAGTACTGCACAAACGATTTCAAAGAGTAGTTCACACTAGTGCAGTGCTAAGAACCCAGGGATAACACCTCACGGTGTTCAGTACAGTGCCAGGATGCACACACTGCCTTGAATGTGGCTTGAGTAACCCTACACTCTTGAGCTAAATTAGCTTGAGTGGAGAAACTCATGTTAACTGCAATAAAGACATACCCTAAGAGACAAAAGTACGTATGAGAATGTAAGGCTTCAAAAGTTAAGAATCCCTACACCATTCAACAAAGTATAGGAATGTGGAATTAGAGTTGAAAATCTCTTTTTCCCCACCTTGCTTCATATCATAAAGGTAACATTGAAAAACCAGAGGAGCACAGGACAATAAGAGAAATGCAGATCATTGAACACACTCAGAACTTCAAGGCTGTCACTCTTCCCTAGGTTTCTGCTAAAATCCTTTGCCTTGTTCAGTGTCCTCAGTGCCTGGACTCATCAAAAACAGGCAACCCTCTGTGCCAAGACAGCATGGAAAAGGATTATAGGTCCTTGAACCTCCTACAAGAGTTAAAGAGATGCACAGCTGAATGACTCACTCTTCAATGGCCTTTTTCCATGATCGGTCCTGCCAAGCAACGGAGCTAAGATAGTGCATGCATTCAAGATAAGGACACTTCTGCCCATACCATATTTCCCCCACACACACTCTTGATCTGATTTGTCATGATTTCCCCTTGTGAGGATAATGTTGTGGTCCAGCCCAGAGAAATACCGCAAGCGAGCTCCTCAGGCAGGTGTAAGAGGGATTTCTTGTGGCATTACATAAAGCAAGAAGTTATCACGCCTATCTCCGTTCTTGCTCTGTGGGCCCAAACCTATGAGGTGCTGAGTACCTCCTGTGTGGTGCAGAAGAGGAACCATCAGCTCCCCAAAATGCAATGGGAATTGAGGGTACGCGGCCCCAGATGTTTATGAAATCCAGAAGTGCCAACATCCAGCACCTCTGGGATGGCAGAGCTGTCACCACTATTCCACTGTATAGGCTGCACTGGTCACTACTCCTGGCTGAATTTTACCTCTGTCGCTTTGCATTCCCATCCACCATGTGGGTGAAGAGGATTTATCCATAGAAAATACTGGCAGAGTTCTGGTTTTAACAGTGTTCGATTGCCTAATCTCAAAAATATTAACAACCTATTTTGGAACAACAAATACATTCTTGAGAATTGTAATCCGTTGGACAGTCTGTGTGCTGGAAAAGAGGCTATATTTATCAGGTGAATTAAGTATTGCACACGGCGATGGTCCAATAATATTTATAAAATCCTTTATTCAGTTATTTTTGCTATATTTTGAATAACTGCTTCAACAATATTTTTTCATTATTTAACAAGCTTACAGATCAGGGGAAATAATTCATTAATGCTCATGATTTAAAAAACATTCACAAATACATCATTTGTTTTAAGGATCACCCAGCTCCAGTTGCAAATTACTAGAGAGGGCAGATTGTCTTGCTAGTAAACCTTTGGACTGGGAGATCTGAGTTCAGTTTCCAGCTTTCGCACCTTTCCCATGTAAACCACTTGTGCCTCAGTTTCCCAGTTGTAAAATGCAGATGATAGTATTTCTTTTCTCTCACCCTCTGTCTGTCTTGCTTATTCAGCTTGTGAAGTCTATTGGGGCAAGGATGATCCCTTCTTATGTATTTGTACAGTGCCTAATGGACGTGTGGTGTGGACTGGGGCCATTAGGCGCTGCTGTAATGCAAAAATAATATTTAGTTCTAGTTCAACCTCTTGAGGATACTTTTATTTCCTTATCTTTTCTACTTTTTTGGCAGCATATCCTGAGAAATTATAGCTCTCTCCTCCAAAAAGGCACTAAAGAAAGCACTCAATGAACTATTTAATAAAAATGTTTTGCAAACTGCCGCTGGACTTAGCTCACCAACCACAAAAAGTACTTCTATTACTTGCACACATGCAATCCCATTCACATCAGTGGGATAGATGGGTGCTAGCGAGTGAAGAATCTAGCCTCATATCTCTAGAAAGGAGTTGGAGGACTTTAGAACATTAGGCCTGAGCTTGCAGGCCTCGGAACATGGAACTCACCAAGGACCAGTCTGAACTGAGAGAGCTGTCCAAAGCCCCAACGAGCTACGCTAGCAGCCTTAACTAATGGGAACATACATATGCTTCAGCCACACCTCCATATACCTCTCAGGGTCAGGAAGCGTAAAGCTGTTATAACAGCTGTACATCACTCAGCGATTACCCTTGCATAAGGGAAATTTCCAGCTAGCTGCTTCAGACAGCTTTCTGGCTTCTTTGTACTGTTGCAAAATACCTGGAGTAGGGCTAGAAACTAACTTTCAAATTCTGGTTGCAAAACTGAAGCTTTAATACAATACTGAAACATTTAAAGACTAGACCAATATCCTTTTCATAGCTAGTGCTCACAGACTTTAATATTAAACTTTAGGCTGAGTCCATACAAATTTGCCGCCATCAGTTCGAAGTCTCTGGATTGACTAAGTGGTCTGTGTTGACCCGCTCAGTTGATTCAGAAATCGATGTAGGAAAACCACCCCGGTAAGTGGCGTAGCGCTGCGTCGACAGGAACACTGTTCTCATCAGCACAGCACAGCGTGGACGGCACACGGAGCAGATGCAGCGAGGTTGACGGGAGATACATAAGTGATTTACATCACTTGCATATCTCCCGTCGACTGCCACCGAATCCGGAAGGTAAGTGTGGACCAGGCCTAATAGAAACCCTTTAAGAAAAGATCATACTTATTAAAAGACAGGAGAATCAGAATTAGGGGAGTAGCTCCATCTTAAAAGACAGTTTTTTCATGGGGAGCACTTTCCATTTATTAGTTGCCACATGAACTTATATTTTCTATCGTATTACTCATATGAATGTTTTAAATTAACTCCCACATAATATTTTGCTATTTATTACAGTTAAATATTTACATCATTATGCTTCCTTTCCTTACATCTACTTAATCTTTCAAAAAAGTCTTAATTCTGAAATTGTGACAATCTGATCTTTCCCATAATGGCTGTTTGAAGCCATAAACATAGGATTATGTGGTCTATTCTCTCCCACCTGTATTGTCTTACTTAAACAAACAGCCCCTCCATAACAAGCTTCCAAGTTTTGCACTGTAATTAATTGCACGGGGCAGCGATCTGTGATTACAAAAATTAATTCGGTGTCTAACTTCTAGCATTGGCACCCAGAGATGGGGACACCTACAAAATGGGGGGTGGGAGGGCTAATTTAGAGCGCATTTTTGGAAATCAAGTATTCAGCCAAAATATTTCTTTGAACCAAAAATAATCCCATTAATCCTAGATTGGTAGGTATTTATTAGCTTTGAATTTCCAGGTGATTTATTTATCTGCAATAGGGTTATACCAGGGATATATTTGGCCCATAGTTGAAAGATACCTCTCTTCTGCACCAAAGTGTTTTTTTCTTGAGGATTATCTATAGATCCAGAAACCTCTACAAACCAAGAAGGGATAGCTAGATTTCCATTGACAATTTCCCCCTCCCTCCCCCAAACTCATACTACAGTAGAAACAACAGGTTTTCACAGAGCCAATTGGCCCCGCTGTAACACTTGCTGTAACACATTTTATGATTAAGCATCTGCTACAATTCCAGATGTTTACATCACAAGAATAGTTGGATGAAGAAATCATGCAGGAAAACTAAAATGTAGAAGATAAAATAATGGTTTTTAAAAAATATTCTGATGCAGATGTAAAGATGAGGTAAAGAAGGAAACTAATTTAAAGGGAAAGACTATATGCTTACATACATTTAAAGGTCTTACTGAGAGGGAACACTAGAGGGCACTAGTATTTAAAACAGTCTCAGTAATATTAACTTGCCAGTAGAGGAAAGTCATGCAGAAGAGAGAAATGTTCTTTTTTTCTGGAATCTGAAGAGCTCTGTGTAAACTCAAAAGCTTGTCTCTTTAACCAACAGAAGCTGGTCCAATAAAAGATATTACCTCACCCACCTTGGCTTTCTGGAATCTGCAAGAACAAGTTGTGAAACTTTTGCCTGTGAAATGCAATATGTATCCTTCAAATTAGTTATGATCCTGTTTATACTGATGTTAATGTCTGAATCTACTTATCTTTTTCTTGCTTACAGGCAATTGCCAAGATTCATGTGGAAAGTTGGTCAAAACATTTGACAGAAAAATTGCTTTTGAACCAAAACAAAAATCTTCATGAAGAACTTTCATTCTGGTCAAAATGAACAGAAATTAAAAAAATTCTTAAAGGTATTGGGCTTTTTAAAATGAAAACTTTTATTTAGTGGAACCTGAACATTTTTACCAAGAACAATTTTCAGTTTTTGAAAACATTTCATATTTGGATACAGTTTTTCATTTAAAAAAAAAGTGAAATATTTCTCAGAAACTTTTAAGAAGACCAATTTCTTTTCAAATTTCCTACAATAATAGTTCACATTTTTGACAGCTCTATCCACAAGTTAGATTTTCAGAATTGCCTGAGTGATTTAAGGAGCACAAGTTAATAGATTTGTGCTCCTAAACAATTAAAAAAATCCCACCTCACATGAGATCAAGCACCTACACTAGTTCGACCACTCAGGTTCCACCCTATCCTGCTGCCACTATGGCAGAGGATTACTTGAGCTCACAAACAGGGAAGCTGTAGGAACGTAGAGTGATTAATTACAGGATTAATTCTTTGGTTCAAATATGTTGTAGGTCACAGTAAGTTTGGTCTATATCACTAAGATCTTTATGCTAGTCTTTGGCATGTTAGGCATATGCATCAGCGTATGCGGGAGGTGAGTCATGAGGCACACCAGCAGAATGACATATACACAAGACTGCCTGGATTATCATACCAGTTTACAGCCCAGCGCTACATGTCTTTTGCTTTCATGAGCAATCCAACAAAACATCTGAAAATGTATGAGGGGGAGGGGGAAAGATTTACACCTTTCAGATACAGGCCTGAAAAGAGAACTCTCTCGTTGACATTCTACAGAGTGACTATGTGATAATCCTGAGAAATTATTTAGCACTCAGGATAACATTGCCACGGAACGATGAAGGAGTTTGCTAGCAGGAAATGTTGAAAGACTGACATCGATCAAAGTTAACTGTGGTGTCTTTGCTGATGCTGTGTATCCTGGAGCGCTGCCAGAGCATATCTCAGATGCAACTGATGATGAGGCTATGTGCGACTCTGATGATGACTGATGCGACAGCTCAGCCAATGCTCAGCTTCTGAAGGAAGGCATGGGTGATGTCTTTGATGTACCACAATTCATTCTTTAATTTGCTTCTTTATTTGGCTCTACGAAAGGTGCCTATTCTCTCATTAGGTGCCACGTTAACAATACTGGACTCAAATTCTAACCTTGCCCATCAGGAAAAAGCTTTCTGCCTTCTAAAGCCTGAGGAAATAAATCACTATTGCAATGTCTCCTCAAGAAAAACAAAACGATGTTCTACTGAAACAAAGCAGGAAGGGAAAGCAGGCTTCTGAGGGTATGTCTTCACTGACAGCAGCGAATTCCCCATTGTCAGATTGATCTATCCGGATCAGTTGAGCAGCAGTAAAGACCTGCTCAATAGCTCCAGAAGTCAATTCAGTTAAACCACTTCCTCAAAAGGCATAGCGCTGTGTCCAAAGGTACGCAGTTCCCGTTGGTGCAGCATAGTGGAGACAGTACACCGAAGAGGATTTAGGAAGTCGATGTAAGTTACACAAGCTACTCTGCTCCCAGAAGGCCATTTGCTCTAGGGCGTCAATTGATCACAATTGTCACATTATCACTCAGGGAGAGAAGCCAGCTCTCATACCCAGGTGCTGAACATTTAGGACTTTACGACCCCATTATTTGCACCTGCCTTTTGCGTGGTAGTGCCACCAAACTGCAAGTAGCATTCTTGACAGAGGTATGTTTAGTTAGAGCTCATTTGCTTAGTCTCATTTCACTTACTAGATTTTGATGACAATAAAAGGAAGAGGGGCTTGATAGGGAAAGGAGGAAGGCCGCAGTGCTGGAGAGGCATCATAGCCAACATTATAAAGGAAAGGAACATATGACTTGAATAAAGCATAGATTGCACCTAAATGTGTACAATGCCATACAAGACTCTGTATGCCTCAGCTAGATTGACCTAATTTCTACAGCAAGACCCCTATATTCTGTGGAGGGCCACTCCAGACTGGATGTTCTGTGGCAGTTTTAGGGAAATTTTTAAAAACTGATAATTTTATTAAATTAAATATGAAAAATAATAAAATCACTGCAGTGTGCCCTCTGCTACTTAATAGGACAGTAAATTCATTTTATTTTACTCTGTTCCCAGCTTAATTTCCAGCGTTGCAGAACTGTGCATTAAAATTGCATAACAGCATTATAGAACTGTGATGAAAGTGGAGCTGCGCTTAATGTTTCCTCTGAGTGCTGTTCATGTGCCTCAGTTTCCCCTATGTGTTACTCATGCATTTCGGTGTTGGGACCAGGGTGTGTGATCTTTGCAGAGACCACTAGAGGGCGGATGGGCCTTCCCCAGCCACAAGTACGCAGACAACAGTCAGGACCCCTCTGCCTTGGGTCAACCAGCTAGGACAGGTTGTAACAGGTTGAAACAAGGAGGGGTGGCCACCTTGCCAGGCAAAGAGACAAAGGACTGGGGGGGAGCAAGGGGGTGTGTCTGGAGATGGCTGGCTGGAAGAGTCAGTCCCCCACCGGGGTGGAGGGGGAGAGGGTGGCAGATAGCACAGTCCAAGAATGTGGGCTCTGAGGCTCCTCAGTTGGTTGCTGCTGTAACTTCTAATTAAGCTGCTAACAAAGTCTTTCTACACTGTGCTCCTGAGAACTAATAAACCCTTCTGACCTCCATGCTGGCTGTGAATCACTTCTGACTGCAAGGCAGGGTGCATGGCCTCTTTGGGAGCATGTCAGCGCTCCCCAGGGTCCCATCCAGGGATACTTACCGCTGGGGCTCAGGGAGAGCATGGGTGCTGAATGCTCCAAAGCCAGATTCAGGAGGCGGCTGCACTGGGGTGATGGGACCTGAGGGCAAACTCCGAGCACTAAAGCCCTGAGTGGCTTCCTACCGACTGGTTCTACGGCACCGTTCCTGAGGGACTCTGGCACAAGAACTTGTCAATGATAAGTTGAATTTTCTTGAGTAATCCAAGTGCCACCAGGGAAATGGTGATTTTCAAAAGTTTCTCTCTCAGCAAAACCAGAGCAGGATTTCATGAAACAAAAGAGGCATTTCTCTAGCCCTAGGGCTCTCCCCCGCCACATTTCAAAGGCCTGCTGCAAACGGTGGAGGTATTAGATATCAAAGAAGGGTCACAAGAATCTTTTATAACGTCAACTGTTATGCAACATGAATTGAGGCATCACGGCCGGTAATAAAAATTACCTGAAAGTTAAAAGAACCAGAAGGAAAATGTTGACACTGAAATTGGCATGATTCATTTTCAAAATTGACTCCTTATGGAAGTAAAAGATGTGGTTTACTCCTCTCAGAAGTTGTGTTTCAGGCTGCCTGCAGGCTCAGTAAAAATAATACCTCGTTCTTACACAGTGCTTTTCATTAGCAGATCTCAAAGAACTTTACAAAGGAGACAGTATTATCAGCCTTATGTTTCATAAAGAGAAACTGAGGCACAGGGAAATCCAACGCAGCTCTTCTGAGTTCCAGTCCAGGGCTCTATTCAATAGGCCACACTGCCTCAGGAATACTCAGACAGCCAACACTGTATCAGTTTACACTTGCTTGGCATTTTCTTCACAAGGCCAGAACTTAAAGGCTTTTCAAGTGAAAGTTTAAATTCTGCTGCACAGTTCTGTAGCAAGAGGTGGAATCTGCAGCAGATGAGGAGCAATTTAGCTTCTGCTCTGGCTGAATATATCTAGTGGATGACAGGGAAATATTTTCTGGTTTTCACATGTTATCAAGCAATGTCACTTTGGCTTGCTTGGAAAGATTTGTCGTTTTCTTTTTCCCTTTTTTTTTTTTTTATAAATAAAAAAGTGAATTTAATGCCTGCAAAAGGTGCTGAATTGTCAGCCTTGAAAAATGCCTGAAGCTCGTTTATCTTCAGAATAGATGAAGCATCATTGCAGACTAACCTCACCTTGCCTCATACATGTGCTCCACCACTACGTTGATGGAATCACCTCAAAAGACCCAGGAGAGAGAAAACCTTTGTTTATTCTCAACACCTGTCCCTATAGATTAATAAAGAGCAATGGTTAAGAGCTCCAAAGAGTTCCTTGTCGTCACAGGCAGAATGATAGTGCCTGAGACGCAGCACATAAATGATGACGTGCAGAGGTTGAAGCTAGATAAATGGAGGATCGTTTCCTTACGGATGGAGGAATCCAGAGAAAGTAGGGGTCCAAACTGACAAAAGAATGTAAATCACTAGAGACAGGATTTGAAAGAAGCAACAAGTTGCTCCATTTTAGCACTAGTGCTGGGAGCTGGCTGCGTGGAGAGGGGCTGTCCCATGGGAGGGATTTTGGGGAGTCAATCTGACCCAAGTGGTGTGGTGAGCAGGGGCCTGCACTAGCTGATGGTAAATTATTTGTATTATCTATATGTATTTTGGTAGCACCAAACAGGGATAGCAGCTTTGTATTCCCCACTGTGCCAACACATAACAAAAGCCAGGCCCTTCATCAAAGAGATTTTTCAGTCTAAATAGGCAAGTCAGATTAAGGGTGAAAGGGAAAGGATGTAACATACAAACTGACTGGTCAGGGTGATGAATGGGCAAATGTCTTGATAAAAGGGCAGGGAAATTCCAATTTAAAAATTTGTTTTGTTTTCCTTTTCTAAAATACAAATAATTAAAAACCTGTGAGGGAAGGGGATGAATGAAAAGGAGCACAAGAGTAAGAAAAAGGAGGAAGAGCAGTGGAAATATTGTGAATGGAGAGAAGAAAGGAGAAATAGGAGGAAAGGATAAAGATGGATGGAGGAAAGTTGCTGTGGAGGACTCATAAGACCGAGAAGGGATTGGTCACTGCTTCATTTCTCCCTCTTGTGGAGTGCTGTGCAACCCTGGGGCTCACCAAGGGAGCTGGCTTGGAGTTCCCGAAAGAGCAGGCCCTAAAATTGTAGCTGGCTCCTAGATGAGCCTTACTCATACCGAGGCCATGCAAAGGGTACAGAGGGTTCCTTTCACCGTCCCACACTGTGCATCTCTGTAGGGGCAGTTACAATCTGACCATGTATTGCCTGACAAGAACCTAAGCTCAGCTCACGCATAATGGCACCAGATTTATGGTACACGTTTACGCTGGGATCTAATTGATCAGATTTCCACTGACATCTATTCATTCAGTTATATCAAGATTTTATATTCTAGTAGGCATAGCTATTCTCTTAAACCATATGCAGCTCTTCCCGTATTGCATAACATACATGATTACATTATTTCATCTGACTTTATTAGTACCGAGGAGATGTACTGACGAGCCTGAAACATGAAAATGGGCTGAGACAAATGCAAAATGCTCCATGAGTATTGATATCATCATTGCTTTTTCATAACTCATATATGACAAGGTGATGCTCTCATCCACACGTAAGACCATCCCGCATTCCAAATATATAATAATTCTCACTTCAGATCCGAAAACTATAGCACATCCAGCTACCGATAAGCTCAAGCCATTGGATCTGTAACAGATTGCAAACATCTCAAAGTAGGGACATGTTTGGATTGAAGGTTCTGGTTCAGCCCTTTACATAGCAGCCCACTGAAAGAACGTACATTTTCAGCACCCCCCAGAATTCCTTAGTATAGAGATCTGGGGTTTTGGTTCAGGTCCGTCTGCATCTGATGGATAATACTATGGTGTGCTGTCCCCACGCTGACTACTTTTACTTTCATAAAAATGTCAGATTTGTAATATCCTTTTTGGCTGGAAATATCAGACAAACACCTACTTCTTCCTGGAATAATAAAAGTTGTGTTTTTCCTAGAGGACCTTGATAAGAAACGTTTTATAACTGACTTGGAGGCAAATGGTTCCAGCTCACACCTCTTTATTGCTCCAAAGCACAATAGCAAAGCAAATTTAATTAAAAGTTAAAATACCCTGCAAACACAATAGAAAATATATCAAACAGAAAACCAAAGTCCCCCCTTTTCTTACATAACCACCCTCCGTTAAAGATCATTGGACAAGAAGCAAAGCAGAAGAATTCTTCCTTCTTTGCTTCCCTGTTACTGAAACAATTCAAACTGCATGCAACAGATTCAGAATGCAAAGCCTGTAACCATGAACTGAATTAGAAGAAGGCCTTTCACATGCCCAGGGAAGAGCATATATCTGAAAAAAGGTTTCCTCCCAGCTCTTTTGCCATCCAAAGAGCCATTTTATCCTCACATGGAATTACACACATTTAGACTATGACAATGTGTACTTAGACTGCACAAGTTTATATTATGAGGTAAATAATTTATATATATATATCAGTTAAATAGAGGTTGCAATTTAAGTAGTTTTAATACTTAGTAACAAAAACGCAATATTTTGCACTTCCATCGGCTGATCTCAAATTGCTTTATATATGTATCAACAAACTAAGCCTTGCAACTCTTCCTTAAGGGAGGGAGTGTTATCTGAGAAAACAGGACTGGTCTTAAACCTATGCCACTTTTCCAGTCACATAGGACCCCATAGTTTAGGATTGCCAAGAATCCACACACTGCCAATCAGAACATTGCTCCAGAATGGTTCAACGTATGTGAGGCAGTGTGCCGGTTGATTAAGTGAGACTATTGTCTCAAGCTGCAAAGAGATTCTAGAAGAAAGAAAAACTTCCCTCCACAATAAAAAAAAAATCTGCAATCTAGCTACGTACATGGCGCCCATGTCTACCATATCTGAGCAACAAAGCAGGCGACAGCTGGTTCTGGCTGCTTCAAGTCTCCAGGGTGCTGTTGGGGGCAGGAAATAAAGATAGGGACGTTTAGGGTTAAAGTAATATAAAATAGGAGGAGGATCTCAAGCCCAAGGGAGAGGAGGATACTGCTCCTCAAAGCCAGGCTGAAGAAAGGGACCTCTCCCTTTGCCCTTGGCAAAGGAGGCGGGAATGTCTTCTCTACTTCAATCCCTAGGGATGGTCCTTCAGTTCAGCTCCACTCCTTGAAGGATGATAGTGAGTTCCCTTGATTTATACTTGAGCAAATGGCGAATCAGGCCCGTTGTGTTCTGCTCATTAAACAGATGTGCTCTGCACCCAACTGAATGCACAAAAACTCAAGATGTGTTTGTCGGGTTTTTGGTTTGTCTGAGGTTTCGTGGGTGATCTTTTTTTTTTTTTTTGCACTTCAAGCCTGTTTTCTCCTGCCCAGGTAGCAAAGACACCAGCACTATCCCAGTAAGGAATACTGTCACAAATGGACTGAACTTGCATTTAATTCCAAGAAAGAGTCTGGTTTGTCCTTGAAGTGATGTGTCACACTAGACGGGGGACCTGCATTGTTACTGGGTTATAACATCATGCCAGGGACCTACTGGTTGCTTTTCTGGGATTCCAGGAGAGAATCCACAGGAGATACATTCTCTTCAAGCTCTGCTGGAGGTGGCTGCAGCCAAACTATACATTGAAGGAAGAGATCTTGGAAGCCACCCTCCCTGATCACTGACTGCATGTACTCAAACACCTCAGGCAGGGAACAAGAGCCAGAGGTGACTAAGAAAACAGTTCTCATAAGTTCTCCCAGCTCCACCAAAAGCCACAGAAGATTAAGCTCAGACCGTCATGGTAAAAGGAACTAGACTCAGAGATCTAATGTAGAGAACCCCACCAGGATGCAGACACTTGCACTCAGGAAGATGAACCAGGTTAGGGTCTCTGGTCCATTATTGTAACTGGGTAAGCCATCCCTTTAAAAAAAAGAGAACTCAAATGGCCACTTTAGACTATATACCATGAACCCCCCAATTCTGTTGGGAAGAGGCAGGTTGTAGGTAAGGTGACCAAATGTCCCGGTTTTATAGGGACAGTCCTGATATTCAGGGCTTTTTCTTATATAAGCACCTATTCCTCCTCCTCTCTTCATGATTTTTCATACTTGCTATCTGGTCAACCTAGCCGTAGGGAGTGGAAGGACGGAAGGGGGTGTCTTTTGAACATTGGAGTTTAAGTGATTAGGTGGCCCTCCAGTGACCTTCCTTGATTATCTGTGAAGGTCAGAAACCATTTCCTTCAGAGACCCTTAAATTATGGCTGAAGAATAATGTCTGGAAGTATTAACTCCTCAGGCAAGTGCTCCTCCTGCATTCAGTTCCTTATTCACTTGTCCTATAAATTTATCCCCCCCGCGCCCCATGTCCTCCTAATCACCGGGGTCCTATATGTAATATGTAGTGGTGGACCATCTGCCCTTCCCAACAAAAGTGTGGTAACTTGAAGAAAAATAATATCACATGGATGGGGGGTGGGGTTAGAGGGTTTGAAATGCCACCTGTCCTTGCAAACTCAAATAAGCTGTTTTTCCTCTTGACTTTTCTTTCCTTTCCGACTCATCTCTCCTGGAGTAAGTGTGGGCAGGCTGTATAGAAGGTGTACCTTGTTCCAGTATTTTCCTCCTCTCTCCACTTACATCTACTCTTTCTCCCCTGTTCCCTTTCTTTCTCTTGGTTAATTAAATGCACCTCTTTCTGGCTGCTCTGCTGCATCAGCAACTGTGTTTATGTAGCTGCAGGCATTTAGAATGGAGGGCAGGGTATTTATAGACACAGTCCCTCCCACAGGAGTGGTTATGCCACTTAGGGGTTGGCATTGTGCCCTGTTGTAGATAGTCCTGGTCCTGATGATAGGGAGCCTGGGTTAGGACTGGAGGATAGAAAAGTTGAAAAGATTTAGGCTGCTTGTCAGGTTTTTGTCTCTTTGAAGCTATTTATTACTTCATTACCTATTCATTGTTTTATTTTATATCACTTGCAGTACTTGCATTCAGTAACCATGTTTCTGCAATACAAACCACACAAGCACTTTGTGCTGGAACCACAAATTTGTGAATATTAACCTCTCAACTTCCTACCATACTGGGCAATGTGACAGACCCACACACAGTCTAAAACTGGAAAGATTTGTAATCCTTTTCTAGATATTGATTGCAAATTGCTTCCTACCCATTAGGCACATCTCAAATCTATACATTAACAATCACAATTTTAAATGAAAGCAATTTTAAAAAAATCAAATATTATATACCTTCTCATTTTTATGTTAAAAAGCCCACAAGGAATAGCATAAAAGCCACATTTTCAGAACTGCATATATGCTTGCACTTGCACACATAGAACTGTGTGTTTGCATTCCTGCTTTACATGCATACCATCACAATTCCATGTGTAATCACAAGAAACTAACACATAAAATAGAGGCGCAAATATATTTGCATTTTTTGCCCAAATAGGGTCATTCAGAAAGGGTCAGATTATTAGAACTTTCACTTCTAGTTTTAACATAAATATCCTGATACCCTTTACTATATTATATATATGGTAAATCTGGAAGAAAATAGGAGGAGAACTAATTAAAAAACTAAAAGAAAAGGGAAGGAGAAATGAGTTAGGCAGTTTGTTTTGCTCAGGCTCTGACATAGCCTCATTAGTCCTCTCATTAGACACATAGCACTACCTCCTTTCTATGGCGATTCACTTTCCCAGTTTAAATAATGAAATCGGTTTGCCTCTCCATTCCCATTTACCCCATGGATGCACATCACGCAATATATGTATTCATTTTGTGTCTCCCATTATTTACATTTCTCTATTTTGATACATCTTTAAGGGAGACCTGGATGCAATTCCTTAGACATTTGAGGATAATTCTAATTTCTTATTAAAATAGCCCACATACCTAGAGTGATTTGTTGTGATACTCGTCTCTCTCATGCATTCCTTTTCTTTATAGAGACTACAATCCATTCCAAGTGTGTAGGTATAAATGGGACTAGTCACCTGACTAGGAACTGCTCACATTAAATTCAAGCCAAGGGCTGAATCCAGCCAACTCTTACTCATGTGATTAGTTTTTACTCAAAGATCTCCATCATGTGAGCAAAGGTTTACACATTAAGGTCTCTAGTTGTAGCTTTATGTTTTTCCACACAAATAATTTGATTTGCATCCCTTTCCCGTCTCACTGATACTCTTGGCCCCATTTCTTTGTATGTAAAGGACAGATTATTCCAAAAAATATCTGTCAATGCCCCATGGAGCTTTATTATGACTTACCACATTTGAAGTTTCACGGAGAGACTTTTATTTGCATGAGACTAGGATATAACTCAAGATGACCCTACTGGGGTGTCATTCTGAATTTGTATCTTTTGCAGTCACCATGGGGAAAAGGGGTTGAATCAATGTCATCCATCCAACTAAACTGACAGAATTTAAATTCTCATTTCCATGGAAAGGGAATAGATGCATTTATTTTAAACATCAGTAAGAGCAAAGGCAAGTTCAATGCTGAAATGGGGATGGCTTTGGCATGTTTGAACCAAAGTACTGACATATGCAGTGCAATCTAATTTAGAGGAAAATACCAGTGATCAATTAGTATCTGATATTGCCAACTAAATATTTACTAAATTAAAATATATAGACATATGATAGTGATACCACATGGATAAATTGTGAAACTATGTATCAATTTACATGAAGCAAGCACCTTAGACTGCTTCACTTGCATTCTGCCAGCTAATCCAACTCTGTCCGAACTATCTATCATATACCAAGTCTCTTAGCAGCTTTCAAAAGTCCTTCTTTTCTAGGCCTGAAAGATTCTGAGATACCAGACTTTAAAATGGTAACTGTGTGATTTATAGAAAGCTATTTTCAATAATTTGTAGAGGCTGCTAAAATGTATGAGAACTCATTTTATTTTCTCTGTGAAATATAGTTGAACTCATGCTATTAAGACAGCCTGTGTGCATAGGCATATGGATATGAAAAATAGTGTCAATAAAATTTGTAAAACTGATGAAATTCCAAAATAGTTTATCTGTAAAATGTGGCTTCTACAGAAAAGAGGGGAGAGACAGATGACAAACTCCTGAACAAAATGTTAACAGAGAAGCCCATAAGGTAAAAAGGGAGCAGGAAACTACACAACCCAGGAAAGCAAAGGGTCAAGAGATTATGGAGCAGGAAGGAGAGCTCAGCCATGTCAAAGGCAGCAGAATGTGAATCGAGAAGTGTTAGAATTGGCCAGGAGTTGGTCATTAGTGAGCTTGGCAAGAGTTATGTCACTGAAATGTGGAGAGTGACATCCCAACTGCATGGGGTAGGTCAAAGAAAGATGGAGGGAAGGAGCTCAAGAGAGCAGGAGCTGACCATTGCCTCCGGAAGCTTAGAGATAAAAGAGGGGTGACAGGGCAGTAGAGAGGCAAGTAGAGATGAGGGAATATGTTTGCCTCAGGGAAGGGGGTCAGAAGATGGAGGACCATGAGAAAGGAAGAGAAGGATGAGACAGAAAGGGCATATTTTAAGGTGAGAGGAGGATAGGGGAAAGCCAGAATGGGGTGAAGAAGGAGACAGTTCAAGGGTGAAGGAGAGAGGAGGAGGGTTCCTGACAATTACTATTGATTTTTCCTTTGGGGAATATGACATTCCTTGTCAGAGAAAGTAGAGGTGGAGGGTAAGTGGTGAGCAAAAGGTAGAGGCAGGGGATAAGGAGTGATAAGGAGCGAGTCATAGGTAGTGAAGAATTGCCAGGGATAAAGGGCATGTGAGCTATTGAGAGAAGTAGACCTGTTGGGCAAGGGAGGAAGCAGAGCTGTGAAGGGAGAAAATCTCCTGAGGATTGAAATGTTCTTAAAGGACACTCAGAGGAGCAGGTGGACAATCTGATCAACAAGGCAAGACTAGGATTAGTGGGGGAAAGAGGGTGGTGAGAGCTAGAAGAGGTTTTAAGTGATGAGGAGAAGGATGGGTTATAAACAGACACCATGGAGTGATCTCTCTCACCAGGAGAGAGATTAGACAGGGTCGGAGTGTTGAAAGCAGCTGACAAGTCAAAGTGGTCAGTAAACAGGAGTTCACAAGGTGTAAGAACAGGGCAAGAGTAAGAGAGGAAGGGGTGATTAAAGAGAGAATTCACAGAAAGAAAAATTAGAGAAAGAGCATTTCAAGGTGAAAACCAAGGTGAGTGACCACAGGGTGACTGAATTAATACACTTATGGAGACCAAAAGAGGTGTTAAAGGAAAGCAGGTGAGAGACTCTAGAGCAGGGTTCTCAACCTATTTACCATGGTGGTCTCTATATTTTATTTGGGCCACAACGACACAATATAAATACTACCAATACGGCCCTGAGGTGTCACATGGGTGCTGATTGGGTTGCAAGCGGCCCACGGGTTGAGAACTACTGCTCTAGAGTAACAAGCATCTTTGATGTGGAAGCTGAGGTCTCCAAGGCTAGAATGGATGACTGACAAGAGAGGAAGGAGAAGAACCAAGAGCAGAGACCAAGGAAGGAACAGCAAGGAGAAATGGGAAGATGGCAGAGAATGGCCATAACTTGGAAAGACAGGCAAGAAGTGTCAGATGTAGTGGATTTCATGTTACCCTGGAATTTTCCTATTATTGATCAATTTATTTTCATATTGTAAAATGTTGAAAAATTCAAATTAACTTTAGTATTACACATTCCTCCTAAACTATTTTTAAAACATTGTAAAAACCTTCCAGTTATCAAAGTCTGCTCTGACTATAAACCAGACTCAAAGTACAGAATGTTATCTGGGCTTATGCCATGTTTATAAACTTTAAAATGTATGGGTTACATAAAGCAGCTGTTTAAAAAATACATATATATTATAAAAATAATTTGTTTCCTTTGCAATACGGCTGCTAGGAAAACATTTGATGAAGTTTGCAACGCATTTATCATCATTGTTGTTGACCTCATATATTAACATGCACATCCAGAAAAAGAATTGTACAATAATTGAAAGTGATGGTCATTGCAAGGGCTTTGACATCACACATCACCTTTTAGCACTGAAGAAATTGAAAAAGCAGGATTTTCAATGCAAGGCTAAAAGACACTGCTGCACAGAAGGATATTACAAGTTTGCTTTCTATGTATACTAAACTATGAATTTAATCAAATTTACAATTACATATTTTGGTATATCAATACTATTGTTAAGAATATGTAATGAGATGTGACGAATATATGGTTATGTGTGTATAGTGTTACTCAGCTGAATCTGATTCTTGTTAATTATGTTCCTAAAGAGCAACTGCTATGTAAATAATGCATGGCTATCTTGTTAAATGTTCCATTTAGTTGGATTTATTAATGAATGTTAGTTACATACTAAGGATTGTACTGTGGCTTTGCCACAAGACCTGTTCATGGGGTTGCACACAGCTCTCTCTGTGAAGAACTTCCCTTCCCTACTATGCTCTGGGGCAAGTGAAAGGGGCACAAACACTAATTTTCTGCTGACACCTGCAGCATATTACTTACAAACCCTATGTTAAGCTCCATGATCTGATGCATGATCTGAAATGCCCCATTTCACTCCAAGGTGAGAATTAATAGGACTATTCCTGAACGGTGAAGATCAGGCTCTACAGCTCTTTATTGCCTCTGGTGACGTGTGCTTTTCAGAATTCTCTAAAGGACAAGAGGAGGAAGAAAACTAACTGGACCTTTCAAATAGCTACTGCTCAATGCAGTCATTACCTCTAAACCATCTGAGAATCCATGAGAAAGCAGTATTTAAACACTGCTTCGGAGGGTCATTCTGTAACATACTCTGATGAACTCAGCTGAAACATTGGCATGTCCTGTTTGACACAGCCAGGCAAGCACAGAACTTTGAACTGATTCATTTGTGTGTATACATGCTACATGAAGCTTGAGTGCACTGTTTCCTTGTTCAGGCCTACTGAGAGTTTGGACTGAATTTAATAGAGGCAATTTGGGAAAGGATCACAGAATGTTACTTTAATGACCTACATTTTAAATACTTCAATTTACCAAACGAACATGACTGAAATAACTATGAAACTCCAGTTGCTCTGTAATTAAGCAGAATACTTTCCAAATTGTGTTGTGCTATTTGACTGCGCTTCACATGCTCAATAGAGTCTGTTTGCCTCTCTACACCAGTTGTGAAGGTCATACCAACAGGGGACCAGGTGTAGAAAGAGAACAGACTCATTTCATATAATCATGCACAATCTCTTTCTCACCAGCCACTCCCTCCCCCCATATAATATCCAGAGTTGCAGATCCAGTGCATAATTTTCATTAATCCTTCTCAATAGGATGTACGTCACTACTCTAGTCTCAGTCTACCTCACCTACCTACCACCAAAGTTATGTTTAAAATGAGACCTTGAACTAGTGGTCTCCACTGTGACCATTTGTTCTTCTCAAAATTTCATGAAAAAAAATTGAGACAGATGCTAGCCTGACAACCCAAGAGTTTAGCCTAGGCAGACAGGACAAGCTACTTAAAACTGCCCCTCTGATGTGCGTGAGTAATGATCTTCAGAGACCACCTCTAGGAAGCAGACACACCATGAGCTAATGGGACCCCTCTCTATAGGCCCCAGCAAACCCCACCCCCACCCCACCCCAGTTCCAGGTTTTGGGAGCTCTGAGGCCTCCAGATCTCTTTGAGTTCATAGACACCAAAGGAAGCAGAAAGGGAGTAGTTTCACTGTCCCTCCCTCATTTCAGCCCATCAGCTCCTTTCTCTCCCATGCCCCTCTCCACAGAAACCAAACATTATTACATACGAGATAATTTTTTTAAGGATACTTGTAATTCTATAGATAACAGAAGTTAATACTTCTGCAAACTGATGCAGCAAACTATTTCAAAATGGCCACTTTAGGGCTGCAGCTGTCACTCTCTGCTTTTTTTAAAGGTCCACCCCTAGAAAGGCATACTGAAGTAAAAATGTTCCTATAAGAATCTATTTCCATGGGAAAGAATAGTGACCAGGAAGTTTAAAAAGTGGCTCTATTTGCTGTGACACCACTATATCATAACTTGACCTTATTTTAGTAAGCCTCCCTACTTTTTGTTTGCTTGCTTTCACAAGCTGTTGTTTTCATGTTATTTGATAAGCTCTCCAGTGCAAAGGCAGTGTGTATTTTATGTGTCTGGACAGCACCTAGCCCACCTTTAAGCACTAAGGGCCAGAGTCTCTGGATCAATAAGACTAGAGATTGCCTGTGGAGAATTCTCCAGAGGAATTCTTTGCCAGGACAAAGCTAGCAGAAGCAGTTCTATCACTTCCAGCCACACAAGACATGAGCAGGAAAGGAGAAGAGGCAGTGTGATATAAAAGCACTGCCATGCCTGATCCTCCACTGATATAGAGTCCCCAGTTTAGGTTGAAACCAGACAGCCCTGAATCAAGGAGCTTCAGCTGGCTCCTTGAAACCTCCTTCTCCACTGCATCTGAGCAGAGCTCAGATATAGTGGAGCATCAAGGACTTCTTCTGGCCCACACAATCCTTGACTTCTCTGCTCAGACTGCCAATGAAGATACCAATGGTTTTCGGGAAGAAGACAGACTTCTAACATTTCACACTACAGGATACCAAATATTGAGAGGTTAACATTGAGTTGCTACCAGCTTGATCTGTGTTTGACCTGATGACTTCGAGATGAAAGGATCTATGCCATGTCTATATACCAAAACCTATCATGTACATTAAATTGTGTCCTTTCAGCTCCATTGAGATTGCCCGACTATGGAGAAGGAGAAAAACAGGACATTGAGATGGTCATGATGGCAGAACTGAGGTAGTGTATAATGGATATAATTAAGGGAGAAAAATCAGAGAGGTAGGCTTGAGAAGAATAATATGAGGCCTTGAAGTGTCTGACAAGAAATTGACACTGTAGTCAGCAAAATTGGGCAGGAAATCTCATGATAACAGACTTTCCTGTGACATTTCTGGTACTTCCTACTTCCAGTCAGACCAGAAATAGCATGAAGACAAGCTCTTTCTGTGTTTCAGCTCTTTGGCTTCCAATCTGCCCATAGTCAGAGCAAAGAAGTGTAAAGATACGCCCCGCTCCACCCAAAAAAAAAAAGAAGTGCATAACCTTTTAGAACTTCAAAAAGGATTCAGCACCACTCATATTTTGGGCAAAGATTTGAGTTTATTTCATCCAGATTAGTTTACCCCCTCAGCCCTAATATAAGGGATGAGGCCAAGTCACAAATTCAGATCTGGAACTAAACATTAATTCTGGGCATGCCTGAATCCAGGGTTTTGGTTTAACCAGGAGAGACAAAGTCATAAAGTGTGAATCTATTTCAACTTCCTCAAAGTTTGGGATGACGAATTGGAGTTTGGGTTTGGATCCATCTCAATCCAATATATACAACGTGAGGAAAAAACACAACTGTGCCATAGACTGGGCTAAACCCAGGAAGTCAACACTTACGATTCTGCGAAGGCAAGACTTATGCTTCCATATAGAGATGGAGGTAAATATCTGTTACTTCTGTTTTGATTCTACAAATTATGGGTAAAAGTGAAATCAGAATGAAACAACTTGATGTTTATTTCATTTGTTTATCAAACTTGAGTACCTGAATGGCCTACATGTGCACATCTGAACTTTACTAGGTAACACAGACTGTTACAGGATGTCACTCATCTCCCACGAGGGCCCCTACTGGACAGGTGCAGGCCTTCACTCTCTACATTTGTGCTGCTTGCAGTGACCCCTGTTGGCAGTTAGCTTTTCCGAAGTGGGTTTTCAGTGACCCAGCCTCCAGCCAAGTCACACAGTCAGTATGTGTAAACAAAAGAGACTCCTTCTGGGGTACACAGTCCAACAGGCCCTATCACAGTACCTGGGTCAAACTGTCTCAGCGCCTTCTAGGATCTCTCTCAAATGGCCCGTGCTCTGGAATGGAGCAATGCCCCCCAAGGCTTTCTCCCTGGAGACTCTTTGATCAGTAGCGAGCCTCATTGGCTCTGGCTGGGCCACTAGTTCAGTTCAGTCTCCTTTGGGGGCAGGGGGTATTAAAGTTCAATAGATACTGACCTCTTCGGGGTCTTCTGCCCCATCTCTGGGCCTATGTAAACTCCCTTCTTCAGGGCTTTGGTCCCCAACCAAGGGGCCCTATAAATAGCAGTCATGTGCTGCATCCCTTTTAACTCTGAACTACTGTTCCCTGGACCACTTTGCTGCAGCCCCATCAGCTTTATCTCAGGGCTGAAGTCTTTCTTGTGTTCCTGCAGTCAGCCAGAACCACCTTCTAGCAGCTACTCTGTCCTATCCTGCAGCCAGGAACACCATTTTCCCACCTCTGGCTCCAGCCAATAATTGACTCTGCTCTGTCCAGCAGCTCCTTTTATATGATCCTGCTGGGCTCTGACTAGCTTCTTCCTGTAGGCTCTCTATAAATTGGCTGCTTCCCCCGCAGCCACTCTAGGCACCCTGAGACACTCACCTCCACTGCTTCTTTTCTAGGGATAGGGTGAGATAAGACCACAAATCCTTCAGTAGGGAGCCTCTGAGCCTAGTATATTCCATCACACAGACATCTATCTAAGTAGCAGTTTGATCCCCTAAATATAGGATTTAAATGTCTTGTTTAGCTTCTTAATGTGGAAAATGGGCAGAATATTTTTATCACCATTCAGGCCTGGAGAAAAATTTTGAAAGATTTCTATAAATAATTATCTTTAGCCCTTCTATAGTGACTTCTATAGTAAAAGCACCATGCAAACATTAATTATTCTTCTCCAAACAGCTCTGAGATAAGTACGTTTTATTATTCAATTTTTAAAATAGGGAAATCAAGAAAGCGAGACGGTGAATTTCTTGATGCCAAAGAAGGAGTCAATGGTAGAATGAAGGTTAGCATTCAGGTCCTCCTGTCTCTTAGTCATGCACTCATTTCTGTAGACCACATTGCCAAAGAAATGAGAAATTAAAACTGCCAGGACATTTAGAGAGGCAATCTTGACACAGCAGGACATTTAGTGGAGTCTATTTTTTAAACTGTTCTAACTACAATTATTAAAAAAATCTCTGTTCTGTGCTGAATTAGTAGACTCATTCTTCCATAAATATGAGTCTACAGTTTTTGTGCCCCAAAAGGTGTGCAGTTTAATTTTGTTTATTTATCCTTGCCAATTTTATCATAATTTTTTAACAATTCAACAATGACATTGTTTTTCCTTCCCTTAATTAGACATCAGTTCTTTACACTGAAAGGCAATGATCAGAAGAGTTTCCTCATCTCTTTCATGCTGTATTAAAAGACGGAGATATTTTTGCCCTAAGTCATTGTTAAATTTGACAGCAGGACTATTCATTGCAGAACTGGCTGCAATTAAAGCAATTATGCAGATCACACGTCTTACTAGTTTAATGGGTGGGTTTTTTGTGGAGGGTTTTCAAGGAGCTTCTCTGAACCTAGGACTAGAGGAGGATAAGAAAAGGGAATAGGGAGGACAGACAAATTGATCATCTACTGAACAGATCCCACAGTGGAATTGGAAAATTTGTTAGGCACCTTTGAGCTGGTGGAAATTCGCAGAGTGCGCTTTTCATTTCAGCTTGTCAAAGATCATCCACACAGCTACACCCCAAGCCCAGCTCCTTCTCACTATGCAGGAAGTGGATGGCACACTTGAGGTCAAATTCTGATCCTACTGAAAACAGTAAAACTCCGATTGTCTTAAATGAAATTAGGATTTTGCCTTTAGTTAGAAAATGCTAAGGATTTATAAGCAAATAAACACTTATGCTGCTTTAAGAACTTATTAAGGGTGCACATTTACCTTAAACCTTTAAAGAAGTTTAGTTGAAGCTTTTAGGCTCATATTCTCCAAGGTATTTAGCCTCCTATCATCCTCTGAGTGGAAGTTAGTAGCCTAAATACCTTTGAAGATCTGGGCCTTAGCCTTTTCCTTTTTTTTTTTTTTTTTTTCAAAGGAAGTATTTCTCCATGATCCAAATCCTATACATTCAGATAAACAGAATGTAAAATGCCAGTTGGTGAATCCCAATAATGTTCCAATTGTAATAATCAGTTTTTAATATTATGAACAATTTTGTTGTGTGTCTGCGATAAACAGTTTCCTACTATGTGTACTAGGTATTCTCTGCTAACTGCTCTGCTGATGTGGCTGAATCATATCCAGAGCTACAGGGCTTCAAAAGGGACTTATGGGGCACAAGGCACCCCTTACATTCCTGGGAAGGCTTATTGCATCATGGATAGCAGCACAGGAAGGGAGGTAGACTGCTATGTCCCTTCTCAGTGCTGGCGGGGAGAAGGAAGCAGGAAGTGGGTGAAACCTAGGCTTGCTCCATCCCCTCATTAAACATGTATGGTGGTACAACTGCACCCTTGTCTTTGGGAACAGGGCTCCCTCCTTATGTTGTCATTGCCCTGATCACAGTCTCCCTACCTGCTCCAAGAGCAGCGCAGCAACATGCTGCCCTTAACATAGGGCTAATGGAAAAGCCTCGATTGAGTCCATCGAATTTTAGCAATTTTTCTTAGTATTTTCATTAAATTAATGTTCTGTTATTTTCTGAACCTAAGTGGTTTTTTGATCTCTCCACTTATTTTACCTAAACTAACAGGTGTTTTTTCTGCAGGTAATATTACATCTCAAAAAACCCTCTGTTCTTTCAACATCTGGAAATAGAACCTTTGAATTAACAGTCACATTTTCTTCATTTTTAGAGTCTGTCGGGCTCTGAGCTTCATTTTCGTGTCTTTCCACAAATCAATCTGGTAATCTCTTTTGGATTTTATCAGGTCACTCCAATGTCTTTGATATTCCCTGTGAATGGATTTCATTATGTAGGAACAAGGTTTCTTGAGACACTAAGTTGCTACAGCTCACTTCCATGTGCAAACATCTCATCCTGACATCTCTTTGTAACATTGGAGATGAAAAGCTTGTCAGTTTTGTTATAGTGTTGCCTTTGTTTATGTTGAAGGGCTTTCAGATAGTTCCTTACCGTGATATTCCTGGTGAGGATATCAACAATATCTGGTGGAAAGAAATAGTCTAGTTCTATAAGCAGTAGTGTACAAGCAACACTGCCTTTTGTTGAGTTCAGCAAAAGTGTTGATAAAGTGCCGCATTCTTTGCAGACTAAAGAGGCCATCTCAAAGACCAGATTATCGAATTTGTCCATGATTTTATTTATCTACATCAAGGGAATATATATCTCAAAGTACATGCTTACTCATTCAAAGTTTCCATTAACTTCAATAGAAGTTTTGTCTGAATAAATTCATCTGGATGAGTCATTTTATCCAGACATGTTGGAAGACAATAATGTTAATACTGTGAGCCAGATTCTGCTTTCAGCTACACTGTTATAAAGCTTAAGTATCTCCTTTGACATCAGTGGAGATATGGTACTGTATTTATCAGTGTAAATAAAAATCAGAAAGTGGCCTAGGATTAGAGTTGAACAAATAATTCACAACAAGTAATTTACTTAAATTCAGGCTCCAGCCTTACAACTTGTTCCATGTGGCAGATTCCTATGCCCCTGTGGAGCCCCTTTGAAGTTAACTAGTTGCAAGATTGGGGAATTAGCCTCTTTTCTGCTTGTGGAATGTCCACCAGCAGATTGTAATCTCCTGTAATACATGCATGCATTATTTGAACATTCTCAGTGATTATTTTTCCTTTGTTTTTGTTTACTCTGTGGATTGATTGTGCCTCATTTCAATTACTCTTCGCTAGATATACAAAATTCAAGCTGTGTTGGCTAATTATTACTGATCATGTATGATTCTCTCTCAGGGAGAGCAAACATGAATTAGAACATTTTTAACATTTTCCTTTCTGGGCCAAACAGGTCTTGCCTGGGCATCCTTCTTAGAAAAATGAGATAACAATAAGATTCTGACTGGAGAGAGTTGAAAATCTAACATTTTAATGTTACATTCACACTGTATGTGTGTGTGCTCCTGGTCCTATTAGCTGCCTTGGAACCAAGACCCTGATGAGAACTTATTCACTGCTGTGTCATACAGTATTCTGGCTATACAGCAGATCCCACCAGTGTGAATTTTTGGGAATACAAGATGAGATAATTTTCTGAATTTGAGGAAATACCTGCAGGAATCTTTTTGGTATTTCCCAGGATCTTTAGGATCGGTTTTGTAAAGATCAGTTGCCATGTAAGGGAATTCTCACCCAAGAAACAATTCTTCAGAATTCTTCAAAAAATTACAGTTTTTCCAATATATCAACTATAAGGTGGCTCTCCACAGATGTTTATTTTTAAAATAATGGCTTTGGCAGAAGGTGGGTTTTTTATTTTTTTGGAGCTAGCCATCAGGAATATTGCACTGTGTATTTTAAACAGGCACTCACACAATGCTTACCACATGAAAGAATCCACAGCTTATTAACATGAAGTGCTACATAAAATAGTGTAACCCCAGAGACCCACAAAGAAGTTAAATTGCCAAAATGTTAACAGATACCCTGGCTAACAATACCATGTGATTTGTTATTACTACAAGTGTTCAGCCACTGAATCAAAATTTTAAAAACTGAAATGTCTGTACTTCTATTATTTAACTCAGTGAAGGAATGAAGGTAAAACAGAAAGAGAAAGCAAGGAGGAGAGTGTTAATGGAGGTGGAGGGTTTTACATAATTTAATACTAAGGGCTTGGATTTCTTCCAGAGTGAAAAAAACATTTTTGAGAGTAATCTCATTTCTTCGTGAATTGTAGGAGTTTAATTTCTCAACAGCAGAGGAAGGTGGTAAATGCTATCTCTTGCCTCACTTATAATATAAATCCAAAACAAAACCACTTTCATTTTAAAAAACCAGTTAAGGTTTCTCAGTGATGACAATGCAATTTATCTTCAGTATCACATCATTTACCAAACCAGATCACTTAAAGACAAGGAAATGAAAAAGATCATAAATCATACAGTCCCTATATAATAAACCCACACATTATTCTTATCAAGAATAAAGCAACGTATATTTCATCACACCACCATAACCTTAACTCTGACCAGGGGATTTTGAAAATATATATATATTTATCTTAATTTTGGTATTTAAATGTTTTCTTTTAATATGCTCAAATGAAAAATAAGTGTGGTTGATATTATGGTGGCACAGTCGTCCCTCTGCAGTTAAGGTTGAAACTAGAAGAATGTGTACACAGCAACAGCAGTGTATGGGCTAGCCTATGCAACAAGCTTGAATCTAGCTAGCAGGTGTAACAAGAGCACTGAAAATAACACAGCACCGGCAACAGGGCAGCTAGAGCACCATGTATGAGCCAGGTTTGTGCTGTGTTGCACTACCCATGCTGAAGCTTTTGCTGTGTAGACATGCACTAGGATTCAATCACAAGCTTCATTTTCTCACATGCACTCACTAATTTCTAACTTGTAGTAGTATATAGTAGTGATATGAATGGTTTTTTTAGGCTGCAAGAGGAATTCTGTTGCATTTTCTAAACTAACTTCAGAATTGAGTCAGCCAGAGACTTAAGTCAGTAGGAGCAGCTACTGCAGGTTTTAAGCATCCCCTCATACACTACAGATAGCCTTTCTTTTACATTCTTATTATGTGGATTCTTATTCAGTTCAGTATAACATTTTTTTTAAAAAGTAAAATTTACAGTAAACAAAACTTCATCCAAAAAGGATACATAACTATATAAACAACCAGAAAAAATCCATGGAACTCACATGATGTTTGCAAATTATCATTGTGTGTATTATATCCATTTCCATATAATTTCCAATTAGATTGTAAGCTGTTTGGGGCAGGGACCATTTAGCACTCTATGTTTATTCAGTGTCTAGCACAATGGTGTCAAGATCTTGACTGGGGCTTCAAAGCACTACTGTACTACAAATAATCATAACAACAACAGGGAAACTCTCAACTATGACCCTGTTTTCAAACTGATAAAAGGGACCAGAGAGGGGACGTTATAAGGAGAGGGTGCAGAGAAGGGGTTGCATTGTGGAGAAGAAAGGAGAAAACTGCAGGTGATGGAGATGTCACACGTGGGCAAAGGGAAGGGAGAAAGGAAGGGGCACAAGGAATTTCAGGTGGGCTGAAGAAAGGGAGAGAGGTCTGTCCATCTGTCAAGAAAAAGGCATGAGTGGGATGGAATCTGAAAAGGGAAGAGGCTTTCATTGATAGATTTAATCATTTCTGCCAAAAGAGACAACAGTGAACTGGCTCAGACAGAAGCTGTCAATACACTCCAGAGACCCTCACTGCCTGAGCTAACAGTTTCACAATGGATACATGGGAATGCTCTGTGCATTTATAAAGCATCATTGCTTAGTTTCAGCCTCTAGAAGGAATCCTGCTTCAAACTCTCCATGCTCCTGAATGCCTTCCTGAGGGAGGGGAAGCCAAACTCAGCCCCACACCGCCTAGAAGGGGTTTGTGTTTTATTTCAGAATGTCCCCTGTTTTTAAGGTGGCCCGTTTTTTTCATGAAGTCCGTCTCTATTCTCATTCTGTTTCTGTAGGCTTCAGTGGTGTGTCTGTTGAACATGTCAGGAATATCTTAGTCTTCTTTTTCTACTTTTATATTAAAACAACATAAACCTTCCTGTTCTCACTGTTGGCATCTGCTGCATTGTTCTTGCTCACTGCAGCCATATTAACTTTCCTTTTGGAAAACCCCTTGAGTTTCTCATTCTCCAGAGTGCGAATGTTGGTGGAAGGTGTCTTAAAAGAAAGGAAGCTTCCTTACCTGTAATTCCTGCTTCCCTGTAATAAAACTATCACTCATTCAGCCATCTCCACTCAGATTTCAGAGATTATATTCATTTAACTACTTGTTTCTATTTCTTTCACTAGCGCATTTGGAAGGCAATATATATATACCTGGCAGTGGGCAGCACCCAATGGTCAGAGGGGGATGAACTGTGTGAGAACACCCGCGTTCTGTCTGTACACACACACCCATGCATAAACACAGAGGGAGCATACTTACATATAGAGGATACTAAAGGAAACCTCCCCTGAAGTCCAAAAATACACCCTTGAAGAATGAATATCTATATTCTGAGGGATCTATTTTTCATTTTTGCATCTTATCGCTGGAAAATCTGTATTTCTGTGCTTATTGTCTAGTCAAGACTTCGTTTTTGACATATATAATCCATGCAGAAGCTACAGCAATCAGTGACATACCATGGTGATGAACACAGTAGAACAAATTACATAACATGTATAAAATGATTCAGAACCCATTTCAGCCACTCATACTCATGTTGAGTACTGCCTTATTATGCATGTAGTTCCACTGAAGAGGAAACAGAGTGAAGGAAAATGAGGCTTATTATATGATTATGTGGTTACTTATTTAGCAGGACACCAATCAATTTGCATACGTATGAGAGAATTGGTCCCTAACCAAATAGAGACAAAGTGCAGATAAGTCAGTCATAGAGCATGGCTCTGTTTAACCATAAAAATCACATTCCCCATGCCAACAAAAATCTACTAGAAGCGTAAAGTCATTATATAATCTTTGGTTAACACAGTGGAGAGGAAAGATGGCCCAGTGATTAGGATACTAGCTTGAGACTTAGGACAGGTCTGGTCCCCAGGTCTGGTCTGCCACAGATGCCCTATGTGACCTTGGTCAAGTCACTTAGGACTAGATTCATAAGGTATTGCTCTGTTCAGTGATGCTGTGCCTAATCATTAGATTGCCTGCTGCTCAGTAGAACCCTCACCTCCATGCTAGGTGCCCAGGCTCCCCATAGAATGCCCTGTGAGTTACATGTCTAAGAAAGGGCTCCTCATAAGTCAGAGAGTGGAGTGGGGAGCCACCTAAGGTATCCAGGAATGAAATGCCCAAGAGAAGGGTGTGAAGAATAGAGGGGCTCAGGTGCTTAAGCAGCTGACCTGGGGCAAACAGGCTGGTGGGCCAAAGATAGGACCCTGGCACTGGGAATCTTCAGACGTGAAGCCTCCTCTGGAGTAAGATACCATATCCAGATCCGCTACTTAGGTGGCACATGCCCTCGCAGCTAAAACTGTCTGTCTCTTGCTCATGTCCAATACCTCCCTTATGCCCTCCCTGTTTCCCTGTGCCCCAACTGCCTTGGTAATGGGTCGTCTTTCGTCCTCCACTCCCGACACACATGTCAGTGGCCTGCATATGACTCTTCTGATGTGGCATCTGAAAGGTCTTAGGCATGCTTAGAGCATACCTAGAGAGCTGGGCCCCATTGGTGACCTGGGCACTACTTTGCCTAGTTTGAGCATCCACTTTGAGCTAGGGTTCCAAGCTGCTCACCTGGGTGGCATCAGGGCTTAGGTGGCTTTGCAAATGCCAAATGGTGGAAATGTAGGTGCCTGAGGGACTTAGGTGCCCCATGAGGTTAAACAGCAACTGAGTAGTAGTGGCTTTGAAAAGGTCAGAGGTGCCTATAAAGGCAGCCAGGCATGTAAATACCTTTACGGATCTGGGACCTAGTCTCTCTCTGCCTGAGTTCCTCATCTGTAAATAGCACTGCCCTACAGTGGACAGGGGCACTGTGAGGAAATATACATTAAAAATCATGAAGTGCTCAGATACTACAGTGATGGGAGCCATATAAATACGCATGACAAAGAATACAGTACAGTCTATCTTCTAGAAACAACTGCAGATGCCAACAGTGACCCCTTCATTTACTGGAGGCAGACATCTTCTAGCTATGATTAACTTTTATTATACCTACAAATTAGGTCTATATTATGCTAACAAATGTATTTTTTCTGAGCCTAGTTTTTGAAGTGTCCATGGGTACAGCAAGGAATTAATGACAGAACATCCTTACTACCTCAAAAAAGTGAGTGATTTCCTGTCAGGAAAATGAGTCCTGAGAGAATTCCATGTTTGTAGGAGAAAGATGTTCTAGGGCTAATACTGAGAGGTTCTGAAGAAATATTGTAAGGATACTGAGAGATGCAGAAGAGGAGTAACATTATTATTATTTTATATGTACTACAGTAGTGCCTAGAGGACCCAGACAAACTTGGGGCCCCATTGTGCTGGGGACTAAACACACACGGAGACAGTCCCGGCTCTCAGTGAACATGATAGACAAAAGGTCGGAGGGAAACAGAAGCACAGAGAGATGAAATTTATTGCTCAGAGTCACTCAGTAGGTCAGTGGCCGTGCTGGAACAGAATCCAGATCTCCTGACTTCCCCGTCCAGGATATGCAGCCCTCCTGTTATAGCTTAACAATTTTCCATTATTATAATTAGCAATTTTCAGACATTGTCATGGATCTCAAAATGCCCTGCATAGACCATTAGAATCCCCACTTTGCAGATGGGTTAAGTGATGCACAGTGAGGTTAAAGTCAGTTAAAAGTAGTTTTAGTTACTAAATCTCCACTGGAGTTTCTGGTTTGTATAGTTTAAAAGTCACTTTCAGTTTTTCTTAATTAGGTTCTCTCTCTTCTGTTGCTGTTTTGGGGAGTTTTCATCTTCCTCCCCAGCATGCCAGTGCCAATCACTTGCTAGGATTATCTGGATATGTCTCATATCTCACGTAATCATTTCTCTGCCATTCCAGAGGCCTTGGGCGTTGGTGCACATTGATCTTTTCTATTTTTTCCTATGGGTGTAATACTTTGGTCAAATTTCACTTGTTGGGTTTAACGTGGAGGTACTGGCCTGTGACATTCAGGAGGTGAGACTAGATGATCTAACAGTCCCTTCTGGCCTTGAACTCAATTAATAAGGTCTTAGGCTATGCCAAACCTTAACTAAACCTCTGAGCCAACACCCATGCTTTCAGAGTCATCACATTCTCTTCCTTGGTGGCTACTATTTCATTCAGCATGCCCCAGGCCTCCTATTCCAAAACCTGACTAACATGTACTTCCTTTTGAAAACCTTCCCTACTTTTGAAGATCCTCAGGGCTTAACATGTCTGGTTGCTTCTTTGCACAACTTTGGCTTGCTCCTTATTTCAAATATATTGACACGCTGAGGTTACCTTCTTAATTATACCACAGAGGGTAAAAGCACACCTCTATAGCTTCAGAACATGCGACATTTGAATGAAGGAGCCTTGAACAGTTAAAGTTAACTATGGAATGAAACCCATTAGTGGGGCTACCAGACTTATCAAATCCCAGGGATTTTCAAAAGTAGAGGAAGGGATAGAACCTCAGGAAAGAATTTGGGGTCTAAGTAGGAGTAGCGAGAATAGAAAAGAGAATTAGATCAAATGGGAGTAGCAGTGAAAACAAAGACAAAGGTCTGGTAGTGGATCATCGCCACAGGGATCATTCAATGCTGGCTGCACTTCCTGCTGGCCATTCTGGGAATTAGCTCCAGCCAGGCATTGCATCCTCCCCTGGCAGAGTCTCTTCTGTCATCCTCTCATCATGGAAATCCCTCTTACTCCAAGAACTGCAGCCACCTCTTCATGACTCAGTCCTCCAGCGAGGTCACCATACATATCCCCCACCTCCCTTCCAGGCGGACAAAGTTCCTCTTGACAAACAGGCTTGGGAAGTCTTACGACTCACGGCCTCTTCAGTGCCACTTTATCAGCAGCTGGTAGGGACATCTGGGCACACCCTTTACTCCAGTCCCAGCTCAGGGGCCCTCTCATCATCTGCCAAAGTTTGACATACTCCATACCTCCCTTTTTTTCCCCCTGAGCCTCTCTAGCTCTCCTCCTTTTCTGGACTTGCCAAGCCACACTCCCTCCTCCCCAGAAGGAGCTGCGGACTACTTGGACCTCTAGCTCCAGTCACCCCTTACTTCTCCCAGAATGACTAACAACTCCTTCCCTACAGCCTCTTCTGTTGCCAGTTTCCTGGCTTATATAGGCACTGTCTGCTCCTGCCCAGCTGAGCCTCATGGCTTATTAATCAATCCCTGCTGCCCAGGTTCCTCCTCCAGTTTAATTGGCCCTAATATACTCTCTCAGGGCCAGTCTGAAGAGTTCACCCCATCTACAATCAATATCAGCGGGGAGTAACAATAGGAGAGGGGTTTAGGGAATAGGGATAGATTCAGGTGGAAATTTGCACTTAGTATGGAGAAATTATCAGACATTGGAATGGATGATATAAGTAGTAGGAAAAGGGAGGAGAACCAGGTAGAAAGAGCAAGCTGTGATGGAATTGGTGGGAGAGCGACTTACATGAACGTGAACCTCTAAACAGCCTTAGGGCTTGTTTTCACCTCAGAGTTAACTCAGGCTCTTTCTCAGTTGTTGACCTTAACCCAACTCCTGTCCACACACAAAATCTCTCAGCCAAGTATCATGATTTTTTAGTCCTAGTCTTCTTGCCTCATCCAGTGCTGCTTACCATTGGATTAGTAACCTGCCCACTTTGCAGTGAGAATGGATGCTAAACAACCTGAGTACTGATAGTTCTTCAGTGCTTTCCCACAGTTCCTTCCTGTGCCCAGAAAGGCAGACAAGTTCTCCTGCAATAGAATGGATCAGCTTACTGCAGGGCTAAGATATGACCCTGGACGTCCTAGCACCCCACACAAGTGGAGAAGCACCAGTGTGGGTGCTGTAAAGTGGACAAAGTCAAATATGGCTTTGCAGTGAGGTGCTTACATCCAAGGCCCTCCTGGATGATCACTTCAGGGTGCTGATCATCTGAGTTAACTCCACACTGAAGACATACCCTTAGATATGTCTCTAGGGACTGGTAATGATATGTCATTTATCAATAACTTGTTTTCAAAATATAATCTTGTATTCCTTATTATTTTAAGATACATGTAGAAGAATGTTTGGGGTTTTTTTGCTATAAGTACTACCATTTTTTGAACCCATTCCTCGTTAAATTATGAATTCTCATTCATGGTCAATATCATACATGTTATGTGTATCAAAAAAACCCACATATATCTGCAAACAAGTTAGTTAAGAAAAGAATGGAGTCCATTGAGAAATGAACAATTTTTCCATTCCTCCTAGTTAAAAAATCAACAAGAAGAGAATTAGGTTTTGCAGGACATTGATTGCTATATATTTCAGTTGGGAGGTCGTTTAGGATTAAATATACTTTAAGCATTCCAAATGTAGAATGCTGTGAAAGAGAGCTGACTTGTGTAATTATCACTGAAGTAATCAATAAGGAAGGCTAATTGCTATAGGAGATTTAATGTCATATTCAATTAATGTGGATTTATGAATATTAGCAATATGACAGCCTCTTCTGGGCCCAGCCCTGCTTCTTCTGAAGTCAGTGAGAGTTCTGCCACTGATTTCAGTGGAAGTAGGACTGGGACCATTGTTTGCTAAAGAGTGAGTCATTATTTGTGAAATTTCTACAGGAGGTAAGCCCACAGCGGTCGTGAAACTGAGGACAGAGGTAAATTTGTGTTGTAATATGATTAGCAAAAGTGCAAACTACAGAAAAATATACGGGGAAGAGAAAAATTTCCCGGCAAGTGAAATTTCAGAGACAAGAAACAGATAATTCAGTGGGGGAGCAGAGAGAGGATTTTCTCAATTTTTCCCCTGAAAGTAAATCACAGCATACGGGGGCAGGTTGGCCAGTAATATAACATAACAAGATTATAGAAAAAATAAGTGAATTGGATGCATAGAATATTTTAATATAGATCGTATAATTTTGTTTTGTTCTTGCTAATTTACATGTAGTTAGGGAGACAGCATATTTAGTGGGGTCAAGATACCTTGGTTCTATTTCCAGTTGTTCTACCGACTTACTGTGTGACCCTTTGAATAGCATTTAACCTCTGATGTCTCATTTTCCTGTAGGAATAGGACTGGTAATGCCCCGTTCTGTAATGTACTTTAGGTTCACTGATAAAAATAATACTTTGAATTTATATAGTGCTTTTAATGTCAGATAGCTTTACAAACACAAATGAATCCTCACAACTCTACTGGGAGGTAGAAATGTTGGTTTATATATCTCCATTTTACAGATAAACCAAGGCAGGACGGTTAAGTGACTTGTTCACGGTCACAAGGGAGCTATCATCAGCGGAGAGCAAATGTGAGAATCTGGTTCAGGAAAATGCTTTAACATATGCTTAACGTAAAGCATGCAAGTAATGCCATTGAAGACAACATGAAGGTTACTTATTCAGAACTAGAATTAGAACTTGTGAGGTTTTCACGTATAGTTTTTGGTTCAGACCACTAGACTAAATCTTTCTCTAAAGTCAACCCCCTCAGTATAATTGGTGAGGATATAATGCAATATTAAATACTCTTAAATACTCTTCTAAGGCATTACATTTTTATTAGATACATTTCTAAAGCATTTGTTGCCCCAGTGTCCAGTGCTCCTACATAAAAATATCAAATACGTATACTGTCATATGTTTTAAAATATAGTTGATGCGTGTGGATTTTTATTCTTCAATGTTACTCTGCAATAACACTTGCAATATAATTAATATGTCAAGAACTACAAAAAAAATCCTGCAACTCATCCCTTGCAGGGTCTTATGAAGGGTTGCGTAATTAGAGCTAAGTTTTTAGTTATGACTAACATTTTGCATTGTGATAACATCTACATTTCAGTCAGGATGGATCCTCATTGCGCTAGGTACAAACACAGCAGCAGTCCTTGACCAAAGATCTCATAATTGGAAAGAATTATGTGTGTATTTAACTGACAGGTATTGGAAATGTTTTATCCCAGACATAAAGAAATGAGGGTGGTTTGTTTCCATGTGACAAGTATTTTATGTGCAATTCTAGGTGTCTGGTTTTCTGCGCTGGTGCTGAACTGTCTTTCTTTTATTATTATTATTATTGCAATGTCTAAAAATCTACACTATAAACTTCTGATGTATGATTTTGGAACTGGCGTTTAGGGTGTCTGTGCCTGTGTCCTGGCTCTCTGGGCTGGGGCTGCACTCCTGGTGAGAATATCGTTGTACATTTATCATACACGGCTCTTTGCACTGAAATAAATAAATAAGTGAAACAAATCACCATTCCTTGTTGGCTGTTTTAAAGAGTGGGAATCACCTCGCGCTGTTTGTTTAAAAGGCTCTTGTATGGCTAACAGGGAAAGGAAGGCGCTAGGACCAGGCTGGCTCCTGGTATCAGCCGGGAGGGAATTGGAGGAGAGGACGGGGGGGTGCATAGTCACTTATGCAGAGAAGGCGCTGCTGCCATTTCCACTCACATACGCTCCGCGCTCACTACTCAGAGGGAGGGAGGGCGAGAGGGAGGGAGGTTACACCGTCTGACTGAACTGAGGAGCTCAGCTGCCAACACTCAACACTGCCTGCTGCTGCTGTACTCTGGGCACGGGGAGGGAGGGAGAAAGAGAAGGAGAAGACGAAAATAAAGACAGAGAGAGCAGATAAGTGGTGGGGGGACTCTGAGAAAGGAGGAAAAGCAAAGGACACCTCCCTCCCTCCAGAGAGAAGACTTTCCATGTAGCAGGGGAAAGCCTGGAGCTCACAAACGGTGGTTGAGAAGCTTTGCTAGCAAGTTCCTTACTCCCTGGAGAGCAATAATAACAACAGTTGCTGATGATCCTAATTATACATAACCTCTAATCACTTAAACCCAAAGAAAGTTCAATGCAATATTCCAAGCTATTTCTCGTTGCCTCTTCGGGGTAACTTTGGAAGACTTTGCTGCTGCTGCCGTCGCCGGGAGGCGAGCGAGGAGCCTCGGGAAGAAGGAAGGAGAAGTTTCGTGCTCGTGGGGGTTGTTTGCAGAGGAGGAGAAGATGGGCTGGAAGAGTCGCTGCTGCTGCTGCTGGGGAGGCGGAGGAGGAGGAAACCTTCTCTGCCTGCTCACGCTCTTGCTGGGGTTCCTGCTCCCCGCCTGCAGGACTCGAATGTACACCAACCACTGGGCTGTGAGGATAACTGGGGGGCACCAGGAAGCCAACAGGATAGCTAGCAAATACGGCTACGTCAATATAGGACAGGTAACCCTGCTTCGAGCTCCGTGCACGGCTTTCTGGCACACGGGGACCTCGCTGAGGTGCCGCAGGCAGGACCTGCTCCCAGCTCCGCCGCCGCTCCGCCTGGGCTGGCCCAGAAAGTCGAGGCAGGGAGCGCAGGGGGCAGCCAGGGGCAGGGAGCAGTTTGCCCTTCGCTCGCGATGCCTCGGGGCAGAGTGAGGGGGAGAGTCCCGCTCGGCCCGGGGATCCGGCTCGGGGCCGATCGCGGGCCGGCGGCTTGAGGCTGCGGCGGGGGGGCTGCGCGTGTGGCTGCCGGGCGCGTTTCCTTGGCGTCCAGGTGCGAGGCAGATGTTTCCCTTGCCTGGGGGCGCCCGTGCGTGTCCGGGGGGTGCCGCGCGCGTGCACGGGAGGGCGCAGACCCAGAGCCCGCAAGAAGTTTCTCTCGTCTCCGCGGAGACTTTCGGGGGGTGGCTTCGGCGGGACGGGCTCGCTGCGGGGCATTTCTCGGGCAGCCCCTCCCGCGAAACTCCCGCCGAGCGGCGCTGGCAGCGGGCGTGAGCGGGGCGAGCTGCCCGCCCCCCGGATTCCTGGTCTTTGTCTGGGGCCAGGGGCCGGGAAAGGAGCGAGGGTGGGGGTTACAAGGCGGAGCGCAGCGCTGCTTAGCCGGGGCGCCCCCGGTGCCATGCGCAGGGGATAGAGATCGGCTCCGGGGGCCCGGCCGGCAGCGGGCACCACAGGGACAGAGCCCAAATGCTCGGCCCTGCACGCAGGTAAATTTCCGGCTGACCCGGGCACGCCGCGCGCCGGAGCCGGGAGGTTGCGGGAGCACGTGTTGTCGCGGCAATAAAATGCACCTCGGGCTTTGCCCTCGCCCCGCTGACGCCGGGTGGAAGTGGCGCTCTGTGCCCGTCTGGACGTGTTTTGGTGAAGGCGGGGGGGCTCGGAGGCCAGGAGTCTCCGCTCCGTCCGCCAGCCCGGAGCATCCAGCCGCCCCAGCGCTCTCTCCACCTCCAGCCTCCCGACCCCATTTCCATTTGCGCCGCTTCGGAGCATGAACTTTGAGCTCCGGCTCTGCAAAGCGGATCCTCCCGGCCGAGCAGATTGTGTCACACGGGGCGAGGACGTAGCAGCAGCTGCTATGCCGAGCGGGGGAGTTTCTCGCTCCCATTTTGGCCAGCTTCCGAAGGGACAGGTTCCGAGGAAGGAGGCGCTGGCAAGGGGGTCGCCCTGGGTGCCCCTAGATTCCTGCACGCCGCCGTGCAGCAGGGAGAGAGACAAATGGAACAGACTAGTTCTGTTCAGAAGCGGAGCGCGCAGGGGAAAGGGGGGAAATAGTGAGGCTTAGCAGAGGAAGTGTTCCGTGTCTGCACAGAGGGCATGTGAGGGCTGATGTGCGGAATCCGGCAGGACCGACTTGTGCTCAGAGATCTAGATTTCCTAAATTGCACATGTAGAATCAAATGGCTTCCTCCTTTCTCCGGTTCATAATACAATTAAAGTTGGAAAAAGGGGAGAAGGAAAATGCTTGAATCCGAGTAGAAGTCTTCATTGATCTGTGCCCAGTCAGCTAAGGAACAGGGGGAGTCTGCTGAATCCACAGATGTTTAGTTAGAAAACACCTGGAACTGTCTGGATTCAAAAACAGACTCAGAAAATGATTGGATCCAGACACTGCAAGTGAGGAAACACCTGGTTCTTGCTGGATCCAGTCACACTTAATACCCTTAAAATACCCTGTTGCTGCATCTATGCACAGATGCTATAGTGAGAAAAAAGAGTCCAGGTACTCTTTTTTTGGTGTACACCATGCCAGGGTATATCACATATTTCCTGGTATTTAATTTTATAAAGTACCAAATATTATCCAACGCATAGCAAACAGAGTGCTTAAAAATAAACAATACCGTTTGCAAGTATAGTTTTTCTGGGTGTATTTTTTATTACACCAATTAAAAGTTTAGAACACGAGATTTAACATATACAGAAGACCTCTTCATCTCATGTAAGAAATTCACAAACATACAGCTGCACTTCAGATCTTTTTCACCCCATCAGATCAAAGGACAGTAACACTCACCCAATTGTTAGTATAATAAAATCAGTTCACACATACTGTATCATTGTACTGAAAGTTTCAATCATACCTCTCAGTTGTTCCTTGTTACAGGGGCTTCCTTCATTTTAACGTCTTAATGTGGAATAGTGCACATTTATTACTGTAAATTATTTACATAAAAACAACCTGGAACATGGCACTGAAATCACATAAAATGTGAAATCCAAATAGTTAAATCTTCAAAAGGGCTGAGTCCCAGCTTGACTTTTTGTTCCCACAGTCAGGTAGTTAAAGGCACAGATACTCCTATTTAGGGGCACAAAATTGAAGGGGCAAATGTATATGTGCAAATTGCACCCACTCTTGGAAAATTTGGCTCCAAATTGCTGTTTATATAAAATAAGTGAATCCAAAATTATCGCTTCCGGCACTATTGTTTTTATGTCCCTTATTCTAGATCCTTTTTCTTTTTTGTATCTTCATATTTGGGCCTTAGTAGTCTGAGCATTGCCATATTGTTCAAGTACAGAAACAGGCAATATAGTAAATGTGTGGAGAAGGATTCTCTTCTTCCCCTTGTCTGATTTGACATGCCAGATGGCTAATTTAGGGCCTGACCCTGCATTCCTTGCACACCCAAATCTTCCATTGGATAAACAAGGAAAGCAGTAAGTAGCTTTTGTCTTCTTATATGTCAGTAAAGTGCCATGTATACACCTATGGCCTTCTGTTAATAATACATAAATTGCTGATCAGGTTTGCAGATAGGGAGGGTACAAAATACAGAGCATATAAATAATGGACAACTGGAAAATGCATAAATAGATCTACAAATCAAAGAACTGTGTAATTTTGACTCCCTTCGTTTAAGTATTATTTAGGTATGCAGATGTGCAGTATGCAAATAAAGAAAGGAAGAATACAGAAATATGTTAAGTGGCGAGCGTGTATGTGAGAGAACAAGTGAGCATAGTGATGGCATGAACAGGTCTGATAATTGATTCCCAGTCTGATTCTGACAATTTCCAAGTTTTAAATGGGTAAAACTGGCAGTGGACATATACTAAAACACTCATGGAGATTACTACACATGTTTTGGTTACAAGTAATTGGCTACTAGATGTCATTTAGCTCAAGCAAATAGAGATCCCAGAGCACTGTTTATTACGTATTTGTGTGTTCTGAAGAGTGGTATGCATTTCATTTCTCAGAGTTTTATGGCTGTGTGAAGTTCTCTTTTTAGGGCTGGCACTTTTAAGTTTGTGATCACTCCTAGCAAAATGTTCTCCAAATGGCATTTTTGCACGAGAGCATTCATTAATGTGTCTCTGGGCAGTCACGCATTTGTGAGGAGTCTGTTCTGTTCTCTTCCTCCTCTCTCCTCTCCCCCAGACAGTTTGGTATCATTATCCATCAGGTTGGCAGATAGCTGGGTCTACAGGTGTATGACTTTGATTCTACATCCCCTGTTACCTTGTGGGTAAGGGACAGAACTATGCAATTCAGACTGTACATAATACAATTAAAAAGAATTATAGCACTGTTCTTGAAAAGTATAGCAGAATGTGTGTAATCTCTACATGTGAAACAAAGCAGATAGGTTATCATGCAGGTAGATTTTATAGAGCACAGGCGAAGAAGGATATGAGGGTTAAATTTTAAGGAAAATGGTTGGAGAAAGGAAAATTGGGAAGTCCAAGGAGTAGGATTTGGCTGTCTTTTTGTTAGGGAGATTTAGAAGTCACAGGCAAGGGAGACATGATGGTTGTTATAATATGGATTTGAAGAGAGAAGGAACCAATCTGCGAAAAGAAGCACGGGAAGTGTGGGAGAATAAGTTATGCCAAGGATAACAAGGGACAAGAATCTATTGTTTATTGTGGATAGCCCATGGGAAGTGGCTGAAAGAAATCTGATCGTTATGGAGTACAGGGAATACACAGGAGAATAGGAGAAGAGAAATTCAAAAGAATTGTGAAAAGTATTGTGCTTGCTGTCTGGTTACACTATTAAGACATTTAAGTAAGGTAACCATTTAGAGTCCTTTTAACAGTGTCAGATCAGAGCTTGCTGTGCGTGCAGTCTGCATATTATGGCAGCCAAGATTTTAGTTTAGGGTTTTGCTTTTGTAGACAGTATTACTGCCAGGTGAGCCGAAAGAGAGTCTTCTTCCGTTTGGGTCAGTAGGAGCTGTGCTACGCTTATTTTGGCAAATCTTAGGGAAGAGCAGATCCATAAACAATCTGAAATTGACAAGAAACCATTAAAGGATACCAAACATGGGATATTACCACCTCTAGGTAAAAGTAAAGGAGCAAGGTGCTGTATTTTTTGTTAACTGGAGATTTGAAAGTTGGGCTTTAGAAAGAATGTACAAAAGGCTAAATCCTGGTCCCTTTAAAGTCAGTGTCAGTCTTGAAATTGACTTCAGCAGGTATTTACTCAAAAGCATAAATAAATGTAAGTCCAGCTAAGAGACAATAAGGTCATATATAAGAACTGATGTCTAATATAGACAATGTTTCAGAGGTGATAGGCAGATTTGCAAACCAGGAAGATCCTGACAGTATCGTCAATTGACTGAGTTGAGTGGAGGGGAGCAATAGAGATAGAGGTTTTGCTTCAGGGTGCTTTTCTTACCAGTTGATCTATCCATTTTGAATGAGTGGAGATGAAAGAATTTGTGAGAAAAAGTAAGCCAGAAGATGAGACTTAGGCCCGGTCTACACTTACCTTCTGGATTCGGCAGCAGTCGATGGGAGTTACGCAAGTGACGTAAATCACTTGCGTTTCTCCTGTCGACTTTGCTGTGTCTGCTCCGCGCACCGTCCACACTGCGCTGCGCCAACGGGAACAGCGTTCCCTTCGATGCAGCGCTACGCCACTTACCGGGGTGGTTTTCCTGCGTCGATTGCTGGATCGACTGAGCGCGTCTACACAGACCGCTCAGTCGATCCAGTTACATCAAACTGATGGCAGAGAATTTGCCGCCCTCAGTGTAGACCCCGCCTTAGGGGTACTGCAAGTTCATTTAGGGATAAAAGAGTAAAAATGGTGTAAATTTTGGATTTTATCTACAGAGAAAAGATCTCAGCGTTGATTGGAGAAAGGAGATGGCTAGCAGAGATGAAATAATGGGCAAGGGATTGTGAAATGAACTTCAGACAATACCCTGGAAAAGGCTGTAGAACATATGCTTTATGGGTTTTTTCTTTGTGATTTATCTGTTTGTTATCTGTGATTTATCTGTTAGTTTTAATTTTCCAGCTGGTGTCTTAGTCCTGGCCACAGCTACCAAAAATAATCAGAGACCTGATGACTTACACCAACTACACAGGAGTAAATGTGATAGATGGGTGAGGCAGGGTGGAGAGATCTTTATCAGTGTGCTGTCTGGGAGCCTTGCTTAGGGGTTCCATCTTTTATTTCAGTCTCTGACTAGTAGGGCAGTCAATGAACTTGAAGCGCCAGTCTTCTTTACTTTCTCAAAGGAGGAAGGCAGATACAAGGTGGGAGAAAAGGCCATGTTTGTTAATCAACCCCTTTCCCAGACTCCGGTTTTTGGTCCTCCTTTCCTGTGAGTAACTCCAGTATTGCCTGTGTTGTTGGTTGTATCTTTTTCTTACCTTTACCAGCATGAAATTGACTTGAGTCTTGACAATTTTACTGTCACCCATGATTCTCTGAATAGCTGCAGTGAAACTAACCAAACTCTTATTAATTTCATTCTGCTGTGGCTTGGGAAAGCGATCCGCGGCAGCGGAGGAGGATGACACTGCAGAACATGGAGTTTTTGTTTGGAAGATTATCTTCCCAAACTTAAGGGCTAGAATTTTTTGTTTTTAAAAGCAAAGCAGAAATTCTGCAGAAACTGATGATGTTACTCCTTACTGTTTGTGACAAGTGGGCAAATGGATTTTTCAAGCCTTGATTATGGTTATCCACAGAAAGGTTTTTTTGTTTTGGTAAGAATGTCTTACTGATGAAGGCTCGTTTGGATAATGGTAGGTAGCGCTATAGATTTTGAGCATATTCATTCACATTGTTGGACCTAATTTCACTTACACTTAAATCAGTGGGAGTGTTTCCATCTACGTTAATGGGAGTTGGATCAGGGCCATAGTGCTTAGTTATTGACCGTACGCCTAGTGTAAATCAATAGTGACTCCATTAAAGCCAATAGAGTTACTCAAATGTAAAAGTCAATGTAAGTGACAGTCCCAAAGCTTTGTTTGTTAGAATGGTCTTTTGTATGACATAAATATCTTACATGATAACTCAATATCCTGATTTTTTATTTTTTGTGATGAAATTTTTCTTTGTTGCATTAAGAAAGGGGATTTTGCCCCTTCCTAAATGGACAGTTAGAGATTCCTTTGTGGGAATCCCTGGCTGGCATAAATCTATCTGTACATCATTCCCTCCCAGCTCTTCCTGACATAAGGGTGTGCCAAAAATGGGGCTGGAATGCACTGCATGGAATAGTGGCCTCTTGGAGAGGCTGTTACAAGCTAGTATTATGTAGAGTAGCCTAGAGGTTGCTTTAAATTACATTGTGATTGAACCAGCCCCCAATAACTGCAGGGTGACATATCCCCTCCTTCATCCCTTGACCCCGCCCATTGCACTAAACATAGCAGCACTAGCGCTCACACTGAGTTGAGTATCTATTGCTAAATCTTGGAATAATTCCACTTTATTTTGGCTGTGTAAATAGAAGCCATGGAAGGATTTATTAAAATCATGTAGTCTGTCTTGCACTTTGTCCGTCTGTTTGCAATATTGTTGTAGCCATGTTGGTCCCAGGATATGAGACAGACAAGATAGGTGAGGTAATATCTTTTAGTAGACCACCTTCTGGTGGACCTTCCGCCAATAGAAGTGGGTCCCATGAAAGATATTACCTCACCTACCTTGACTTTGTTGACAGAATTGACAGAAATATTGCATCTCCATTGATATAGTAAAGGCTTATTACTATTCAGCGAGAGAAAAAGGAAGCTTTTTTTGATACAGCCATGAACATCATAGAATATTGGTATGTCATCTTAGTCCCCAAGGTTTTCTTTGTTTCCTGTAAATGCAGCTTCTCACTGGAAATGGATTTGTGGTTTGGTGCTAAAATGGATGCTCGTTTAGTGAGGCATGACTTGAGAAGAGGTTTAAAAACCAGTAGTTCTAATTCTGGCTCTGACTCCAATGCCTTCTGAGGTCTTGGGCAAATCAGTTCACCTGTCTTCTTTCCCTTCCCATTATATAAAAAGGGGGCTGATAACTAGGGAAACTTGTGTTCTGCCAGTTCCCGTATGCACTGCTCCTAGGTTAGGCAGGGCACTCTGCCTCTTCCTAATGGTGCAAGAACAGGAGTGGGAGAGAGAAGAGGCTTTCCTCCTAAAAAGAGGGAAGGGGGTCAAGATTTCCTTTCTGTGGTTCCAATGGAGAAGAGGAAAGAGGTAAAAAACAACCTGTTGCCTTTGTCCGAAAGGAGAGCGGGGGTAAAGGCTCCTTGCTCCTTTCCTTGGTTCAAGGGAAGGAGTGACTGTGTAAGTGTCCTCCCTATCCTAACAACTCCTGCCTTCAGATCTTAATTGTCCCCACTGATTTCATCTGGGGAAAGGCACCTAGTATCCTACCCTCACCTTTCATCTTTTGGAAGCAACAGGCTACCTCTCTGCCAGTTTTCTGCTTTGGGCAAGGCAATAAGGACATTCAGTGTTACAAGGACAGTGGACTAAGCTCTAATATGTGGAGCCAGCCAGTGGGCATTGCAGATTACACTATTCATTATGTTAGTACTCTGTGCTCAGTAAAGCTATTATTTGAAAAGTCTCGGCTGAACCACAATGCCAGGAATGGTGCGTGGATTTTAGTGCTTTTAGATCACACAAATCACACAAAATAGATCACACAAATAGTGAATAAATATTAATCAATTTCAAACCTGAAGATCTAGCAAAGGCACAGAAAAGCTGTTGAATTGGCTGTTCAGAAAGATTGGGGAAAATGGCTGCTAGCAACTTTCCAGTCCTATTGCTTATGGGTTTCAAGGGAGAATCCTTCTAACTTGATAGTTTTTTGAAGTCAGAAGATTACAAAAAGTGGCAGCAGAACTAGAAAAGAAAGATCCTAAAATAAGGATTGCTTCCTTTCATTGAGTGATGGAAAAACACCGCTGCTGGAGGTACCAGCATCTGATGATGCAGAAAAGGAGGATGATGGACACTTGATGCTCTGGAGAAGCACTTTCAGCTACCCAAGACGGTTTTAAAGATTTATTACAAAAGACAGGGCATTCAGATCTCAGTTCAGTAGGTCACAAAACTGAGACAAGGCACAGCCACATGAGAATTTGGGACTTTGCATAATGAACTTACGTATTCCTGAGCATTACAGATACAGGTGCTAGAGCTAGGATGTTAAAAGATTCTAAACTAGAGATGTTATGATCTATGTATATATGCAGAGATAGTGAAGTTGTAGAGACTCCACTGAGAAAATTAAATAAACTTTATGGGGGAAAAACTCAGCTGAACAAGAAAGAAAGGCAGAGAATTAAAAACAACTAAAACAATAGAGAGAGAGCTCAGCGCACAGACAACATGCCGTTTGCAGTTATTGTGCTAGCAAGCATTCTGGGGTCAGAAGAAGTGTCCACCTTTTGAAGAGATCTGTAGAAATTAGAAGAAAAAACATTTTTGCAAAAGTTTACAGGCAGCAAAAACAGCAAAATAAGACACATATATGGCAGACTAGAAAGAGGACAGCATATCTGATAAATCCATATTCAGCATTAGATATCTTGTAGGCGCAGTTAAGACTAAAGTAAAACAGTGGTTCATGCTACTGAATGTGAACACTGGTAAGGAGCTGGGTAACGAAAGTATATGCCAAATAGTTTCCATGTGCAAACTAATAATCTACATAGATTATAGTAAAATAAGACAAGTTGGGAATCTTTATAGTATAGTGGAGTGAAGATACTAATATATGATGATTCTAATATGAAGCCCTTAGGCAAATGGACACTGAACTATATTTATAAGAATAAGAATGAATTACAGTCTAAACTTTCATGTCTTGAAAGAGGTGAAGGAGCCATTCCCCTTAGCTGAAACGTGAAGGTGGCAGAAGGCATCTGTAAGATAGCTCAGAGCAAATCTGTAAAATGAACAGTGTACCCAAAGATGATACCTCCCATATTCAGAAAAATAAAGACTTGCAATGAGGATCTGTTTCATGTGCTTGGGTGTCTGCTAGTACTATTTGAGGTGGACCCAAGGTCAAGCAAGTAAAATTACCAACACTGTTAAAAAGAACAGCTCAGAGTAAATGCAAATGACTTTGTGGAACAAGGTATATTGCAAAATCACAGATCCAACTGACTAGACCAGCAATATGATGAGAGTTTCACAGAAAGGCTTGACAGCTCTGGATCTGTATCAATCCTACAGATTTAATAAAACACTCTGGTGCTCATGCTATCCCTTGCCAACTATAGAAGAAAAAAAGTCAAAGCAAGCAAAAGCCAAAGATCTTTCAGTCGTGTTTGCCAAAGATGGCTTCTGGCATGTAGAGCTGGAGACAGAAATCAGTTATTTGACAACGTTCTGGGTCCTACTTGGGTGTCATTTGCAGCTTGAAACACCCTTTGAAATGGCAACAGGTCCAGAAGAGCATCAGCATAGAGTATGAAGCCCTGCAAGGATAGATTGTTACAAATAGCATTATGGTACATGGCTGAGATGAGATCATGAAAGAAGAACTAGCTGACCGTGATAACAGACTGATTGAACTTATAAAGAAAGCAAGAAAAAACAATCTCACACTGCAAATTAAATTAGGACTTTGGCTGTTCCCTAGATAGGGCATCTGCGCATATATGAAGCTGTACATCTAACTCCTGAGAAATTCTAGGAATACCTGAGAAAAAAAATGTCACACAATACAACACTTTGTATAATTTTGAATTTGTGAATACCTTGCAAAATTTCTGCCCCACCTATCTGATGTGTAGAAGTAACAGACAGGGATCTTGTCTGGGAATGACAATCACAACATGACAAAGCAATTAAACAGGTAAAAGAATTTGTCAGCCAGTACCCAGTACTTAGGTGCAATGATGTGAATGAGGATGCTCCAATTCAGTGCAATGCAAATGAGAAATGCAATGCAAAAGATGCAGCCTTACTTCAGGAAAGGCATCCAAGCAGCTTTTATTTCAAGCTCTCTTTTGCTTAGACAGCAATCGTATGAAAAAAGTGAAAAGGAGTATCTTGTCACAATATTTTCATGGGGGAGATTCATTCAGTATCTGCGTGGTAGAGATGTGGTAAGTGATGATGGTAATGCAGACCATGAACCTTCAGAAAACAGCTTTCATAAACCTTTTCTATTACCCCAAATGCCCTCACTGTAGATTCATAGAAGAAATATAATTTGAAGTTACACTAAGATAAAGGATCAGAAATATACAAAGCAGATTTTCTATGCAGAGCTGCACTACCTTAGAGATATGCTTCATTTGAAACATTTGATCACAAGACATTAAAAAAAGATAGCTTTTGCTAACAAACTCAAGGAAATTAATTTTGCTGAATTGCTTTGTAGCTGGATCAGCATCTAGCCCAGATAGAACAGCCTGGACAGCAAGATTAACTACTGCTGCCATAAAAACAACAGGTCTGTGTGGAAAACGTGGAAGTTGAGCAATAGCACCTAATATACAAAACAGAATCACATATATATATATATATATATATATATGAATCAGAGTTGCTATACCCAAAGTTGTAAAACGTGAGACATTGATAATAATCCATGCTCGCTGCCTACACAGAGAAACATGTCTTCACAAAGCCAGAATTATTGTTGATTAGACATACGTTGTTATAATTATTCATATATGGCAGTGCCCAGAGAACTCAGTCAGGATTGGACTTCCATTATCTCCAATCCTCATTACTGTGAGGATTAATCAACTGACATTAGTAAAATGATGTGAAGATGAAAAGTGCCATAGAAATGCTCGGCAAAATCATTAATAGTAACAGTTGTAACAACAAGCTCTGATATCTCTCATGAACATACCACTGACCCAAATTGAATATATGCTACCACATGATAACGTATTTCCTAAGTAGTCATATGCATGATGTTATATTTTGCATTTATAAAGGACTTCTTGAAAAAAAAATGAAGCCACTGACTGACTCTGATCCTGGAAACATCTCCCTGTAAATGAATTTGTGCTCATGAACAGCACTACTCATGAGTGTAAAGTTACTCATGTGTCCACCTCTTTGCAGAATTGGACCCTAAAATAATTAGGTTATAGAAAGAGAAGGCTCATTATTCAGCAGCAGGTCCACAATGTTGATCAACTCATGAGCCTTTTCATGTTGCCTGAATCTTTTCATTTATTTGTCCACTATTTGACTTAATGGTATGTTTCTTACTTGGTTGATGACTTTCAGATAACAAATATTCTACATTTTGTGGCAAAATCTTTCTGTGACATGCCATATTGAATCATTTGTCATGTCAGTAATGTTGATTGTCAAGCTGAGGTTTATAACCATCAACTTGAGAAACTGGGAAAGTTTAGTTTTCTAACAAGAGGTCTGAAAACACTGAGGTTCAAATTCTGCCTTTTTAAGCAGATATAAATTCTGTCTTTATATCTTTTGTGTGTATAGATAACACCACATAAAGTCAATAGGACTTGTCTCCATGTGTAACTGGGGCAGAATTTGTCTCTTAAAACAGGAACCAGAGTTATCTCACCCATCCCCCACAATAAGAAAGAAAGAAACCCCAGGATTGATCCACACTAATTATATGTTTAATCTGTAGTAAACAATTTGTAAAATTTCGTTTCCTATCAGCAGCATAGCAAAGAGTCAAACATTACTAGACGAAAAAAGCTTCTGTTATGGGGTCGTTTGGTTTGCCTCATTTTTGGTTAAGTAAAAGCAACCTTGACCTTTGCTCTTTTTTGCCAAAACCAAGTAGGTCCTGCTCATGTTTGTTCTCTAGAGCCAAATACAAATCTTAGATGCATTGCTAGAAATCATGATTAACTTAATTGCTATGTTTGCACATGCATTCTTATTCAAATTGTGAAAAAAGATGCTGCATTTGTACAGGGATGAGTGTTCATTCGGCAGTGAGGGTATGGTTAATATCCATGTTCTGTGTGCTAGAAATCTGAGACTAGAATCTGATGGTGGCCTACATTTTTAGTTGTTTTACTTAATTAAAAGTAGCAGGTATCCGTCACTTCTGGATAACAAGAAGCAGAGAATATTCTATTTATTAATTTTGCTGGAATTTCCTGTGCCTATTGATATAGCAACTAGCTTTAAGTACAAACAAGTAAACAAACACAACAGAACAAACCAAAAAACCCACATAAAGTACATCTGCTACATGTGGCAAATGGTGGCACCGCTTGTCACCAGTTACAGTACATGGCCCTGATCCTGCAAATCCTTACATGAGCAACTTTTAATCACAAAGGTAGTAGGATGTTCCCCAAATATTAAATCTAAAGTAGCTTAAACTAATAGGCAAAATAAACCAAGGCAAAAACCAAAAAAATCAATTAAATGCTAACATAAAAAAATGATCGGAAGCTCCCCATGGCCCACTAGTCTCTAGTGGCCCAGCCAGGAGAAATGAATTCCAAAGGCAGGGCCTTAAACTGAGAACGGTCTGCCACCAACAACACAGCTGCATTGTTGTGATGGATTATAGAGTGAGCTGTGCTTCCTCAAATAGAGAGGCCTCAAACCATTCAGGACTTTAAAAATCGCTACCATCAGGAAGTGAAAAAGGGAGCGAATGCAGAGATCTGCAGCCTTACAAACTCACAGTAGATTTTCCCATTTAAGTAAAAGGCAAGCAGCTACACTCTTATGTCACTGAAGTTTATGGATAGTCTTCAAATGTAGGCTAACAGAATGTGCTAGTTGTATAGCCTGGAGGAAACAAAGGACTAGATGGCCATCAGAATGTGAGCATTACAGAGATGTGTTTACAGCTACTTAGCCTGCCACGGATTATAAAGTCAGTCACCTCATCAATAATTGGTGCTGAGGTCAAAACCCCTTATTCTTCTAGATGCTTCCCTTGCCAGTAAGCAACATTTCCATTTGTTAGGGTTGAGTCATTTCTCTTTGATGGTTGTGTGCCGGGAACATAGTGAAATTGTTGCATTTGGATAAGAAGACATAAGAGTCAACTGTGGCCTGCTAATGATGTTAAAACCCCAAAGTTTTAATAATCCCCCTACTGTACTTACATGCACAGTGAACAGGGGACATAAGAAGGCAGTTATTAGGATCTCTGATTTGTGATCACTTTACATTTCTGACACATTTCAGGTGATGCATTATTTTAAAGCTGCCTTTTCAAAATAATAGGTGTCCAAAGGTATTTTAAATATTAAACAATTGCCCAGACCTTACATTGCAGGAATTATATGGCATGAAACAAAATGTTTTACATTTGAAATGTGGCTGGTATATTTAAAAATCCATCTTCTTTTATGCCATTCACTATTTATTTCAAAGCTGATCAAATTTCCTATATTTAAATGTGTGGAACCATATATTAAATAAATGTACACTAGAGAATAAAAATAACCAGCCATCTGTGAAGGGAAAATGTTTTCTTTCCTTTACACAAATAATTTTTGAGACGTAGCTATGCATTCATTGATCCATAAAATTCTAAAGGATTTCATTCACAAAGAGGATGTCCCAAAAGAGTATTCTTTATAAGTGTGCAATAGACATACCCCAAATTTTGTCCTGAATAATGTCCTGGTTCTGGTAAATCTAGGTACCTGATTGCCAACCTTAGTTGGTCCTCACAACTTTCACTGACTTTTCTCCAAAGGGTGGAGTAATTTTAATGGTGTTGCAAAGTACTTTGGGAGGCATCAGTTTGATTATATATTATAACATGTCGATCCAGAACTTTTTCCCTGACGGAGCCTGGATTCATCAGCTACATATTGGGCATTGTCTCATTAAGAGCTCAGTGCAATTCCCATGAAAGACAGTGAACAGACTTTCGTTGATTTGAGTGAAAGAGGGGTTGAGCCCTAATAGTCCATCTGACACTACTAAAGTGAGTGGGAGGAGGAGGGGGACCTAAATGTCTGAATTATGGAGGATGTAATTTTGTTTCTGTTACTTCTGATTTGACATAACTAGATTAACTACACAGTATATTCCTACCTGACTATACCTAGAACCAGCAGTTCCTTGATTTGGCATAATCCAAATTTTGTTTTGCTAAGCATTTAAACCGGTAGGATGTTCCTGATGTTTCCTTTCTGACTAGGTTTGCAGGATCTGATTTTTTTCTTGAAGATTGTCTCTAAGTCCTGCCAAATACAAGATATGTCCTTACTGACTATTGCGGCATTTCAATATCTGTCTATAGGACCTTATGTTGCAACATGAGCAGTCCTTGCATATGTAGTTCCATGAAAGTCAATGGGGCTACCTGCATGAGAAAAAATTGCTCATGTAAATAAGCATTGTGGAATCACACCTCAATTTTTTAGTAGAACAGAAGTGCCTTTGTAAGGGTCTTGCATTGATCAAATAAGACATGTGCATATTATTGCTGAAATATCAGGATCTGGTATGGTTTGACCTTTATTCATGCTCTGTTAAGCTTTGTGCAGAGTGGTAGATTATTAGACTTTGATACAGTACAAAGTCAAAGAAGTATGTTACAGTTTCACTGTTGTGGCAGTTTACACTGATAAAATGAATGATTGAACTAGAGTGATGGGTATTCATTACTGCCGCACGTCAGGTAGATGAACTAAAATCATTCCCAGTAAGTCCCCTGAGTCGCAGCTTTATTATTCCCCAGAAAAATGTATTGAGGATTGAGGGTGAAATTACTTAATCAAGTCTAACGTGGAAGTCAGTAAAATGAAAACATTGTAATTACTACTATAGCCAATACGAATTGAGTTCAGATTTGCAAGGCAAAGTACAGTCTGAAAAGGTTTATTGCTGCAATTTTTAGTGTTTTATGGAAATAGCATGACTACTGTATGTTGATGTGTGAGTCACTTTGAATATTGTAAGATTTTCTGATATTAACGCAATAGTGAGTTTTATGCTGAAATTAAAATAACTATGAGCAGAAACATAGCATCATATTCTAAATTGGTGCCCAATCCTGCAAACCCTTTCTCATGCAATTAGTTCTATTAGACCAGATTCTTCTATCACTTAAATCAATTTAACTCAATTGACTTCAATAGAATTACTTCTGATTTACATTGGTGCAAATAAGAAGAGACGTGCACCTGGTGTGACTGCTAAGGTGAGTGAGTGAGGGTTTTAGGATTAGTGCATGCTATTAAACATTTTGTGATCAATTTTCAAAGGAAATAAATGCCTTTTTCTCCCATGAATCTTTTCTCACTATAGTTTATTAAAACATAAAACCTATTTAATAACTTGTCTTTATAGCGTTGGCATGATTGAAATAACAATGACTAAATCTTGTAAAGCCACATTATTTTCCAGAATTATAATCATATATTGGTGAGTCCCAATTAATTCCTTCACCCCTAGCAATGTTTAGAGTTTGTAAAGCCATAAAAGATGGAATACGTTAGTGATGTAAAATGAATATTCAGGGAACAGTATGTATATTCATTTTTTTTCTTTCATTGTCCTTTTGTATTTCTCCACTAACACAACATGAAATAGGCATAGAAGTCAGTAATAACAGCAATGAAAATTACTCTAAGCAAGACATATATCAGGTCAATCTTTTACATTACCAACTGATAAGTTAATAAAGACATACAAGAAAAGAGAACAAAAACTGCAGTTGTGTGAACCTTGTGAAATGTTAAAGAGATTTGTTTCCTGCCCAGCAGCTTCTGTAGAGAAACAAACATTACCATTTTTTCTCCACAGCTTTTTAATAGGTACAAACAGCATTCATTATCACTTGAACTTGCTTGGGTAATGATTACAAATCTGTTTTTAAATCACTGCAAATATCAGAGGTAAAGTCTGTGTATTTTGTGGAAAAGGAATAAAGTATTTGATGCACTTATTTTGTAGTTCCTATGGAAATAAAATGAGGTAAATAGACAGGTTCAGCAAAAAGGGGCATGAATAGTCAGTTTAACATTACTTTGTTTTATCTGACAGGGACATTAATTTACCTAAGGAGCAATCCTGTATCCCCATCCCTTCATAAAACTCTCATTAATGGGGGGTTTGCTGGATTTGGTCCATAATTGTGTTTCTATTGTAAAATTTAATTTTGTGGGATGATTAGGCTGGCTATGCTGTATTAGCTAGCTTCACATGACAAGTCTGAAAATGATCTCATTTAATACTAAGACACCTGTTGAAGAGCTGGAAAAATCCTTATATCTGTGTTCCTTAAGTTTTGAGTCTGATCTCTTCTCATTTGAATCACTTATGTTAAAATATTAGTAAAAATCATAACCTCTCTTTCAATCCTTGAAGGGACATGGATGTGTACGTGTGTGTGTGAAACAGGGAGGGGAGAGGCGTTCTTTATGGACTTCAAAAGGAAGAATTCAAGTGCTGTGTGCAGATTTCTTTTAATTTGAAGTATTTGAAATTGGCCAAATACCACGGTTACATTCATTAGGAATTCTGTTCATTTGGCCCTTTAAAATGCCAACTCTTAAAGTTCTTACTTAATGTTTATTCAATCCTTGACCCCAGTAAGGGCCAATTCTGAGGTCCTTACTCAGTTTTTACTTGGCCCTCTAATGCACAGTCCTGCATTGAGGTGGTATGGTGTCACATTGCTTCTAGGGAAATATTAGCAGGCATTCTGCCTCAGATGTGAAATAAAGTCCATTCACTCTTCCTCCGCCCTTCCTGAGGTGCAGCACTCCCCCATTTCATATGCTGTGGCAGAGGGAGGTGAGGCCATGGCCCATCCTGTCCCATGCTCCCCCTTCCTTTGGGGTGCTGAAAGGACTTCAATTTTCCCTACCTCTTATGTGGGACACACTGGGAAGGTCCCTTGGGCCATTCTTTTCATTGCACATCCATCTAAAGGCCAAATATAACCTAATCCTTAGGTTTCATGCAGTCTTTAATCAGGCAGGTCTCCTGTTACCTTTATTAGAATTTTCCCTGGATAAGGTGCTCAGGATTTGGCCTACTGTGAATATTATTTTCATCAAAACATTCCAAGAGAAGTATTACTTGATACAATTAACTGTAGTCAATTAAAATCTCTAAGTAATTTGATTTAAAACAACCAGCTCGCCAAACCCCCACCTCTCCAAACCCATTAATAAAGAGAGAACAATTTCAGATTAAAATCCACAGGATTTAAATAAATATATAATCTCAAAAAGCTGCTACAATCCTCTTCTGAAGGATTGTTCATCCTGTTTAGAAGGGTGCTTTTAATGAATAATTCTTTATGTGATTAAGCCCTTATTAAAATGAAACTACTGATGCAGTTCTGATCTATTTTAAAGGTCACCCTTCTTTTAACAGATTACAGTGTTCCCTAAAAATTCTGTTCTCTTATCACTGAATCCTTTCCCATTTTTTCAGACTGTTCACTTAAGACTCAGTATCTCACTCTAAGTATCAAAACATGTTATTTCTTTTGATGATACAAAAGCAATACATGTTGCTAAACGTTTTTCATCTTTTCAACATGTAATTTCAAATGTTGAATATGATTTCCATGGTAGCATTGATATACAGGTTACCCAATAGACAGAAGGTCATTTACAATATTTCTTTCAATGCATAACTGTACATTCCTTTTGTATTTGCATCATCTATTGATCCATAAAGTTTTGGCCTGTGTAAATGAGCTTTTTCAAGGTAGTTAATCAAGTATTAGTCTGCTGTGTAGCCTGGAGGAAAGCTGACATCTTCATATTGGTAAATATATATTGGAATATGACCTATAGAGGGAACACATTAGAGAAACTTTGATTTTAGAGGTGGTATACAAAATGCAGTATGTAATCTCATGTAAATAATTTCCATTAGAAATTAAAATTTTCATTTGAGAAATTTTCTAAAAGTGTATGTTCACTAACATACTATATCTGCAATGCTATTACTTCTAATTACTTTTTTGGGCGAAGATTTTTAAAGCTTTTAATTGAATTTAGATGCTCAATTCATTTTAACAATAAAAGAGTGAGTTTGAAAATCTCAGCCTTGATATTGAAATAGTACAGATGCAAAGAACTCAAATTGTAGCTGTGGTTATTGTTGCTCATTTTGTCCTGTTAACAAAGGCACATAACAAGTTCAAAGACCAGAGAGTTTATTTTGGATTTTCTATTGAAGCACTTAACATGCTAAGGGTTTGTGGGATTTCTTAAGCAAAATGCAGCAATATGTAAACAATCATAATAACATTCTTATGTGAAAGAACATAATGCAGAGCTGTTTTATGTTAATAGCTCAGTTTTTCATTTTAGACATCAACTGATTGAAAAACAAAATTGTACCTTTCCAGTTCAGTATAAGTGCCCAGGCAAAACTTCTCCATGTGAATAGCTGAAATACAGTGGAATATTGCCCAAGGCTGTAAAGGAAGTCAGCAGGGGCATACGTTATTTCAATAAGGTGTTATATTTTTCTCTGTTTTTTTTTTTTAAAGAGGGAATTTTAAGGATAAAAGACTTGCTATATTTTGGGGGTAAAGTTGATGAGCTAGTGGCTGATTTATTTAAAACAGAAATAGTGATCTTCCTATTGTAATGGCAGGACGCATTAATTAACCTTCCTAATTTTATTCATGCACAGTAATGCAGAAGGGAATCACTAACCCATCTGTGTCACCAGTTGGCTGAACTCCTCCGTCTTGAGGACCAGTTTCTTTTCAGAAACTGATCAAGTAAACTCACTCACAGCAATGCTTTTTCTATCGGAGGGGAGGCAATTAGCTTTTATTTTTGTCTGGAATGAGAATTATGACCATCCCTAATTTCAACCTATGAGAAAAAATATTTTAAGGGAACACAAACCATTATGAGTATCTAAATCACTGGTTGCCAAACTGCGGTACAAGCCCCCATGGGGAATGCAAGAGTGCTCTGGGGGTTAAGGAGAGGGGGAGGTGACCACTATGCTGCTCAACCTTGTCTTCATGGTAGAAAAAGGTGTATTTTTGCCTCTTAGTAACTAATGTGTATGAGCTGTCTTGATGTAAAAACACAGTGGAGACAAAGCATTTTCGTTTCACCACAAGGCAGACTAAGCAATGTCAAGCCCAGGCAGTGGCGTAGGCGTGCCCTTAGAAAGTTTCTCTCAGGATAAAACTAAAATGCCTCATCTTCAACTGTGTTTTCACTTTGGGTTAGCTCACACTCATTAATTACCCTGAGGTAAAAAGGCACACCTTTTTTAGCAGTGAAGACGATGACTTCAGACTACAACATACATGATGAAAAAACACAGGGAGACTCTGCACTCCAAGAACTGCCACTCTTCTCCACTCCTGTATCTGACAGGCCACCACTAGATGTGGGCGGGCAAGGGCTGAATAGCAGGCGAGAGCTGTCAGTGCTAAGCATGCACATTTTGAAAAATATCTTTAAAGCTGTGTCAAGTTGCATACCCCCAAAATGAGGCACCCAAAATCTCTAGCCACTTTTGAAAATCTTGGCCTCCATTTTTCTATTTGTTTTATTTTATTTGTATTTCTCACATATTGGCATTTTGCTGGGGTGGAGGAAGGGCTCATTATCGTTATCTGCATGCTTCAGTAATGGAGTTTCCAGGAATGCCATTGAAGTCCAAGTCTGATCTTTGGCAGATACTGAGCTTTTATTTTAAGGAATGTCACTCTTCAGAGGCACTGATTTTGGCAATGTTGTGTAAACATATTTGTTTCCTACCAGACTGGAGTGTTGAAGGGAGAGGGTGGAGATGGGGGGAGCAGGGGAAAGATATGCATTGGCATCTGAGAATACCAGTTGAACCCAACTACTAGACCTGAAAAACACTACACTGTTAGATAGACATAAGCCATCTTGTGTCGACTTACCTGCACGTCTTTACTGAAATTTGTCTCCCATCAATGTAAGTGCCCGTTACAGTGATGCAGTAACACCACCTACCGAAGCACTGAGGAGCCATGGTCTGTGTACAGAGGTCAACGCAGCAAGAATGTAGGCATTACTTGTACTGCGTTACTTACTGACCCTAACAATCCTCCAGCAGCTGTCCCACAATGCCTGACGCTGGCTGCTCTGGTCACAGTTGTGACCTCCACTTCCCTGTGGTCCTGGAGACTGAAAGGCTCCCCCCCTCTTTAAAGCCCTGCGAATTTTTTAAATGCCTTTTCCTTATTGTCTAGCTCTCCATTGTTGTGTGCAGCTGCCCATGCCAGCTGCACACTCCAGATGCACTCTGGCTTGGAGTAAACGGGAGATATTAGATCTCTTGGGGCTGAGGGGTGGACAAGGCTGTGCAAGCACAACTACAGACCAGCTGTAGAATTGTGGACATCTGTGAGCAGATTGTGCGGGGGTGCAGGAGAAGGGTATGACGGGAATCAGCAGCCATGTTGCGTGAAAACGAAGGAACTGTGTTGGGCATATCAGAAGGCCAAAGAGGCAAACAGTGGATCGGATGCTGAGCAACGGACCTTCCACTTTTACAAAGAGCTGCCACTCTGTAGATACCCCTGCAGAGCCGAAGTCACAGGCCACTGGTGTGAACAGCAAAGAGGAGGAGGATGGGGGACACATAACTGGGAGTTCCAGCTATGCTTGCTGGACCTGTTTGAGACGCCACTCCAGTCCAGTCAGTCCCGGCAGTTGAGCCCGATGGAAGAGAAGGATCCTTGGGTGAGTGTGTAAATTTATTTCTCATTATAGAGATGGCGCCCCCAATAGGTCACAACTAGCAACTTTTCATTGATTTACTTGTTCTACAAGAGGTACAATGACGAGAGGTAGCGTTGTGATCTGCTTGTGGAGTTAGGCAAGTGGGGGGGCCATGTGAAGCAGTTTGTTTATGTACCCAGCGATGTCCCTTGAATCCTCCCAGGAAATCTCAATGAAACTTTCATGGAGGTACTCTACAATCCTCTCCCGAAGGTTTCTGGAGATGGAAGCTTTATTTCTTCCTCCATGGTAGGATGCTTTCCCACACCAGTCAGTCATAACTTCAGTGGGCACCACTGCAGTAGACAAGCTAGCACCATATGGGCCCAAGCAGCTTTAGGACACGAGCAGCAGCTGTGCTCTCTCCGTCTTTGTTACCCTCAGGAGTGAGATATCAGCTAAAATTTTCCTCCTGTGGAAAATAGTGTCAGTATTCAGTGCCAGTGTCCTATACGCATAGCTTTATGCAACCAAGCAATTCCCTCCTCATTTTCTGCACCCCTGGCGCGCCATATTCACCATGGCTTGTGCTGTGAGTGCATCATGCACAAGCACTCCAAAGTAGAAGTGTCAATAAGCATGTCTTCTTGAAAACTTTAACGGTACAAGGGAAGGGAGTTCTGAATCTTAACTTTTGCTTTCCATTGCGACTATCTTGACAGTGGTACTCCTGTGTGTTTTGTCTGCAGTTGCTGCTGTTGAGGCCTTGAAGGGTCCTTCCCTCCACTCCTGCGGAATGCCTGAGCCAGATAAGGAGAAAGAACAAGAGGACTCAGGATGATCCTGCAAGCCAGTGCTACATCAAACCGTGAACAAAGGGCTTGGAGGATGAACACTGCAGACAGTCTGGAGAAGGAAAGCGTGGACAGGAAAAGGAGAGGGAGATGCACCAGGACATAATGATGAAGGAAAAGGAGAGGGAGATGCACCAGGACATAATGGTGAAGAAAGAGGAGAGGGTGATACACCAGGACATAATGGGGACATAATGGAACTTCTTTGGCAGCAAACGCAGAAGCTGTAGACTTTTGTGGACCTATGGGTGGACTCTTGTGGACTCATCTCCTTTTGCAGTCCATGGAGAACACCATTACAGCACATCCCGACACCCCCCGCCAACATTCCATGTAGCATCAGAGACTGCATACCTACCCCCCACTATTCCACCCTGGGGGACATTAAGGAGAACCACAGCTTCACGTAGACTGACCCGTGAAACCCACAGTTGCTGTATGTGTTGGACATGAATGTTCTTTCCCCCTGTTAAGTTCCGTTCTATCCATTAATTAAGTTTTTAATGTATATGCTTTTAAATTTCACAGATTTTCCTTTGCACTGATTTTGTTACTGAATAAAATTCTATTATTGGAAAAATAATTCATCTTTCTTCATTCCCAATGTAAGCTGCAGAGTCCCTAGAAGTTCTGGAAGCACTCACTTAGTTGTTACTGTACGGCGTGACACAACTCATAGGATCTGTGACAAACAGTGTAATAATCATAAATGTACAACAAGCACTGTAAAATGAATAGGTGCATTGACAGTTTTATATCCATAGCTGGACACCAAGCACCACACAGCTCCTAGCAGGCTCCAAAACAGCAGAGCCAGGTAGAGAGGATAGTACTCCACAACACATTGTTGTAGCTCACCATTGAAGTGCTCTTTTACAGCCTCCTTGAGCTGTGTCACTCCTTATTGAGCTCTTACAATAGCCCTTGTATCTAGGTGTTCAAACTCAGCGGACAGCCACCTCTTCTCTCCCATGGTAACTTTTTGCCATCTGCTTCACAGATACTATGCAGGCCAGAGCAGGGAGCTATAACCCTTTGGGTGTTTGTTGCACTAAGATCCACCATTATGAACAAACAATGCCAGTATCTCTTCAGTCTACCAAAAGTGCAGTCAACTGTCATTCCGTACTGGCTGAGCTGGTAGCTGTATCTTTCCTTGCTGCTATCAAGGTGGCCTGTGTATGGCTTCAAGAGCCACAGGAGCAATGGGTAGATTGTGTCCCCCAAGATAACTATTGGCATTTCAACATTGCCAGTGGTAAAGTCCCTTCTAATAGCGTTCTGAACAGTCCTGTGTTTTTAAAGATGCGAGCATCATGCACCTTCCTTGACCAGCCAACTGTCAGTGAAGTGTTCTTGGAGATCCACCAGTGCTTACATAACTGTAGAAGAATATCCCTTTCTGTTGATGTCCTCTGTGGCAAGATGGTCTGGTGCCAAAATAAGGATATGCGTGCCATCTGTCACTTAGCTGCAGATCCATCCACCACATCCTGCATGTTGCCAAGAGTCACAGTCTACGTATGAGGAGATGATTAATGACCCTGTAAGCTTGCCTGACAACGGTCCCCACAGTGGATTTTCCAACTCCAAAATGATTTCCCTCTGACTGGGAGAAATCCCGCATTGCAAGTTTCTACAGTCCTCATTTGCTTCTCCATTGAAGGTACAGCTCTCATTTTGGTATCCCTGTGCTGGAGGGCTGGGGCAAGCTTGGAGCACAAATCCAGGAATGTGGCCTTGTACATCTGGAAGTTTTGAAGCCACTGCACATTATCCCAAGCCTGCATTATGATGCTTGTTGCTCGGGCCCAGAAGCTCCTTCATCTGCAGCTACTCCTTGAACTCCACCAACAACCTTGAACTGGGTCTCGCTATGTCCCACAACAATCTGTTCTCCAAGAAATCGCCATGTTTCCCACTGATTCGGTTCTTGTTAGGGCTCTGCAAGTACCGGAGGATCATGCTTTCTGTGCATGCAAAACTTATGACTATAGAGCTGTTCAGTCTCCATGCTTCTGTGCAAGATGGTGGACAGTGATGAGGGCTGCACAGGTTCATGGGATTTTATAAAAAGGCGCAAAAATTATGGGATATAGATAACATTATGGGATAGAAACTGTTTCAAGCAGGGAAGTTGACCACTTGCTTCCAGTCACCCTTGCACGACTTGTTTCAGTCCCGTGATGCATTGCCAAAACTTCCCAAAAAACAGTGCACTGGATGGTGGCAGGTTGCACACTGTGATACCTGCGAATGGTGCACTGCACTGTGCAATGACACAAGTACTTTAAATTCTACAGAAACTGTTGGATAAGTCCCCTTCCCACCAGGGAAAGTTTCCTATTATCAAATGGGCAAGTAACTCCTCTGTTCAGGTGCTGCTACATATGATCAGTGGAAATAATAGTTGTTTCTGAACCTAGTCATATAAATCAGTCTGGTGAATGTACATAATGCACTCAATATGGCCTTTATCATTCTTCACAAGCATTCTGAGGACGCTCCAAGGTTCACTTAGGTAGAGGAACTCAGTCATTGTATCCTGAGTTATCCTGAGGCTACTCAAAAAGTTAAGTCTAAGGGGAAATATTTTTCAAGGACTAAAGAGGTTTTGCTGTTGTTTCACAGTAATGATGGTAGCTTGGTTAACTTCTTCAAAGTTCACTCAGATTCTCATCTGTAATAAAGCAGGCAAGACATCCTAATCATAGCAGAGATATGTGTGTGTGTGTGTGGGCATGTACATGAGGTTTTCTAGGGTTTAGTTGCAATGTTTCAGGACTGGAATGTACTTCCATCCTCGATTAGGCGTTGTACTTAAACAATTATTCTAGTATTTCCCGTGGTGGCTTTTATTTCCAGGGAGAGCAATTCACTTTTTCCCCATTTATCCTGCTCTTGACCAAGCAATTTCTCAGGAATGTTTCTCCCTCTCCTTTTAAAAAGATCAGGGCTCCCAAGTTAATCAGCAGATTATGAAGATTTTCTAAGGATAAAACAGCTAAATTACCATCAGTCTCTAAGGTGGTTAGGTCTGTTGTCTGCGATCTGTCTGTCTCTCTCTGTATTGGTTTCTGTGAGACCAGGTAGTTAAAGGTATAAAACAATTTAACAAGGACTTTCATAATAATAAGATTTATTGCACTATGTTTCCATGATTCCACTATTCTACAAATGGTCCAAGGATTTGGAGGGTCTAACTAAATTCTCATTAAGGTAAAGGAGGGCAATACATTTTTAATAACAATACTGCTTTACTCTGAGAAGGCACTGGCTCGCACTGCATGTGAATCAAATTCCATTTCCAAGATTTGGGTTTCTTTGCTCTCACTAGTATTTATTAACTCGATGTATGGATTTCTGACAACTGTGGTTATTATAATTATCTGAAAAGTGATAGTGCTTGGAAGACATGGCACAGCACTTACTTCTAAGGGCTTAGTTGTGCCTCATTAGGCACAAGCCCATCCTGGGAAAGATGCAGAGGCAGTATACATAACGCCTAGAGAGCACCCCAGCACACACTGCCAACAACCTTCTGCTTCCCCATTTCCAGTGAATCCAGCACATGCTTCCTTCTATGACCAGCCAACTCGGCTGGTTGATGTGTCTGTGTTGGGGAAGATGTCCTCATCTCCACCTTGCCCCGTTCAGAGTGGCTAGTGCTGCTAACTCAGGGGAATACAAGGAGTACAGTTGTGGCCAGCCCTTTGCTCTCTGCTCTCTTGTACACCCACACAGTGGTCAGCCGCAGCCTATCCTAAACAGAAAAGTGCAAGGCAGACACACAGAGCACTGGGTAATCTGAAGAAGTATAAAACGGTACAGGCATAAAACGGTACAGGTTTTCTTTTCCTCCCATCTCCCCTACACCCAGAAATAAATATGACAGAACTGTGTGCGCAGGTCTGTGCAATGGTGAAACAGACTTATCTGCTTTGTGACTCCATTTTATGTATACATGAGTGTACATATGTAAACAAAGAGTTACAGTAATGCCTCTTTAATCCACACTAAGGAGAGGGAGGCCCATAGAAGATTAAAGATGTGTTTAATGTTGTGGTTTAGGGAACATGCAAAAAATGTAATTAAAGCAACAAACAAACAAGAAATCCCCAGGCTACTGCGTCAAACGAATGTACAGCAGAACCTCATAAATCTTCATGAACGGGCTGAGACCTTGCACAAACTGTTAAAGTTTGAATACTGCCAACGCTGGGATGAGGACTAGATCTGTCACCACTGGTTAGTTATAAGCACCCTCGCTTTGTCTCAGGGCATTGCTGAGCACCAGGACAGGGGCTAGGAGTTGATGAAGTGTTCCACATTGTCTTGTGGGTACCACAGAGCCAGGGACTTTAGTCTTCATGAATCCTAAAAACAGATCCTTGGAGCCCCATAGTGTTTTCCTGCCCGTTATTCTAGAACCTTTCTTTACGATTGAACTCTTGGAGTTATTCCTATATACTTGTCTTTATTAGGGGCTATTAATTCAGAGCACAGAATCCATGGATTAGATGACTGTTTTCCACCATTTTTTGTTATTTCGTTCAGACTTGTTTTCTTTTTAAGGTCAATGTGAATTTCTACTTGAATTAACAGAGAGTTCAGATATCCTTTTCGCCTTTATTTTTAACAATCTTTTTAAAAATTGTAAAGAATCTTACAGTGTTTTTATCAGATTTACAACTTCTTGGTGTATTTTTGAAAGCCAAATTTTTAAATGCTAGGGGGAGGCATTTTCTCTAGGGGCAAAGAAGTTGGGGATGTGCAGGAGGGTGTAACTCTGTTTTAAACGTTTGACTATCCATTATACAGGTGTTAGTGATTTTCAAGAGGAAATTTGTTGTTAGGAAGGTTGGTGCTGGATAAAACCAACAACATTGTCAGATTGTACTGAAGTGATGGATTCAAAGTAATTTGAATTCTATTTTGGAGAAGTTGCCCATTTTTGACTTTTCAGAACTTGAATGAGTACTTCTAATAACTGCTTGTGAGTTCAGAACACACCTTCCCGCCCCCCCTTTCTCCCCAAAAATCAGATATTTATATTCCTTATGAATGGTCTGATGCTTAGGACTTTTTTTGGTAAGTTAATGACATAAATGTCCTATTGTGCATTTTATAGTACATTTCCTTGAGCAAACTAGAGGGAATGCTTTTTAATAGCCATATAGCTATTTGATGATTTTTATACTTGCCATGTGAAGACAGTTTGGCTATAGATTGATATAGAATTACTTAAAATGCTGCATATAAATTAAACATTAAAAAGGTAGATACAGACAGGCTAAGCAGCTCAATTATAATAGTTGGTTTTGCAGTTGCTGCCTCAAGGACACTCCATCCATTTCATATCCTATGTCATGCTTTTGAAAGATGATCACTGGGGTTCAAGTAACGTTTCAGCACAGCAGGAAATTGCATAATTTATAGTCCTTTAAAAAAATGAAAAAGAGAAAACTGCTTTTTATAAATTAAATCTCTCTCTCTCTCTTCCTCCCCTGTTTCCTCCTCCCCACAGATTGGAGCACTGAAGGATTACTACCACTTCTACCATAGTAAAACAATTAAAAGGTCAGTTCTCTCAAGTAGAGGTACCCACAGCTTCATTTCAATGGAACCAAAGGTAAGAAAATCCAGTTAGGCAAGCGTCTGAAGCAAAAGCTTTTGCATTTTTAATTTGAAATGTCATACTGGGAGACATTTGCTTGGATGGCAGCTAGCATTACAACAGCTGATATAGTATCTGTTTCACCAAGGTACATATTAAGATGAAACAAAGACAAATACTGTGTTATTAACTGATGCGCTATCCTCAGAACCTAATGTCCAGTTTTTTTCTTGAGGGAGGTGTACTGTAAGAATTTTGTTAATGTATAAATCTTTATGTCATGCCTCACTACCCTAAACTCCCAAGAATAACCTTAACAGGCTGCTGTTTTCTTTTATAAGTGTCATCTGCCTTTGCGAATGAAAATGTGCAAAATAGGATGCTATCTCCATGGGTTGTGGAATTTTTTGGCTTTTTATGGTGCAGTAAGGGATTTAAAATTTACACACTCTTTCCCATGAGCTTTTTTGTTCATCCTTATTCCTTATTTTATATTAAAGAGCTTTTGGGGGGGGAAGGGTTGAAATGTGGCATCTTACCCTATACAACATATTTAGTCTTAGTAAATTTTTGATATTGGGTAACTGAGGGCATTGGGTAATACTGGCCATTCTATTATAGCATTGCAAAATATTTTATCTTGTGATTGTAGCTGAGAAAGCATTTTTATTACAAGCACCTACTTTCAGTGGTTTTATAACTTCTCCCTCAAACAACCTTAGAGTTGGAATTTCTTGTGTGTCTCTTCAAGGACAACTCCTCCCTCCCAGTGTTTTTCACCAATTAAGAAATTTTTCAGCTATTTTTTTAGCACTTGGATTATATGAAAATGGAGGGTTGATCCTCGTCATTGAAAAGTTTTTGCTTTACTAACCTTGAAAAAAAGTTTAAGTATAAAAGTTATCAACAAATAAAGCAAAATGCTTCACATGTGAAATATGTAGTTTCCCAGAGAGATATGTGTCACACGTGACACTGAAGAAAGGAATCCTGCCTTCCTTGTGGTTTGGAAGGCCACCTAGGAAGCATAAATTGGGTAGTTTTGCTGTGCATTGAGGAAAGAACAGGATGTGGAGCGTCTACACATGATATTCTCACACAGTGTATGGTTAAAGTGACTTCTGTAAGGGCTTCATCAACCTTACTGTTCAGGTTGCTTTAGTGATAAACATGAAGAGGGTCAGAGGCAAGGCTGGTGGGTCCTTGAATATTCAGATCCACCAAAGAAATACCAGCTGCTCCCTACTGCATAGGTAGCAGCACAAATGCAGTGGTAACCATTTGCATCTTCTCAGCAACTGCTCTAGCCAATGTGCATCTCCTGTGGGCTCAGAGCTAATGTAGCTGACTTTGTTGCACACAAATTCCAGCTAGCACAAACACTCTGGCTATACCCAGTTACTGAATGGTCCCTTGTGGACCACTGGTAACTGACATAGATTCGATCAGACTTGCGGGGAGTGTGGAAAAGAACTAAGGCAGAGGTGAGAAAGAATCAGGGAGACATAACCTGATGGTCTCTTGCTGTGCCAAGTACATTTCGGTCACATAAAATACTACTAATATAGAGAGGGCTGAGCTACAGTTGATTGGTAATCATAACTATGAATTTCTTGATTTTAGTTTTTAAATTATATTACTGTAGCACCCAAAAGCTCCAATCAGGGTTGAGGTCACATTATGCAATACATTGTACAAACAATGAAGACACAGATCTTGTGATGGTGTTTTAGACTCTAAGAGAAATTTACAATCGAAACAGGTGAACACTAGGGTTTGTGGACTTTCCAAACTGTTTAAAAATAGTTTACTTACAGCTTAAAATCCTCTTCCAAGTGACAAAATAACACACATACTTAACTACACATTTAATTTGAAAATTGATATTATTTTAATACACAAAAAGGATGTAAAACTGCATATGTACTCCATACAATGGGCCCTGTCCTGAAGTTTTCCATCTTTTCTCCTTCTACGGGTATTTTGACTTAAGGATTGGACTGACAAAAATTTTAAAAATAAAATAAAGATAAAATACTGGGCCTGGTTTTACAGGGACATTTACTCAATCCGCAGCATGGTGCCCACAATTAATTGTAAATATATCCCACCTGTTAATTTGCTAAATACCTGATTTGTACCAATTTTATAGCATGACCTCCACTCAATGGGAATTCAGGAGATTAATAAATATATAATAAGAAGTACTATTTTTGTGCTCTAGTATTTCTAAACTACTTGTATACATAGTGTTGTCTTTCACTGTAAGAACAAAAAGGACCAGAATCTTAGCTGGCATAAATTGGTGTAGCTTTATTGACTTCAGTGGAACTATGACATTTTATACCAACTGCTGATCTGGCTGTCTTTGTGTTGGTGTGAGTCTCTTTCTATATATATTACTAAATTTGGTTATTAGCCCCTTTGAAGCATATTAAGTGATTGGGATTAGGATGAAACTTTCCTTAGGGTCAAGATATCCCTTCAATTCCTTTGAAATTAATGAAGCTGGGCCCATTTCCACTAGCCGAGAATCTGGCCCCAGACAATTCATTAATACTACACTGTTCGATTTTCCTGTGAGTTGTTCTAACTCTATTATAGTTTGTTCCCATTTATTTCACATACCCTTGCAGGAACTTCATTCGGCCTTTGGTTACACCCTCCATAAATTATTAATAGGACCCATATTTTTAAAAACTACGATTTTATGGGCAGTTTCCATGATTTCATACACATAATGTAGTGTAGCATAATCCTCTACAGAATGGAGAAGTTCACACATAGCTTTCTACACAGTAGATCTAGAATGCTGGCACTGAGTGTGTCATCGCCGGTTGCAGCTTGCTGTAAAAACTGACGGAAAGATATGCAAGAGAGGGGCCTAGAAACAAAGCAGGGATCAGTATAATGCACCAAATTAAAGTATTGCCCCAAGTTTATAGTGGGCAGGCAAATGAAGAGACAGAGCAAAACTTCTTGATCTCTCTAACAAGCTTCATCCCCAGCAAATAACTCTTTCAGGGCTAAAAGTAAACCGCTCCTCGGCAGTTGTGGGTTCCTCTGTCATCCCTCCACAGACTGCTTTGAAGAGTCCTTTTGTGGATGTTAGTGCATATTTCTGGGGGTGAAGGGTGATCAGAGTCAATTCATGACTAGTGAAGGGTAGGGGGAGCAATGGAGGTGTTGGGAAGCTTCTCTGTGCTCGCTTCTGTGCTTACTTGACCTTCTTTTAGAATTAGGTTGGTGCAGAATTCCCCTATGCAGGAATGAAGCAGCTAAGGCACCCCTCAGGATTTGCTACATGACTATTCATTATTTATAGTGTGCCAAGAGAAGGGGATGCCAACTGGAAGGGGAGCTGAAAAATGAGTATGATCTCAGCCATGTCTACTGTACTGATGCTATAGCCATTCTGCTGTAACCTTATTGTGGTGATGCGTACTTCATCAATGGAGGAAGTTTTTCTGTTGTTGTAGGAACTCCACTTCCCTGAGCAATGGTAACTAGATCCACAGAAGCATTCTTCTGTCAACCTAGCTGTGTCTATTCTGAGGATTAGGTTGACATTAGCATGATGCTAGGTCATGTGGATTTCTCACACCCCTGAGTAACATAGCTAGGTTGACCTAAGTTTTACATGTAGACCAGGCCTCAGTTACACTGCTTACATTAGTGTCCAACAACTGTAAGTAAGATCAGAATAGAGCTCTTCTTGCACCAAAAAGATTAATTTAAAGTAGACGTCAGTAATGAAGCCCACATATGAAATTAACCACATGTCACAATAACACACATATATGAAATAGACAAGTCTGTATGCAATGAGTACATTTATTTTTGGTTATTTTTTAAAATAAACTGGGCCAGCATTGAAAGGCACAGAAAATCAGGACCATGGCCTAAAATGTGAAAAATAGCCTGATGCAAGTAAAGATAGCATTCACGACTGATGTGTAAGTCTCTGTAATACAATATTTAAGAAAACAACTACACAAAAAATAATGCTTGTTTAATAATCTGTCATTAATATTCTCATATCTGTGACTTAATTTCAAATAATGTAAATACAAGATAAAGTGTGTCCAGTTTTGCCCATCAAGTCCCAAAAGTCCTGTAGGACAAGCGAGATAGAGAGGTGAAAAATGAAATGTTGCTCAGATCAATGCTGGTTAAGTATGAAAGTAATAATTAAAGTACTATGCTGTGACACCACCTGTCAAATTTGGAGTTTACAAAAAGGGAAGATCTTTACAGTACTAGTGTTGTCATTGGTTTTAGTCTAGAACCATCACCTCACCTTTTGATTTTGTCAAATTCCTTTTTATAGAGGATTAGTTTGGGTTTAGTCCCCATGAGAACCTTTTCACACTCCGAAAGATGGAAATACTTGAGGCCTAGTTATGTGCCTATTGAAATCAATAGCAAAGCTTCTGATTGACTTCAGTGAAAATAGGATTGAGCTCATGTTGCTGACAGTTCACACCATCATTACCACCGCTTCAGATCCATTGGTGGCAACAACATGGGGAGTGCTATTGTAAACAGGGTTCCAGGAAGCCACTGCCATCTAATTCTATTCAGAGCAGATTCATGTGACTTGTGCTTAAAATGCCACTGTTTGTCAGCACCTTGTTTACTCTAGTTCTTCCACCATTTCTGCCAGAGCAGAACTGGTGGGAACAACAGTGACAACTCTTAGCCAAAATATCTTAGTGTAGACAAGGCCTATATGTGCAGAGCTATCATCTAAGGAAAGATAACACAGCCAGAATCCTATTCTTAACTTTGGCAGGATAGCAGGGTGGAAGTTTGTGAGAGGGTAGAAGAAGGAGGAACAGTACCAAACACAAATAAACAGTACATCATGTTGCTATGTTGCAATGGTTGTACCAGTTCAAATTGCTACACAATAAGTTAGGCTGATATGGGGTTTAGTTAGCTGAAAGGCTGAGAAAAAGGATGGATTTCACCACAAGATTATGGTTTTGCTTTGGCAAAAATTCCAGTGCAAAAGATGGGAAGCTACTTCTTGGGAATCTTGCCAGTAGGAAGAGAGAATGTGCTCCTCTCTTCTTGATCAGCATGCTTGTTACAGATCCAGAGGAGGGTTGGGGGGTTTACCAGTAAAAAGGGGGAAGCTGTTATTCAATTACTTGTGGATTTAATATGCCAGGACTGAAGTCTTAGGTTGAGTTAAAGAGGTGGGGGGAGACCAGAATTAGTCTGCCAATTAGTATATCACATAGTGAAGGGTCAGCACGAGAATTTCATTACAGGACTAAAACCCTCAGCTTCTTTACAGCAGTGGTTTGGACTTTCAGCTTAGAGCAATTCTGATGAGGAGTTATTATGGGAAAGTTTAGGTTTAGCATTGACCATGCTAAGGGCTAAGTTGTTAGATATCATCAGTGAACAAAAAGATTTTGTTAGCCAAAGAAAATGACAGAGCTGTTCAGCCATGAGGCCAGGTGGGTTACTGATGTCTTTGTGTGTAGCCATAAGCATATAAGAACTCAGAAGACAAAGAATCAATACTAGTGTGTAGCAAAATAATAGCAACTGTCCTGTTATTGTACACATTTAAAGCTTGATCAGTGAGTTGGAAAGTTACCATTATCAGTGAAATATTACGCTAATGGGCACTGCATTTCATTGTGTCTCAAACTTCTTGTAGCAGTCATCCTTCCTTCTTAATCTTAGACAGGATCAAGATGCAGTCTTACTATTTTAAAGGAGCCTGCTGCAGGGTGAATTTAGATCATGAATTGGTAACTGACTTACAGTGTACAAGAGGACATAGAAAGATTTCATATTATTACCTGCGTCCTGAGTAGTAAGAACAGTTTGGTATGAACATGGACAAAGAGCTGTACACTTTAATACTAGTTACAAGTTAGATTCTATTATAATTATTGTTGTTCTAACACACTCTTTGTGATGTTATAAAGTCTGTGCAAGAAGGTTTATTTTCTCCTTCATTTCAATTTGTGAGTAAAATTGGTGCTTATGAAAAGTGACTGATGTTAGCACTAGTTTAAACCAGATTCTGCATTCAACAGCTTTGCCACTGCAGCTCAGTCCTGATCTTCAAACCTCCCTATGAATCCTGGGCCTCTCAAGAAGAAACTAGCAATGATGTTGTGATTTTGTGCTGTGAATGAATGGGGACTGCATCAGACCATCATACGCACTTTTACTTGTGACACAATATGGGCTAGATTGTAATCTTACAATCTGCCCAGAGTGAGGGCAAAGCATAGTTGTGCTGTCCAGAGCAAGAACTGAATTGTGAGTCATGATCCCCTTGTTTGGGACAACTTTCTTTCCCCTCTGCACCAGCTTAGTTGCACCAGAAAATGCCTTGGAGAGGGTGAAGTGAACACTCTTTGTTCCTGCCTGCCCATTCTTTTTTTCATCTGCATGGGACAGGGACTTGAGGCCCAGAGGCAGCTGCTCTTCCCAAACACAGAAACCAGTGGATAACCTCTGCAGTGGAGATAGGCAGCTCACAGTTGAACCCTCAGGGATTGGAACATAAAGTCCAAAGGTGAAAAGCTAGTGCTACTGCATCACCTAACCCTTAAATGCAAATATATTTTGAATTTCAGTAATATGTCCTTTCTTCCAAGAGGAAGAAGTGGGCCAATTTACAGTATCAATGGAGTAACAGGTAGCTATTTTTCGTCAGTAAAATTTTAAGTGTGTAAATGACAATTCCTGTTTGTTTATCTACATTGCATAGACAACTTTAACAAAGTTTATCATAAGGCTAACTGGACTGTGGTTTATTTATACAAAATACATTCTATGTTAATATCTAATTCTACTACAGTCAGAAAAATCCAAATTGTTTTTCAGTTAATGCAAACAAATGAAGAAACACAGTCTCAGAAATAGTCACTAGAGCTACCTGATAAAATTCTTCTGTTGATGATTTCTACTAAAAAGTGGAGCTCAGTCAGCTCCACTCTGCCACACCTGTAAAAGACGTTAGACGTGGTGGTAGGAGCTTAAAAAGAGAAAACAAAATACCGCACAGTTGATGGCAGACCAGAGAGGAGAACAGAACTGCAATCTTCAGCTTCTGGGGGAAGAGAGGGCTGAGTGAAGGAACACCTCAAACAGCCACTGCCTAACAGCCTTCCCTGAAGGAAGGGAGGGCCCGATGCTGATCCACCTTTGATGGGACTATGTTTCCACGTTAGTGTGTGAGCCTTGTTGGGACCACAGCTTAACAGAAGCATTCTGAAGGAAGAGAGCCTTATTCCACTTGTGGAACAATTTGTTTGTGTTACTTTATTTTCACGTTCATTGAGGAGCTCGGAAGGGGCAGACTATCCCGGGCTCAGCTCGAGGGCCGAGCCTCTTACAAGGGGTCTGGCATGGGGGAACACTCAGACATTGCAGTGCGTAGTGCTATGACTGCAGGGGCCTGGTCCAGAATCTAGCGGGCAACCTGGGGAAGAAACCCAGAGACACTGCCACAGAGGTGTTTTCCCCCCCTCTCCCTCTCTTTAATTACCTGGACGTTAGAAAGCAATATTATATTTCAGGAAATTCCAGTTGTCTATTCTCCAGGTAATTTTTAGATCTCCTTTGCAATGACAATCTCATTGATAACTGTAGGGCAAAAAATGGAGATTAATCTGGAGGTTTTAACTGGCTCACTTAGTAATTAGTGTAACAAATGGTTTGGGAAATGGAGACACATGTATTCAGTAGGATCGCTTTTTCTTGCCACTACTTCATAGCAGTTTTTTTTATGCTTGCCATGATACCGGCTGCGAGGATGGAGGATCGTTTAGTGGCAAGGTTGGCTAGAGGCACTGCCCTGCTCTATGTGGTGGAAAAAGTAATTATAGCCCCTTGTCCATTTCATCCTGTTATCACAGCATCTTGGAAACCCAAGGTCAGAACAACTGGCAGGTATCACATTCCAGCAAGTAGCAGAATTGCTGAAGCAGCTGAAGGCTGATTAAGTTCTTTGGGCTTTATGATAAACAAGAAATATGACAGTTCTTGGGGGATCTTCAAGAGACTGGTGATATGGTCAACTGTGACAGAACTAATAAAAATCTGCTGAGATCAGAAGATTTAAAAACATACAAGTCATATACAGGTCTCTGTAGCATCCTGGCTGCTGAAAAAAAGGGTCAGAAGAATGGGATGTGTGTTGGGGGCTATGTCTGTTGTAGGGGGAAAACCCCTAAAATAACCCATTGTGAAAACTCCAAAATGCCCAATGGCTTCAGTGGGAGTATTACATGAGTAGTTCTTGAAAATCTCACCGAGTGTTTATCTGAATCTTTAGGTGCCTCATTACTTTTGCAAATCTGGCCTTCTATGACCTTGGAGGAGAATTCTCTCAGTGTCTCTGTATCAAATATGCTCAATGTACAGGAAAACTGATGTTGTTCCTAACTGCAAGCTGGTAACCAAACTCACCTGGAATCTAGAAGTAAAGCTGTTTTCTGTCTGTTTCTGGGATCTGAATCTGGGATTTTTTTTAATTCATTGAAAAGAATCCAGTTCATCTCCCATAAGCTGTGTTGCCTTTGCAGTACCAACAGGAGTAGAAGTTAGTAAAAACTCTTAGTTCTGTCACTAAACTAAGGAGATATGACTAAGGCTATGTCTGCACTGTGTTGAACTGCAGACTACAGAGGTGTAAAGTCCAGAGAGCACCAAAATGTTCCGGTTTAACTGCCCTGTGTGGATGCTCCTGGCACAAACAAAAAGGTACCTAGGTTGCATTAACATAGTCCACTTTCAAACAGGACTATGTCAATGTGGATTAGCAGGTACCTTTTAGTTTACACCAGCAACATCTACATGGGGAGTTAGAGTGCAGTCTGCACTTTGGTGCATTGTAGACAAACCCTGAGTATGTTCACCTGATGCTCACCTGGTCAGTGAAAAGACTCAAATTTTACAGTCACCCTGTAGTTTTTTTAGTTTTTAACTAAACCTGCAATTTAAGGCTGGCAGGTTCCAATTAGCACACATTGAAAATTACATACTAAGACTCTGTCTACAGTAAGGCAATTGGCATCAATGTTTACATTACATCAGTGGCACAAATCACCATGTTAGATACACTGCACTGGTATAAAATGGGGTTTACAGTTAAAGGTGCATGCTTAATACATATACTTAAAAACCTTCAAGCTTGTGCAACTCAGCTGTTTCAGTGTGAACATTCAGAGTTGATAGCATTTTCTACTTTGTTCATTGATAGCAGCCCAAAAGGGAAGAGTGTTTTTTTCATTCTCACAGAACTTAACAAACTGCTGAAGATTTTTGCTCAAACTTTTAACAGTTAAAAATCACTCTGAGATAGAAACCACGCACAGGAAATTTCAGCCCCAAAGATAAATATTTCATAATACTAACTATAAATGTGTGAAAGCCAAGGACTCTACAGAAAAGTGTTTGGTGACCTTAACTTTGTGGATTCTTAATAACATTTGAATTACTGTGCAATTCAGGTAAAACACTACAAGCACAATTGGTTTATGTGAAAAGTAACGGAAAGAACAACTGAATGATGTAGCAAGATAAGGAGAACCAATATTTTTCAATGTCCTCAGAGTGGCTCTGAATAACCATTCTTTGCTTTAAGAGCTCAGCAAGGAGCTTCTGCAGTAGTGTCCATGAAATGGTACAAGTCTTTACTCCATTTACATTGCCAGCAATGGAAATATAGAAAATTGCTGTTTTGGCTATTGGAGTGTGTTCCAGAATGATCCAGAATTGAAGGAAGAGGAGTGGATCCTAGGTATGAATCAGGGAAAGGGACAACAATCTGGATACAGCTGATCCTACAGGATCAAGGGCCAGAATATCAGCCAGCACATGGAGACAGGAAAAACATTTTGGAAAGGAGCATATCAAAGCAGACTAGGAATGTGACAGAACGCCTCTTATACACCAGGGAAATATTTCCTAAAGGGATTCAAGTCTATCTGACATTGATTATATTGGTTCCAAAACACGATAGTTGTAGAGAAATTGACTGAACATTTTTGTTCTGTTTTGTTTTGTCCTTGCTTTTAGAAATCTTTCTAGCAGCAGTGTGCAGCCCTGATGTACTGTGTTACTTTGCTGTGCACTTCATTGCCTGCTGCTGATGGCAACTTCTCACTCAGATATTGTGGATCAGAGCAAACAGCAGGTGTTCACAAAGTGCATGGATAATTTGACACAATCTCTGTTGATTAACAAAAATAATGGAAGATGGAGCTGGCAAAAGAGCACTGCATTGCTTTATTTTAAAATCATTTCAGAAAAAGTGAGCATCACTAAAGGTTGAAAAACCTCACTCATTCCCACAGACTAGATATCCTCTTCAGAATATCAGATCCTCCCCATACTATAATCAGCATCATTCAGTGGGTATCAGGAGGCCTGGGTTCTGTTCTCACCTGTGCTATTGACTTTCTGTGTGATCTTGCTCAAGTCACTTCACCTCTTTATGTTTCAAATTCCCAACCTGGAAAATGGGAACAATGATGTTAACCCAGCTTGTTGAAAAGTTTTGAGAGCTACAGAGGAAGAATGTTAATTAAGTATTATTAAAGCCTTGGAAATCACACTCCACAGAGTGGGTTTTATATATTTGTATTCCAGAGCATTTTATGAATCAACACAATTAATTTTTTAATGAAATAAAACTTTCTGTCATTCCAAATCCCAATCATGTAATCAACTTAGAACCAGTCATCTCTCTCAGTATGTTGGCCATCGCTTACATAAGACACTTTTAACCTTGATTTAAGATTTGACATTGTTTGAATTTTTTCCCTGTTCAAGTGACAATGCACTCCATCACTCAAATTGACACTGAGATGCCAAATACAATAACAGGGCACTATGTTTATTTGCCTTTGTTTTTGCAAAAGATCCAAATCGGATACTTCTTTGTAAGTACATTAAGCAAACTTAAAATCAAAATTACTATTTAACTGGTAGCCACTGAAATGAGTTCACTACTCACATAATAATCCAGACTCTGTATTCAAAAGACCTCTTTCTCTTTCACCAAGATGGGGCTGCAATACTGTCTTGCTCCGTTTGCCCATTTCGTACTTACTGGTAGATCAGAGAGTCCCGAGAAAGGCAACGGTAAAATCCCAGGCTGTCACATTCTTTGTGGGAGACTTGGTTTTCTAGCTCTAACTCTGTGGGTTTTCATGTTGCCCTACTAGAAACTAGAAGCATCTAGGAGCCATGGGCAGCTAGAGACAGTGTTAAGTACAATGTTCTATAAACCCTTTTCCCCATTGCCTATATCCAGTGTAGTGCCATAGCCACTCCACTCCCAAGGTCAGGTGCTTCACAGTGCACATGTTACTGGATATAACAATCACCAGTGGAAAGGTGTGAAAGCCCTCATGTTTGCATGAGGTCCTGAAGTCCTTGTCTTGGGGAAATAAGACATCATGGGTAATATATCCTAAATGGCATCAGACAAGCTCATGATTGTACGCTTAAGAGGGAAAGCTCATGTTTGTATGCTTGGGGCCTGTCATGGCAGGAAAAAAGAAGACTTATTGGAGCAGAGAATATTCAGAACCACTAGTCAAATAAAGAATCACGTTTCTTGTAGGCTACCTTCACAACCTTTCACCACCACAGAATACACAACAAAATCACATCCAAACATTACCAGCTGAGTGACATAAATGTAGATAATAGGTATTTCAGGAATCACCAACCAGAATAAACTCCAGCCTCACTGAAGTGGTTTTATTGGAAATCTAAATCTCTGATATATTCCAATGAAAAGTGGTCTGTGCAAGTTCAGTGACAGAAAGTGGGTTCATTTTCTTTTTTTCTGTATTATTTATATTACGGAGGGTGGTATGAAGTATGAAGGAAACTGAGCCATAGCAAGATGACTGTTCTTGGTACTTTTCTTACGTCAAAATGCACAGAGATTGCCAGCAAGCTGCAAGCCATGGCACTGCCCTGGTTTCACACATGGCTTTAAAAAGTACTAGCCAGTATATTCATTAATCAAGCATTGATCCAACTTTCATGTGGTGTGACCTGTGGAATCTGAGAGAGACCATCTAGTTGGAAGCACTGTCAATGGGTTTTGAGGTGTGGGAATAGTACTTCAGTTGAGAAAACATTTGGTTTGCTTCCAGCTACTGGATTTAGGAAGTTAAACTCCAATCCTTTCCCATTTGCACTGGGAGTTGGACTACATTTTTCCCTGGGTCTGGATACATGCCTCTTTCATGGGTAGCTGTTTGCAAAATGTTTCAGAAGATGATGATGGCTTTTAAGCTCTGTAGCAATCTGAATGTTTTAAGTAGCACCTAACTACACTGCCAGGTAGGAGACTAGAGCGCAGTAGATAATGAGATGTGCGAAAACTCAGGTCACAACCCAAGAAAAAGAAGATGAATTCATCAGTGTTTGTGATTTAAAGGAGTTTGAATGTTCCTTTTGCTTTTCCTCCCTTGCACTCTTGGCTTGAGGTGGCAATAAGATTGGAAGCACTCTTGTATTTTGCAGACAGAGAACAGGGGCAAAAATGTCAGTTGTCAATGAGATAGGGGAGATCATCAAGGCTAATGTTCTGGCCACAATGAGATACATTCCCCAGAACCAATGAGGAGGCGTAATAGTAAAAGATGCTACTGACCTTTGCCTAAATTGCAAAAGAAATAAAAAATGGCCAGAGCAGTAAGGCTAAAAGTGAAGATATAGATTTCTGGTCCCATTCTGATCTCTACTGAACAGCATGCCTATCTGAGAAGAGAATTCAGCCTGTTTTTATGATCAGCGTTACACAGCAGCAATGGCACAAAGTGGAGGAACATCACAAGAATGTTCAATCACCTCCCATGTTTCGTTGGCAAAAACACGTTAAAATATGAAAACACTTGATTAGATTAGAAAAGTTATATACTTGGGTGAAACTGCGGTGATTGAATTTATTCACTGTGTATCATACAATCATAGAATATTAGAGTTGGAAGGGACCTCAGGAGGTCTTCTAGTCCAACCCCCTGCTCAAAGCAGGACTATCCTCAGCTAAATCATCCTGGCGAGGGTTTTGTCAAGCCGCAGCTTAAAAACTATGGCAGAGATTTCCACAATGGCAAAGTACCATTAAACAAAACTGCTGTATGCTGCAAAGTACATTGAGTAGAGGGGGTGATTTCTTTTAAAAAAGAAACAAGAATATATGGGAACTACTTTCAGCTATATCCTGGCCAGTGGAAGTCACTCAGAAGTGGCTCTGTCAGTATACTATTCTAGGCCCCTATGGATCACTTGGCTGTGCCACCACAGCCCTCAGTGGATTTTCTACTACCGCGGCACCAGGATCTAAGCTGGCAAAAGCCAATGTATACCCCTGAGTGAATACAGACCACTGGAATTACTCTAGATTTACACTGAGGTTATTGAGAGCAAAATTTGTCCCAGTGGGAGATTTGTCTGCCTACGAACTCATTTAGTAAATGATTTGAGGTTATCTGAAAATAGCAAATGCAAAATTCTCAAGGACTTAAATGATTCATGGCCAGCGTTATAGGCCTAGCCTAAGGAGAGCAAAAATCAATTAGACAGTTCAATAGTGCTTTTTTAATATGATCATCACTCCAGTAATATAAACACAGAACCCCAAGACATTTCAAATGTAAGATGTTAGACTCCAAAGCTAATTAAAATATTGTGGTAAAGGGTTTTTAAAATTACAATCCCCTGCTGGATACTCAGTTCTGCATCTGATTTGAGAATTCCTAAGAAGACGCATTTAGACATGTTAGTTAAAGACATGTCATATCATTTTGTGTTCAATGCAATATTAATACTAGTCCTCATGGTACAATAAAACTGTAGAGAATATATTATGCTATCTCCAAATCAGTCACATTAATATTATATTTAATCAAATGGTGTGAACTTAGCCTTGGGTATCATGCAAAACAAAATATTTGGTTGTAGGTATTTCAGACTTCTATTTCCTTGTAAATTTGTGAGCAGTTACAAACTTGTGTGGCCAGGGAGCTAGAATGGCTTATATTAACATAATAGTTGCCAGAAGGCTGGAATGAAGGTCATTTCAGGCTTTGTAAAGGTTGAGTTATCTCTGAAACTGATTCCAGAGCCTATGAACTCGTTACTATAACCCCAAATTTAAAAGCTAAAAGGTAACAAAGACACATGCTTATTCTAAAAAGACTGGTATAAGGACTGAGAAAGGTGTTGTGTTAAAACCACAAAAGCAGGAATCGGGAGGCCTGTATCTAATTCTCAGCATTGCCCCAAGCTTGCTGTGTGACTTTCCTCTAGTTGCTTTGAGCCAGATTGCAGTCTGCAAGGAGATTGCAAGGAGCTTGCTGTCCCCCTTCTCAGGTTCACCCCCTCATAGTTGCTGCCATAAATGCAAGGGCTGTTGAGGGCCTTTTCAAAGTTGTAGAGATGAGTGGGGAGAGTAGGACCACACCTCTCCCTTGCTCTCATCCAGTTCAACAGTCCTGCCCACCTGCAGAGGGGAAATCATGCTGCAATTCTCCTAAAGCAGAAGGTCCCAGACTGGCTTTGCTGAGCCCTCTTTCAGAATTCATGACCCCTCACAGGAACTGGGGAAGAGCAGGGAGGGGACGGCCTGTACTCACAAATCGGAGGGTAGGGGTGTCTGGAACTCATGGAGACCAGAGGTCAGGGGGAGAGGAGTTCCCAGTGTCCACGTGGGCTGAGGTAGGGAAGGACTGCGGAGTGGGGTGGTGATGGTGAAGGGGAGCCCAATACTCAGTGGAGGCCGGGGGTTACTCATCATGTAGCAGTTGAGGAAGGCTTCTGCTCCCTGCACCACTCAGTTGGTCTCAGCTACTGGGACCCAGTTCCCTGCCCATCTCACTGCCCTGCCCACAGGGAAGTGAAAGGGGCCCGCTGTGAAGGCTCAAGGTCAAGGGGAGAGTGGAAGGCTGCACCTTGTGACTGAGAACTGGCGACCCCTTCTAGAGAGAGTCCCCTGCTGACTCCAGTCCTTCAGAGTGGCCCTCACCACTTCCCATGCACAGGGTCTGTTCAGCAGGGAAAGTAGATGGCACTCTGGGCCTTGGGGCCACACTCACCAGGGGGCCGTGCCTGGCAGGGGAGAGAGTACTCCCAGGGTACAGCCTCCCTGCTCACAGAGTCCCCACTGGCTGCCCAGCAAAGGAGGGTAACTGCTGGTGGGTGTCTGCTGCACCTGTGATAGTGGAGGCATGAGACAGGCAGGGAGCTTGGTCCCGTCCATACTGTCCATACACAGCCTCATCCACTTCCCTTGTGAGACAGAGACCCCTGCTGACCCGAGTCCTTCAGCACGGCCTCGTCAGATCCTGGCAACCCTCTAATTACCATGTTATGCCCGCCCCACAGTTTGGGAACTTCTGCCCGAAGGTTTGGCACAGCGGCTCAGTTCCCCAGCAGTTCCGGGTATCATTGAGCTCTCAGGGCAGCAGCTCTGCACTGCTCTCCACCCAGGGCTGGGCCCTTTATTGGTTTCTATGACTCATTTTCCTCATCTGCGAAGCAGGGTAATAACACTTAACTATCTCACAATGCTGTGAAATTGAAGCCATTAATGTTTATGAAGTACCCTGAGATCCTCAGGTGGAGGGTGTTATAGCAGTGCAAAAGATCTTCAGACACAAAAAAACCTAAACTTGGCTTACACTTAGATCAACATAGCTACCTCAGTCAGGTGGTTGAACAATCCATACCTTTTACCTATGCTGAGTTCCCCAGCAGTTCTGGGCGATGCTCACTGTAGATGCAGTTATGTCAACAGAAGAATGCTTCCGTCAACAGCTATTGTCATTCACGGAGGTGGTGTTCCTGCACAGATGGAAAAACCCCTTTCGCCAGTATAGGGGCTATGCTGACAATGTGTGCAGTACCCTGTGAACATGTATATGTTAAGCTGTGGTATCTGTATCCCTCTGATGGAGAGTTTGTTTACTTGCATTTAGCAAAGTGGATAGTTACAGCTACATTTACAACAAATCTAACTGGCTTTTCCATGGCAGTGAGACTTGAAACATATGCACTGAATTTCTGACAGGCCTTTTAAGTGCTTTGCTCTACAGAACAAACTATTATAGCCTGCTGTTACATAGGATGTGTTCATACAGACACAAGTTGTAATTTCAAACATTTTTTTGCTCTTCGTTTTTCCCCTCTGTTCCCCAGATTGTCTTGACATGTTTTTCTTTCTTTTTTATTATGCTTTTTCAAGAGTGTGTGTAGCATAGTTATGTAAACGGCTTTGATTGTGGGTAGCCATTGACCCTTGTTGAAGAAGCACTTTGTCAATAAATGAGAATGTATCACTTACCACTGTTGGATTCATTAACTTTTATCCAACTTTGGATTCTTGCAGTTTATGAAATTGTATCTGCAATCATTTCCCATGCTCTTGACTCGGGTCAACAGCTACTTTGTCCTACTGTCTTCACTCATTTTTGTGTGCAGGCTGGCTACTGTTACTGAGGGGCTCAAAGTGCTGGTACAGAGGTGTGGAACTTAAGCCTGTTTGTTTTTTAAAAAGATCAACTCTTAAAGCATTTGTTTTCAAAATAACATCACGAGCGCACCAACGATGTTTTCTTTTTTCCAAATTTTCACATTTATACAAACTTTTCAAACATTAAATACCTAAAGTTACATGTGGTTTTGAGTTTTTGGAGTGTGGTCCTGATGCAGATCTCTAGCTTTGTTCTTTTGAACTGTTGAAATGTCAATACAAATTGAGAATGCTGTTGTGCACCGGGGTACTTAAATATGGTTTGTGACATGGAACTTATAGGGATATGAGAATACATACTTCCATTCTGTATTTCCCTTCCTAAATGTCTTCTTCCATCTTTAGTTCAGTTTAAGACAATATCAACCTCACCACCATCTTTAACTCAGAATAAGGGACAAGTCCTATCGTCTTTACCCATGACTTACTCAGACAAAACTCTCATTGAAGTCAGGAGCAATTACAGAGTATGGGCTGAAAGAAATGGCTCTAAAACAATATCAAAACAAACACCATAAAGTCTATCTTTAAAATTTCTAAATGTTTCCCACATTTTTTTCTGGCACCCACTGCTAAATATCTTGTAATTCCATTGCATGTGAAATCCCATTGAGCATCTGTTGAGAAAGGGAAAAAGTACTGTAGTGTCTTTCCACTCCTTGCATATGTGTTAAGTGCAGTATTCTTTATATAAAAAGGAGGTTGGTGACAATAATCGGTTAGTGTATCATTTTTATATCTGGAAACCTCATTTCAAATCACATAAATGGTTTTGGTGGTCACATCCTACTCCATAGCGGGTGTTTACCAGAATATCAGAACCATCACATAGTATGGCTTGACAAAGAATACAGGAAGAGGTCCCTGCGGAGATTGATTGGGGTAACAGAAGTTTTTTGCAAATCATGAATTGTATTGTGCGAGCAAGTTCACGGTGGCTACCTTAATAAAGGGCACTAATCTAACCAGCAATGGTGGAAGTGACCAGGGAAAGGGGGATGCCCGCAGTCCAGTGGCTGGACATTTACATATGCATCAGGCTCCTCCTATCTGTGCACAGTTCTTGCCAACAGGGCAATATATCCAGTTCATATATTCAGCGTAGGGGAATCTAAGGTATAGTCCTTAAAAGATAGGGATAACACTATTACATATAGTCCATATACACATATGTCCATGTGGTTTGTGGTCTTCATCATGCTGATCACTTAAAATAACCAATCTATTAAATTGTAATGTTCATTGACTTAAAAAAGATAATGTCTCTTATCCAGGCGATTTCCTTGCTACCCACTCCAGTAAGTGAAAGTGCTGCCTGCTGTCCATTTCCACCTTTCCCCATGACATCTTCCACTCACTCATCCAAAACAAATTGTCCAGGTTCATTGCTTGTTTTGTGACATTTCCCAAGACTCCTGTCTGGGAAGGTACTCCCTTGCGCTCTGTTTAATATGTGGTATTTCTAAAGCTCCTGTTTCCTTGGTAGCTGACCAGCTATTTCTATTTCCAATTTACAAACATAGGCTAGACTTGGATGAATGGTGGTCTGACAGCTGGAACCACAACTGGATTGGGAGTGGTGTGTACATGCAGCCTGTCTTCCTAGGCTTAAGGCCCATATATTTCCATGCTGCCAGGCTAAAAGGATAGATTCTAGTGTAAAATCCACTCCCTATTCATAGTTGGCATCCACTGTGCAAGCCCCCTGCCACCCTCCCACATAGGGCAAGCTTTTGCCTGAAGCTTGTCTGTAGCTGTTGCTATTTGCCAATCACATGCACGTGCACTGTATTTGCTCAAAGAAATAGAAACTAAACTACACATCTCCAGGGCAGCTTGAAAACCAGAAAATATTTAATGCAACAAACCCATGCAAGCTATATTAAAAATTACAAAACACTCAGTCTCCAAAAGACGTCTAACACAAATAGTGCAGTTAAGTATGGCCCATATTACAATTTCCAGTGTTTTGATAAACTTCTCCTTAGAAAGCTACACTGGTGAAAAATTGGTGTGGTTTATTTTTTTCTGATTAAACATTAATTCAGTACTTTGTTAATTAACAATTTGGTTTTTACTCTCTTGCCAGTACCTTTTGTTGAATCTCTTTCATTTTCACTATCTGTAGTGCTGCAGATCTTGATATAGCAGTCTCCTACAATACCACTTTTGCATGCATGACACTGAATGAATGAGAGGGAGAATAAAGTGAGAGAAAAGTGTTTTGCTTTATGAAAGATAACATCTCATTGTTCTGGCTAGCACCTTTCTTTAAAAGGGCTGTTTAAGTTAGCTCAGATCAACTTTTATTCAGCAGCACTCTTGCACATCAGTGAAGAAAAGCAGTATTGTGCACAGAACAACCGTGTGAGTGCTGTGATGAGGAGACTGGAAATGATGATTTTTATTTTAAATAGTTGGTTTCCAATCTGGCTTGGCTTTGATTTCTAGACATTCAGGAAATGGAATTTTTGGAGCTGAAGTCAATTGGAAAATGTGCACTTTTCTCCCTCAGCTAAGTGTGACTTTATGGAAATGTTAAAATGCACCTCATTGTTTGCATAGAGTCTCCTTTTGGCAAAAAATAGGAATCTGCATAACCACTTACTCCAGACATTTTCCTTCAAGGACTATGGGATAGGAAGAGTGGACACTTTTTAAAAGGAAACGTTTTTAAACAGATGAACTCTTTTCATACAGAATCAGTCAAATCCAAGGCAGTGAAGTGTGTGTGTGTGTATATATACACATAAAATGCAAAATGGAAATATATGGCAGGACACTAAAATAACTGCTGAGCTTTGACGTATTCTTCGGCATTACAATCAGCGATTAGACAGTTTAGCTTAGACTCAGGACCAACTGGCAAGCTTTCTGTTCACTTACTAAGGAAAAAGCCCTGTTGCTCTATGGACTGAGCACTATAGAAATGATAGCCTCTGTAAACTAAATGTCATTCCTCTAATGCACCTGAGTTCCTCTTCTGAGAAAATGAGTCTCCTGTGATGCTTTTAATTACACTCCAGATGAGTGTGTTGGCACATTCTCAATGCAATTATAAAAACAGTTATTAAAACAGATCCCAACAGAGTGTGTTGATTAAAAAAATGCATAACACACCAATGGGAGGAGGACTGCGATTAGGCACAGTGTATTGGGCTGGATTTTTCTCCCCTTGGCTCTTTGTTTTGTCATTTGTTTCTGTGCAAAGTGGATGTAAAATGCACCAAATCAGAAGAATAGCATTTTACACCCACTTTAGCCTGTTATAAATGCCTACCCAGGGAGAAAGAGAGAGAGACCTTTTATTGGACCAGCTTCTGTTGGTGGAAGATACAAACTTTCAACTACACAGAGCTCTTCTTCAGCTCTGGGGAAGGAAAAAGAGTGTCTGAGGGAAATACAAGTTGGGACGGATTGTTACGCATAAGGGGTAACACACTGCAGGAGGCCACTTGTAATGTAGTGGGCAATAAAGGTTACATTGTGATGTAAAAATGGTTTGGAGTTGGCCACTAAGGATTAGCAGGCAGGTGTGTTACAAATTATGAGCCATGAAGCCAGTGCCCCTGTTGAGTTCATGATTTTTAGTGTCTAGCAGCGTTATGAATTTGCCTACTGGAGGCATTGTTCAGGTTTCTTTGAGAACAAGTACTAAAAGATCAGATATGGAGTGACTCATGTAAAAAGTGTTCACACATGGATACAGTGTTTTTGTCTTTTATCATGTTTCTGTGTGAGTTCATTCGAGTGTAGTGATTGTTTGGTTTCACCCACATAGTTGTAATTGGAGCATTTGATGCACTGGATAAGGTACATCACATGTCGTGATAGGCATATGTAGGACCCAGGGATCTTGAAAGGTGTGTTGGGGGGAAGGAGGGGTATTGATCATTCTTGCAGTGGAGATGTGTCTGCAGGTTTTGCATTTTTTCTGGCAGGGTCTGTGGTGCTGGTTCAAGCTGGTGTGTCCTTGTCTCTGGGGACCTTCCTTCTGATGATGATCTTGATGAGATTGGGGGATTGTCTGAAGACCAGAAGAGGAGGTTTGAGAAAGATTTATTTCAGGATGTGGTCCCCATCAAATATGAGTTGTAATTTTTTGATGATACCCCATATAGGTTCCAGAGTGGGGAGTGGTAGGTGACAACTAGGGATGTGTAGGCGGTAGGGTTTTTTCCCCTATATTGAAGCAAATTCTTCTGGGGCGGGGGGGGGTGGGGGCAGGAGGGGAGTTGGTGGCTGTTGCCATGATGTGATCTTTTCTCTGGTGGAGTGTCCTTGTTTGGTGAAGGTGGTTTTAAATGTGTTTAGGTGTATATCCTGGACTTTCTCTTCAGAGCAAATTCCGCAGTATCTGAATGCCTAGCTGTAGATAACAAATTTTGTGGTGTATCTGGAGTGGTTGCTGGATCTGTGGAGGTAAGTGTTGTGATCTGTACATTTCTTGTATGTAGTCGTTTGGAGGATTCTATTGTTGAAACTGATCCTGGTGTCCGAGAAGTTGATGCTGGTGTGAGAGTGTTCCAGTGAGTTTAATGGATGGGTAGTGGTTGCTGATGTGGTGGTGAAAATCAGTTAGGAAGTTTCGGTCTTCTGTGCAGAGGATGAAAATATCATGAATGTATCTCAGGTATAATGTTGGTTTCATGGAGAATTTTTCCTGAAATTCTTCCTCAAGGTGGCCTGTGAAGAGGTTGGCATGTTGGGGAGCCATCCTAGTTCCCTGGCTGTTCTCATGGTTTGGACAAAATATTTGATGCTGAAGATAAAGGCATTGTGAATGAGGATGAAATGGATGGGTTTGGGGATGGATTTTGGATGGATTTTTCCAAGCATTGTATATTATCTTGTAGGTATTTGAAGTATAATGGTGGTGGGGGATGCTGGGGTATAGCGAAGTGACACCCAATTGGCAAAGTTGATATTCTGTGGGAGGCTGTTAATGTTACAATGTTTCTGGAGGAAGTTGGTAGTGACTTGGAAGAATCTGGCTCTTTGTGTGGTGAGTGGTTTGAGGATGGTTTTTATAAATCATGATATTCCTTCAGTAAGAATCCTGTGGTCAGATATGATGGATCTGTCTGGGTTCCCTTGTTTGTGTTTCTTGGGAAGCTTGTAGATAGTCTCTGGGATGGTTTAATGGGGGTGAGGTTGTAGAGTGTTTCTTGGAGATGCTTGGAGAAGGATTTGATGGTATCTTTAAATTTCTGTGTGAATTGTGATGTGGGTCTTCTTTTAGTTTTTTTAAGTAGGTGGTGTCAGAGAGTTGTCTGTTGGTCTCGTTGACATAATCATCGTGTTTAAGGACTACTGTAGCACCCCTTTTATCTGTTGGTTTGATCATTATCTGGTGGTTGGATTTTAGGAACTGTATAGCTATCCTTCAGTGATAGAGAGGTTATAGTGGATGTAATGTTTGTTAAGGATTTCACAGTCAGTTTTTTTCCTGAAGCAATTAATGTAATGATCCAGTGTGTGGTTTTGTCCACTGCGGGGGTGTCCAGTCAGATGATTGTTTTTTCTTATGCCTGTCAGTGGGGATGTGGTTATTGTCGGTGGTGTCATCTTTATTGTGAAAGAATTCCTTGAGGTGGAGTCAATGGAAAAATTCTTTTAGTTCTCCACGTGTTAGTATAGTATTAGGTTCTGTGGTGGGGCAGAAGTTCAGTCCTTTGGAGAGCACAGCTCTTTCAGTTTTGGTTACGGGTAGTCTTGATGAAGTTAATAGTGTTGGGGTGTCTTGCATTTTCCACGTGGTGGGTCACGGTGTCTCGGTTTCTCCTGGAGGTGGTGTTCTGTTGGTTGTGGAGTTGTTGTAGTTAGCTCTGCTTTTTGTTTTTGTGTGAACTTGTAGTGAGTGGGTGTGGCCTCTCTCCACCACTGACAGGGAGAAACAGGCCAGGCCTGTGGGGGCGGAGCCAGAGACTGCCTATCCACCGACCCAGAAGGGAGGGGGCGGGACAGGAAGTATCAAAGAGAAGCCCAGGAGCTCAGTCAGAACCCAGCTCCTGGAGAGGAAGGATGTACCTCTCTGCGCTCCAGAGCTGCCTGCGGCCTGGTACCCAGGCGAGCAGGCTGGGACCTGGTACCTAGCCAAGTGGACCAGGGCCTGGGCCTGGGCACCGGCAACTGAGCAGCGGTCAGCCTGGTACCCCAAGGTATCCCCAGAGCCGAACACCCCCACTGGACCCGGTGACCCAGAGAGGTCCAAGATCTAGAGAAGCTGCAGGACGAGGAGTTGGCCATACCAGGGCCAGACCTGGAGGAATTGCCCTTGGAGTTATCAGAGGACGACTACAAGGCGCGGGCCCCGATAGGGTCAGACTGGAGGAACTGCCCCCTGCCGACCTCCCTGCCAAGCTGCCGGATTTGCCGCCCCCCAACGAGGTCGAGGGGTTCTGCAACCTGCCTCTGGGCAATTACCCCAAAGAGGACGAGTGGACGGTGGCACACCAAGTACCCAAGGGAAAGGGGGCAGGAAGTAGCCCAGGTGAGGGGTTACCCAGTCCGGAGATTGGAGGACCGGACACTGAGTCAGCGTGTTGCGGTTGGAACCCCACTGACTCCACGGCATACCCCTCTGCCACAGATAGGGATGTGGGCTGGGACGCAATGGAGTCTGGTGGGTCTGTGTCCTGATCCCCCCAGTGGCTGTTGACTGTGTGCTGCCCGTTGGGGCTCGGGGTATTGCCTTCGGGCTGCCCTGCCTGAGCCCAGAGACTGTTCCCCTAACGGGCTGTGCCAGCCCCTGCCAGAGCAGGGTAGGAAGTGGGTGTGGCCTCCCTCAGACTGACAGGGAGGGACGGCCCACCCCTCTACAGACTGGTTTTTTTAGATGAATTTTTTGGTTTTCTGTATGATCTCCAGGAAGGTTTCCTGATTTTTTCCTTCCAATGTGTGGGAGCATGTGAGCATTTCATGTTTGTAGGAGTCCCTTCTGGAATGTGTAAGGTGCAAGAGATGATGCCTCAGTTTTTCTGAGATCCTTCTGCATAGCTGGTTAGTATGTTTGGAACAGAAAACAAGTTAGTGAAGAATCAGGCTCAGTGTATGGGATGGATGGATCATTATGGTTCAGTGATGGTGTATATGTATCTGCTGTACATATGTTTTTGCAGTTTGATTTTATGGTAGGTCAGTGAGTTATGTCACCTGTCATTCCAGTATTTGGGCCTGATCTTTCAAGCTTCGCAGCACATGTGAAGTGCCCACATCCTCAGCTTCTACTTAGTTTGTTAGGAGTGGAAGGTACTCATCTCACAGGAGACATTCAGCATCTCACAGATGTGATCCAAACGATGGACAGATAGATTCTTTAAAACGCAATTGCTAACCCCTTTTGGCAAATGCAATGAATTATTTGCTGAAACAAGCTCTGTCTATAGTGCATTGAAATGCAAACCCCTCATGCTCCTAAATGCTGAGAACATTGATTTACAAATGGGTTCAGTTTTATACATAAAAATCTCTTTATGTGCCAAGTAATTGCTCTGAGTCCACAGTGGACAGGAGTGATGCAATAAAAGAGGGTTTATGATTGCTGGCACTAAGGAATTATATGATAAGTGTTCTCAGTTATCTGATCTGAGACAAAATAAACTAATTGTACCTTTTGAGACATGTGCATGCAGATTAGTGTTGAGACCACATTGCTGTATTTGTTAATAAAGCTTTCAGCCTTCACAAGCACTGTTATTTTGCATTCACTTTCAACTTTTTAATGGTCAGCAGGCTTAATACTGAACAGGCAGTTAACAAACACCAGAATCATATTTTTATGATGAATAATAAAACAGTTTTGAGTTTTTCTTGTCGGAGGAACCCTAAGTTCTACTGCCTCTGTGTATAGAGAGGGTGTTCTGGTTCTGCTAAAACTTGTATGTGTGTCAGACTCTCCTGTAGTGCTGTACTCTTTATGGACCTGTTTACGCTAGAAGAGTTTTTCAAAAATGTCCCACTGTTGCTGATAACAATTCCAGTTCTACTGGGAGCTTTACTGTTGATGGGCTTCTGGATGCTGCCTCCATTTTATGTACCATGTCATATTACCCCATTTCAAGCAGGTTAGGTGAACATGGTGCTTAGGACAGTAATAGCAGCTACCACCCATCTACACGAGAGCCCCCAGTGTTCATGGAGCTGAACTGGTGTTAGCCATGGTGAAAATTTTTGGAAAACGTTCCTAGCGCAGACAGGGAAGGCTTCTGCTAAGTCTTTCTCTTTGTTCTTACTTTGTAACAGCCTTTGTGAAATCTTTTTGGCACCAGCACTGATATCATATGCCCAAATTACTTTGTTGACTTGGGTTTACAGCTCCTCACTGTATCATTACAGATAGTGCCTTTCTTTGTGAAGAAGGGTAGAGTGTAAATATTTGTGTAGTGTAGACATCAGAGATTCCTTGTTCTACTCAAAATGTAACTAGTACTATGTAATAATGGCTAAATCAAAAAGGATTTGAAGGTTGGGTTTGCATAAGTCTTGAAAACATTGGTTTCTTATCCAGCTGTTTTTCTCTTCTCCATGACCTCAACAAGTCGGGGGCAGATTAAAGCAGGTTTACGTTCCATGGTGACCTAGTTTGTCAATGAGTCAGAGGCAGAATGAAAGCCATAGTGTAGCAAGGGTGGCCTTATATGTGCTGGAGAGGGCTGGGTTGTTTTACATGAGAGGAAGAGTTGGAGAAAACAAGTATCCATTATCAGAGTCTGGAAGAGAGAGTTCATGCCACCAATAAGGGGCTGGGACGGAGCATCTGTTAAAGATCTGTGGGACAACAACTTTTTTGATGTGAGAGAGTTAAAAATAATGTGGATCTGGGTCTCATTGAACCTTAATGAGTCTCTCTTATCCCTATGTTTACCGATTGCCATCAGGAGAGACTCAGATATTTGGCCCTCTCTCTTTGCCTCTGGCCAGCTACACTCTATGTATCTTGGATGCTCCAGGAATTTGCTGCATCAGAGGTGCCCAAGAATGATTGCCTGCCCTCCCTTTCTGAATGAAGCTCTGCAACATGTAATATTTGAAGGCAGCAACCAACCCAGTAACTAATCACAGGCTTGCTGAGAAGAAGTCCCTGAGATGAATTTCAGACCAACCAAACATACTGTTTGAAGAGGAATGGGGTGGCCAGGAGAAAAAAGGGACTTATCAAAACTTTTTCAATCCCCTCCCACTCACAGATATGGGAGAGACGGATATTGGAGGATTTAACAGAGAAAAGGGCCTTAAACTTGCTTACATAATATCAGCCAGCTTCCCTGCTGTTGTGTGTCCCTTGACATCACAGCTGTTCCTGCAGAAGCCATGCCCCTACAACTGACCCTGAAGCAACACTCAGATAGCAATGTTGTTTGGTGCAGAGGGAAAAACTAGGATGTTATCACAGTCCTAGCCCCACACTGCCCTCTGCCGCCCCAAGGAAGTGGTACCCCATAGAAAACTGCCCCATAGATGGGATTCCACGGGTTCAGAGATGCTTCTTTCATCGTGATCAAAATCTGGAACTTATACATCCCCTCTGTTTTCAGAAGCCAGGGAAGCATGGGGCCATCAGTTCTCACTCATGCATTGCCTGTCTTGGGATCTCAGGATTTGAACTAGGATTAAGAATGCATGGTTGGAGACATTTTTCTGCTTTGGGAAAACATTAATATTGTCCTTAGCTAGTGACTCTGAGCTGGAACAAGAAAATAAAGATGTGCTCTGAAAGTAAAGTTTTCTCTGTGTGTGTGTGTGTGTACATGTCTGGGAAGCAGGAGTACAAGGTGCAGAGCAGGCTGTAAGTGATGGCTGTCTTTTTGGGGAAGTTGTGAATTGAATTTTTATATTTTTATTCTGTACCAGCAATTCAGCAGCAATATGAGCTGTCAGTAAGCCACAAGCATGCAAGTAAAACCTGGGTTTGACTGTGGACGGTTTACAATATTTACATTTATAGCAGCAAGCTCCCATTTGGAAAGGTTAATGGTGTTGATGGAAAAGCTTTCAAAATTATTATCTGCTATGGTCTGGATGTCACTTTTGGTGTCACCCTGTTTGAATGTGTTAAGAGTCTTTGATGAAGAATCTGACACAAGAAGCTGACTTTGGAAGCCTGATTCTGACCTCGATCTCTTCTTTCATTTATATTTTGAGCTTCCTGTTGTAATTTTACCCATTGTGCACTAGCCTGCTGCTTTTTCCTGTGAAGTATTTTAATTTTACAAAAAATACAGTTCCTGAAAACGGAGTGATTCATGACAAATAATCTCACTGTCATGAATTACAAATTATTATTTTTTTGGTCTATTCATGAGGTTGATTTAGATATTGGTTAAACAGAGCTTTTGAATACCTTATAGTATTAGCAGTTGACAAGAGAAGACTTAAATAAAGGAAAATGAAAAAAAGAAAAACCCTGGAAATTCCTTCCATTTTTCTTCTGATTAACTGTTAATGTTTGTGTTTGTAACCAGTTTTATAAATACAATAAGGGGTCAGTTTAATAATTATTATTATTATTAATAATAATATATATGCAGTGTCATTGTTCAGTGGATGATAGCCAATGAATTCCTGTTAGCAGAAGATTTAAATAGTTGTTCATGGCAACTAGTAGTACTAACTAAATTGGTATATTTTCTTGTGAACCATAAGACAAGGTGTGCTGTACATTCCCATTGCCAAAATGAACTCTTTAACATGAAATAGACTTGGACTTCAGTCATGGGAAACTTCCCAAGATTTCACACATTTCTTGATAATCTCCATGGAATCCTAACACTTACCAAATGTTTTTCTTGTTGGCAGGTGGAGTGGATACAACAACAGGTAGTAAAAAGAAGGATAAAGAGGGATTATAAACCTGGTGGTACCCAGTCAACTTATTTCAATGATCCCAAGTGGCCAAGCATGTGGTACATGGTAAGTATAAAGAGGGCCATTGGCTCTGATTCATGCTAATTATTGAGTTGCTCTGCTATGATCCTCTGTAGGGGACAAAATTGCATCTTCAGAAAAAGGCAAACTTTCTTTTCAGTTTTCTGTAAATTAATGGAGGCTTGTAAACTCCTTACAAGTATAATGAATGCTTCCTACTGCAGTGCTCTTGGGGAATTCTTTATTATAGAATAAAGTTTCAGCAGTGGGAAGGAGCATAGCTATTTGAGGAAGGAAAAATCTCGTCTGGTTCTCTTGTCTAGTTTGCTGCCTCCAAGACCCCACATGGTACAAGTAATTCCCAATGACTCCAGTGTCAGTTGTATTTCGAAGCAAGAGATTAGAGCCCATAATTATGTCTTTGTGCTGGTAGTAGGCACACAGATATAATGTGATTAGATAATTAATTATTCCATCCATCTGCTTCTAAGACTGACATGAGTGCACACACAAACTTTTTCTTCTTTTTTTTTTACGTGTAACAGTCACAGTTAAAGCTTGGACTGGAGAACTTGGCTTCCCAAACAGATTTAAACTAAGTCCTTAATTTCTGTAGCAAGACCTAAGTGAAGTATTTTAGTCATATCCAGGTTTAAGAAGAAAGAGGTCGAATTAGGCAAATGACTGCAGTTTAATAATAGAATTGTCATATTTCTTTGTGCACTGAAAATTTTGTCTATGGTATAAACTATCCCGTCTTCAAAGACAGTTGTTTCTTAGGGCACACATCACACATCCAAAGGCATTAAAGAGACAGATTAAACTAATGCAGGACCCAATCTGACCCTGGTCATCAAGTGAAAGGGAACCAGGGCACTGCCTAGCCTGTTAGCCATTCCCACAGTCGTAAGACCAGCCTTTTGGGTTTGTGCTGTGCCAGATATTACAGTCTTGATCTCCTTCACTAGTGTTGTTGAACACTTGGTAGGAATCTTGGCCCTGTACCCTCTTTCCACACGAGATCATCCATGTATCTCAGATGAAAGCAGGGCTCTAAACTGAAGTAAGCATCCAAAATATTTGAGACTTGATGGCTTGCATGTCATCAGACTTGAGGGGAAAATGTACTTTTTTGGGAACTGTTATTTAAGATGTTTAATTTTAGGATAGATGCTTTGTTTTCAGTTGAATATCATCTCTGGTGTCAATGCTGCATTGAATCCTAAACCCAAATCTTTGGAATTTGATGTATGTTAGCAAGAGTTTTCCTAAAGCTGCTTTATCATTTGTATTTTATGCTTTTAAAAATTGCCATTGAAAAACAAAAAGGACAGGGACCAAAGTTAATTTGTAAATAACAGTACATTCAGAGATGCCTTATCTTCAAGAACAGATAAGAGCTTGTGCTCTATGGGTAGGCCACCAATCAGGATAGGTAGTGACTTGGGTATTGGCCCATAGTTCCAGGGTTGCTGGGCTTTGATCATAGTCAATGCAAGAACCATATTTCCCAGATTTTTCATATATTTATCAGTGAGCCTTATCACTGACCCTCTGAAAGGCACATTGATGTCCCTGCCTCAAGCATGACTCCATTTACTGAATTTGTGGCATCATTTTAAAATACCTTCAGTAAGCCTTTTTAAACTATCCTCAGTAAGCCTCATACAATTGTGTGTGAAAATAACTATCCAGCACGCCTGTTTTTCCTGCCACCAGTGCCATTCTTGGTTTATATTACTCTTCATTTTTCTGCACCATGGTTAATCTTCAGTGGACCACTGTGTCAGCACTGTTTTTATGAGTGGTTTGGGTCCTGCCTTCTCTACTGACGATATCAGCTGAGGTGCTTGAGCTGGCAGCTTTCTGGTTTAACCCAAATCATTAATCATTAATATGTGAATACCTTACTGTATTTTCAGTGGAGGGCCCTAGACTTTGGAACTTGCTTCCCTTTTTGATCCAACAGACCTGTATGCTTTTATATTATGGGCATTCTGCAAGGCCTATCTGTTTTTCCAGGTTCTTGATAAGGAATTGGGTTAAGGAATGTATAAATGGGCTCAAAAGGGTGATATTTGTGACTCATAGGCTATTAGAAGACTTATGTGTACACTCAGAGCACTCAAAGGGTACAGTTTGAACTACCAATAAATTAACTAAGTATTGAAAAAGGATGGTCAAGTCTCTCAAGCTAGGTGTATAGTGTGCTTTGGTGGAGGCTACCACAGGCCCTGGGAACTCTCCAGTTTAGTTACAGGAATCTTTCCTCTCTGGTTATACACAATTTCCTTTTTTTCCTTATCTCCCACTTACCTCATGGAGTCTCCTCTTCCAAAGCCTCCTATTGTGACAAACTGCTCTTCCTGGGAAGGCTAGATGCGATGTTTGCTGGCCCCTGCCAATGCTGTTCCTTGGCAGTGGAAGGGAAAAGGGTACTTATTAAATGATAGCTATTATACTAAGCAGTTTTTGATGGAAACCACTCACATTGTTCAATGACTGATCCATACTTACTAGTGAAAGCATTTTATTGTACGTTTACTAGTGCACAAAATCATATACATTGAATATAGATGTAACTTTTATTATCACAGGAACGCAATTTCTGCTATTGGATATAGAATATTGTAAGCTTCCCCAACTGCACCATAGCACTGCTTTCTATATGCCACAATCAGCTGTAGTACTAACTCTGAGTGTTGGTATCAGGGTAGTAAGGCAGCTTGTTCTTGCTTTTCTATGGTACATGTTGGTGTTTACCATTTACCAGTTACAAGCTCTCCAGCCTCTGCATAGAAGTGCAGAGTAGCAGTATTATTTTATTTATTACGTTAACTTGGGTGGAGAGGAAGATTTCACAGAACCCTCAAAGGATTAATAGGGCTCCAAGGCCCTGTTCCCACAAAAACCTATTTATGAGCTTAACTTTAAATAGGTGAGTTTTCCCATTGAGTTTAGTGAAAATACTCACCTATTTAAAGTAAGACCCAAGATCAGAACTCACAGTTTATGTACAGGTGAGGAGCTTGATCCACAATTTCAGAAAAAGTGTAATTAAAAAAAAGTGTAACAAACAAAATCTCTTCTCTGACATGGTAGGAAGTATCATGAAAGTAGAGCTAGTGGGGCTGGGATAATTTAGATTTGGGAGACCCAACTTCAATTTCCTGCTCCACCACAGACTGTATGACTGTAGGCAAGTCACTTAGTTTCTTTATATCTCATTTCCCCATCTGTGAAATGGGAATAATACATTCTTACCTCACAGGGGTGTTGTGAGGAGAAATACATGAAAGATTCTGAAGTGCTTTGATATCTACTGATAAAAAGCACTACATAGGAGCTAGGTATTATTATATTATCTCAGGCTAGAGATGTTCTGTGCAGCGTACAGAAATTCCATTTTATGGAGGATTTTCAGATTTTGAAATCTGGTTTAGTCTCAAATCAGAAGAAAAATGAACATTTTGAAATTATCCATGAAAGAGAATTCATTAAAAAAAAATTCAGCTTGATCGAAAAATTTTGTTTGGACAAAATCAAAACATTTTATTTTGATTTGAACTTCTAAATTTTATATTATAATACAAAATGTAATACAATAACAATTATATAATATTACAAAATAAAAATTCTAAAAAAAAATGAAACATTTCATTGCTAAAATGTCAAAACAAGATGTTTTAACTCTGTCTGAATTTCCCCCCGTTTTTCTCATAAATGAAATTTCAGCAAAATCAGCATGATTTCGTGAAGCATTTCAATTTTGATGGAAGTGCATTTTCCAACAGAAAATGGTTCTGTCAAAGTTTTTCTGACCAGCTCTAGTTACAATCCACTGGAGATCACATTTTCACTCCTTGAGGCAGTAGTTTTCTCTAGAATGAAAAAGATCCATTCTTTCTATATTTTATTGCAGTCTTGTATTGATGTGACAAAGTTAGCTTTAGTGGCTCATTGTGCATTTTGAAAAAAGCATATTTCTCCTAAATGTAATATATTTTCAGTAACACTTTGTTGTTGCTGTTCTCTTTTGAATCAGAGTCATGACAGGACCTTGTCCCAGCCTTTTGGAGCATGTGTATTTGTCTTTATTTGATCTATCTGATTTGTATGTTGATTCAGTCCCTATCCTCTAGGGACACTCACAGTGATGTAGATAGAAAGATAGATTTGAGTAAATAGCAGTAACTTGTGATATTACTGGCCCAGAAACTTTGAAATTGTAGCTTCTAAAAGTTTCTATTAGTGTTCTGAATTGAAAATGCATCACAGATTCATAGATTCCAAGACCAGAAGGGACCATTGTAATCGTCTAGTCTGACCTCCAGTATAAAACACGCCATAGAACTTCCCCAAAATAATTCCTAGAGCCTATTTAAACAGCATCCAAGGTTGATTTAAAAATTGTCTGTGAGGGAGAGTCCACCGATATGTTGTAGCAATATACCTCGAGGCAGCAAATTCTGATTGCTATGAAGGTTCAGCTAAAGAGTAGGCAACCATTAAAAAGTATTGAATAAGTGACCTCAGAGCTGCTTCAGGTCATTTCCAAAACATCCCCATCTGACTGCATTTGTGATTGTAACTGCATCTCTGCATGTTAAACTCGCTTATCTTTTCTGGTTGTCAGAAACAAACCAAAAGAAGGAAAAAACAAACAAACCCTGGATTGATCTTTCAGTCATTGCCACACCATAGAGAGGATTCTAGGTTGCTAGCTACAAACTTGTTATTATGAAAGCAATAAAGTACTATCATGCTGGTACTGATTTTGATTAATGAGTAACTCCGTTACAGGTTGAGATTGATACCTTTGGCCCTTGAACTGGTCTAATCTCCAGTAGGGCTATAAATTTCATTGAGATTTGTTGATACAAGGTCTTTTATCCATATACTATGTCAAACAAACTGTTTGATTAATGTCTTTCTCTCCCACTCTAAACCAGGAACTAAGGAATGGTATAGGCTTATCTGAGTAACATCTATGCCCAGAAGCCATGGAGGGGATGGGTATGCCTGCTGTCCCCTTTGATTCATCACAAACATGAGACGTGTATCTCATGAGACATTTAATACAAATATTCCATTTCTGTACTCTTCAGTGTTGGCTCTAAAGATGTTCCTAGAAAGGGAAACTTAGAAACTGTTGTAATTCCTTTCACTGAGGGCCCGAGACTTTAAAGTGCCCAGTACTCTAAACTTCCAGTGAGGGTAAGGGGAATAGAAAATGCACAGCACCTCAGAGAAGGCACTCAGCAGCTGCAAGATCAAGTCCGCAGTATTTCATTATTTGAGGGCCCAGTTACCTGTGTATGCTCTTGTGTTATGCTTTCTAAGAGTGACGAAAAGAAAAGATTAGGAGATACTAATTTTTTCCACCTCGAGACAATGCCAGTTTAAAGAGTGCAATATGTTTTCCTTACCTTAACCTGTCAGTTTTGATTAATCCACATCAAACATAGTGGAATATAACCTTTCTTGGATGAATGACACATAATATCTGATATGATGGTCATGGCTCAAACATTGCTCAAGATTGACTTACATAGCTGGGAGTTGGTTTTGTGAGACTCATCTGATACCAAGTAAAGAATGACTAGAGACCGTGTACCTTGCTTTCCCTGTGACCTGTGCCCCATAAGACTTTAGGATTTGGAGAGTGAACAGCCCAGCATATTACTCCCACAGCTTAGCTGCATATGTATCATTAGTTTAATACCAAAAATAACTACCGTATTTCTTCTCTTTAATTCTTGTGGATAAAATATTCTAACTGCTAATAATGGATTTATATCATATCAGTTCACATAGCCATGAAAGAGGTCACAGTTATCTGTAAAATCCCAGTGCTGTCTGAAAATGCTTTAACTTACTTGTGAAAATAGACCCACTATAACTGGAAGGGATTTGAGAAAAACATTTCTCCATATGCAATTGACAGCACTTTTTGCAAGTCAGATTCACTCTTTCTGCTGCATAGTCAGTTAGCTAGTATTTCCAATTTCTTCCTGTTTGTGTGGGTTTTTCATATGACAACTGGGGAGAGAAGATATTTTTTAAAATAGGAAAATGTGTCTGTAAAACCTCAAAAAAATGTTAGGACTCAGAGGCAAGTGTAATTAGTGAAACTACTTTTAACTCATTTTTTAAACATTGACAAGATTACAAGACTAGTGCCCCACTAAGAGGTTTGCCTTTCCCCCTTGGACTGAAGATATCTCCAAAGGCAGTGGAATGAGTTTGGTACAAAAGGTCCCCTTTCCCTTTCTTCACATGACAATCACATGGAGTTAGAACATGACCTCAAGGAGTTGTGTTAATTAAGATGATGCTGACCATTATTTTTCAATCAGTGCAGACAGGGGCAAATCTTGTTCAGCATTATCAGCTTGTCACAGGTAAGTCCTGCCACAATTATTATTATTAATTAGAAATATTATTATTATTCCGTGAAGACAAGCCCTCTGTGCATGGGGGCAGCTCTTAATCACCATGAACCCTGCAGACCTTTCCCCAGTTTGCTCAGGCAGGGCACTAGGTCCATGATTTGAACATAAATAGGAGATTTTAATAGGACTCAGAAGAAGACTGACTAAAGGTATGATGAGAAATAAGATATTTTAAAGTACATCAGAAGTGAGAAGCTGTGAGGAAAGATGACGAGTCTTTTAGAGCACCTGAAAGTAAATGTGAAAGTCAAAATGATTTGGAAATCGACTAGAAGCTAACTGATTGCTCAGCATTGGAATTCACTACAGAAGCTAAGAAGGAAATGTCTATCCAGAGGTTACACTTTACAGCTAATGAAGGTGTGGTACTGTCGAGAGAAAACTAGAACTTACTTTTCAGTAAATCACTGGGACACGATATTTCTCTGAGAAAAAGTGCATAAAATACCTGAGCTATCCACAAATATATGTAATATATATTTTTAAATGTTGTTATACTTGACGAGCAGAAGGTGGCCAATATTGTAGCCACCTTTAAAATAGGTCGGCCTGGAAATTTATATACCAGTGAATCTTACCTAAGAACCTGAGGAAACAGCTGAAAAAAAACATTAAAGTTATAAAGCATGTTGAGGAGGGTAATGTAAGAGCATTCCTGTCAACTTCTCAAAAAGAAAATGAAGGTGATTACAGTATCCATAGAAGACTTGGAATGGATAGAGAAATAGCACCCATTGCCTGTCCAAAACTGGAAAAATGTTCAGACTTTTCACGGTTGTTGCTAGAAACAGCCCAAAGCCATCATTACATCATAGATTCAAAATTTTGTATAAAGCAAACTTTGTATTATTTGTATTGTTCAGAATGATTTTCTTTTCTGATTTAGCTTTCTCCCTCCATTTGTTTTTTACTTTGCGTTTTCCCTCTCTCCTTTCCTTACTCTCTCAGATTCTCCTTTATTTGCTGTTTCTCCTCCACTTCTGCACTTATCCTCCACTACCACTTTTGCAGGTTCTACTTTCCCTCCAGTGAGTTTTGGAGGGTAAGACTTTTGGGGAGTCTCCTTCTAACTGCAAATGAGTCTACATCCTTTCTTAGGCACAAAAGAGGTTGGCTTTTGTAAGGGTGAATTGCGCTTCTCCAGTCTGTTAGATTTCTTTGAAAGAGATAACAAAAATAATACATGAAGGACTGTCCATAAATGTAATTTATGTAGTCTTTGAAAAAAAGGAAAAGTTACAATAAATATAATTTATTTAGGCATTTGAAAAAGGAATTGTCTCTTACATAATATTGCTACTGAAACTTGGTAAACCCAAGCAAAGATATGGGACCTGATTCTGTAAGCCCATTGACTTCATTGGAGTTATTCCTGATTTACACAGTTGTGAGTGAGAGGAATATGAGATATATAAAGTCTGCTGTGGATTAATAGTTGGTTAAGAGACGGGGGGAAAAAGATAAATGGGTCGTTAACAGCATTGAAAGAGGCTAATAGTGGGATGTTTGTGTTTGTGGAAACACCTTGTAGACACTGGCCATGCTTAGAGACTTAACTCATGGATTGGGATTATCACTCAGTCTCTCATATTAGTAACAGGATATTTATGGTGTAGACAATTGAAAGGCCATTCACACTGGAATTTGAACTACTTTGTGCACGTTGATGAGCTCTGTGTTACCTATAACGGGCTGGCTGTGCAAAATTGTTATAGTGAAGCCCAAACCAGGTGAAAGTAGCTGGGTTTGAGTTTCAGAGACCCCAAACTCAGACCTTTGTGTGAACATTGGAGAAGAGTCTGTCAAATTCAGGACTCTCCCCTCCCTCCAAAAAACTCTCCCACCAAAGTAGACCCTGGAGCCACATATAGTGGATGGGATGGTGGCTGGTTGCATACATTCTTCTGACATATAGGGCTTCCAAGTGAACCCTACCAGAATCCCCTTTAAGGGATATCTTGGTAGCATGCAATGCATCCTCGGGTGCATAAAACCCTAAAAAAGGTTAAATAAGGTTAATAGGCCTTCAGTAGCAGTAGTGGGTCAAAAGGAGTGTCTTCAGGTCATGCAGCTATTAAATGAGTGTTGAGGAGAAGTGTTAGACAGGGAGTATGCTTCCCTAAAGATGCTGATAAAAAGATTTGTGGGGACTGGGTTTATCTTGCTGGACCCCCCCAAAATGCAAGAATGAGAACAGAGAAGAGAAGTGTTATAGATCTCTGGACTTCCCTAGATGATGGCACCAGCTAAGGGGAGAATTGACTCAGGGTCTAGCAGGGTTGCATAAGGGCAGAGGTGGAGAAACCAGTAAGATGTGGAAGTCATGGAACAGGTTGGGAGGTGGAGAAAAGAGTCACTGTGGGGTCAGGGACAGTTTGAGCAGACGATTAAGACAACCTAAAACAACCTATGTCAGGGTACACCTGAAGGGAGAATCAGCAAAGAGGAGCTCATAATGTCAGATGCCTGCACCATACTGAGACACTCTGCTTACCTGCTTGAGAGTGTGGGGATTGAGGTTATCCTTGTCTCAGACCCATCAAGTGATGAGAGTTGACAGCTAAGTGTCAGCTTCACAGTATCCTTTTATTGCTGTCTACCTTTATTGGGGTACTCACCATTTGAAGCCCATAATCTTCCCTATGCATTTGTCATCTCTCGACCTGTACATTGGCCCTTCCTGGTACCATGAAGATACTGACATGCCTAGAAACCAACATACTTCAAAGCTGATAGGGCATGTCTATATTACACTAACGTGCATTTCCCTAATGCTTGCCAAGATAGATGGAACGTTGCTGTCAGGATCCAGGAAGGGCACGCCAAAACCAAACTAGCCAAAAGACACACGTCTTCTTTAAGAAGGTCAACGAGCTGATGGAGCCACAAGAGATCCTAGCTCTCTACTTGTTCTCAGAGGCAGGCAGACAGGCTTTCTTCTTTCCCTTAGATATCAGGTCAGAGGAAGAGCTGCTTAACCCAATTCATAACGCCCTTACCCCCAGACACATGCGTCAGAACGGCCAAACTTATAATCAGAAAAACTAAGTCTCTGGTGTTGCTGATAAGAGTAGTAACATGAAGTCTGCAACCAGAGTGACCTCTAGTCCCCTCTACATTGCTCAGCTTCCTCTTCCTGTTTATATAGCCCAGCTCCAGGGGCAGGACACGGTGCTCTTTCATAGCACCCAGGCTGCCTTGGCTGTAAGAGCAACTGTCTCTTAAAGGGATAGTACACCCTGCCACACACTGTTTAGCCATATCCACTTTTTATTTTGATATGCCTTTTTCTATTTTTGTGTACACCATTTGTACAATGAAAGCCAGGCATGTATTGATGTGTCATGGCAATACTCTGTTTTTCATACATCTTGCATCTCTTTCACCTGCTCTGGTTGCCATTTGCACCGTTTTATGTGTGTGTTCCAGACATGCAGCCCATCAGATGAGCAAGTATTTAATATTTGATAAGGGAAGACAAGGAGATAAAATTTGATCTGCTATTGTGGAGCTGTCATTGAATATTAAAAAGTATCAAACCACCAAGCAGTCATAGGATAAGAAGAAAGACTCTCTTCTATGGATCAGTACCTTGTTCAAAGATGGAAACAAAGGGAAAAAAGAAATGGTCAGTTTTCACAATGGAGATTGGTCCCCCAAGGACGTGTATCGGGACTATGTTCAACATATTCATTAGTTATCTAGAAAAGAGGTAAACAGTGAGGTGGCCAAGTTTGCAGACAATACAAAATCACTCAAGATAGTGAAATCCAAAGCAGACTGCGAAGAGTTGCAAAGGAATTTCACAAAACTGGGCAACTGGGCAACAAAATGAAATTCAGTGTTGATAAATGCAAAGTAATGCACACTGGAAAACATAATTCCAACTATACATACAAAATGATAGAGGTTAAATTACCTGTTACCACTCAAGAAAGATACCTTGGAATCATCGTGGAGGGTGCTCTGAAAACATCTGTTCAGTGTGCTCAGTGTGCATCAGCCTTCAAAAAAGTTAACGGTGTTAGGAACCATTAGGAAAGGAATAGATAATAAGACATAAAATATCATAATGCCACTATATAAATCCATGGTATGCCCACACCTTGGATACTGTGTGCAGTTCTGGTCACTCCATCTCAAAAAGGGTAAGTTAGAATTGGAAAAGGTGCAGAAAAGGGCAACAAAAATGTTTAGGGGTATGGAACAGCTCCCAGATGAAGAGAAATTAAAAAGACTAGGACTGTTCTTCTTAGAATAGAGAAAACTATTCACTATTCTAAGGGTGGGGGGTGGAGGGGAGAGAATGATAGAGGTCATGAATGGTGACATCATGAATGGTGTGATGAAGGTGAATAGGGAAGTATTATTTACCCCTTCACATAACACAAGAACTAAGGGTCACCTGATGAAATTAATAGGCAGCAGCCTTAAAAAAAACATGAGGAAGTACTTCTTCACACAACACACAGTCAGTCTGTTAAACCCATTGCCAAAGGAAGTTGTAAAGGCCTAAAGTATAATTGGGTTAAAAAAGAATTAGAAACGTTCATGGAGTTCATGGAGAATAGGTTCATCAGTGGCAAGCTTAGCCAAGATGGTCAGGGATGCAATCCTGTGAATGGATCATTTGATAATTGCCTTGTTCTATTCATTCTCTCTGGAGCATCTGGCACTGCCCACAGTCAGAAGACAGGCATCTGGGCTAGGTGGACCATTGGTTGACTAGTATGGACAATCTTATCAGGGAAGCTTCCTTACAGCTTATTGCTGGTTACTGGTGGAAGCATATTTCTTGTTCTCAGTGAGATACTGTGATAACACAATTTAACACTAGTTAACACAAGATCATTCTGTCATTACCTGGATCCATGCTCACTTCCTGATGAGAAACACCGAATATTTTGTATTCCAGCAAATTGGAGGGAAAACTGGATTAATTACATTTCTGCTGACCACAGGAGATTATTGAAGTAACTAATGTAGTGAAAATAACAAATTGTTTAGTAAGATTGACAGAGGACTAGACACAGACTGCTGGTCGTTTCAGTGTAGCAGTTCTCTTATTCTTACTTCCCTGAGCAGTTACTGTGTGTTTCCTACTGGGTCACATCTGGAAGTGCCCAGTGAATGCAAAGTAGATGTGAAGCAGTATTCTGGCAATTATTTTCACTGAACCAAGAAGTGATAATATTAAAGTGATCTGAATAGTAGCTATCTGAATAGTTTTTCCTGCTTGTCAAAGATGAGATGGTTTCATTTCTGTTGTGAGCAGATTTTTTTCCCAATGATAAATCATATACTAATAACACACATTCTGCTCTCTACCTGCTATTGCTGATCTTATCTTAAAAGTGAGAGAATCCACTTCGCTTTTATCTCTTAAAATTTATTTAAAAGGTGATATTTTGTTTTTTAAATGGCAGCAGTCAGATCAAGAACTTCAGTTTTCTCTCTGTGTATTTTGTATTTTCCAAACTACCTGTATATCATTTTTGTAGTATTTTCTGTAATTAATAAGCAAAAGGCTGTTCCATATAATGTATGTTGTACTTCTATTAAGATGGAATAAATGTCTGACTGTCTAATTTTAGTTCAGAATAAAATGCTATCAATAAGTGTTATGGAATATAAATAGATAGTAAATTGCTAAATTTGATAACAATACATAGTATTTCAATGGAAAATATGTTTGTTTGCATGTATAGATATATAGCTATTGAATGGCATAATTTCCTTTTTAAGCACAAGCAATTGCCAATCATTACCTTTCAAGTAACCTATTCAGTAAGAAAACATGTTAGTCTCTTTTCAGGTTTTTGAACATCACAGAGTAGCAGATCCATAGTACGATTTTCCTTTGTGGAGCAATACTGCATGCTCACCTATGGTGATTGAAAAAGGAAAAGTTCCTTCCCAAAATTCTGAGAAATACCACATTTTTGTTAGAAACCTCATCTGGTACTCAGTATAAATACTTTCATGGGAGCTTGCCTAGTAAAGGTGTGCTTATTGTAGGGTAGTGGCTGCTAATTAAAGAGTGTCTACTAAATAAGGATATAATCTAGCACTTTTCAGATTGACAACACTATACAAACTTTAGGGACCAGATCATGGCCGGGGTGTAAGTAGGTTTTCCCTGGAGCTGGAGGTGTAATTTCTAACTCAGGTGTCTCTGATTGAGCTAGCTTGCTAAAAATAACAGAGGGCTCATGGTGGCGTGGGCAGTCGCACAGGCTAGCCACCTGAGTGTAGTCAACTATTTGGGGAGTGGGAGGGGGTGTAAGCTGTGCTGCTGCCTGCACCACATGGCTATTTTTAGCACACTAGTGCAATCAAAGCTAGCATGTGCATGTCTTTCCAAGCTAGGAATTATACCTTCAGCTGCAGTATAGACATACCTGTATAGCTGTGCCAGGGTGTAAGATGGAGTAAGACACTCTCCCTGTGCTACTGTGCAGCCTGCCTCATCATGGGCCTGGATGCATAGGGGAAAGCAGGTGCTGTGCAGTGGGGCAGGGAAAGGGTGGGAATGAGCAGAACTAATACTAGCTAATAAAGATGAGCTGGAAAGATGAGACAGTAATTAGACCTGGGGGAATAACTGGTTGTTCAGTATGCTGGCAGCTATGAAAAATCGGGGGGGGGGAATGGTTTTGGGTCAAAATGAATTTTGAATTTTCAGCAAATCACAAAAATTCTTTCCAGTCAAATTAAATGATTAGTTCAACCCAAAACATTTTGTTTCCAGGCATTTTTAAAGGAGTAGATTCACAAAACAGGGGATGAGGGGTGAGGGAGACACAATTCCTTAACTGTTCTGATCCTGGGTCAGCAAAATTATATGCTGCCCTTTAACCTGGAGAAGCACAGTCTAGCCTTAACTAATGAAGCATTATAATATTCCTTTAAATTTTCACCCATTTTTCACCACAGCAGAGGGGTTAAGTCTCTTAACCAGAGCCACGGGGCACTCATTTTGAGTGCTGGGGTGAGAACTCCAAAATTCCTGACTCCCAGCCCTTTGCTCTAACTGCTAAAACTCTACGTCCCACTCACTTACCACAAATATTGCCAAACACTGCAATTATCTGGCTGTGCTGGTGTAATTAACCTAAACACGGGCACAAGGATTTATCCTTGCAAGACCTATTGGCCAATTTTTCACTGTGTAGAACTGGACACCTTTACAATAAACAGGCAGGCTTTCATTGTAGTCTAGTCAGCATCAATGAACTGACTGGATTCCTCAAGCAAGAAGGGACAAAATTGCTTCAGCATAATTTGCTCCTACTTTTAATGTAACAAAAGCTGTATCGGAACTATTACTACCTCCCAAGCGCTAAGGGAAATGGGTTGCATTCTGTATCTTCCTCTGCCCAGCTGAGAAAAAGGTTTCTCAAAGAAGTGAAAAGGTTATAAATATAGTCTACAGTTTTGGCAATGGTGCTTTGGAGGGAAATTTTACAAGGAAAACAAACTAGATCTATGTCATCTTCTGTGACTCTTAGACACAAATACAATGGAAGTGACACAAAAAGAGCCACATCATATCACTATGCACAGATGGAGGGAGCAAAATGAATATGTCATTTTCTGCTCCTTTAGTTTAAAATCACGAAGTCTCTTCATTCAAGTACCATGTAAGAGGAAAGGTGTGTCAGTTCAGAGGGGAGAAGCAAGGGGTAAAGCCGCTTTCTTTGCCATTATCCTCTGTAAAAAAAAAATTGGTGCTTTCCATTTGAAATTCCCTCAAGAGTTAATGTTGACAGTTTCAGCATAAGTTCCACTCAGCACCCTAGTAGGGTATACAGTGCAGATGTGGGCAAGAGATAATGGCATCGTCAGTCCTCAGGCCAGAATGCTCTGAGATCCAAGAGAGGTCCCTGCAGACCTTGGAACAAATAAAGACGCCACATTTCCTGCCCTCTCTACTGACCTGCAAACCCCTCCCACTGAAGGGAGTGATGGTTGACATCAGAGGCAAGGATATTTTTTTCCCCCTTTTACATGTGATTTTCTGCAAGAAAGGATGAGACAAGTTTCAGTACAGGAAAAATCAAAACTGCATAGAAAACAAGGAGTGCGAGCTTGGGAATACAGGGAAGTTCAAACATAAATGTACTGTGGGATTTTACAGCTTTCGCTCTGTGCACAATGCATACAGACAAGACAGCTGAATAATAATAGTTTACTTGACCGCTTGAGGGAAGCATGTATTGAAGCAGCCTGTTATGAATAGGAACACTTAATGGAAACAAGGTTTCTGAAGTTCAGAAGTTATTCGTTACCTCTTCTTTTGTTCAACTTCCATGTGCCTCTGCATCTCCAGGTTTGGAGGTGAGAGATCAGAAGAAGAGACAGGTTTTATTTTCCTCACAAAACTTGTGGTTTTGGATGCAGCAAGTATGTATTGGAAATGTCACAGGTGTTCCCCATGTGATCATGCAAGGTTTTCAGACCCAATGTTTGAGTAAGCAGCTCAACGTTTAGGTGGCTATCCAACCCAAATTGCTGAACCTATAGTTAACTAAGGCCTGGTCTACACTTAAAATGCATTCTGGAAGAGCTGTGCCAGGATGTGTGTGTTTGTTTTACCAATTTAGTTATTCTGGTATAAGCCCTAGTGTAATTGCAGTTATACCAGCAAAAAAGTCCTTTTCCTGGTTTAGCTTAATTCATTTGAGGAACGGGTATAACCGTTACTGGCAAAATAACTGTTTTACCAGTACAAGCTGTGTCTCCGCTATAGTTATACCGGCAAACCCTTTCTAGTGTAGACAAGGCCTAAATGCAAATGCAAGTTGCATAAATTAGAGTAGTAGATAGACACTTTAATTCATGTTCATACAATGGCTGCCATAAAATGTTAACCTTTCTGACTGAAAAGTAATTATTCTTGCTGTAGTATGCTGTATACAAGGAGAATGTCTGTCATGCCTCACTAATGTAGACTTTTCAACTGGCGAGCTTTTTGAGACCACTGTACTCAGTTTGTGGGATTTGCCCCACTTAAAGTTTGGATTCATTATACCAGGATTAAATGTACTTGTTTGCTTGTCGTGGTTGTGCTCCTTTTCTAATGCTGTCTCCTCCACCTTTTTGGACTTCTGTTTCCCCATTGCTTACAAACTGCATGAACTCCAAAAGGGAGACTGTTGCACAATTTCCAAAGGGATGAGACTGTCATGTACTGCTCTTTTTTCATTTGTTTATCCTTCCAAAACATTGGGCCACATTCACCATAAATTTGGCCCATTCTTTTCATTTAATTAGCAGGTTGCACAATAGTGGCCAGTGAGACATCCAGTAAAAATGTGAAATGTTCCTGTTTTTCCTCTCAAATTGGATCCGCATTTTGCTGTTTACCATGTGTGGGTGTTTTCTCTCCTCTGACATTAAAAATGCAAACGTTTATGAGGTAGATGTGGAAGAATTGTAATCAGACTTACCCAGAGACAATGGACCAGTAACATGCCTCGGGGCCTATGCTGTGGTACAGACTGTATAAGCTGTTTCCATTAACTGAGGTATTTCATTTGGAGGATTGATTCATTGGCTATTTTCAATGAAGGAATTTACAGGATAGGAAAAATAAACCTGAAGCTGGGCAGTTCTCTTTTTGGACATGCCACAGGAACTGCTTAACAGACACATGTGGGGTATGTATGATCCTGCAAGGAACACAGTTTAAGACCCTTCTTATCTTCAAACAAACAGTGAGCAAGACAGACTGACTAAAACTCCTGAAACAACTATGTGGGAGGGATGAGGGATGATTTAACTACATACCTATATATTGAGAATTATTTTCTGCACCATCTAAACAATCACCGTGTTTAATACCAGACAGTCGTGTGAAGGGTTTTTTATCGTTTGTTTCAAATGAGGGAGATCAGATTAACAATGTCAAGCATAAAATGACAGCTTTCCTACTTTTTTTCTTTTCTTGCTAGCAGCAATTGTACTATTGTAGTTGTTCTGCTGGCAGATCAAGTTGTTCATTTGATTCATACGTTGGTTTGAAAAAAATATATATAGGGCAGTCAAGTAAAGCATTCCTTGTGAATAGAAAGGTTCTCACCTAGTTTCCTTTTTTCCCTGCTAGTTAAATACTTCCATCTGCAGCAGCTTAAGTCAAAGGGTACAGGTTAACTGGGGTCAAGTAGCTGAAAAAATAAAAGGAAAGTGCTGGCTTTGCTTTCTAATAAAAAAGAGAAAGTCCTGATATGCACTGCATCAATGAAAAAATTGACCAGAGCCTCAATTCCGGATAGTTCTTAACCATATGACTAAGTCATATTGACTTCAGTGGGATTTAGGCACATACCGAATGGCTTTGCTAAACAGGGCTGGATTTAAGCACACACTTAAGGTTAATCGCAGACTTTCAGGACCCTGTGTGCCTGCACAGAAATTTGCTCTGAGTTGAAATTCTAGCTCAGCACATCTCAGATGGTGGGTCGGGAACCCAAAGTAGATCATGATCCCCTTTTAATGGGGGTTACCAGGGCTGGCGTTAAATTTGTTGGAGTCTGGGGCTGAAGCCAAAACCCGAGCCCCACCACCTGGGGCTGAAGGCAAAACCTGGGCGGCAGGGCTAAGGTTGTAGTTCCTTTGCCCAGGGCTCCCTCTCCCCGGGGTGACGGGGTTCAGGCTTGGGCTTGGAACCCCTTCTTGGGTCATGTGGTCATTTTTGTTGTCCGAAGGGGGTCGCAGTGCAATGAAGTTTGAAAACTGCTGTAATCTGGGAGCAATTTAAATTTAAAAAATTTCAGTACATTCTCCCAGCTATTTCTAAATGTAAATGCACTGAGTGAAAATTTCCATGGTAGTTTTTTATTGTGCAATTTTCAAATATATTGGACAAAAGCCAGCACAGACCCTGGGGGAGGGAGGACGACAGGCAGTGAAATATTCTCAAGGGCATTTGAAGGGCAACCAAGGGATATGCCAGTTTAACTCATCCCAGATTCAGCCTCTTGAGACTCCTGTGAAACTCAGCTGCTTTCCCCAGATAGAAACCCAGTAGCTATATTTGTGCACCCTAACAAGTGATCCAGATCAGTCTGTGTAACTGATCTGTAGCCACCAATTTTTTAGTAATGTACAGATTATTAGCAATGATTTTATGTTTTCTTCCAGATTGTTGACAAAGATATTGAACAGCATTGGGCTCTGCACAAGTCCCTGTGGGACCCCACTAGAAACACCCCCATAGGATGATGATTCTTCTTTGTAATAGTTTACAAATTATTTTTTGAGATCTATCAGTTAATCAGTTTTTAATCCATTTAAAATGGGCTTGCAGATTGTGTATAATGCTGATTATTTTTGTCAGAATGTCATGAGGGACTAAGTCAAATGTCTTACAGTAGTCTAAGTATATTATGTCAATACAGTTACTTTTATCAGCCAAACTAACTGCGAAAATCCTTCTGATTTTAAATTTTTTAACATTAATAGTTGCTGTTTAATATCACCTCTAATTATTGGAGGAAAAGAAAACATGTCTTAATCGCTATGGGATATGAATACATCATCCCACTTCTTTCCAAATGCAGTACAGAAATATTTATTGAATAATTCTACTTTTTTAGCATCAACATTGACAATTTTACCATACTTGTCTGGTGTTGGACCTATTCCAGTGTTAGGATTTCATTTGTTCCTGATTGATTTAAAGAATTCCTTTTTATTGTCCTAAATTATACTGGCTATAGGTTTTACATTTATACATTTAGCTTCCCTTATCCATTGTCTGCATTGTATAACTGCCTGTTTGTACTCACTGCTTTCAACTTCCATTTTTCCATTTGTTTTATATCTTAACAAAATTAATAGCTGCTTTCACTTTCCTTCTTAACTGGGATTTTTTTTTAACAAAAGAAGCCTAATTGCATGACTGCAGAATTGTGTTTATTTGGCATCTAATAAAATATTCCTAGACAACTCCCAATTATCATTAATATTTTCATTAATGACTGCGACAATGGAATGGAGTGTATGCTTATAAAATTTGTGGCTGATGTTAAACTGGAAGAGGACAAGATTGGAATTCAAAATGACTGACAAATTGGAGAACTGGTCTGAAATCAGCAAGATGCTATATAAAAAAGACAAGTGCAAAGTCCTACACTTAGGAAGGAAAAATCAAATGCACATCTATAAAATAGGGAATAACTGACTAGGTGGTAATAATGCTGAAAAGAATTTGGGGGTTATAGTAGAGCACAAATTGAATACAAGTCAACAATGTGGTTCAGTTGCAAAAAAGGCTAATGTCATTCTGGGGTATATTAGCAGCAGTGTTGTATGTAAGACATGGGAGATAATTATCTTGATCTACGTTGCACTGGTGAGGTCTCAGATGGAGCAGAAGGTGCAATTCTGAGTGCCACACTTCAAGAAGGATGTGGACAAATTAGAGAGAGTCCAGATGAGATGAACAAAAACGGTTAAATGTTCAGAAAAACTGACCAATGAGGAAAGATTAAAAACGTGGACATATTTAGTCTTCAGAAAAGAAGATGGAGAGGAGAACTCATAATAGTCTTCAAATATGTTGAGAGCTGTAATAAAGAGGACAGTGATCAATCATTCTTCATGTCCACTGAAGGAATAATAGATTTAATCTGCAACAAGGGAGATTTAGGTTAGATATTAGGAAAAACTTTCTAACTATAAGGGTAGTTAAGCTCTGGAATAGGTTTCCAAGAGAGGTCTGGAAACCCCATCATTGGAGGTTTTTAAAAACAGGTTTGAGAAACACCTGTCAGGAATGGTCCAGGTTTATTTGGTCTTGCCTCAGCGTAGGTGTTAATTTCTCAAGGTCCCTTCCAGACTACATTTCTATAATGCTATAATCATTCACATTTTTCTATTTGCATTTTTTTCTTGTACTCAATTTGTTCCATGATTGATTTCAGCTTTGGGAAGATGGTGCAAGGAAGTACTTTTTAAATCTCCCAGTTTTCCAGAATGCATTTAGCCCATTGTATTTAATGATTGCCAAGGTACTCATGTTTAAAACTTGATAACTGTGCATGCTCAGTAACATTTTCTTAACATTATGAATTTGACTATCTGTTTGCTCATCATGATAGCTTCAAATACAAACTGGTATTGCAAACCCTCCATTAACCTTTTTTTGAGTAAATAATGTGCAATTTCAAAATTGTCTGTTTACAGATTTACAAGATGCCCTTAATAACTCCAAAGATCTCATTATGTTATATCCAGTAAATAGAAAATACCTTTAAAACACGTGTCGTGTACTTACATGGTACAATATAATAGCTCAAAAAGAAAGAAAAAAAAAAGCTGATATGGTCTATATTGCACAGATTTGTTACATTTCCATGAGAATTTTCTTTTCTCTTCCTTTTATTATGATGCCACTTTACTTTGTATGGTATTTTGCGTACAAACTGTATCCTAAAATAATTTACGCAGTTAAATAATACAGCCGTAAAGCTGAAAATAACACCAAAGTGAAGGAGAAATTAAGAGGCAGGAACAAGGGAGAAAAGATATGTTTTCAGCCAAGATTTGACAGGAGATAAGGCAGAGGGATACAAGAAGTCAGTTCTAATTGACAGGAGCTGTGGAGGTGAAGGTTCACCCCCCAATGGGCGTGAGATTGTGTGAATGAACAGAGAGGAAAATGACAAGTAAAGGGAGCAAGGAGCCTCCAAGAGACAAGGTCATAACATTAGCACAAAATAAAATGCTGTAGAAATGAGACAAATCAGTGATCATGATATTAATCACTTTTATGGTAGATTAATTTCTGGGAGTGTATTGTGTTTCACTGCTTCACCTGCTTCACTATGCTCTGATTTCTTTAACTCTGCTCTGGGCCTTCCTGTCATGCATCGCCTCTTTCTCCGACATTGGTGACCTCTGAAAAGTTTGAAGACTCTTATTGATAAATAAAGCTATTTATATTTCCCTACTTTCAACAAAGAAGGCCTGGTCTACATACAGATTTTGTACCAGTATAACTATGTCAGTAAGGGACGTGAGCTTTTACCAAAATAATTATATTGGTATACTGTGGACACAGTTATGTTGGTAAAGGTGCCTTATATTGGCATAGCTTATTGCCCTTCCCTACAGGAATAAGGTATACTGGTATAAAGTGCTTTTGTACTGCTATAGTTACAGCAGTACAAATTTTGAGTGTAGACAAGGAAGTCCTAAGGAAATTAAATCAACTAAAACCCTCCACTCTCTTCCCTACCACACACTCAAAACAACTTGAGGTAGCACTAAGGGTATGACTGCACTTATGTCAGCATGTAGAGTGCAGCCACCGCATGCCCTTCCAGCACAGGTATAAATAGCAGTGTAGACAGTGAGGCCCAGTTTAGGTGAGTAATGACATGCCCAGAACTTTAGAGTAACACGGCTTTCTACATGTCCAACCACTGCCTCCCCCATCTACATTACACTGCTGCCTCGTCATTGCTCGAGACTTTCCCTATCATGGTGAAAGGCTCTGGCTGCTCTGCTGGAGGCTTTCCCTGCTGCTTTCCCACCTGCCAGAGCCTTTCACTGCTGCATGTGGCTATATGTATCCTAGATGCTACCACAAGCGTAGATCAGGCCTTAATGGGTATGTTCACACTGCAATTAGACACGTGCAGCTGGCCTGTGCCAGCGGACTCAGGCTGAGGCTAAGGGGCTGTTTAATTGTCATGTAGACATTCGGGCTCAGGCTGCAGCCCAAGCTCTGGGACCCTCCCCACTTTGCAGGGTCCACTTGTGATTTCACTAGTTTTCAGGTCATCATACAGTTATTCATGGCAAAGAAGACATGAATTTTTAAAAGTGAAAGTTTAGCTTCATGTAATCACATGAGTCCGTGGCACTTACGGAAAGGACCATATGTCTTGAGATGCTTCATAAAATTCTCCTATGCGTCTTTCTTTGGCAGGAATTAGGGCAAGTCAAATAAAAGCACAATGCAAAGGCCACAAAAATGGCAGAATGGAGAGAATGATGTATCTGTGGAGTAATTATCCCTTTCTGAATAATACAACCCTGGAGTTGAGACTGCACAGCTGAGAGCAGGGGGGCAACCACTCTGTGCACATGCTCCTTCTAACAGAATTTCCACAGTTTTTCTTAGGCTGGGTCTACACTAATGGCGGCAAATTCACCACCGTCAGATCGATTGCTCTGGATCGACTGAGCAGTCTATGTAGACCCGCTCAGTCGATCCAGCAATTGACGCAGAAAAACCACCCCAGTAAGCGGTGGTTCCCTTCGGCACAGCGCAGAGTGGACGATGCGCGGAGCAGACGTAGCAAAGTCGATGGGAGATACACAAGTGATTTACATCACTTGCGTATCTCCCGTCAACTGCCGCCGAATCCGGAAGGTAAGTGTAGACTGGGACTTAGACAGGAGTTAAAGCATGTAAAAATGGCATTAACTTCTGGTCCACTTTGAAGCCCCTCCTGGATGAGGGAGGTAGGGTATATGCTTAATGGAATCATCCTCTCGGAATACTGCTACCAAGTGAAGGGTGGTGCCACAGAGCTACAAGGAAGGCTCTGAATCCAGGAGTCTGCAGCACTCTTTCCTCATGAATTCCTAGGACCCATTGGACTGGAAAGTTATATCTCCAACCCACTCCATAACCTCTATACCCATTAACATGAAGGAAGCATTAGTAAATATTTTTGCTAGGTTCACCTCCTGCATGTTTTACTGCAGAACAGTATCGGATGATGCATTGCTTCCTATTTTTAAAAAGGAATTTAGTGAAAGTTGTTTCAGACCAACATTTTGCCTTAATAGCAACTTTCATTGGGTGGAGGGGCAGGGAGTATACTGGAACTGTAATTAATTTAATATTTAAATTAATTTAGTCGTGTCTTGGAGTTGATGATACCATATGTCAACATGCAGCAAATCTGTTTGTGTATAGTTACAAGGTTAGTTGTCAACAAATAAATATGAATACCTGATAAACTAGTACATAAATTTAGCCCCCAAGAAAGCTTTGAACCTAAAGTTCCAGGAAAAATAGTTTAAGATATTATAGGGCCAGAAGGGACTGTTACAATTATTTAGTCTGACCTCCTGTGTAACTGGCCAGAGGAATTCCCTAAATTAATTCCTGTTTGAACTAGAGCAGTTCATTTAGAATAAAAATCCAATCTTTATTTTAAAATTTCCTTTATGGGAAATGATTGAATAGTCCCAGTGTATATGTGAGATAAATATATTCTGAATTGTTCTCCTTTTGGAAAGACTAGAAGTTTAGTGTCAGGTCACAGAATAACCTGAGTCATGAGCTCATTTTTTAAATAAAGATAAGATAGGTTCTGTTGCCTTTTATGTTATTTTTGTTTCCTTATAGCCAATAGTTCTATAAATGTAAGGAACCCATTTACATTGATTCCCCGTTCTGAGTCTCTGTTTAAAGAAACTTATAAAATAATGTATGTTTATGATTTATTTCCTCCCACTGGCCTCTAAATATATTTTACTTGTTTACTTGAAAAATCAATAAAGATCAATAGCCAAATTAATCTCTGGTGTAACTCAGTCAAATACTATGGAGTTATACTTGGGATTAATTTGATGCTAAATATTTAATACTGTATATTTTTCAAATGTTTCATTGGAAAGATACCCCAATGGAATAAAGTAGCAGTTTGGTAAAAAGCATTCTTTCAGTCATTGAGCATGAGATGAATCAGTCCCTATAGTATTTCTAACTTCTATAGGCCTTTAAAATGTTGTGATCCAAAATTGTTCAGAGGTGAAACTCTGTGGAAAAGAAGTTTCTATGCAGACAGTGTTTCCTGTTTAAAATGCAATAAATATTGGATTACATTTACAAAAACTAAAAAGTTTATTTCCTGCAAAGATTCCCTCTAAACTTTGAAAGCCCCCTTTCATTTATCAGTAGCTCTGATGGAAGAAATTTATTCTCAACATTAAAAATGTGACAAACATCTTTAAAAGAAGCATTATTTTAAAAAAAGATTATCCCTCACTAAATGCAGTTTATTAACTGCCTAATTTAGGAAGATGAAGAAAAGTGAATTCAAGTTGAGTACATTCGTTCCTGAGAAACATGTTTTCTTTGTTTATATTAAATCATATGGGCCATTTTGACAACTGATCTATCTATCTACCTAGGCTTTTAGGTCATCCGTCACTGTCGTAACTGAGTGCTTCCTTCCCTCCATTCAAAATTAAACTTGTTTCATATAAAAAAAAAGGGAAACAGCAGATGGTTTATTTTCATAGGAAAAGAAACAAGAATTATCGAGTACAGTATTAATTTTGATCACTTCACCAAATTCTGCCAAATCAAATTGAGGATTGCACCAGAAAACCAACTACACTAAAGCTAAGGGCAACTAAATTCTGCTGCTTGCATATACGTACTGACCAGCTCAGAATAACGTCTTGGCAGCTAGTGGTTAACCAAACAGTGAATTTACTCTGGTAGAAGAGGCAGAAAGTCTCTTCCTCTGACAACCCCATGGTTAACCAAGATCCACCTCTTGGCCCCATGCAGTTCTCTGTCCCTTCCATGTTTGAATTTTAAGGATTGATCAAGGCCAAACAATTTGCCCTTGACCATTCTTACCTCTCTACCTGGGACCCTGTGCAACTTTACCATATCATATACTCTACCACACTGTATAGTACAGTGGATGAAGCTCCTAGGCCTAATGAATGTGCACCATAAACTGCAAGATCTATTGCCCGTGACAAGACTCTTTTTACTACTGTTCTAAATGAAACTCAGGAAGAATCAGTCTTTTTACAAGGTTCTTTTTTCCTTACTAATTTTTGGTTGGGGAGCTAATAGTTGGAAGAAGTACTGGGCTTCGAAGTATTTGTACTGTTCTACCAAATTAGGTCTAGACCTGCCAGAACTTTGACATGATCTTGAACCATGGCTAACTTGAGAACTGATGGAAACCAGTGCTTTGTACCAAATGATAGCATTCGGAGGGCATAACATCAGCAATTCGTGAGGGATTGGCTGTTAAGAACTTGTTTGAATCCAAGTGGCAATAAAAACAGGATGGAAATCAGAATTCTTTTTGGACTTGTCAAAGACAGAAAAGAATGTCTCGTATAGCTTTCCTCTAAACTCATTCTTGACTCTGAAATTTCACAAGATATTGACTTTAAGATTATTACTGGTTTGTCAGTCTATTGGTTCCTTTTTGGTATTGATCCATAGGTGGATATAGCCAGTCTCACACCTCTGAAATTAACACAGCAGATCAAAAATGTTAAGATAATGAGAATGACAATGAGCTACATTTGGGAGAGAATGTAAGAAAACAACTAAGAAACTCCAGGCACATATCTTGCATTGAAAGAATTAAGTATATCATCGAAAACTCCTTTAATAGCTAATCACTTCTTTTAAACATCATGTCTGCTTCTTAATTGCAGGAATAGCTTCCAAACTGTCCACATCCAGGTGATTCTTTTGGCCTCCCACCTCTGTAAGACTTGAATTGCAAATATGAGAGAAGTTCTAGACCTGTAAGTTTCCTCACAACACCTCTCTCATGTCCTAAGCATCTTTGGAACACAGGAGTCTCTCTACATTTCAGTAAACACTAGCTGCAGTGTCATTAACATCTTACAGTTAAACAGTCCAAAGAAAAAATCATCCCTTAACTGCTTTTTAAAAAAACGTATTCATATAGTGGATGGTTGGGTGAGGGGTTGTTTACATCTTTTGATGGTATCCCTCACGCAGTGGGCAAAAATAACATATACTAAAATGATGCTGTTTTACTATGACTAATTATTTTAGCTGATGGTACTTGTGCAAGAAATGTCTGAATCTAACAGGCATTTCTTTGGGAAGGTGGGAATCCACGTACTTGCTTAATTTATCCTATTCTCTGTGGAGGAGGTGAGGAAATCAATCAGCAGTGCTTACATGAGTGAATCTAGTAATAAACCTGTGACTCCCAACCTTTTGTATGATAACTTAAAAAAGTTGGTTGGTGGTTTTTTTTGGTCTACACACTTTTGGGATAGATTTGACCACTAATAAATATTTTAAAATAGCCAGCCAAAAGAAAAAGGATCTTTAGAGCTTCACATCAATAGAGGTAAAGATCCCTCAGGTTTAATTTAATGCATAGGAGTAGTTCCATTGACTGAAGTAGAATAACTCATGTGCTTATATAAAGTTAAGCAGGACTGGGGGAAGAAACTACAACTGCATGCTCAAAATCAAATGCCAAAAAAGGGAACCGGGAGAAAATACACGATTACTGAGAATTAATAAGGTGCTTCAAATACTTGCCCATTAACACACACAAGTCCAATTAATTTTAGGCACTCACTTCCTTATTTTAATTACTACTTTATTAATTGTTTAGGTCGTGGACAAGAATTTGGAGGCTGTCCCTTATATTGTATTATGGGATGGGGTGTTGCTGCACTGTAGTTAAGGTTGAAAGAGCATTTCTGTTAAAAGCTTAATGTTCAAACTGCTTTATAAGCTACACACCTAGTCAGATTGGCCTGAAAAATGGAATGCCAGTTCAGAGCGTGGGGTAATAGTTTGTGGTGTAAATTTGGGGCTATAAGAGCTGATTGGAGGGCAGGAGGAGCTTGAAATTGATGGAGGGAAAAGAAAAGGAGTCAGAGACAAAAGAGAAGGAAGGAGATAGGAGTTGGGAGGCTGTCAACTGGAAGCTGGATAGAAAGATGATTCTAACCGCATTTTGTCTAGATGAATAGGGAGAGGTGAGAGGAGCACAAAGAGGTCCCATAGTGATGGCTGGAGATGACAAAGGTGTTGTTAGTAGTAGGAATGGAAAGGGAAGGATGGATTTTAACAAAGATGAGCTGCATCCTCAGCTGCAGTTGAGATGTGCTTGGCACAGATGGGGATGGGAATGAGGAGTGGCTTTATATCACCTTTTCATCCCTTGATATGCCACCTATGCTATAGCTGAGATTTGGGGTGGGTGTAGAGATATGCTGGCTGGAGACTTCCCTTGGCCAGGGGATTCCCCAGCCAGCTATTTAGATTGGCTGTCTGCCCTGTGCGGGAGCACAAAGTGGGGGCCAGGACCTGGTCCATTGTATTACAAGAACCAATGACTCATTCAGTAATGGGCTAGGTGTATCTTGTCTTGCTTTTTTGTACATAGGAATTCAATGAATACCTATGTGCAGGAAAAAGGCCAAAGAAAACATCTGCTGCTGCCACAGAAGCAGATTCAGGCAAGGGCAGCTGGCTGACATCACTCAGAGAGAAAGGAGTCATCTTCTGGCAGAGGTCCAAAGGCCTTTCAGGGGAAAAGGACTTAAAAATACATTTGCCCAGGGCGAGTGGTGAGGCTCGACGAAGAAGCAGAGCAGCCAGAACTGCTAGCTCCTTCCCCAACGGGAGGGGTCAGACCTAGGGATAGAGCAGCCCAAGGGCTGATGCTCATTTCAATGAAAGGGAATAGAGGAGGAAAGATCCAGCGGTGTGTTGCATGCTGCTTATTGAAAGTCATCTTTCCTGTGTCTGCATTGTGACAGGCTGAAGGGATTATATGTTGTGTTACCTATCAGGTGTTGCCCCCAGACCTGCTGGAGAATACTTCACCTTTAGTATTGGCTTCTGGCTAATAAGTCTACTGCTCTACCTCACAGGCATCTGGTAAATTTGTCATGGCATGATCATCTCAGAGTGGTAAGTGTGCTTCAGTAGGTTGACCATGGGCAGAAAGGCAGGAAATCCCAACCAACTTCTTCTGACTTGCTCTGTGACCTTGGGCAAGTCACTTCACCCTTCATATCTCAATTTTCCAACTGTAAATGACAATGATGTGTATCTACCTCTCAGCTGTTTTGTGAGGATTAATTGGTTGAAGTCTGTAATGCACTTTGAAAAATACAGGGGATATCTTTGTGCTAAGCACTGTTATAATTCTATTGTGTGTATATCCCAAAGGCTTTTGAACAGCCACTCCACAAAGTGTGCACAAAAGGAAGTATAGAGTGTTGCTCATCTTATAAAACAAACTGTCTACATTTTTTGAATGATATATGTAACAACTCTACTTTAGAACCTACTCTAGATATTCTTTGATCCCTAACGTTGTACAAATGCCGTGTTTATACAATGCTTAATATCATAGACTTGCTTTAGTGACCTCTAATAAAGAGTTAAATCTACTGGTTTATGTAAAGGTACATGGGGGTGAATGGAGGTAAGAGAAGTTTCAGTAGTAATCTTACATTAATTTGCATCAAACCCTGGGCTAACAAATTGCCTTCAGTGGGGTTACTCCATTGCCCTCCCTCTGCACGTAAGTCAGAGCAGAATCTGTCCCTTTTTATTTACTTGCACTGTTTACAGTTTCCAAAAATGCTAAAACATTATATTGAGGTGCATGTACAAGGAAATGGGGAGGAGGGTGAACGCTGAGAACTCTCATGTGGCTACTGTTGCTATGATACTAGGTTCAAGCATCTTTCTTTCTTTCTTTCTTTCACTGAGCTGGAGAAAAACAACACTGATGAGGATCTGAATGGTACAGGCTTCCAAAGTGAATACCCAAGTGTCACTTCTGATTTTCATGGCAAGCCAGATTTCTTCATGTAAACTGGGGATGTATTCATGTCAGAGGAGAGTCATTCAATTTTCATGTACCCTAAGCTCTCTCTGCAGCCATTCCTCAGCAAGTTGTACCCCAAACTGGCGACTTATAGCCATCTACAATTCATCAGGCACCTTAAGCTGCAAGTTTTTCAGAAGGTTGTTTTGGTTACAAGTTCCTAAGTGCTGCTCATCTCCTGCTGATATTGCACAAAACCTGCCAAAAGCTTCTTTTGTAGATAGAAATGAATCTGGATTAGTTTCCAGACATCCAGTCAAGAAATTATACAGCACATAAGCTCCAAAAAGCAGGTTTTGTTTCCATGGCTATTTCTCTGCAGACATTTGTCTACTTTTATCCATGTACAGTTTGTTTTGCTGAAAAATTCAAATGCACGTTTCTAATGAGCACACTGAATGGTCAGAAAAAATGTGTTTTTGTTTTATTCAGGGCTTCTAATTGGACATCGTGACTAATAAGTGCCCTTTTCTTTAGTTGGGTATGAAGTGTAATCTCAAAAGAACCAAGCAATTCTAGTGATTTCCATTCCATTCAGCATTTCTTTTAAATTATACTGATATTTGTTAAGGAAGATACTGATCTTCCGTTTCCGCTGTTCAAATCAATACAGTCATCTGCTAATAATTTAATTGGTTACAACAATGAATAAGCTAATATCCCAACCTCCCAGTTGTTCAGTTATCTCCAACATCCAATGCATTTATTTCTTCTTCTCTTTTTAGCATTGCAGTGATAACACCCACCACTGTCAGTCAGATATGAACATAGTAGGTGCTTGGAAGAGAGGCTACACTGGAAAGAATATCGTGATCACCATCCTGGATGATGGCATTGAGAGAACCCACCCAGACTTGATGCAGAATTATGTGAGTTTTGCATTGGTTCAGATTGCTGTTTTATTGTTCAGAATTGTAGAAAGTTGACTATGTTGTTGGAAAGAAAGAAAGAAAGAAAGAAAGAAAGAAAGAAAGAAAGAAAGAAAGAAAGAAAGAAAGAAA
>ML675612.1:23572392-23860685 GCA_007922155.1 Mesoclemmys tuberculata | reverse complement strand
AAAGAAAGAAAGAAAGAAAGAAAGAAAGAAAGAAAGAAAGAAAGAAAATCCTTATGACAGCAACAATAAAAAGAAGGGAATTACAAAAAGTTGTACTGTAACCATTAGGCTAATATCTTATATAGTATCAGTTTAGTATCTGATATGTCTTCCATAAAGAGTCTACATCCTGCATTGGGAGGCAGTTGAATTCAATACTCTCATAATTTCTCTCTTCCCCTCCTCCCCCTCCATAACTAAATACTTTGACCTGTGGGCCTCACACCACCACCACTCTCAGAGCTTTTGAATGGGATACACATCTGCTAATTTCAAGAGTGTATAGCTAAAGAGAGAGTATAAACCTTGATAGGCCAAAATATTTATCTAGTGAGACAACAACCCCTTCCTGAAGGTCTTAATTTAAGTATATCCTTCTGAGTATTTATTTCACTTCAAGCTATATCCATCCTATGGCTAGAAAAAAAGTAGAGGAGAAAAGATGTGTGACTTGCTGCAAGTCACAGTAAATAAACAGGGTGCATTTATCCGCAACACTTCGAGTCTCACTAGTATAGCTCTGTTGATTCCAATTTTGTTACTTCCAATATACACTACTGTAAATGAGAGAACCAGGCCATTTGTTTATTGTAAGTTTCATAGGCCTTTGGGTTTTCTATATACTTGTGTTTAATCACATTTAAACGATTGGTGTAAAATAAGTAGGAATGTATGGAGATGCTGCTCTTTTGATAGGTAAGCTTTTTGGCTTACGAAAGTTGACATTGTCCTTTCAAGCTATTTAGGACCTCAGGGTACTGCATTGCTAGGAGTGATTAAAAGTCCATGCCCCTGGTATAATAATCATCACACAGAAGTGCGTGATCTTGGGTGTCTTATTGTTTTTATTAAATGGAATGTGTGTGCTGTACATGAATAGAAGGGAAGAAAACAGATGAATGCATTTGGGATGAAATTCTCTTGTGCAAAGGGCCAGCACAAGGGGTGCTAGCCATAGGGGTGAATTTCATCCTGACTGAGCACTCAAGACATGGAGATGACACTATCATTAACAGCCAGTCAAAAAGCTACCGTTGTCTCCGCAGTTCTAAAGTCATTTATTTTGAATTAGCCACACACAGATCCAGATCCCCTTTGAAATCAGCAAGGAGTTCTGCCTAAAAATCAATGGCAGGATATAGCTTAAATTGTCCATTTAAGATTAGTTTGAACTTCACATGCACTACAGCTTTCATTTTAATTCCCATATCAGAGGTTATTTGAACAAGCCAGGTACAACCTTCCTTCCTGTTGTACATCCAAAATTGTATCAGACGCAACTAACTTCGTCCCCAGTGAACGTAACGTAGCTATTTACTCCCTTCCCCAGCTTCTCTCCCTTTCTCTCCCTGCCAGTGAGGAATTCCCTCAGGGCAATTAGGTGGTTTGATGACAAATGCCTTCTATATGTAGGTTACTGCCGGTGTGGCTACAAACAGGAACATTTGAGGTGGATGTGGTAACTGGTTTTGAACAAAGAAGAGATTAAAAAGAACTACTAGCCATGTCAACACACCACATTCTACCACATCAATTAACAGAAGCCACAGAAACTAGCAGCTATTTGCACTATAAACTATTTTCAGCAGGAAGAATTTTGGTAGATGCAGAAAACATGACAAAAATCACACATTTCACATACATTAGAAACAGTTACGCTCCCTGAAAAGGTAAGGACATTTAAAAAGGTATATTATTTTCCAGGGTGTATATTTTGTGTTACGTGTTTGAATGGTATTTTAATATAGATGAAAATATTTCTTTGCTTCCTAAAATTCTGGGGATTTTGCTTTTTTTAGACTATATCCAATTGTTATTGAACCTTGATAAATTGAATGTAATCCTAGCTTGGAACAAACCATCTCTCTTTCAGGTGATATATACAGAGGTCTCAGAGGAGGAATATAGGATCTTTATGTAATAAATTTACACATGTGACAAGCAGCACATTTCATTGTGGTTGTTGGAAAAGTACTTTTTCTCTATTATATTTGATTTCCTCCACCCCTTCCAAAACAAAAATTAAAAAACGTAAATTCTGTAATTATTGAACATATAATCCTTTCCTAAAAAAGGCAGTCATCACAGAACCACAGGAATGTTAGTTAACCTAATTACTCTCTTGTAGAAACCTGCTGAAAAATGTATGGGCCACATGAGTCAATGGCTAATTAATGAGAAACTGGTTCTCTCTCTCGCTCTCTCTCTCTCTTCTGTTGGTTACAGGATTCAGACGCCAGCTTTGATGTCAATAGCAACGATGTTGACCCCATGCCTCGGTATGATGCCAGCAATGAAAACAAGTAAGGACTGTTCACTATGGCATGTATGATATTTTAAATGAAGTGCCTCAAGTAGAACCTACCAAAATGCCAATGTAGTAGGGATGCATCCAGATGTCTCCATAAAGCATTGAGATTTACATATAACTCTGTATTATGCATATACTATATAGTGTGTCTCCTCACATACTGTGCAACACTCACTCTGTGAGTACAAGTGGGTGCACTTATCTGAGAATTTATAAGTAAATCCATTAATTAGAGTTCAAGCATTTAAAAATGAACCCATTTTGAATTTGTTTTTTGGCAAGTTTAACCTTGTTTTGGATGCTGTTTCTAAGCAAATTTTTGGAGTCTTGTAGCGTGTTGTGCGTGGACATTGCCTTAGCTTATGCTTTTCTTGCACTTTTTAGTTTTGTGTTGTTGTGAGGAAATACACTTGAGCAACTTCAATTCTAAGTTAACGGAGTTTTTGGGGAGGAGGTATGGATTTTAGTAGAGATTATTTTAAACAAGCAAATGGTAATTCATTCTGACTGTAATTGTATGTCCTTTGCTGCTGATGGTTAGATATTTCTGTTTGAAAGATAGATTTCTCCTTCGGAGATCAACTTCTTGTTGTATGTGATTCAGCAGTTAATTTTAATGGCCCATGAACTTCCCTGGGAGGCTGTTGGTACTGTCTCCGGGGCACCTGGAAGGGCCGCAGCACTGTCATTGAGGCCCCTGGAGGACAATTATTTATCTGTTAAGCATGGTGTTTCACACAGTGGAATATAATCCTTTTTATAGAATCATAGACATTAGAGGCCACTATCTAGTGTCCCTGCCACTGCAGGATTGTTACTACATTACATATACTGTATGTTGTCAGCTCTTTTACTATGGGAAGTATTATAATGTTACTTGCCTGGAAGATAGATTTGCATTAGAGAAGCTATAAGGGATGAAGCCTTTTTCTTCTCACCACTCCAGTGTTTTAGGCTATTTATTTATTCTCCTTCTGAAATCCTACAATGTTCACATTACAGAAACCATCCTTGATTAATTTTGTCTGAACCAGTCAATGCTGCATTATGGTCAGATGGTTCCCTCCAAAGGACACTGAGCATCCAATCTTGTTCCTATTAGAATCAGTGGCAAAACATCCATTAACTTAAATGGACAAATCTGGCTCCTGCAGTGGAATGGTGGTGGGCTTTGCAGGGGATGTACAAAGAGCTCTGCTCCCAGGAGCTCCTTGTACAATAGGGATGAGATATGGATGACAAGCCAAGTGGTACTGCTAGGCCAGAAGATCTCCTGGCACTTGGCTCTTCTTAGCTTCTAGTGGGGAATGGCACACAGAGCTGCAGGGTCTCCTCCAGTCTTTGGGTTGCAATAACTTACACAGCAAGAGTGAGCGGATTCAGCCAAGTGCTCAGCTTGGCTAATAAAGCTGAATGCTGTGCTTAGAATTTGCTCACTACTGTGTTGTTTCCTCTGTGCCCCCAGCCCCTCTGGGTTTGGAAAAAAATGCTTCTTCACACAAATGTTTTGCAAAAATTGCAAGAAAAATGTATGGAAAAACAATTGATAATGAATGCATACAAAATAAACTCACACTAGTATTTTCTCAAAGTGTGACTGTACCGGTTAAAGCTTACTAGCCGTGTAATTTAAGACTTTATATGGCACATGGATGTGTATATAAGTTTTTATCCATTATGGGGTTTTTTATAATATTATAGTAAAATCTGGATAAGAATTAATCAGGAATTTGACTATTAAAAATGGTGATATAGCAGGTTGTAAATGACTAGAAAATTCATTTCACACAGAAATCTGTTTTACTGAAATTGATTAGAGTAGCATATCTAAAAAATATTATTATTGAGAACTATTTTATTTTGGGGTTGTAATGTTAGCGTGTGTTCTAATTCAGGTTCTCTCATTTGCTGTTGTTTACATGCTGCCAAACATTACTGTCCAAACACAAATAGATGTGCAAACTGTTTCTTCTCCCACCCATCCTACCCCATGGGCACATCTTTCTTATCCTATTTTCATGCCGATGCTCACTTTACTGAATAACGTCTGTCTTTTCTTTACTGGAAAAATCTTCTACACCAGTGGTGCAATTAGATAGTAATGGCCAGTAAAGCTGTATTGCTTTGAAATCTGTAAATATGCTGTGGATGTGGTTTACTGTGACTTTAAACAAAAAGGCTCATCAGGAACAAGCTGTACGCTAACTTGGTGAAGCAAGCAGTAAATCCAAGATCACAAGAAAAATGCTAATGATCGAATTGAATCTGTTAGGAGATGCTCCTGGGACGTTTGTTAAGTAAAACAGAAAAAAGAAGCAAAAGAGGCTGTAAAGACTTGCTCTTTTGAAATAATACTACAGCACTTTTCAGCTGAGGTTCTTAAAGTGGTTTACACAGAGGCATATTGTCATCCTCATTTTAGTGATGAGAAACTCAGGTACAGAAAAGTCAAGACCTAAATTGTAAGGAATGTCTTACAAAATTTGGTTTGCCAACATCTGGAACCTTTGGCTTGATTTTCAGAGGTGTTGAGTACCCTTAATACTCATGGCCAGATTTGTAAAGCTACGTGGGTGTCTAAAAATGTAGATAAGTACCTGATGTGGCTTTCGAAAGTGCATAGGTGCCCAATTCCCAGTAGGAGTTAGACCCTTCCGCATTTATGAGAATCCTATTAGGTGCCTAGCAGCATCTTTAGGAGCCTAAATACCTTTAAAAAACCTGGCTCCTACTGACTTTCAGCTGGGATTTTGGTGGTTCAGTACATCTGGCAATCAGGTGCCAGGTGTCTCAAATTGGTCCTGCAAAAAATAAGGAACCCAAAATCAGTGGTCACTTTTGAAAACGTAGGGCTTAATGACTTGCCATAGATCATAAGTAGTAGTAGATATGGAACCCAAATCTCCTGACTCCCATTTCCTGCTCTAACAACTAAGCCAGTGGTTGCCAACCTTTATGAATGAAAGCCCCACTAGTTCACTCTAGGTAAAACACGTGCCCTCCAATGGCCATAAACACATATAACCCCTCTAAATACATATAATAAAAACAATACCACCACCACCACCACCAAATTGCATAAATGATAACATGTTACTCTTCCAGAGTAAGACGTTAACTCTTCCCTGGCATAGCCGCCACTGCATGCCCCGTGTGCCGTGCCTCTTCCCACCCCTCATGGACTGAAGGTAATGGCAATGGGCTTTAGCAGGCGGGCAGGGGCTGCTCCAGCCCTCCACTGGCACAGGGCTGCTACTCTCAAGCTGGGCACCTGGCCAGTGCTGAGCTGGGAGAACTGGGGGAGCTAAATGACCTCAATATTACTGAAGCCTCATGGACCCCCTGGAATCTTTGGCACCAGCCTCCGCCCCCCAACCTCCCTGGAGGTCCCACTCCCCAGGTTGGGAACCATTGAACTAGGCAACACTCCATTCTAATTTTCCAGTTAGGAAGGATAGTGGGACAGACAAGTGTACATCAGCTGGCTAAGCAAGCTAATTTATTTTATAAAGCCATATAATTACGGGGGTGGAGTGATAAGAAGGAATAAAAAGAAATGCTGCAAAACTGAATAGGTGTCTTAGTGCAGCTTTGCTAGGACACAGTTAGGAAACTTCAGTGTACTGGCATTGTTTGCTGACTTTTCTCTTTTAGTCAGTAATGAGGCTTACTGGGAAGATAAAATTATGAGCAAGCATAAATTTGGGTTTGCGAAAAGACTGTAGAGAAACTTTAGTGACATATTTTGAAATTATATTTAAAAATAAAGTCCTCAACTAGGTGTAGAGAGGAAAGGAAAAACCTTAAATCAATCTCTTGAACCTTTTAGTCAAAACCAGAGTGGGACGATAGCGTCTTTAACTACTATAGTATGTAGGAGTTGTGCCAGGAGTTTACTTTGGTTCCTACAAAGTGGCAGAGAGTCGTGAAGCTTGTAAATGGTATGGGCCTATGCTAGAACTCCCCTTTGCTCAGCTAAAGACAGCAGTCAGCTGTGGATGAAGTCATTCTTGCTATGCAAGTCATCTTGTTTTGATTTAATGCTGAGTGCTGCTGCTTAATTCTATGTCTGTTATTTATCTGTCACGTATAAACATCATTTTAAAACAACTATGTCACTTAGCCATCAGTGCTCACTGGATAGAATGCAAGCAGATTTACTGGGTTACACCCCCGCACCATTGTGTAAACTCAGAAATTAAAGAAATGAAAACAAACGTTAGTAACGTTCAAACAAGTTTTCATTTTGGACCACACAAAAAAAAGGCATTTCTCTGTTTCATGCTGAGGTTTTACTCTGGTATTTCAGAGCTTACTAAGCAGCAGAGGAAGTAAATCTAACTTTTTAAAATGCAGGATCTGATTCTCATCTCAGTAATCCCCATTGACTTTGATGGCATTACTTCTGATCTGTTCCAGTGTAAGAAAGAGGAAAATCAGACCCATAATTTCTGATTAGGAGATATATAGTTGCGCTAGTGGAATACGGTTCCAAATTTTGCAGCTTTATGCTTAATTAAATTAACATGTTTTATTTGAATAACTCTATATGTTTTTAAATGAATGAATTTGTATTTTTCAAAAGAACGTGTTCATATGCTGACTGCAAGATTCATGATAAGAAATGCTTGAAATCGAATCTTTGCTGGTCTAAAACCATAAAAGGTAAAAAAAAAATTGTGTTGGCTTCCTAATATCTACAGTTCATAGTATCTACATACTTTTTATATGTAGTTGCAAAGTGTTGGGAGGAGCAGGCGGAGGAGAGAGTGAGTTAATGAGTCACAATGAGTTTTTGCTTCTATTTGGTCCAAAATAATGAGAAATTTTTTTATTGAGAATAAGATCCATTCCAAATCATTGTTACTTTTCTTCATTTGTCACAAATTCCCAATAAAACACCAAAAGGCCATTTGTTTTCTGCCACTTTATGCAATCTATTTTGGGTGATGGACAACAGAATCTATGTTTTAAATCATTTAATCAGAACGGATATTAGATATTTGACAGGCAGAACACCTTCAAATGCATCTTGGATGGCCAGTAAAGTGATTTCAGTGGAGTAAAGGGTTCCATTAACTTTATCGTGTCATTATTCAAATATGGAACAGTGAAGAACGTAATGCAATCTAACACAGAGAGTTTGAATGTGTTTGATTGCTAGCACCAAAGATCCGTCTAGAAAATATCCGTCTCGGTGCATGACAGAATGGAGCTTTGGTAACAGACAAACATTTCCTCTTCAGGAGAACATAGCAATTTAGAAAGAAAAACTAATTGACGGTGTGTCTACTTGTAGACACCTGGAGATCAAACCTACAGTGGGACAGAGTTTCATCAGTTCCAGCTGAAGTCAATGTGAGTTTAGATATTCAGCATCTCATGTAGTTCTCTGCAAGTCCCCCTCCTTTGAGGGACTATTAGGAAACTGCAGATTTGGTTGTTGTCCTGTACATTTATGTCTGGGTTTCTTATTGATGAAAGTGAGGGACCTCAAAAATATTGGTGAACAAGTTAACATGCTGGCAGGTGCTAGGAAAGCCCAATCCTGATTTACAGCACTGCTACTGTCTAGTCTTGAGCCTTGAACATACCAGGCCTATAGACATACCATTTTGTGCTGTGATTTTAGCCGAGGTTAGTAATGAACAGTTTCAGACTAGGTCAGTATGTGGGTAGATCTCCACAGAACGTGTATTTTACAAGGAGCAGTATTGGTGATTTAGCAGTTAGCCTCAGAGTTAATACTGATTTAGTTCTCCATCAAAGTGGTAAGAGGCACCAGGACTTTGGAGATCATGTCATCTTTCGGAAAGATATTAATTCACTGTTCTGACCATTTGTTGTAATTAAAGATCCACTGTACTGACCCAGATGTACTGTTTGCAAGAGTAAGGGAGTTAAACCTAGTCTAAAGTCCAACTTGGATAATCATGTTATGTTTAACTAGATTCCCCTTACAATTTCAATTCAAGAGTATTCTTCCTCACTACCTGCCTTAAATAGTTATGGGGAGCTGCTGTGCGCCGTCACTCAGCGGTTGTGTTTATTCATTCATTAGATGGCTGCATTTCAAAGATGATTCTTACATAATACTGGAGAACAAATTTTTTCTAAAGTGTTGCTTCCTCAGAAATTTTTTTAGATTATGCTAGATCGCTTGAAGCTGAACACAAATATAATTTCAGACTACTTGTATCACGTAGGAAATTGGAGAAACAAGAAATTGGCTTTTATTGAATGTAATATGTTTAATCGCATAATGGTGCTGACGCTTTGCAATAGTTCAACTGAGCTAAAAATGTTTTGTTGATGATTTTCGTTTGTACTCAGTGTCTGAGGCTTCTCGTTTAAGTGTCCAACAATAATTGGCCAGCATTGATGGATTCCAGTTGCTCTGATACCGTTTTTCCATGATCGCAATGTCCTGGTGAAGCCTTTCACCATGCTCGTCACTGACTGCACCAAGATTTGCAGGGAAGAAGTCTATATACGAATGCAGAAAATGAATCTTGAGTTACATGTTGTACTTCATGGTTTTGTATGCTTGAAGCATGTTGTCAACCACCTGCATGTAGTTTGGTGCTCTGTAGTTGCCAAGAAACGTATCACGGCTGTTGTGATATTGGCGAGACATTTTGCTATCATGAATCCTCCTGAAAATACAATTGCTTTGTTATTGTGAGTACACACAATATGCTATGCACATAGAGCACGCGCATCAACATGAATGAAAACTGATATAAATGCAATGCATAGAACGATGTGTGCAAAATGCTTTTATAGCCTTTCTAAAACCTGTCCTGCCAGCATCCGCCCTGCCTAAGCCTTGGCATTTCCACTGCATGTTGTGTGGCCTGCACTAGGTGCAGTGTCACTGCATGCCCAGGCATGCTTGGACATAAGATAGAAAACTTTTCAGCTTACATCATGGGCAACATTTTAATAGACTTAAATTATGAATTGAAATAACAAATATAGGTGATTACAAAAAAATGGTACGTGATAGGGAAATTTCATGGTGATTTTCGTAATCAGCAGCCCAAAATCCATAAGATACATCCAAAAATATTCAGGAAGCAAAAACTTTGTTGTCCAGTGTAATTTTTTTCTGCCTTACAGGAGGTTGAAGGGCTTAATTAATGTTTTTAGAGTGTTTTGAGATCCTTGGAAGAGCGATCCTGTAGAAACACAAAGCATGACTATTAATAATCACATCAGACTCTGTGGTGGATTTGCTAGTGTAAGGCCATCAGAGAAATTTTACTTCTGTCCCTTCTGTCCCTAAAGTCTATGAGTCTGTTCTCTAAAACAGGATTTGAACCTCTGTCTAAAGAGTCTACAGGCTACATAATCCTCTCCAAAGTTCAAAGTTGGCTTGAATGGTTATGTTTCTAAAATCAAAAGGAATACATTGCTTTGAGAAGTCATTGAAGTTAACAGATTTCCAGGGGGGAAAAGCTAGAAAAGAAAACAAAGTTCCATTTGCTTGCAAAAGGAAAAATAAATCCCTTTCAATACCTTGGTGTTGGTTACTGAGCAGTATAACTCACTTGAATAATAGATGCATGAGAAGCAGCAGCCTTTCCTTTCAGAATGCGTAAAAACGTATTCTCATATTTAGCTTTTCCTGTATTTACCTGAGATAATATACTGAAAGCTGTCTCCATAGTTCTAATTATATAAGGTACTCAAAAAAGTGGATTCAGACAAAATAACATTCTGAAGTTTTATGCCAGCACTTCTATTTCTTAAAAATGAATTATCGATGATGATGAGTCAGTTCATCCCTTCAGATTCTAAGTCCCAGCTGGTGCATGATACAACAATATGTAAGAGGAAAGATGAACACTTGTATTGATCCAGGTGGTGGATATAGTTAAGATCTGTTATTTATGAAAGACAGACTTTTTTCTGGAAGGAATAGCTATTCGTTTAAGTTGGAGTAGACCACAACAGCAGTGACTACTTTTGCTTCATATAATGGTGTGATAGTTTAGGTTTACAGGAGAGCTGATTAGAACTTGAGTAAGAAAATGCATTTCTTTGTCTTTTCCCCTATATAGCAGACCTTAGAGAAAGCTGAAGAGAGTGATTTTGATTCTGCACTCTGTTGCACCTGTTTTGTGCACCTGTCAAAGTAATTCCATTGACTTGAGTTTAGATACACCAATCTAATAGAGTGGAAAATCTGGACCACTAAATCTTCTATTTGTGTTCTGCAGCTAAAGCACACATATCCAGATATACTATTGATTTCCCCTTAATATACCATTAAAAACAAACCTTTAACTACAGGTTTGATAGAGCACCCACACAGTAATAATCAAAAGCTGGTGACTGAAACTCACTGCTAAACTCTCAGTTGTTAACCCAAAGTGGAGCTGCATAACTCTAAACTAACGAATTAAGGTTTCATTAGATACTTTAAGGGCAAATCTTTAGGGTATCCCTTTCTCTACCAAGTGAACAAACAAACTGAAAAACAAACTAAGAGTTACGTACTTCCCCAAATCTTTGGAATTGTGCCAGGTTGGGAGAGTTGCTAGCGGCAGGTCTTATATTAGCACAGGACAGATTTCAGAGGAAATAAATGACGGGGTACACCTCACTGCTTGTTTAAACTAAGTTTACTACCCCACCTACCATGCACTTTACACCGCAGTATGAGCCTAGGGGCCCGGCCACATACAACCCAGCACATCATGTTACATTCAGCCCATGAGGGGTCCCTTGTTTAGTGATCTTTTGAGAGTTATTCTGCCATGCTGGCTCAGTTTGGGGAAGAACCTCCCTGAACTCTTTTTTCTAGCTAAGGAGTAATCCAGCAGCCTCTGAAATCAATGAAATTCCATAGAAATTTAGTTGTGCAGGATTGGTGCCTTCCTGCATCCACACAAAGAAGGGGTGGGGTTTGACTGGAGATGGAGTCACCTCGTCTGAAATACAGCCAGCTCTAGAGAGAAAAATGGTGTCTGTTTCATACTGCACAGCAGCATCACCCAGAATTTAGGACAGAACACCAAACCATATCCAATTGAAATTGCTGCTGGAATTAAAGTAGGCAGAATGTAATTGCCTAAGCTGAAATTTGGACAGGACACCATGGTTTTAAAATACTCCGTTCCTTTCTTAACTGTTGTTCTGGGATTGAAATCATCACCACATGTCCAAATGAGGTCTGCAATGTGGATAAAATAGCAGGCTGTTAGCCAAGTGACCCACCAATATATCTCTATGCTGTTCCTCTGCTTTGCCTCACCTCTCACCCCTGAGAGCAGGGCAGGGCTCTTGTGTATTTCAGTAATTTGCCTGCACAGGAAAACAGAGGGAGAAGGTACCCCTTTAAAGGGAAAATCTCCCCTTTCAAAAGCATTCCCCTAACTTTTTGCCTAGCAAGGAATGGGTGTCCTTTGCTGCCTGAGAATGATTGAGAATGAGAACTGCAGCTCTGCATTCCTGTAATTCTTAGGAGCTTTTTCAATCATCTTAATTTGATATGTTTGTATTTTTAGTACAAGCGGCTTTACACATTTGATCCATTATTTTTATGTATTTTGGGTTCGCGCCCCTCCCCTCTCCCCCCCCCCGCTATACAGAAATGATAGGGCTCTAGTATGGAAGTTTTGGAAGAAGGGGAGTTGCTTGCTCTATCACTTGAGATTTCACTGACTGATTAGTTTCTCTGTCAGTCTGGATGAGAAGTATGAATTACAAGAGATAGTAATTGGTGATATATTGTAATGCACCAGAGGAGGAAGTGGGACAGGAGGAGGAGAAGTTAGAATGTCTGTGGAATTTATTAAGAATGGGGAGGATGTAGTGCCATCAAATTAAGGCACTATAAAATTCAAAGTGAGGCTTGGGGTCATAGAAAGTATTATATAGACAGCAAGATTTGGGCTGCCTGTGGAGCATGGAAATTCTGTCGTGGCTTCCTCTGCACCCTCCGATTACAGTCTGTTTTGCTCCCACATTCATTTGTTTTATCAACAAGACACTGGGAACTTGAACTTTTAGTAAGTAACTAATCCTCCCAAAAGTCTAGTGTCTGAAAGAGATCATCCTTGGGGATTTTTTAAATTCCTTTAAAAATAATTTAAGGATTTTTCTGCTGTGATGTTGATGTTCTAAAAGGTCTCTTCAAGACTTCAGCAAAGAAGAAATGGACTCTAGCCATGATCACGTACATCCTTATTGACACGTGTGAGCAGTCCCACTGACTTAAGTGCGATTCTTCATATGCATAGATATGAGAAGGACTGGGCCTTAGAGCTTGTCTTTATGGGGGAAATTAACCAGAATAGCTGTTGTGGAATAAGCTATTCTGCAGTAGCTATTCATCCCCATGTGAACACTACTCCAGAATGGAAGTCCACTGGGGAGCTATTCCGAAATAGATATTCTGATCACTTTCTCTCTGCAGATAAACCATGATAGAAGAAAGAGTGAAACTCTCTAGAAAGAGTGAAGCCAAATGCAGGAACAACAATCGGGGGGGAAAAAACAGAGACATTTTCTTTATTTGCTAGCTTCTTAAAATCATGACAGCCTTAGGTGCTAAATGTAACTACTGTAGGTCACATACGTTTCGAAGAAATGTGTGAGTTTTGAAGTTGGCATAGAGGTTTTTAAAGCTGCGGCTTGACAAAACCCTGGCCGGGATGATTTAGCTGAGGTTAGTCCTGCTTTGAGCAGGGGGTTGGACTAGGTGACCTCCTGAGGACCCTTCCAACTCTAATATTCTGTGATTGATACCTATCACATTGGCAGCTAAGTGACCTCCAGAAACATCAGTAGTCGTGTTGCTGCTACCCATAAAGATAAACACGACAAAAAATAAAAAAAATATCATATGGAACTGTATTGGCCCCATCATGGGCCATCAGAAGGGCCTTTCCATCCACAGCACAGAACTCTTCGCTCTTCTTTACTCAAAATAACAGAGTAACCGATAGCAGTAGCTGTTCTCATCTATGTGGACTAGCCACTAGAGGGTACACAACACAGACTTTGCTAGTGGCTTACATGCTATTTTCAAGGCTACAAAGGAATGCTGGGCAACAGGAATCAGCAGTTCTATTCTTGGCTCTGGAGAGGAAAGTGGCCTAGTGTTTCAGACAGCCGAGACAGGCATATAAAATTGACACACGGTATCAAAGGTCAGTGTTGCTGAATAGATGAGTCTTTGGTTGCCATATTGGAAACCTGCATTTTATTCTCAGCTTTTGCTAGAAAAAACTTGTGCAACCTCTCAATTATCCCATCTGTAAAATGGGAGGAGTGATATTTTTCTCTCTGTCACCCTAATTACATATGATAATTACATATAATAAGAGCCGTGAAATAAACAGAATTATTAACACAAGTGAGTGAAAAAGCAGACTCTTGGCTCTTAGCCAAACGCTTCCTCGGAGACTAGAAGGGCAGCTGCTGATGCTTCTCCTGCCATGTACCCACCATCCAAAGTTGTAGTCTGTGCCTCCTATGTATGTGGCTCAGTGTAGTTGGCTCCTATGTATGTGGCTCATTATATATGAGCTCTGTTGGGTTGGAGCATGTTCATTGCAGATAGAATGTTTGGAAATTTCAGCAGCAGTTCTTTAAGGAGTTGTACAGGGCATGTGCAAATTATACTTTTCAGAGACATATAATTTAGCCATATCTAGGCAGATTTTTATGGTGATAGCAAAAGTCACTTTCCTGGCCCAAGGACTTTTGCCCTGCCATAATTCAAGTCCCTGCTCTAAAGCATTGAAGCACAGAAGTTTGTCAAATAAATGGTTGGAAAAATTATTTAGCATCAGAAAAACTATCATTCCGCCCCCCCAATCTTGTTCTCTGAAACACTGAACCATTTTCTTGCTGAAACTTTAAAAATAAATCCTGCCTGAGGCAGCAAACAAACATGGACATTTCAGTGCGGTTGAAGTTTGGCAAAGTTAAAAGCAATGAAAACAGGGACAATACAATAGAATACAATTTAAAGTAGCAGGCAACCTTCACTTTAGGTATTGGTATAAATTCAGCTTATAATTCATTTTCTACAGTATTTTGTAATTTCCTCTGTTTCTTGGTCATCCATAGCATTAAATTCTTCTTTCACAATGGAGCAATTCCGTTGTTTAAAATTAATGGTCTTAATTAATTCTATTGCATGTAAGCAGCCGCATCTGTTTATAGGGTAATGTTTCCATAAAACGTGCCTTAATAGTTAATTGCACCCACTTGCATAAAGCAGATGTAGTTGTTGTAACAGTGGCTTCTTTTGTGAGATGAGGGTCTAAGCAAGATAGCAAACTAAGCTCAGTTGTAGTCTTCAGAAGGGTTTAGCAAAAATCTACACTGTGCTTATTCCCAAAGTGGATGCCTGGGTAGAACTGATATTAGGGCTTGTCTACACAGAGAAGTTGCTCTCTTTAACTGAAGGGTGTGATGTTAAACCTATATAATTAATCCAGTACAACTTTGTGTGTGGACATACTTAAATCAGTTTTTAAAAGCTTATATAGGTAATTTACAGGGGCAAGTTAAACTGGTACAGACTAGGTTTAAAATGATACGAGTGTCCACATGCCCAGTTTTGCTGGTCCAACTAATAAATAGAGTATAACTTCACACCTTTAGTTAATTTAAACCCATGGAACTTTGTGAATGAACTGGGTTTAAGTGGCTGATATCAATTAGATAGCACATTTAAAAACATAAAAACACACCTTGTTCCATGTCTGGCCCCCTGCTGATGTTTCCTGGTGAGAGAGATGTGTACCTTTCCATCTCCCCTTCCTATGGTTTAACACCTTTTCTTTTCCTTTTTTTTTTAATGGAATGCAGTCTGGCACGTTGAGATGGAAATTACCATTTGATTGCCTCTATGTAATATGAAACGTGTTTGCATGGACACTGACTGTGAAAGACACTTGTGTAGCTAAGAGATGTGGAAAAGAGAAAATAAGCGAGGAAGCAGCTGAGATTATCATCTGGTAAATTGGGGCTGGTCAACAGCCAGCCAGGATTTGTCAGGGGTGGAGAAGGGTCATTTCACAACTTAATGCTTGAGTACTGCATTAATACAGACTCTCTGGGGGACAGGACAGTGGCTGCTGAATGGAAATGAGAGCTTTCTCAGAGCCATTTTCCCTTGGCAGATGTATTCAGCGTTCGCTTTAGGCATATTTTCACATACAGATGACTGAGATCCTTTCAGATTTCCCTGGTAGCAGTAGAAAGCCCAGCAGCTCAGATGTTACAGGAACCTTGTGAAGTGCTGCTATATAGCCAAGGGACTGAATTGCAGGGGCTGTGGATACCAGACCCAGGCCTTTGGCTCCTCCCATTACCTAAAGCTGCTCCCTTTCCATGTGCAAGGCAGAGTCAGTCCCAGCTGACTTCAATAAACTGAGTTGCACTTGTGTGAGAATGTTCCCTTAGTGCATCATGTCAAGCCTGTTTTATTAATTCCCAAAGGGCATGTCTGCCGTTTCAAACGATAAGTAACAATAATTGAAACTGGAGGGAAGCAGCCAACGCTGACTGCCCACAAGCAGTGCTATTGTAAAGTGATGCTACTATAGAACATTCTGAGAGCGCCGTGAGCCCTGAGAATTATACCAAAATAGGCGTTATTTGGTGGCAGATTAATTCATTTTGAATGTGTTGTGCTCAGTTTATATGTCTGTAAATGGCTAATATTGAAACAGGGCTCTGAAGATTCTCACCAACATCTAGAATTGCTCCTGGAAGTGGCCCATTCCATTCCAAAAAGCTCCCTTCTCTTTCCTTGGGTTAACACACTGTATATTGAAATGCACGTGGGATGCCTTTCCCCTGTGGTGCACAGCATCAGTGCAAGGCCCAATGGATCACATACACCCCCATGTAATAGCTGCACTGAAGAGTCCACTGGCAAAGCAGCTGCACAAGGTATGCCATGTAAAAAGTGCACCAGCTTTGCATAACCCAGCATAGAAAGCCACAATGGGGGCTGAGCCTAGGGCAGGACCAGAGATCTATGTTTATGTGGACACAGTGGCCCCAGCACCCCATGTAATTGTGCCATGGGTATTATTTTTACAATAGCAGCAACCATGCATCTCGCCCCTGGCTTGAGGGTGGATTTTGCCTCCCCTACTACTCCACCCTCACAGAGCTCAGTTACTTGGGTTTTATGTATGCAGAGTGGATTTCAGCCAGAGATATTTGTAGAGGTTGATTGCTGCTCAGTGTTGCTCAGAGCATCTGTATCTTTGTTCTGTGTCAAGAAAATGGCACTGCTTTGAATCGAACCTATATTGCATTGAGCTTTTTCATGCTTTGGTCAAGGGGAACTGGTAGTTTTCTTTAGCTATCCCGGAGTCTGAGTTTCACTAGAGGTGTTATTGCATAATCATTAAATGCCAGGACATCAGAATGTGGGAGAAACTCATTTCAAGGGTTATAAAAATGGTCTGTGTTTTTTTATTGCAAATGGAAGGGAACTAATTCCATTCTCTTTCTTGAGCTACAAAGATTCAAGATTGATAAATTACTTAGGTTGGCCGCTTTTACCCAATCATCACAATGATCTTTGTTGTGTAAATTTTGCACTAATCTTGGACTGTCTCCCTCCCTGTCCCATTAAGGTATTTAATGGAGTAGGAAATGCCAATATTTCCAATTTAAACTACATTCAGAGGGTTAGAATTTGGGCCTATGTGCATCCCCTCTGCTGTGTATTGTGGAGTGAAGCAAAACTCCCTTGTCTCTGTAGATTCAGATAGAGGAAGGGGAAAATGTAGGTACACGGGGAATTTCACTTCCACTGTAAATCTGCCAAGGCTTCACTGGGCTACACACAAAAAGGGAGATGAAGAAGCCATATTTCTAAGCAAAAATTATAGGCTTACTGAATGCTGTTTAGTAGTCTATGACTCTCATTCTACCCAAAGTCTCTCTGACTGCTTGGGGAGAGGGAGAAGGAATGAGCCTCTGCTTGAGTGACTGGGGAGTTCAAGTGTTCAAGCCACACTCCCTGCTTTGCTTCTACTATTTCTATGGCACGGAGATGTCAGGGAAGAATTAATATCATCAGATATTTATGTGTAGCATTATAGGTGTTCATGGCACCGCGAATTGGGTTTAGGTCTGATCTTACTGGTACACCAGTTTATCTCCATTGAGTTATTTGTAGTTACTCCTGTTTTGCGCTAGTGTAAGTGAGCTAAAAATCAGAAATAGATTTCCTGCCCTAAGGAGCTTACAGTCTTACATAAAATGAAGAAATATTTGTGTCTCATGTTTGTATACGAACTTTCATGTGCTGAATATTTTGTTTCGAGCCCTTGGACAGTAAGATAATGGTATTTCCTGAGATGCTTGCGATGGACAGGCTTTGAAATGTTCTATAACCCTTTTCTCCTGAAATCATCATCTCAAAGATACAGTGGTGACAGGCTGTAGTGCATTAGACCATAGCTAGTGACATGAAAAGCTGCATGCCTTTAAGCCCACTGTGTGCTGAGTTTTGTGGGCCGGTTTTGTTTTGTTTTGTTTTGGTTTTTGGTATTCTAAAAGACTTCACAACTATGGAACAATAAAAGACGGTAAAGAAATGCATTCTGAAAGTGTTTCGGAAATCAAAGAATAGGTATGGTTGAAGCTCCAAAATGAAGGCCCAATTGACATGAAAAGCGTTTTCCAAGTTACCTGCAGCTCTGTTCATTAATAGTATTTTCTTATTCTAAACATTTAAAGGAGAATTATAAATTAATAAACTTTCAGATCAAAGATGTTCTAGGTGCCTTGTACCAACTTTCTCTTGTAATAAGAGGCAAATTAACTGGTGGTAACTGATCATAGTAGCTTTAAGGAGGGAAGGGGATTTACAGATATGTTCTGTCATTAACTATGCCTAAAGTGCCAGGACTTTCTTCTCATCTCTGACCTCAAATATTAACTTCTCCCCATCTCAAAGAAAACCCAGCACTAAAAAGAGATACTTTTATGTAATGAAATGTTGTCTATACTGTATCTTATATTCCTCTTTTGCTCTTTCTGTTTCTTAATCAGCCATCAAAAAGGATCCCCCTGTTCTTTCAAATTGAAAAAGGAAATGTTTAGCATTAACTGTGTTTTAAATTATAACTGATGAGTTAATTGCACTGAAGCAGAGACAGCAAGGGTCAGATTTTTAGAGACATTTAGGCATCTAAAGATGCAGATAGGCACCTAGTGGGATTTTCAAAAGCACTCTCACTGATTTCAACACTGACAAATTCCCAGTGACTTAGATTGGAAAAGGATTGATCCCTACTAAGAAACGTGTGAGAAAACAAAATTATTTTGGCTATAATTTGCCTTAAACAGAAATAAGAAGGCTTCTACTTTGCAAACCCATTGTTGTAAACAATAGACAAAAATATGAAAGCTACTGGAAACACTAGAAGGTTTTGCATTTTCCTGGGAAGCATGAATTCTCTCTTTGGACTTACATAATGGATACTATTCAATGGAAAGCTGATGGATGTAGACTTCATTACTGTGGTACAATGTTGCTTTTTTAGACAGACTGCTTGCAAAATCAGGGCCTGATTTTTCACTGCCTTACTTCTTATATTGTCATCTATGCTTGCGAAAAGCAAGTGCAAAACCCCTCTACAATTCTGATTTGGGAGCCTGATCTTTAGGTGAATTACTTGGAGAGATTTAAAATTTTTATTAGAGATAATGTTTCAAAAAGAGCAGGTACAGAGTCTAAACGGAAGAGCATTAAACATCCAGGCAGAAGGGACAGATTATTAGTGGGTACAGAGATGGAAGGGGGTCGGGGAGTACAAGAAAAGCATAATTTGTAGAATCCTGGATGGGGTGTAGTAGTAGGTTTTACGGTAAACAGAGCATAACAGTAATTAGGGAACATCATATATTACAGGGGGTGCGATGAAGGGGAAGCAGATAGGTCCATAATAGTGAAATGTCCCTCATTGAATCAGTGGGGTGGTGCGAGTAGTTAGTAAGTACATGCTTTTTCTTCCCAGTCAGATAGTGTTATAGCCTCTAGGCCCAAAGCGAGGCTTCTTCTTTCCCCTTTGTCTATGGGCATAGGATACTGGTATGGCACCGCCCTATATTATCAGAACACCTTGTTCCCATGAGTGTTGATAAAGTATTAGCAGTGACCAAGTGCTCAGCTCCAGAAAATGGATGCACATCAATTTTTGGCTCTTGACCCAGTCCCTGAAATGCAACCTCTCCCTATCTTTGGAGTCTCGCATGGACATAACAATAGCTCTCAGTGGGCCACGCAGCAGGGGTCCTTGTACTGTGTGGCTGTTTCACACTGAGCATGGTAGTGCCTATAATTTTTTCTTTCTGTTTGCTTTCCTCTTCGGATTTGCACTTTGTCAGTAAAAGTTGACTCACACAGAGTGTTGTTCATAATATAACTAACAATATTGTAATTCATGATATAATGAGACCTTTAATTCCAGTAGACTGAGGAACTTAGATATGGGTATAATTTTCTCTCCCCTGATTGTTATTGTCTGGGTTCAAAAATCTCTTTAGGATACATAGTAATTTGGGCTGATACAGGCTGCTCTTTCCCCACTATTTCACAACATTTAGCAATCTGTACGTAAACTGTCTTGGCCTTCTGATATTTTAAAAATGTAATGTACTGTGTATTAACTCCTTCTGCTACTTCCTGCAATTTCAAGTCCTGGACATCATGTCCAGTCCAGTCCAGTATCATCAGATATGGAACACAGCACAGAAGTGGTTACGCTGTTACATTTAATCCCCTTACACTTTCATTGCAACTCCCAGGACTGGAATGTCTGGAATATCTACTTATTTTGTTTTACTTAACAGGAAATATGCTCTGTTTTTCTGAATTCAGAAAGTCATCTTTACTCTTTTATTATCTGGAAAAAAACAAGGGGAAACAGAGTGTCCTGATTCAAGCACCAGTGTCTGAATCTAGCAGCTCATCTTCCTAAATGAACAAGCATGAACAAGGAGTCAGTATAGGAATAAAATGTAATCTGATTTTCTGGATTTTTGTTTTTACTTTTTTTTTTTCCCATTGTATTTTTAAAAGCATTCTCTCTCACTTTTTTTTCTTTCTTCTTTTATTAAAATCCCAAGAGCAAGTAGATCCCATACAATTTTTCCAGTATTTTCATTTTTTTATTTGACCTGGAGATAACCTTGCATAACAACAGACAGGCTCTTAAAATATGTTTTCTTTATCCTAGGAAGTAGTTCCTGCAGGTATTAAATCTATCCCAGACACTACTTGAGCAGAGTGAGCAGCAAGAATTATCTTTTCTTCCTTTTCAAGTACTGTTAAGTGGTATCCAGCACACAGCTTTAGGTGCCACATTGTTGATGCTTTCATTAGAAAACAAAAATCTTGAAATGTTGGATGTAGATTCAGCTTCTCCTCAGGAAATTCTTACCAGAGCTCTGTTGCCACTAGAGAAGCTTTGAGCTATTGTGCGAGCTCTTAGGTGCACTCCCTGAGCAGCCGCATGAGAGTCTGACAGATCATTGGGGAATAGCAGAGCAGTAGAGATACAGATTGTCCCTCTTACTGGGCTGCAAAACAGCACTGGCTGAAATGGTGGGATTTTGGCTTCGGCCTCCTCCATTGTCCATCATTTTCTTTTCAGTCAAGGAGAACTGTTCTGTGCTGGAGAAGAACTTTAAAAAAAAGCTCAACGTTTGTTCAAAATCTGAATGAATTCACCAAAATAATGGAGACTATTAAGATCAAGTTAAAGAACATTCATTGCTATATAAGGCTGAAAATATGGAGCCCAGTTGTGTCAGAAGTGGAGTTTACAAAATGACTGATAGCCTCACTGCAGAGACAGAAAATTTTGACAGAAAAATGGTGGGATAGTTCTTACTGGCGAGTTGGTCATGACTGGCAACTCTACCTGGGCAGCACTCTTTCTATTTATCTAATTCTGTCTATCTGGGTACTTTTATAGAATACATCTCCTTACTATCTGAGCACCTCGGGGACATTAATGAATTTACCTTCACAGGATTACACTTTACACAGGATTACACTTTGATCACAAACCTTTCATTTTGCCTGTTGCTTTGAGTGTTGACTATTCGCATTCATGATTGGCCACCTAATTCACATACTATTGTTTGGGTTTTCTGACTGGATTACTTGCAAACCCATGAAAAGCTTTCAAAATGCCTGCATGCACAGTGTGTTGATGTGAGTACTCATGCAAACACATAACAATATAAGTATGACCCTCTTTCTACCGGCATTCATTTGTACAAACGTTTATTGATCTAGGGGGGAAAGAATAAAATGTATTTCAGATACTGTAGAAGTGAATTTGAGGGGGTTACTATTTTGGGGGGGGGCGTTGTTTGTTTTTTTAACTGGAACAAAATGTTTGGGAATATCTTTTTACAGTATTCACCCAACTCGATTCTGCACCAAGAGACAGCTGAATAAATCACTACAATTTTGTTAGTTACCATTTCTAAACATGAACTGTTCCAATCTTAACAAAAATCTTGATGGCATGGCGAACTCTCTGGTTCAGTAGAGTGCAATTTTCCTCGCTGTTTTATATAGATCAGTTGTATAGTTGTCTGGCCATATACTGGTGAGGTAACTATTTCATTGATCAAAGAAGGCCTCTCCATAGTCTGACTACACCTCAACACAGTGTTATGTTCTGTGAATTGCTAACAATAGTCAGCATGCCTTTTAGGGTTTGACATTCTTCTGCTATTAAGCTTTTACCTGTTAGGGGATATCATGCTTGTAAAGCAAGTAAAATGAAATGTGACTGTAGACAACAAAAGGAAAAGACATTATGTCAAGCAGGACAGTTGGCAGGCTTCACACAAAATACATAAGTTTATATATTATTCAGCTGTACTTTCTTGCTCCAATAGCTCCTGGTTTCACAGAATGCATCTTCATTTTGATCTTGATTATCTCTTGAACTCATCAATACTTTTAGAATGGGAGGAGGGAAGAAGAGGAAAGCAGACCTAAATGGTGAAACAATAATGTATATTGCAGCATTCTTCATCCCTTTTATCTTTGCTGATTCACAGGATTTGCAGACGTGGAGCACACCTGTACTCAGAGTTATAAATTCTGCTTTAATTAGGGTAATTTTAAAGGGGACTAAGTGAAATCAAATATGATTGCAAACATGAACTTGACTGAACCTCGGTCCAAGCACTGAGCCAGAAGTATTTGTGTGAAAGCAACAAGTTGATAAAGCTAAGCAAAAATGTTTCACAAGGAAAAGACTGTAATATTTTCTTGAGAATTTTAAAGGTGACCTGCAGTTATTCAATAAAAATAAAAGATCCCACTAATCTGGTAAACTTCAATGGGAATTCAGCAAATCATTGATTTTAAACTAAGTTTTTGAATGTAAGCATTTTAAAAAATGTTTCAAAATCATACCACGTGTTAAAAAACAAACAATACAAGACTACTTCCCTGAACCAGAGAAGCCAGTCCTGTGCTCTAAAGTGGTTCTGTAACACATGGGATATCACAAATTAATATAATATAATATAATATAATATAATATAATATAATTATAATATAATTTGATTGATTGAGTGATTAATAGAGAGAGCATTTTGAGGAGAGCTTTGACTGTAGGGAACATGAACAGAAAAAATGCACTAAATTATAAAGAAATTGTGTACCGAATGTCCCTCCTAGCTTTTCCATTTGGGACTTTCAGCATGCCTTTTGTGTGGAGGAGGGGTTGTTTTTTGTTTTTGTTTTTTAACTAAATATGGCAGATTCATTCAAGGAGCAAAGACCGTAAAAGCAGCAAGCAGTGTAAGTGACTCCCTGGAAGAAAGGCATGGTTCGCTCTGGTGAGCCATGTGGTATTCATGAAAATATGGGTGCATATCATATGAGAAACTCATCAACGACATCAGAGTTTGTCAGAGAGTCCCAAAAGGGCTAAAAATGTAGAGAGAAAAAAGGTACTAGAGACAACTTCAGATGTGATGTCTCAGGTGGTGTAAATCAGATTTCTTAATACTGAGTTAAGCCTTAGGGCTATTTACACCCATGTGCCAATTTGTAAGACCTTAGGGCTTTGCTCACACTGGGGTTTTGACCATTGATATAGCCATAGTAATGTACCTGCATGGGGACAATCTATTCATGCAGCCAAGATAACTATCATGGACCTTTCTGTGGGGCATGCTATCAACATGCAGATTGAAGATGATGGTGCTCTTGTAATAGTCACCCAGCTGCTGTGAGTTTGGCCCATTGCCCTTATTTAGATAGTTGGAGCTTTAAAACCACCAATTGGTACATGCTGAGGAAAGCTTTTAGAAGTATGCCGCTTCAAGACAAGAGAGGGCTTTACTGTCTTGTAAAATAGAAAGACTTCTAGGACTAGTGCATGTGTTCTGAAAGTGCTGCTTCTGGCCGACCTTCTTCCCTTTAGAGTTGTAATTTGAGCTAGTTAACTATATGATTACCAGATTTAAATGATTACTAGATAATCGTAATAGATGCTCACTGTGGGTCAACAGAAATTTTGCTAGTGACTTCAATGAAAGCAGGATCAAGCTCTATAAGAATAGTAATGCTGTGTGAGTAAGAAGAGGATGGTGGAAGAAAGAGTATTGATATCCACTTTTTTATATGTATTGAGTACAGGATATAGAGCTGTTCCTCGTGGCAGGGCCAGGCTTTCTAATCTTGCCATGCCTTCAATTTAGTATAAACCTGGAAAAGCTCCCTCTTCCAGTGCCCGGTTCACATAAAGAAATATAACATGTGTAAGGCTGTCGTCACATCGATTGCTCTAGATCGACTGAGCCATCTGTGTAGACGCGCTCAGTTGATCCAGGAAGCGACGCAGGAAAACCACCTCGGTAAGTGGAGTAGTGCTGCGTTGAAGGGAGCGCTGTTCCTTTTGACACAGTGCAGTATGGATACCGCGCAGAGGAGATGCTGCAAAGTCGACGGGAGATATGCAAGTGATTTACGTCACTTGCGTATCTCCCGTCGACTGCCGCTGAATCGCAAAGGTAAGTGTAGACCAGGCCTAAGAGTGATGAATGTCCCTTCCCTTTTACTATGGAGAGGCTTTATTTCATGTTCTCTTTGTTAGATGAGAAGACTGCAGAAGGCAGTAAGTCCACCTTTAATTAAGTAGATTTTGACTGTTTCAGGCTTGTCATTAATGACAGACAGACTTTCTCCACATAAAAAAGCAACAGCAAGGATGAATGGAGAAAATAGATTCTTGCTTTTAGGTTTTCTTTAGCAATTTGAGTTCTCTCCATCTTGGACATGATATATATATTGATAACTTTCCAAAAAACAAACAAACGAAAAACTCAGCCAGGCACAGATACCTGGCATGGAAAATTTCAACCCAAGCACTTATAATTTGGCAAAGTATATGCAATTGAAAATTGGGTCTTATAATGAACAGTTTAAGCAATATTAAGTTCAGGCATAGCTACCAAGTCTGCCTATAATAAACTGGGAGAAGTGTTTGAAAATGTGAGCTTCCTTCCTTCACCTGTACCCTGTTGAATTTATTTAAAATATCTTTAAAACAAAAAGCTCCTTTTCTTTTCTTTTTTTTTTTATTTCTAGGTAGCATACCCATCTTGTAGATTCTCATAACCAAGATTTCCTTCATTCTTTCATTCTACAGCACTACATCATCATGACATTAACACAAAGGACAAGTGCAAAACCTTTTTAGTCAAGCATCTCTTTAAAGTGCCATTAAAAAGCCTGGGAACTTGTTTCTGTCCATTATAAACTATAAAAGGAACCAACAAAATGAAGCACAGACCCTTGAAAGTTTCTCAAGGCATGTCTCTCTAAGATGTCAAGCATATGTTTTTCTGGGACTGCGCCAACATCCTAGTGGGGTGGTGGGTAAATGTTTTGTGTAATGAAAGCATTCGGTAAGGGGGTCGTTTGCTGTCATTTACTGTATATGCATTCATTTAGGCTTTAAGCTAAATAGCATCCTAACTGGTGCGCCTACTGCACTGTCTTCACTCAGTATGTGTAGTTTGAAATTTTTCTGAGTTCATTCACAGTAGAAATGTGTATAACGTTTCAAAACAATCAATCAAATTTCAGGTACCTGTTTCACTGTTTTAAGTTTGTGTAAACAGTGCAGGCATTTGTGCATTGTTGAGGCAGAAAACTGTTTCCGAGATATGATGAGTCAAATTAGAGCTTGAGAAGTTTGAAAATGAAAAATAGGGAACTTGGTAATACCCCATAACTCTGCAAATCCTTCTGTGATTTACCCCAGGCTTGCAACAACAACAAAAAATTACCCTAGGATGATATGTAAGGTGAAATTTGAGGTACTGTACTTTGTTTTTAGTGAAGTTGAAAATCAGGCTTCTAAAATGAAAACTGCTTCAGTGTTAAGTATGGGGAGATGCAATGATCAAATTTAACACCTATTTGCTGAGCTATAAAGAAGTTGCTTGGTGAGAGGTATCTATTTCTGATATCTTGATCCATCATTAGGGTTAATCAGCATTTCGCTTATTACTGTCATCTCATGGGTAAAGATGATACTCATCTCATACAAATATAGTTTATTAGTTGCTTGATAAATTAAAGATGCCCTTTGAAATTTCTTAGGGGTTATGACTGTAAATTTATGCATAATTTTTGTCTTATTCCACCACTCTTTTTGTTTCCCAGTCTCATCCCTTTGTTTGTTAAGCCTTTTTCTATTTATCAAATACAATTATCCATCACTATTAAGTATTTTAAATGACTTTTATATTATAAGACTCTCAGAATTCCAGGCTAACCCACTTTATTATTACATGTTATATAGTTTAAAAGTTGCTCCAATGATTTTATACATTGAATTGATCTATGCAATGTTTTATTTATTTTATTTTAGTTTTTCAGACTTTATATAAAGTCAATAACTAAAAGCTTATCAATAAGCATTTATTGTGGTGGACTTTGACACAGATGACATTTTTTTGACATCTTTACTACTCTTGTCTATTCATTCTGCCTTTCTTGACCAAATAAACTGGTTGCTTTGTCTCAGTTTTCTCAGCTAAATGTCTCAAAAGGTGAAGAAAAGCATCTCCATATGAGTCCCCTTTCACAGCAGTGTAAGTCAGGAGTAACTTCACTGAAATCACTGGTGTAAGGAAAAGAAATTAGCTCATTGTCATCATTCTTGCTTGACAACTATCCTTCATCTCCCAAATATCCTTTGTGAACAAGTCTATTTACCACAACTTATATAACACTGACTCAAGTCCACTTGCTTGGAAATCGTCACCGTCTGGTTTTGGCTTGATATTTAGAACTTCCTTCTCTGTGGCCTCTCTTATACTTTCCAGTATAGCTCCACCGCATCAACAGTCCATCTCTTTCGTTATCTCATCTGAAATACTCTATTTTCTCTCTTGCTGACCCCTCTGCATTTCTTTCTTCATCTGCTCCATTTTGGTTTTTTTATAAGCTCTCTGATTGTATTATTTAATGTTGCGGCGCATTAGGAAAAGACTTACACAGGGAATATACTCTGTAAAAAAAAGTTGTATTACAGCACATTGTGTTGAAACAGCCACTTATTGTCACAGCCTCCTCCGAGCTGAGTGTGGCAGGCAGTGTGAGTTGAACAAAGCCACCCTGGCTGGCTGGCTGCCTGCTGAGAATGAAAGTGCCAGCAGTACTGTTTGCGTGCCACCTATTTGCAGGAAGATGCAAGACAGAACTCTGTACTTAGCTGTAGCTCTGACCTTAACTTGTTCAACTCAGGTTTGTGCAAGTGCTATTTAAAGATCCTACCCCTTCCTCTTTGACATGCATAAGACCCTCACTAAAGTATCAATATAACATCCAATACTATAGCTTATTCATCAGTTTAATATGTCTGTGTAACATGCTGTGCGTGCATTGCCTTTGGCTAAAGCATCTGCACTGAGGAATTTAAAAACACTCATGATGGTGATAAAATAGTGTTAGTGGGAGAGTTGGGATTTATGCATAAATTACTTTGACAGACCAAATATTCTAAGCAATTTTTTTCATAATAAATATGATCATTTTTTAGCTAACGTGCATTACAGGCTGGGTTCATATACTAACATCTTACACAGACATCCAGATACATTTTTCACATCTGAGGACAAGCAAGATCAAAACCTTCAAACACTGGCAATCTTATGTTTTAGTGGGTAATGTTACTTGCTTTAAAAAAATGTTTGTTCTGCCTGCAGGCATGGAACTCGTTGTGCTGGAGAAGTGGCAGCCATTGCAAACAACTCACACTGCACAGTAGGAATCGCCTTTAATGCCAAGATTGGAGGTATGTGAAACAGTCTCACCATTAAAAAAAAAAAAATCCAATTGCAATTTGTGCAGAGCAGCACATGGGAATGGTTTTGAACAAGAGGTAAAAATGTGTTTGCTTAACAATGTTAACTGTTTCCGAGGGGTAGCCATGTTAGTCTGTTTTTATCAAAAGAATGAGAGTTCTGTCGCACCTTAAAGACTAAGACATAAGCTTTCATGGGCAGAAACCCACTTCATCAGATGTGGAAACTTCACTTAGGTAGGTATATATACCCATGCAAGGATAGGTGAGTAACATCACAGTGAGGAGGACAAGTGTTAACGAGGTAACTCAGTCAGGGTGGATGAATCCCATTCACAGCAGTTGATGGTAGGGTGTGAATGCCAAAAGAGAGAACATTATTATTACCCACTCCCATTCTCTATTCAGACCTAGTGATAGCGACAAGTTTGCATATGAGTTCCAGCTCTGGAGTTTCGCACTGAAGTTTGGTTTTGAAGCTTTTTTATTGAAGTACGGCAACTTTCAAGTCTGTTGCTGAGCTCTCCTACTGGTTTTTGAATATTACCATTCTTGATGTCTGCGTTGTGTCCATTTATTCTTTTGCATAGAGACAATCCGGTCTGGCCAGTGTACATGGCAGAGGGGCATTGCTGGCATAGGACGGCATATATCACATTAGTAGGTGTGCAGGTGAATGAGCTCCGTGTGGCTAATGTGGTCAGACCTATGATGATGTCACTTGAGTAGATCTGCGGGCAGAGTTGGCAACGGGATTTGTTGGAAGGATACGTTCCTGGGTTCGTGTTTCTGTTGTGTGGTCTGCAGTTGCTGATGAGTATTTGCTTCAGGTTGGGAGCTTCTGTAAGCGAGGACTGACCTCCCAAGGTTTCTGAGTGTGAGGGATCGTCTTCCAGGATAGGTTGTAGATCCTTGATGATATGTTGAAGAGGTTTTAGCTGAGGGCTGTAGGTGATGGCAAGTGGTGTTGTGTTGTTTTCCTTGTGGGGGTCTGTCCTGTAGTAGGTGATTTCTGGGTACCCACCTGGCTCTGTCAATCTGTTTCTTCACTTCCCCTGGTGGGTATTGTAGTTTTAAGAATGCTTGATAGAGATTGTGTAAGTGTTTGCCTCTGTCTAAGGGATTGGAGCAAATGTGGTTGTATCTTAGGGCTTGGCTGTAGACAATGGATTGTGTAATGTGTCCTGGGTGGAAGCTGGAGGCATGTAGGTATGTATAGCAATTGGTGGGTTTTCGGTATAAGGCGGTGTGTTTATGTGGCTATCACTTATTTGCACTGTAGTGTCCAGGAAGTGGATTTCTTGTGTGGACTGGTCCAGGCTAAGGTTGATGGTGGGGTGAAAATTATTGAAATCCTGGTGGAACTCTTTGAGGGATGTTTTCCATGGGTCCAAATGATGAAAATGTCATCAATGTAGCATAGGTAAAGGGGGGCACTTTGGGTCAAGAGTTGAGGAAGCGGTGTTCTAAGTCAGGCATGAAAATGTTGGCATACTGTGGGGCCATGCGGGTACCCATAGCCATGCTGCTGGCTTGAAGGTATAAATTGTCTCCAGATCTGAAATGGTTGTGGGTGAGGACAAAGTCACAAAGTTCAGCTATCAGGTGTGCCCTGGCATTATCGGGGATACTGTTCCTGATGGCTAGTAGTCCATCTTTGTGTGGAATGTTAGTGTAGAGAGCTTCTACAGCCATAGTGGCCAGAATGGCGTTTTCTGGAAGATCACCAAGAATTGTAGTTTTCTCAGGAAGTCAGTGGTATCCTGAAGAAAGCTAGTAGTACTGGTAGTGAAGGGTCTGAGGAGAGAGTCCATATAGCCTGATAACCTGCTGTAAAAGTGCCAATGCCTGAGATGATGGGGATCCAGGATTCCCAGGTTTGTGGATTTTGAGTAGCAGATAGAATATCCCTGGTCGGGGCTTTAGGGGTGTATCTGTATAGATTTGTTCCTGTGCTTCTTCAGGGAGTTTCATGAGCAGATGGTGTAGTTTCTTTTGGTATTCCTCAGTGTGATCATAGGACAGTGGCCTGTAGAATGTGGTATTGGAGAGTTGTCTAACGGCTTCCTGTTTGTAATCCGGCCTATTCATGATGACTGTCGCACCTCCTTTGTCAGCCTCTTTGATTATAACGTCAGAGTTGTTTCTGAGGCTGTGGATGGCGTTGCATTCTGCACAGCTGAGGTCATGGGGCAAGAGATGCTGCTTGTCTACAGTTTCAGCTTGTACACATCAGTGGAAGCAGTCTATGTAAAAGTCTAGTCTGTGGTTTCAACTGTCAGGAGGCATCCATGCAGAGTTCTTCTTGTAGCGTTGATATGAAGGTATCTGAGGATTAGTGGGCTGTTCAGTGGTGTGAAGGAAGTATTCCTTGACTTGGAGACAGCGAAGGTAGGCTTCCAGGTCACCACAGAATTGTATCATGCACATGGGGGGTGGAGCAGAAAGAGAGCCCCTGAGATAGAACAGACTCGTCTGTTGGGTTAAGTGTGTAGCTGGATAGATTTAAAATGTTGGGTGAGTTAAGGTCCCTTGTGGCATGTAGGAGTTAACTGCATTGACAGATGAATGCCACTACAATGGATGTCGCTAAAAACAGTTATTGAAGGAAAGCCTTTTGTAGTGATGGTTCAGAACTGCTCTCTAGAGCTCCACCCCTTTAAACAGGCATAGAAAATTAAGCAGACTTGTGATTGAAATACAGAACGAGGAGTCAGGAGATCTGAGTTCTAGTCCCAGCTTTCCCACAAACTTACTGTGTGACCTGGGGCAAGTCCCTTACTCTCTGTATGACTCAGTTTCACAGCCTGTGTTATTGGGATAATAATTACCCACCTACACGGGTGCTGTGAAGATTGGCTTATTAATATTTGTAAATAGCATGTTTGTAAAAAGCACTTTGAGATCTTCATATAAAAGGGCTACATTAAAATATTTAAATCCTCTTTTAAAAAAATGAGGTTAGATACCACACAAAGACTTAAATTTGTACCATATCAGGTGTGTTAAAAAAGAGGCAGTGATGTCTAATGGCTAAAGCACTGAACCGGGCTCTGGAGATTTGGTATCTATTCTCAGCTCTGCCACTGACCTGATGTGGGACAAGTCACTTCACCTCCCTAGGTCTCAGTTTTCCTATCTGTAAAATGGGGATAATAATATTGATCTCCTTTGTAAGGTATTTTGAGATCTACTGATGAAAAATGCTTTATAAGAGCTGGGTATTATGATCATTACTTATTTAAAAATCGATGAATCTGTCTATCTCAAGAAATAATTTGCAACTCTTAGATGTCAAAGATGTTCCATCATTTTCTCTTCTGTTTATTCCCCACAAAGGCGGGGAACATTAATAATTATTAACATATTATTATTAACATTAATAATTATTCATATTTTAAAGGTACACCATCAACCACTGAGCTAATATGGATGTGTAAAAATGTTTTTTTTTAACTATTAAAGAGGGGCCAGGAGAACACTGTTGGTGTGTACTGTGACCCAAGAAATGCACCTCTGCATGTATGGCAGACAATGGAAAGTCCTCAATCTTTCTGGTGAAAGGTGTTGAATTTGTCTTCAGCCAGTTCACTACGCCACTATCCCAAAGAAAAGAGTTTGTCAGACTACCTTTCCCTAATAACAAATTTGATTGGGCTAAAATACGATTATTCCCCATTGCCCAGCTTTTGTTCCATTGCAGGGAAAGTGCAGGTCTGACTGCTGCTGACTCTCAGCTCCTCACTGATCAGAAGTAGGCATTGTTCTTTCAATTTCCAAAAAATATCTCTGATTATTATAGCTTAGGGGCTGGGAAAGTCCAGGTGCCTTCCCCTAACTCAAAGGAAAAGTCATGACGTCTCTATCCAGAGAGATGGAGAACTGAATTTGTTGGGTCTGACTGGTCTGACTGATGAAATGTGAGAAACTGGTAAGGGCAAGGGAAAAAAGGACTTGTCCCAAGGATGTTTTGGAGTTATGGTGAATGGGGTGTGGGGAAAAGTATAATGGAGGGAGATGGACTCACACAGTGGAAGCTAATGGTAGAGGCTACACCAGAATAATGTGATCATTTTTAAAAATTTATTATTATGGTGGATGAACTGGGCTGGAGCTAGCTGTTTGTTTCATTGTTTGTTTGGGCGGTTGGTTGGGAGATGGCCATTTTTAAGGTTGGCTGGTGGGGGCGGGGGAAGAGAGAGAGAATTTAGAATAACAAAATTGGGAAACCTGTGGACTTCCAATATCTTCACTGGTAATATATAATACCTTAAACAATGCTACAGAAATTTCATATCTGAAGACATAACAGAAATGAATTGTATCAAATATTACTCTTTGAGCAAGGGAAAAAATGTCCTCACTGGTGTGTTCCCTCACCAGGGGTTGAAAGAAAGAGACTGAGTTAACATTCTCACCTTGGTTAGAGGAAAGACCACAGCTGCATACCTTTAAGTACACAAATTGTCAAGATAACTGGACTTAATCAGCTGTGGTAAATTAAGTAATTCCCTCAGCAGACTGGCCTATGTTTTCACAGACACACATGTAAACATGTGCACAATGCTGTACTTTTCTGACAGAGGTGTACAAATCAGGAATGCCCGTGCGCATATGACTCCAATCCAGCAAAACACTTAATTACTTGCCTAATTTTAAACGTATGTTTTAGTGCTTTGTTTGATTGTGGTGGTTACTGAGAAAGCACCTTCTTCCTTCCTAGCCATGCCATGTGATCAGAGTATGCCCTGACGTATGAGATTTTATTACTTATTTATTCCATTCACTTGATAACAATCTAAATCATTTCTATAGATTCTTAAGCAGTGGCTGCTTAGTTAAGATATTTGTTTTAGTTCTTGTAATATGGTATGGAGATACCATCTATGTATATGTTAGTGAACAGGCCTGTATGCAGGAATACTATTTAAATACAGGTCAGCACTTTGCATTTGATGACACCATAGGGGCAACACATCCTCTTTCTTTTTATATCCCTTTCTTTCACCAGGAAAAGTCTAATTCAGACTCATTAACTGGTGATTCTCTGTCCTACAATAGAGGCCATCTGGGAATGCGATGTGTGAAATGTTGATCTTTCACCCAACAGGGAGCTATGTTCATCTCCATGAAAGACAGTAGGAAGTACTAGCGGGGGAACTGAGAAAAGGTATTGCACCAGAGAAAATAAAAGCTTAGCTGTGGGGGAGGGGAAAAAAGACATTACTTGCAATCTTCTCTAATCAGCAATGGGCTGGCCACCTCCTGCAGACACTGTAAGGCTTTCCTCTACATGGCAATGCTGGCTTTTAAATGTGTTATTAATTAAGTATCACAAATGTGTGTAGTAGAACAGAACAGCACCAATGGATTCAGCCATATTAGCTGATTCACAACCTGTTCTAACCGTAGCCTAAAATTGATTCAGGTTAGTGTGATTTAAACACAATTTACCTGGCCAGTGAGTGGAGTAAACTGCCAAAACTAAATTTACTAACTTTGCTCTAAATTTGAAGCCACACTCATCCTTTGAGAAATTGAACTGACAAATGAAGGAAGAACTTCATCCAGCATGTTTAGAACATGTTGGGGCTGTCACAAGTATATTTTTTAAACACCGTTTGAAAAATGGTTATGTCCCATCTGCCCAAGCCAGACAAACTGTGTTATGTTTAAAACCATATTAAACCAAACCAGTGTTCAGTTAACAGCTTAATTCCCAGAGTACATCTACAGAGGCTGTGCTGGTCTTAGATTTCTTCTGGAATCCAGCCTCAGTGTACCTGACAAGGGCCAGAACTTGGTCGCAACAACTGCGTTTAGGCCGTAATATTGCTTGTTCTTCAGGGATCACTGATTCCCCAGGGGATGTATATTCCAGGAGTTTGTAGGTAGTGCACAGGAGTGATATTGTCCTATAATTTCCTGGGTCATTGGTTGGCTTGCCCGGTTTGAGTATGGCAAAGACAATTGCCTCCCACCAGGCTTTTGGGATGCATCTGTCTTCCATAGTTTTGGTGTTCGGTTTCATCAGCCATTGGAGTCCCGTGGGACCTACGTGATGAAGAAATTCTGGAAGGATACCATCTCCACCAGATGCCTTCCCTTTCTTCATTGCTGCTAAACCGTCTTTCACCTCATCTGTACTGATGGTGATGGGGCCATGTGAAGGATTGAGGTCATTGTCCAATATCGCTGATGAATCTCTCAATTGGTGGTTTTGTCAAGTGGTTCTTTTGTGCTTTCTCCATCAATTTGGAGGCTATGGAGTTGGGCCAGACTTTTGAGGTCCAATATTCTCTCTGATTAGTGGCTCGGAGATGTCATAGTAGGGCCTAGATGTGGCGACTAGAGTGTGTGAAGTTCAGACCTCCAACAGACTCAATCCACCGCAGATTTCTGGCTGAGTCTAGACGCTGTAACAGGGCCTTTGTAACCTGTGGGCAGCACGACTGGTTGTACTACCAGGGCACATCCTGAGTCTGTTTTGTCCTGCAGGGAGTGTATTCCTCCTGGAAGCCCTGGGGGATCCTCTTCTTGGTGATGGCAGTAAGGAGGCCAATGAACCAGGGATAACATTGTGGTGTCACAGGGATTTGGATCACCACTTTTTCACTTGCACTGATGATGAATTTGGCCAGAATGTGATCTCTGGGCCCAGGAGAGGTTAGAGAGGAATAAAATCCTTTCCACCAATATTTCATCAAATTCTATTAGCAGAACAACCACCATTAATGATGTTTGTAATGGAAAATCTGCTGTCACCAATGGACCTGTGCTGACATGAAACAGTGTGAGTGAGATCAGAATCTGGATCTTAGTTTGTTTGCTGGTTGGGAGATAACTCTTCTGAAAAAATTATACTGTGCCCCTCGGTTCTTACTCATCTCAGCCATAGGCTCCTTAGCGGGCCAAAGGAATGTGATTATTTGAATGTTTGCCAGTGCTGTAAAAAGCCATTCATACATAGCAAGTTACCACCTCCAGGGTTTTGGGTTTTCTTTGTTTTCTGTAAGAAGGGATGACTAGCTTGTTGTTGTTTCTACCTTATTGTGGAAGTTGCAGAGCATCTGTGGGGATTTGGGTGCTTAGTTACTTGGCTGGGCTTGGATCCTGATGGGAAAACAGTTATACTAAATTGTGGCAGAACAGATGTAGATTGTCTTCAACTGACAAGGAATTTGTTCAGCTGTTTCTTTAAGCTTAAGTGAGGCACTGATTAAAAACAAATATTTGAAAGGAAAACTTGCTTTCTCTTAATTCTCACATGCTTGTTTATGATTTGTTAGACGTTTGTGCTGACTAAAATTCCACTTATGTTTTCACATTTATAGCAAATATTTGGAAAAGTTTAAAGAATTCTGCAGATTTAGGTGGACAGTCTGAAAACTAAGCCTGCAAATTGCCTTCTGGCTGGTTATAATTGTGCTATCACCACATACAAAAACCACTTTGGATGTTCTGTGATGTGACAAAATTAACAGCTCATGCAAAAGAAAGTAATTATTTAAAATAGCCATTGATATACTCATTAATAAAAGTTGCACTTGATATGTACTAATTATTGGCAAAAGAGAATAGCACATATTTCACAGCCTTGGGTGGGCTGCTTTTGGATTTTACCACTGTAATATTTGTTAACATTAAACGTGGTGTACATTATTATTTCAGATGCCAGGGATTGAACTTGGTTTTGCTAGTCATTATAGTGAATGTTACATTAATAAAGCATAGCTGTAGAAACCAACAGAGAATTCCCTCCCTCTGGTTTTTATCTTGCTTTGTTTGAATGTAGTACACCTTCTGTTGTCTTAGTTTGGAGCCAACTATATTGACATACTTGAATGAATGAGAACACACCTTCTGCCCCTCATTAACTCTTTCAGATTATGCTGGGGAGCAAAAATTACCTGAGATTATCAAAGTGGTTTACATGGCTTTTTTTATAACATAAAGTTCATAGTGAGATCACTGTTTGGATAAGTTTGTTATCTCACAGAACCCCAGCAGTTTTTGTGTAAACTTAGAAAAATGATCACTTCTCAGTTTCAAGTCAATTAGCATGAGAAAAAATAGATCCTCTATCAATAAACCAATCCATATACCTTGGAAAGTAAGGCCTTGTTAAATGCTCAAGTTAATTCAGTGCAAACTCATGAACAAAGATGTGTATTCTTATAATTAAAATATATAAAAGTGATTTATAAATAGCAATGTTCCTATTAAACAGGAAAAGACTTCAGATATGTTAATTGTGGAAGTGAACATCAACATATACCATCTCATACAGTTACATACTAATTATTATTTAAAAAACAAAATCTTCAAGCAGATGGCACATTGACTAGGAGATTTTCCTTTCATTGCTGTTACTTATTAAGATGTAAGAAAGTTTTAGACTGGCATCAAGTGCCTGCTCCATTGAGCTTAAATTATATTGAGATGTTATGGTGGATTTGAACAAGAATATTTATTTAAAATTCCAAAATATTATCAGTTTACAGCCTTCAGCCTTTCTTATCAAACTGCTCCTAATACACCATGTTGTCATGTACATATCCACTTAACAAATGCTGGCACACAAGTTTGTCAAATACTACTGTTTACCGAGGGTTGGATCTTGAGAACCTTTATTCATGTATAACTGCCATTGACATAAATGGGAGTTCTGCATACACAACTGCATTTCAGAATCAGGCCTCACGCACATTCCTGCCTAGAGAGGGATGTTCACAGTTTTGGAGACTGAGCTAGAATAATGTTATGCAAAGAATGTTCTACTTTGTCGGTAACTTTCGGTAAGACTTTTGCTAGTACCCAACTTTCTCCCCAGCTTCTCCTTTTGCAGAATCCTGCAATGAAGTCATAATCCTGTCAACATATCTATCAACATATATCCTGTGTTTATGTCTGCCACCAGGGCTCAGATCGCCATCTCTCCAATTAGGTATTACAATTGCACTGCATCATAGGGAAGGATATACTTATTTTTAAATGACAAACAAATGTACTGAGGTTGAAATTTTTTTTTAAGCTTTCCCCAGAAATTTTACATTTTTCTTTAAAATTCAAAATGTTATGTATTGAGTGAAGAAATTTGAGCACAGATGTTTCCTAAAGCTGGAGAGAAACTGATTTGATGATTCAAGTGTTGTAATTAAAAAAACCCATAAGAAATGTAATTTGCAAAGGCTGAGGAGTACCTATCATGCTGTATTTTTCACATAGTAGTTTTTCAAACAGGCTTCATGAGTCTACTTCTCATATTCACTGTGTCTCTTGTTTTGAAGGCGTGAGAATGCTGGACGGCGATGTTACGGACATGGTGGAAGCAAAGTCTCTCAGTCTGAATCCACATCATATACACATCTACAGTGCCAGCTGGGGTCCTGATGATGATGGCAAGACTGTAGATGGACCTGCTTCTCTAGCCCGTCAGGCCTTTGAGAATGGCATCAGATCGGTAGGTTTACTTAAACACTGTGTCATGCATTCATTCTGTGTGCATGTGCACAAGCTAAGGAAAACTGAAGTTCTCAAGACACATTGCTGATAAGGAGAAGCTGAGTTTTGTTTAAAGGGAAAATAGCACTCACACCTCTCCCCTATTTAGAGTTGGACGGAAACCATTTTAAAATTGCACACTTGAAGGTCTGAGAGCTGTTTTGAACCTAGTGAGGGTCTTTCTAGCAAAAAGACGACTGGCTCTAGGATTGAAAGAGAGAAAATTAGCACAAAATATTTCTTCAAAGTGATTGAGAGACCATTTGACTGTTCATTCCAATGCTGAAATACAGCAATATTGTGGACCAAATTCAGAAAGCGCACCTACTATTTAAGTCAATGAGAGCTGTAACCACTTATACCACAACTGAATTTAGCAAAATATAATAATTAGTTCCAATGACTTCAGTGGCTTAATGTTAAGCACATGTTTAAATGCTTTGCTGGATCAGGGCCTAAGACAGCTGTGCTCTGGATAATCACAATCCTTAAAACAATGGTAATTGTTATAGCACTGATGAATGTATCAGGTTTGTAAGTCAAAACGCACCTCCACTGCTGCTCCCCATGCATCGTTACTTCTCTATTCGAGTGAAATGTCAGCACTTATCAAAGCTTAATCACATTCTACTACTATTTGACAATGATGGCAGTGGAAAACAGCAACGAAGCTTTTAAGGGAAAGCTAGTAGAAGAAACAGCTGAATGAAATACAAAATTGTGGATGTGTGTGTGTGTGTGTGTGTGTGTGTGTATAAGCATGGTCTCACTGAGATTATGCAATCAAAAAAGCGTTTATTCCCATTCGTGTACTAGAATAACACAGATATTCATTTGCTCTTTATAATTTCAAGGACCTGATCTCTACCTGGTATAAAACTGCAGTGAAGTCAGCAGACCATATACTACTTCCATTATAGTAACACATCATTCAATTTGTTGTAAAAGTACAAAAGATAAATGAAATTCTTCATTGTACAGTTATAAATAGATTATTTTTTTATAAACAATCCAGAGGAAAAGTTTGTTTTTATTTCTTGGAGCAATAATAGCAATAATATTTGGTACAAGTTATGTACCATTTCATTTTTATTTTCTTCTATTCTTTTTTTCCCTTTTGAAATGTTGTACAAAGGGTTGCCATAAGTCTCAATATTCTGAATAGTGGTCTGGGTCCCACTGTGAGAGCATGTACCTTTCGGCTAAAGAAGTAATTTTTTTTTGTTTTAAAATTGATAACTAAAAGTTTGAACGATTTTTAAAGCACCTTATTACCAGAGCCCTGGACTGCTGAAAAGAGAAAATGGTACAGGGCACTTCTTCTCTGAAGGTATATCTGCACTTATGGCAGCATGTAGAGTACTGGCACGGCTACACCCAGCTAGCACAGGTATAAATAGCAGTGTAAACGGCTTAGATGAGTCAAGTGCCTGAGCCCTAGGGTACATACCTTACACAGCTCTCTACATGCCCAAGCAGTGCCTGCTACAACTACACTGCTATTTTTAGCAGCGTGGTGTCCCCTTAGCTCCCTCCTACCAGAGCTTCTCCCACTGCAGTGAAAAAGTCTGACAGTGGAAAAAGGTTTCAGCCACGAGGAAAGTCTTTGGAAGGGGGAAAAGGGTTCCACAGTGGGGAAAAGCTGGAGCTTTTCACTGCCACATATAGCTCCATACTGCCGTGACAAGTGTGGCCTACCTTTCACTCTGGTGCATAAGTGTAGACAAGGCCTGAAAGTGACTCTTTACAAAGTGACATCATATGGTTCTGTTTCTGCGTCTTCTTGCTCTCCATATCAAATGCACTTACTTTATAAGCAGAAAGATACAGTTTGGCCTCTGAAAATCAAACTGAGCTTTTCCCATCTTCCACATCATCACCAGTAATTAAGGTCCTGCAGGACAAATAAGGTCCTGACTGACATGGACAAAAATCCAACGTCTTCCAGTTGTGCCCTGTGAGCCTTCAATAGGTCTTCAAAAGTGTAACTGGGTATGATTCAGTAAACAATTTTGTTGGTGCTGCCCTATAGGAAACGGATTCCAGCTAAGCCTCCCATTTTCAGGTTGGCTCTAAAGGATTAACAGGAGGAAGCAGCAGTACAAACCTACTTTGGCCACTAAAATCAGCAGATATGTCTGAATGGAAGAAACAGATGTATAGAGTTAGAAGCTGCTGAAAGGGTGTGTGTACTGCTTCTTTAAAACGGTAGCAGGAAGCAAATCAGGATAGCGTTATGGAATGCTCTCAGGCAGAAGCTCTATATTCAATCAGTGGAAGACAGATACTGTGGTCCTTATTCAATCTAATACAGTTCCTTCTTAGGTGTTAGAAAAAGCTACTCTTTCTGCTTTTTACATGGAAATATGACAAGTGCAGTTTTTACATGGTGATTTTTCAGATCACAGAGTTTGCACAAATGGCTGGTTACGAACCATGCCAAAGCCTCTGATTTGCAAAAGCGGTCATAATAGTCGGGCAAAGGTAGGCAGGCAACTACACATACAATTTTGCACACAGATCTTAGCCTTTTTTTATAAAAATACTGGTCCTAAATAGTAACTACCGTACTAAAATTAGCATCTTTGATCCAGGTTAAAGTAACATATTGACACTAGAAAAGTTGGCAGGTTTGTCTTTCAGATCCACGTATCATATCTTGACTTGATATTCTACTTTTGCCCTGCAAGACATTTTGCACTGATGTTAATGCAAGCTTGGTGAGAGAGAAATAGAGAGGGAAGATCTTTAAGGGGGTCTGAGAGGAAAAATTGTGCCCAGTATGTTTAATTAAGAAAATTGCATTCTCTGATTGCAATTGTTGAATAATGTTTTTGATTAAAGTGTAATTAAACTGAGAGATCCCTCTTTATAAAACTAACAAAATAAAAATTAAATGGGCATGTCTTTTCAAGAAGCACAGCCTCTTATTCAGGCCACTGAGAGACTTATTTTTGAAAACATGTCCAAATTATGTTTAGGTTGCATTATTCCAATTAAATGACTCATGCAGGGTGTCTGGGAATTTTTTGAAAATCTACCAGGCTAATATGTTCACCGGTTCTAAATCCTACACAAAATAAAAAAGATAAATAAGTGTACATTTTTTGGAGTTCCATAGAGACAAAACAACATGCCATAAATTGAAAAAGACAAATGTGTTTTTAAAAAAATGACACAAAGTAATAGCAAAAGTTTAAAAAATGAAAATCTCAGACAAAAATTAAATGTTCTGTACAGCTGCGTGCAGGATCAGGATAAAGAATGAAAAAGGGAAAGTATTGAAAACTATTCTCAAGTACCATTCAGAAGGTATGTGTTTGAAATGCCAGTATTTAACAAATAGTAGATTTACTAACCTGGAAAACTATTCCATTATAATAGTATAATTATAATTCCATAATAATCCAGTTTTAGATGCCTGAACAATCAAGTTTAAGACAATATGTCCAATAATAACATTTTTTAAGAAAAGACTGAGTATATGATATGTGAATATTATAAAAATGTACAGGAATATTTATGGTAGTAAAACAAGGATTTATTCGTCCTTGTATGGGGGAAAAACCCAAATGTTTAATAGATTTATAGATTTTAAGGACTGAAGGAACCGTTAGATCATTTAGTCTGACCTCCTCTATACAACAGGCCGTATGTTAAATCATTCTAGAGATGGTTCTCTGATATAGATTTGAAAATGTTTTTTTTCTGTCCACACAAGCAAACATATTTGGAATGTAGATATAAATAAGCATAAATCCCTTTACATGATCAGGTAGTGATGACTTTACATTATTCTGCTTTTGCTTTTAAATGTGCCTTGGCAAGGATACCATAACCACGTTTCTGGAGAGTTGCAGCTACTATTGGCATTTTGCATAGCAAGACTTCAAAGAGCCAGTTATCCAGGCTGTCACAGTGAGCAGCCAACTACACTCATTTACCATTATCTGTTTTGCATCACCTGTTCTGCATACCCATGAGCTAGAAAATGGGAGAAGGACAGGCAATGAAATCTAAATCAGGATCTTTGGCTTATTGCCGGCCTGTCAGAACAGTGGCCTTCATCTCATTCTCACTACACTATTCTGTTAGTGAGCTGGACACAAGCCAAAATGTTTGATGGAATTAATGATCAGATGTTGTGCTACTGAACCTCTTGTCAGAACTCTGCTTGGTGCCTCCCCTCCCATCATCACTGCCCCTTTTCATCTCTCTCGCTTCACCAACTTTGGCTGCAGAGTGTGCGTTCAAAGTGTATTTTAGAAGCAGACGGCTCTCCTACAGTCACTGAACAGCCCTCAAATGCAAGTAAAAGCATTTGGGAGAGGGAATTACATGTGGATTTATTTAAAAAATTATACCAGGAGATTCCAACAGCTGGATAGTGATAAAAAGATGCCAATAAAGTTAAAAGGTAGAATGTGTAAAACTGTAATTTGACCCTCCTAACATATGGAGCAGAGACTTGGCCAGACACAAGAAGAGAAATCAGTGTTCCCTCTACCACGGAAATGAAGATGTTGAGATGGTGAAGTAATTGGACACTCCATGATAAGAAACCAAAGGAGTTTGTGAAGAGCCTAATGTGGGTTACCCCAATTGAAGATAAGTGCAAGGAGGCTGGACTACATTGGTGTGTCCATGTCCAGTGGAGACCCAAAAGTTATATTGGTAGGATGGGTCTTTGCTATGGTCAAGGAAGGAATATAACCAAGGAGGAGGCCAAAAACTGGATAGCAGCCTTAGAGAGACCAATTTGCCTAACAGCCAGGCGTACAAGCACGAGTTTTGGAAGGAGATTATATAAGTCACCAACCCCAAATAGGGAAATGGCAAGGAAGAAGAAGAGGATTCCAGGGGTGGAGGGCAATGTGTATAACTGAGACGTGTTTAGGCAAAGGGATTACTGCTTGTGTTGAGGTAAATATCAGACTGCTTTTAAATATATTAAAAAAATGTTATTAGCTTCCTCTGTCATCAAAAATTGCATGGATTTAAGAGGAACATGTAACTATTGTCTACACAAAATATTCACTTTGTTGAGATTTGCAAAGAAAATACAACAATAGTAATTTTTAAAAGTCTATTGAGCGTTTCAATTGATTATCTCAAAGGCACGCACAAAAATGGCTATTAACCCAATGTACAAATAAAGAAACTGAGGCACAGAGAGGTTAAGGCCACAAGTTGGCCAAAAATGATTTGCCCAATGTCACTAAGTGGGGTAACCCCCCTACAGTAGTCATTTAACTGAGCACAGACCTTTTACCTGTTACAGGTACTGTCCAGCCCCCATGTCTGTGGCATGTGGGCAAACAATTTTTTTTTACTTTATGGTTTTGAGTGAAAATTTTGGAGCTTCTGCTTTACATGCTGGTTGTTCACACAACAGAGTTGACATTTGTAATAGTTCATTCTGAAGATCAAACGAATTTCACACAGTGTAGTGATGTTTGTGTTTTAATGTCATAACAATACTTCCTGACACTATGAGACAATATCATCAGCCTAAATCATTTTTAGAGGTTCATAGATTTTAAGTCAAGAAGGCACCACTGCGCCACATCACACGGGGCCTGTGGGTGACGGTGAGGGCAGATCAAGACTGACCCCCCCCCCGCCAACCGCACAGCATTCCTTGGAGCCTAGCAGTGATGCCTCACAACACTCCTCTTGGAGTTGAGCCAGATTTTACAGACTTCGACTCATTGCTCTTTTCTGAACCCTTTCCTATTGGTCAATATTCTTTTTTTTAAAGTTTGGACCCCAGAACAGGACACAGTATTTCAGTAATGGTCTCACTAATGCTGAGTACCAAGTAATACCACTATTCTACTCCTACTAGATATTCACTGGTATATACACTCAGAAATCAGATTTGCTCTCAGTCATAGAATTGCACTGAAGTTCGGGTTCAATTGGTTATTCACCATCACCCCCTAAGTCCTTTTCAGTGTTAATGATTTCCAGGATGCAGTCCTCCAAACAAATCTTTGTTTATAGATGTGTGTGGTTGTGCTAAAGCATATGTTTTATGGTACTTGAATGGTTTTGCAAGAATAAGTTGTACTGGATATGGTCTAGTCTTTTCCAAATAAAGACTATCCAGCAAAACTCAGATTAGGTGACAACTTTTACGTGTGTCACAAAACTAACAATTCTTCTTCAGTCTTTGCTTTGCATGAAAGTTGGCAACTCCTAATGCTCTACTCAAACACCCTAGATTACAAATACTGTCTTCCAATCAGTAAAGTAGCAGAATTTAGTTTTCATAATGCCGAGATGTACTGTGATACAATGGATTCTGTTTTCTTTTGGAAATAACCAGGAGATTCCTTTATAGCAGCATTATTTATGTGTAGTTTTTCCACGGATGATCAGTGTGTAGTGCAATGAGAAAGTTTACAGAAAATAAAATAATGTAACAAATTTTCCTATATTAGATTTAATGCGATATACACATCCAAAAGGCAGGAAAACTTGGAAAGAAAGTTACAGAAAAATATACCTCAAAATGTCCAGCTTCCATACAATGTCACAAAGCATATTGGAAACAGAGGCTAAATAATTACCTCATCTCATCCCTCACACATTTGTGGAAACTGTTCTAACAAGCCAGAAGAGTGTCATGGCCTAAGGGCCAGCTTTTCAAAAGTGGTCTCTTATGCTGGGTGCCCAACTAGAGATATATTTGCGCAAATATAACCTAGCTCTCCCACAATGCCTGTTTACTCTGGCTTTGTGTGAGGAGAGAACTTTTCTTATAATTAACTAGAGAGCGTCTCATCCTAAATCTGCTCTTGGTTTAACAGATATTTTGGAAAATCTTGAATTTTTTGTTTGTTCGTTTTTGTCTGACAGTAGTGTAGTATGCAACATGCTATTTCTTCATAATAATAATAATAATAATTAATAAATAACAACAGATAGCCAGAATCCATGATGCATGCAGCCTGTTACTGGCTTTATTTTGTTTTGTTTAGGACAAGTAGAAATTCATTCCAGCATTCCAGAGGTTCAGGTTTCAGCCTACCCCTTTTTTTTTTTTTTTTTTTTTTTTTTTTTGCACTTTAAGCACTAATTATAGCTCTGTGGGGAATAGCTTGAAGTTGTTTAACCTGCTGTTACAGTAAAGAGGAAAATGAAAAATATACCAGATGCAAGTATGCATTTGAAATATTATTTACATCATATCATAATATCACCATCATTACTGTGTTAATGCATAGTGTTTTAGTTATTCAATACATTATATATTATCTGTACATAAAATATTTCCACCATAACTTATAGACACTATGCAAGTATTCAGAAGGTATAAAAGCTTATGAAAGGGCGAAATACATTTATACTTTTTTTCTTTTCATGTTTAAATTTCTGTTCTCTTTTAAGATAAGAAATTGGTGAAATTCAGGACAAATGAGTCCGTTAATTTCCTTCTATTGGCAATGGGTGTGAGTAGACAAACAACATTTACATTATGATAACACAACCGATATTTTCAACTATATGCTGTGTATGGATTGCTTTGAACATGAGCAATAGAATTTGTATATCACAAATATTGCATGTATACATTCACTATAGCACTCTGAGTTATTTAGCAAAATCTCTTTCTTAATCTTCCCAACATTCCTAATATTATTAACGTAAATAAAACATAACTTTAGATTCGAAACGAAATCTTTTGGACCTTATTTTTATACACACCCCTAAAAATGCATCTGTACATTAGGAACACGGCTCATTTCCCCCACATGAATCTATTAGAAACACAATGTTACTGTATTTGTACACACAAACATACATTTTCTTGAGCACACAGATGCCCATGCAATATTCATGGCCTTTTTGAAAATTTCACCTGTTATTTATTTTTTTCATTTGGTTCTCAGAGTAAAGAGTTCTCTTATAATAAATCCATTTATTTTTCTGTCTTTTCTTATTATGGTGCTTCAGAATTGTTGTCTGTGGTTCTTATCTGTTGAAGGGTCACCAGAGTGTTGGGCTAAAACCTGTAGGGCACTGATGGTCAGACGTTTCACCTTGCAGATCTTTCTAAGAAATCTTTCTAAGAGATCTTTTCTAAGAAAAAGATCCTCTCACTGACTACTTTTCCCAACCTCCGAATCATGACCACCTATAGCTTCTCTGCAATAATTGTAGTGCATGGACACGAAGTAATCAATATTAAGGAGATGAGGAAAATAAACTTTGAAATCATGAGTATGGCTAGGATTCTCCTTCCTTCCTCCCCATTTTCCAGTTGCATGATTTATTTCCTCTACCTGGTGCAGGATTTCAAATTTATTAGGACCAAATTGCCTCTCATTGCCTGCAGCTCCCACTGCTCTAACCTCTCCAGGTCACTGATTCTCTCTTCCTGTGTGTTTCCTATTCCTTCACATTGATCAAATTTGCCAAAGAAGAAAAAACTCACTGTTGAAATGACACCAAAAACCCTCCAAACAGTAAAGAAATAGAATCGTTTGCAGACGTCAGTTCCTGTTCAGACCTCAGGCAGAAGAACACAAGGATGCACAAGCAAGAGTAAGGCATCCTTGTTTGTAGAATAGTGAATGAATGCACAACTTTAACTTTATAGAATGATGGGACTACCTTTTGCCTTGCCTGCTCATACTTCACATATCAAAAGGAAGTTGTTTCAGAGACTATTTGGAAATACCACTGGGCCCACCATCTAGTATATAGATCACCACTCTACAGTGATGTATACCGCTGTCAGTAAGATATAAGCTAATAAAGCTATAGCAATGTATAAATTGGGAGCAATAGAGGTGCCTTTAATATTGTTGGGAAGTTCTCCATATGTCGTTACAAGAACGTTCATGTTGGCTCTGATTTCTGCCAGAATCTGGGCCTAAAACTCGATTAAATGACCCAGGAAAGATCATACCAGTGTAAGAGTGATCTTCCTGCGGTGCTGAGCTGCTGAAAGGGGTTTTACACCACTTACCCTCCCTGCTGCTAGCAAGAACAAGGAAAAAGGGGAATGGCCAGAAGAAAGCAGGCGTGTTATGAGCACCTGCGACACCCCTATTTTTTAGGTGCAGTTTTGGCCCCTTGTGGTCTTTTACAGCTGGTATAAGCTAGAGTAGCTCTGGTGTACAGTCTGTGCACAACAGCTATACTCAGAAAATATCTTAGTAACATTCTTCACGTGCCTACAGTGATGATACACTAAATGTCAGTGAAGCACTTATTTTTCTTGTCAGAACTGAAGACTTGAGGGTCTGGTGAGTTTTTTGTTGTTTTTGTTTTTTATAGTATTCAGGCATTTTATGAAGGCTAGTGACAGAGGTAACAACAGTAGGTACACTGACAAGAACAAGTAGGGTTGTGGAATGCTTTACAGTGTTTGGAAAAGTCAGTAATACTATTGCAGATGCAAGACATGAGAAGACATAGCACTGTACCCAGAGGGGATGGCTAGTGCATTTTTATCTGACATCATTGGCATGAGCAGTGAGAATGTTCTGCTGCACTCACATTCCAGCCCATGCCTTTCCTCTTCTCTAATTCACATCCCTGACTAGTGTTTTGCTTCTATCAAAAAAGTGTGTCTATTTAGCCTGTAAATACAACTTTTGCTTTCGAGTAATAAAAGATGCAAAACCTCTTGGCAGCTCAGGAATTGACATTTTATCCCGACACCCTTGGGCATCTGGAACATGACAGACAGAAGATTTAGCCAAATTGTAAAATCTGCAGTATGTTACATGTGTGTTTATCTTGACTTTGTAACACAGTCCAAATGTCTGTTATTTAACTTTGTGTTTTGAAGCCAGACCAATTGTAAGCTGGGTTCACATACAGTAGGACAACTGATGCTATTGCTTTAAGTCGGTTGTTTGGTATATGGAGTTAGAGCAAGTTTATAATTTCCTGAGCATGACTGGGTCCATTGAATTGAAGTGGGATGTGAGGGCAGAGAGGAAAGGAGACGACCAATAGTAACCAAACAATCAGCACTAAATGAAAACCAGAGCATATTTACTTGACATGTTATTTTGGGCAGGTTGAATTTTGGTTTTGGTTTTTATTTTGTTTTTTTTAAAGACTGTCATTTGCTTTGCCAAATAGCTTTTAGGTCTTAGCATATTGTCTAGACTGAAGGTTAAATTCCATTGTTCTCTGTGAAACGCTGACTTGTCAAATGTACCATATTGCAGTATGTTAGAGGAACTGGAATTCTTTGCTTCATGTGGATTAGAGGGAGGTGTTTTGGGGGATTTTTTTCCATTCATCAGTGTACCTGGTGTTTATTTTTTTTACAGAAACAACGTTGATTATGAAACTTTATTCTTTTTAAATGACATTAATTGTAAAGAAATATATATTTTTATACTTTTAATAAGTGTTTATAAGAAAAGTCAAGTGTTTACATAAAAGTCAAATGGGATGTAAATAGTCATTAATCCTGTTCTTAAAAGCCTTACTTGAATTAATCAAACTTGTCGGTGTTTGCACTGCAGCATTTCTACCAATCAGGGCCTCATTTTCAGCAGCCCTCTATTTTGTGCATGAGAAAATTTGCTCACATACTGTTTCTACCTGCAAAAAATCTCATTTCACATTATTATTATAGCACTCTGGACGGACTGGTGCTTTACAGAAATAGGACATCTTTTCCTGGACAGAGGAACTAATCATTCGAAGCCTGTTCCTGCAACACTTGCTCACAAACACAATCTTTGTTCTGCTGAGAAATCCCACTACAGTAATTAGAGTAATGGAGTGAATGACGTGCATCTGGATTATGGGATCAGTGCCCAAATTAGCCAAATGCAGCCAATGAAGACAAAAGGCAGAGACGAGAGAGGGACAAGAGTTACAATTTGAGCTCATCAGAAAAATATCTTTTTCCTGTGGATAATTTCTACAAAAATGAAAACAACTGTCATTTTTGACTTTTTGGCAAAAAATTGAAAGTGGAAATAGATTCTGAAATGCTACTGTGGTGCCTCATGGAAGTTGTAGTTGGGTGCCTCACATTTCCATTCTCCTTTGTGGCCTGGATTCCCTTGATCCACGTCTCCAGGATGGACTACAGTCTCACCTCTTAGTGAGTGGAGGTGGTGTATCATAGTAGTCCCTGCAGCACTACATGGGAGATGAAGTCCAGCTGGGGAGTGTGACCCATAGGGGAGAATGGGGATGTGAGGCAACAGATCTATAACGGCATTGCAGTGGTATATTGAATTGATCTCTCTCTTTTTTTTTTTACCAAAATGCAGAAACTTTTTGGTTTTGAAGGGCTTGGAGGATTTTTTAATGAAAAATGAAAATTTTCTGCAGAAAGCAGAGTTTTCCTGAAAGCCCAGTTTTGTATTGCATATGTTGTTTGTTCTGATATATACAGTGGGGTGCGTGTCGGGAGAAAGAGGAGTTCTTTTCTTTTCTTTTTTGTTTAGTAAGAATAATGCATCACTCTAAGTGACAGTTAGCAGTGACAAACTAGTAAAAAGCGAACTTTGAGGAGGAATTTAAAGGAGAAGAATGAGGTAGCTTAGCACTGGAAGAAAGAGGGTACCAGTTGTTAGAGGCTAATGTAATCAGAGATGAACAAAACCCAGCAGACATCAGCCAGAAGCATGATAAAAAGGAAGGAACAGCATCTTTTTGGCATGACCTTCAGTCCTCTCCCAATCCGGAAGAAGCTCCTGAACCTCATGTCTATGGGCATGATGATGTGAATTGAGCTAGTAGATGGATGCTGTCCAGGTTATCACCTTGCTTCACACGAGCAGGTATTCTCAAACATGAACTACTCTAACTTCAGTCACTATTTCAGGGATGTGGGAAAGCAAAGAAAGAACAAAGTTCAGGAGGGAGGTGACCAGAAGATGGACGGACAGAATAAAAGAGACAAGCAATAGTTCATAGGCCTGATCTAAAGCCCATTGATGCCAGTGGAAAGAATCCCACTGACTTCACTGGGCCTTGGGTCATTCCCTAAAAGGCGAAAGGAGTGGGGAAAAAAGCACAAAATAGCAAGATGAGGTCGCATCAAGAGATTAACAGAACCAGAGTCTACTGCTTTAATCCAGATGTAAAGATAGATAGATGACAATGAACTGAACGTTCCTTGTGCTAGAACGGCACTGTTATAGAAGTGGTCTGTCGAGGTCTGAGTGTACTTGATAAGAGGAACCACAAAGTTTGTCCAGCATGATATTGCTCCGTGTGTAGTCCCGTACTGCTCCAAGCTTTTTAACATGTTTATTGTAATGTATCTTTTTGTCACTGGAGCAGCTAAGATCAGCCAAAGAAAGGAAAAGAAACTGAAATTGTTACACCTCCTGGCTGACCAGACTGGTCTTGTCAGGAGCATGTGGATTTCATAGTACGTTTAACTTGGCAGCCTGGAATTATTTTTTCCTCTGTTTGAAATGTTTTTTAATGAAAAATTACATTTTAAAGGCATAACCTTACGTAAACACAAGCGAGGAGAATTTGATATTAAAGTTATTGTGCTGGGGAGAAGAGTCCCTACAGGTACTGAACTTTTATTAAACTCACAAAGTGAAATTAATCAATGTTTTTGAACTCAAGCACATATATCTGCCAGAATCATGAACTGTGGGTGTTGTTTTGGTTTTTTTTAACATAGATTTAGGTTCTATTACACTCAGCAAAAAATGCACTAATGAAAACTCCCTGTGCATCTGGATTAGATGAAGCTGTGAATTGCTAATTGTTTTAGATTGTCCTGGTAGATATCCAACAGCTGTTTTTTTGTCATTTGCAGCACACAGATCCACTCTGTTTATATTTAAAAAACAACAACAACAACAACAACAAACCCCTACCCCCAAAAACATTTGTACTAGTAATTAATTCATGATCACAGAAAGCGAAGTAGCATGTGGTATAACATAAGTTCATCATAAGTAGCAGTGAACTTACCACTTCTATGAACCGTATGTTGCATGACAGGCTGTAAACATAAATTAGACTGTTAACTTATTTGTAACCCATGGGCTTTTTTCCCCAAAAGAATTAGTGAATAATAAAATGGTCATTTTGCAGAATTACAGTTAAAGCCATGTTTACTCCTTTGATAAAATCTCTATCCTAATTAATATCATAGTACTTGCTAATAGTGAATGGATGTATTTAGATTATGTATATTATGGGAACCTCACATGTTAACCTTTTTATCTATCTGCATGAAATGCCTGAAATATACATTAGGAAGACCACAGTTCCCTCCTAGACTGCAGTCATGCAGCATGTTGATCATCTTCACCCTTTACATCAGCACCAAATTGAAAACACCAGTATCTTCCAAAATAATTATGGATTCATTTTCACTCCCATGATACTTATTTAGATTCACCTGTTAAATTTTCTTAGACTATGTCTATACTGACGGCAGCAAATTCGCTGCCGTCAGATCGATTTCTCTGGATCAGCTGAGTAGTCAAGTGAAAACCCAGTCAGTCGATCCAGAAATCGACGTAGTAAAACCACTTCTAAAAGTGGTGTAGCGCTGCGTCGAGGGGAATGCTGTTCCCGTCCGCGCAGCGCAGTGTGGACAGCGGGCAGAACGGAAGCAGCGAAGTCGACGGGACTTACGCAAGTTTTTTACGTCGCTTGTGTATCTCCCGTCTACTGCCACCGAATCTCGGAGGTAAGTATAGACCAGGCTTTAATCTGTATATTTGTTTTAGGTCCTCATTCAGCAATTTACTCAAGCATGTGCCTAACTTCAATCAGACTGCTGAATCGGGGCCTTAAGGCTTAATGCTAATATATTTACAAAAGCTTTCCTTGCCCATCCATTTTTATTTTAATAAGGTGTTTTACATTTACCATTTATAATTAGAGTCCTGCATGGATACAAATTTTGTATCTGCATCCGAGCCATGAGCTGCGAACTTGGTCTGCAGATATACAGCAGATATCTGCAGATTTGCAGGGATCTAAATATAAAATTTGGATCCGCATCCATTCATAATCCGCAAAAATGGTCCACAGATATAAAGTGGAGATCCACAGATTTGCAGGGCTCTATTTATAATATTTGCGCAACTCCTCCCGTGTGGTTCATGGTACTTGATATTACCTAAACATAAGTGGTGTCACTTGGTAATTCCAGAATGAGACATTCAGGAGAACCCAGAATGGTTCTATCTATTACAAATGTTTGTAGCTACAACATGCTCTTTTTTCATTTACTATTTAAATCTAGTATGATACATTTGATGCATACTGTCTGTCTTCTGCATCTCTCTTAGTAAGGCTGGAGGCTGGACAGAATAGACTCAGACCTACAAATAGAATCTGAATTTAATTTTTAAGATTATGTTTATTCATCTCAGTCATATTTTGAATTTGTAACGTTTGGCTTTTAGTTCAGCTGAACTCTGGTTTTTCTTCACTGTCCTGCACAATGAGCTCTTTTACCTTCTAAGGGGGACAGAGTTTGGGGCACAGGCCTAGATGCTTACTAAGAAAAAAATATTAATAAAATCTTTCCTATTTGTAAACAGGGACGAAATAAGTTAGGTTCCATTTTTGTTTGGGCGTCTGGAAATGGCGGAAGGAGTAAGGACCATTGTTCCTGTGATGGCTACACCAATAGCATCTACACTATTTCCATAAGCAGCACAGCTGAAAGCGGAAAAAAACCTTGGTATCTGGAAGAATGTGCATCCACGCTAGCTACGACTTACAGCAGTGGGGAAGCCTACGACAGGAAAATAGTATGTGTTTGGTGTTTTCTTTGGGTTTTTTTTTAATGTTATTTTAATTGTATGTAGTTTTGTATTTTCTGTAATGATCTTTAGGGGAGGGCAAAATGATTACTAGGCTTTTGTGTGGGCTTGTTTGAAAAAATTTCACCCTGGACAATATTGTATATATTTATATAGAAATTTTGGACCAGGAATTTGAATGTAAATTTCTGCCACTGGGTTTTGCTCCATCAGCCTCCTTGTATTCTGACATCCATAATCTGTGTATACCCGCTCAGTCGATCCAGAAATTGACACAGGAAAACCACCCCGGTTAGTGGTGTAGCGCTGCATCAAAGGGAACGCTCTTCTGTTCGGCGCAGCGCAGTGTGGACGGTGCGCAGAGCAGACGCAGCAAAGTCGACAGGGGATACGCAAGTGATTTACGTTACTTGCATATCTCCCGTCAACTGCTGCCGAGCCCAGAAGGTAAATGTAGACCGGGCCGTATATTCTGCTTTCCTATTTGCTTCCAAACGCTGAGCAAATGTTGTAAGAGTCTCTCTGTTGTCATCCATAAAGGTTATTTTCCTGACCAACACTTTGTAGAATATCATCAGACCTCAGAGCAAATATCCTTTTGGTATTTTTTGTCCAATCCTGATTATTTTTCATTTTTAAATGTGCAGTTATAGTAGCCATTTTCCAGCCCATGTCCCCATTTATTTCAGATTTATTAGGATCCAGCTTCCTTCATCTTTTGTATTCATTCACCCTCAGTTGTCATTTATATTGCTGCCTAGTCTAGATAGCTGATACACAGTAAGTAATATTAGGCTCAGTGCTTATCCCTCCTGCAGTATATGCCATCTTATTTCTTCCCATCCGTTTTCCATTAAGTTCTGATCATGGCTGTTTTTTACTCCATTTGAGAATTTTATTATTAATATCATCATTACTGGTCTTTTTTTTTAAGTGGAGAGCCTTCCTGAACTCCAGATAGTCTGTCTGCTACTGTTTCACCCCTTAGCCTTTTCAAACCCTTCTTGTCACTCCCTCAAAGACATTAGATTCATTAAGCAGAGCCTTCTTGCTGACTTACCTTTGACCAATCTGTAGCTGTTCACTGTGCTCTTCCTTCATAACAAAAAAAAAAACACCAGGTGCTTTTCTAATACTGAACATGACTTATAATTTCTAGAATCTTTCCTTGCTTCCTCCTTAAGCCTGGGTTTCATGATACCCTTTTTCCAGTCTTTTTCTTGTTGCCAATGAGGAGTTAAAAATTCCTTCTCTAGCTATTTTTTATTTTTTTTAAATACGGTCTGCTGTGTCTTTCATGATTCTGGGATGCTGGCCATCCCTTCCTGGAATCTTCCCTATTTTCAGATGATCTAATTTAAAAAAAAAAACAACTTGTTCTAAGGTAACTCTTCATTCCAGTAATTTTTCCAATCTTTCTCTACCTCTCTCCACAAGAGCTTTATCTCTGTTTCTGGCATGTTTCCTTGTTCTCCCTGATACATAATAATAAGGCAAAGAAGTCATTCCATTTCCTAGGAATACTAAAATAATCAAATTTCCCGTACGGTCCTTTCAAAGATCTTTGCTAACCGTTTTTTTTCCAAAGTTGAATAAAATTAATAGATTCATTAATTTTAAGATCAGAAAGAACCATTGTGATCATCTAGTCAATGCTCCTGCATGACTCAGACCACAGGACTTCCCTAAATTAATTCCTGCTTCAAGTCCATGTTGTTAATAGTTAATTACTCTCACTGTTAAAAATAGGTACCTTATTTTTCTAGTCTAGATTTGTCTAGCTTCCATTTACAGCCAATGGATCTTGTTATACCTTTGATTGAAGAGCTTTCAATTATCACATTTCTGTTCCCTATGTAGGTACTTATGGACTATGATCAAATCATGTCTTAACTCTTTTTGATAAACTAAATAGACTGAGCTCCTTTTGTTCCTCAGATACTTAAAAAATTCTTTCTTCTTGTCCTTCCACTTGTATCCTTTTGCTTCCCTTGTCAAATTTCTACAATTTCCAATTTCTAATTTATATTGATTGCTAACAACTTCCCTTTTTTACATTTGGTTTATATTATATATGTAATGCTTTCATTCCCCCTCTTTGCTAGGTTGTTTTTTTAACCAGTGTAACCTTCTTTCTTTATTGTGGGATTGTGACTTTTGGGTCATCAGGCAAAAACAACGTCATTCGTGTTTTTCTGTTTAAATTCTTTCTCCCAGCTGACTTCTTGTTACATCTTGTGCCATCCTCTCATTCTTCCTCAGTCATAGTTTTCTCAATCATTTTCTTCTGCTCTTTTGGTAAGTCTTGCTCCCTGTATTTACATTTATACAATGTCATTACATCAGGATATTTTCATTGCTTACTTCTCAGATGTCCCTCACTTTTGACCCAAAATTGCCTCTACACATTTTTGGTATGATCACGCTTCCATTTTTCTAAATTCACTCATGAGTTGTTGAATCGTGAGAATAAGGTTAAGGAAATCGTCGTTTAGTCTACGGATTTTTAATCCTGCATAGCTTTAAAAATGTCTGCTACTATTATATTTCTAATAAGGATAATACTTTGCACTCACGATATTAAGACCTGCATTTTCAAAGTGTAAGTTTTCTTCATTTAGAATGTCCCTTGAGACACCCAGAGCCTGCTTTCAGAGGGGATGAGCATATGCAGCTTTTAGTTGAAGGCAGTGAGTTCTGCGAGTGCTCATTACTTTTGAGAATTGGGTCCGACAGCCTCTATATCTAGTGATCCAATTACTGTGGGCTGATCCAGCTGCATACTGTGCATCTCGAGCCAGATTACACCAGCAGTGTGGCTAACTGACAATGAAGAGTAAAAACATGTTAATCAGTTAAGGCATGTGCAGTGCCAGCTGCCAGAGGAGATTACAGTACTGCCTTGATTCTCTGTTTATCATGGCCCAGTTCAGATGCTGGCTACTCTTGACAAACCGCCTTCAGTTGGCTTGATGGCCACACTGTAGGGACCTGATTCTTCTCGTATATTAGGTTTATAACAGTGTATGTCCACTGATTTCACACAGTGGAGAATTCATCCCTAAATATTCTTTCAAGACCCTTTCCTCTTCTTCTGTGCTGCACTGTATTACCAGTTGACTCCTGAGGTCCACAGCCTCTCCTCAAGATGTTTTACTGCTGGTAGCTGGCTCCTCAAGCAAACGTAATCCCCTCTGACACTTCCAATAATAAAGCAAAACATTGTGCACTGAGTGCAGGAAATAGCCTCCCCCTCAGTATTGTATACAAACCAGTCACCTTCCTTTGGACAACATTTGTGTTAGTTCTTATATTACTCTAAGGTCAGCCCTAAAGAGAAATGAGGTGAATTTGAAGAACCAGCCCTTTAACTGAAAGCATTTAACAGTTATAAGTAACAGCTGTATCCTCTCAAGCAGTGTCCTCTCAACTCACACAAAGAATGAGGACCCTCTCCCCCATATTTCTCTCTAATTCACATCTATAGGAAGCCATCAATACAGGGTTAAGGATATGATAATATTAATATCTCCATTCTCTCCTCCAACTTGCTCACTAAAACAACCCTCTTTGACTAATACACCCTGCAGAAAAGTTTTGACTAATACACACAAGTGAAAATCATCACCAGAGAACGCAGCAAGCTTCTATACAAATCCAAAAAATCATAGATTTAAGATGATGCAAATTCAGTTTCATTATGAAATCACACAGTTTTTGCTGTATCACATTTCCCATCCTTAGTTGTTATGTTATCTGTTTAGATTGTCGGCCCTTTGAGGCAAGGACCTCATCTTCATTCTTTTCCGCAAACAGGTGCTATATAAATAGCAAATAACAATAGAAAAAATAAAAATAAAATTTTTTAGATAGCTACATTTAATCCTGTCTTGAAGACTGCATCACACACACACACACACTCTCTCTCTCTCTCTCTGAAATTAGATATAAAGGCCTTGATGGCTTCCTCATGTGGAATAGCAGCAGCATCTCTCTCAAGATTAGTGACTTTTCTATATGTCAATCTAATTAGATGTGATAATTCAGTTTGCTTTACTGGGTGTATGAAATTCTTGCATTTAAGAATGGAGAAAATACACCATGAAATACAATACACCATAAAAAAAATCATAAAAATCCTAGCACCTGATTCTAATCTCACACAGGATTTACATTAGGGTAACTGATTTAAACTTGTCTGTTTCAGTGTACATGAGAATAAAGTCAAGACTCTAGTATTGTATGGGTTTTTACAACATGGTAATCCAGAAATAGGGCTGTGACTCCAAATAAGTGAAAAAATTTGTTCTTATTTTTGTTTCGTCTTATAGTGTCAGATTATTCCAACTCCTGTTCTTCCTTAGTTTTGCCTTTTTTTTTTTTTTTTTTTTGGTGCAGTCTCAGTCAAATCAGTGTATTGTTTTTGCCAATTATGCTGTTTTCCTACCTAGTATGTTTTAGTGGCACCTTCTGAGTTGGAAGAGTAAACCATCCCTATACAAGTAAAGATGCTAGTGGTACTGGGTGTTCTGAAAAGGCTCTCAGTAGTATGGTGAGCTGGAAGCTAGGTGTATGTAAAATCTGTTACAGATACCTCCTAGTTTCATCTTGCACTAAGAAAATATCCTTTGTAGGTAACCACAGATTTTTTTCCCTTTACATGTTTTTGTCAGCCTCATAAACATGCCTTGTGCCATAACTATTCTTTTTCAGTCTATTACAATCATAGTTGCATTAGTAACATAGGCAAGATTCTAATCTCATTTACTTTGATGAAGATGTGGAATTTACATTTACACTAAAGTAAGTGACACAAGAATCCTCTTGTACAGTACAAGCCAGCAGTTTTTACACAGTCAAAATGTCCTGCATTAAGACTGCATTAATAATGAGACCAAGAATGCATATTGGTAATGTACTGTATTGTACTGCATCCATCAAAAATCTCTGTTGAACATTTTGGACTGGATTGTCAACTCTTGACTCCCACTGTTCATGCAGAGTACACCTGCCTTTCCCAGATGCAAAGACGTGCACATGTTCCTTTAAATAGTTTAGTGCTAGAATTGTTATCAGATGTTTGCAGGAGCAGCTGCAAAGTGCAAGCACAAGCATATAAATGCACAATTTGGGGCACACATAAGTGGAAGCCAAGTACAGGCCAGCTGAAAAATGTACGCTTTGAAAACAATTATCATTTGAAACACGTGCTGAGAGTGAGACTCTAAAGATCTCAGTAGAAATGACATTCGGTATGCCTAAGGCACTCAGCTGTAGCAAATTCCTCCTCCTTCCCCAGCCTCAGTGTTACTGGAGAGCTCCAGAAGGCATTGTGCCCCTTTGTAGCAGAATGCTTGCTCTTACTGCCCCTAGACTCTGCTGTCTCTGCACCACTTCTTGGCATGGGCTGTACTTTAAGGGCGCAATCTACCTCTATATGTCCGTATGGCCTTTAGCTTACCAAAGGCACTACACAAATCAATAATAACATTACCATCGGTGTACTCTAGAGTTACTCAAATCATTTTTGTTAACAGTACTGATGAGTTATGCACAAAAATCCCCCCTCGCTGATTAAATTTACGATCTATAGTATGCACAATTGCTCCTTTTAAAAATTAATTCAATGCTCATGATTTTTTTCATACTTCTGTACCTAATGGAGGGGTGCCATATGTTATTCACTGATTTTTCTTTTAAGAGTTAAGTTTGTTTTTATTGACCTGTCTTTCCTTGCCTATTTTATAATAGAATTTGGCACTATAACAGTTACAGACAATAGCATCTCTTGTCAGTTATTTAAAAGAACTCCCTTGTTCAACTGCCATTGTAGAGCAGAGGTGATACAACATGGCACCTTCAACACAGAGTGGTTTGGGATCACATGATGCCAGGGAAGGGGGAGAAAAGGCAACTACCGATTTTTTTTGAACATTTATCATTTTAGAATACAAGTCGGTTCAAGTTGACATGCCTGTAGGCAGTGCATCAACAGGTAAAAAGTGTTTCAGTAGCAGCTAAGAGCTCAAGACATGAAATATTAAATATCTAGAAATAAAAGGCTTAGGACGGGAGAAGTGATAATGTTCTCTGTAAAGGCAAATCCTATTTTTGACCTGAAAACTAATTTTCCCTAAAGATGTAACTAAGGGAAGACTGATAACATAACCTGAATAATAACTGTAAAGAAATGACACGTCTTTAAATCTGCAGAGTAAGTCGCTCATACTACACCATTACAGTAGGTATCTGGGTCTTTCTTTTATAAAACTGCACTTAGTCTGAAACCACCTGACTCCCATGTATGGGAAAGGTGAAAAGACACTGTGATACCTTTAAATTGACTTTTATAATGGTGTTCTACGTTGTTAATTTCATATGGATTAAACTATACCTTTACCAGCCAGTATGTAATTGCTTTCAGTCAAATCCAGTTGTTGTTTTCTTCTGTTGTGGGAGGAAAGGTGAGATGATTGCAGCACAGTGCATCAGAAATATTACGTAGCCTGAACTTACGTAGGCTAATCACTGTTTTCTTAGATCAGCAATTGTTACAATGATATCTAAAACGCGTGAGTGGATTATACTTTAGATAAAAGATCCAAAATTAGTGCTCACCTCTGCTCACCCTATTGAATAGAATGACAGCTTTCATACTCTAATTTCAACTTCATATCCCTGGCAGGTGTCATGTCCTTGTATTGTGATTAATGATGTTGCCCTCCTCTGGTCCCGGAATCTCAAACATCATTTTTCTTCTTGAAGCTTGACTGTGTGTTGGTGGTCCTGTCCCTTTGTTTCTAAAGACAGACACAAGGCTTCTCTGACAGTGCACCCTTAATGCTGAAACATGCCTTAGATCTCTGTGGTAATTTACATCTAAACATCTCAGCTGCTGTCAGTAATTTCCCTTTGAAATGGCTCAGATAGGATTTCCACTTAGGGAGCTTTCTTTACACATTTTCTGCTGCAATATTTGCTGAGTGAAAGAGAGAGATAAGAGACTATACAATGCCTGCTAGGACAGGGGACAAACAATGCAGCATAAAAGCGTAATGGCTTTATTGCACTTACTGTTCAAACCTGCACAAGTAGAACTAAGACTACATCTGCACTAGGAGCTAGGGGTGTGATGCCCAGCTCGTACAGACATATTCATGCTAGCTCTCATCTGAGCTAGCACACTAAAAATAACAGTGTGGCCATGCTAACATGGGCAGTGACAGTGAGTGGCACATGCTTGCAGCCCCAAGTTTGCACCCATAGGATTCTGGGGAGTTTTACTCAGGGCGGCTAGTGTGGTGTCACTACTGCCCATGCTGCCGGAGCTACACTACTATTTTTAGCTTGCTTGCTCAATGAGAGGTAGCACGAGTATGTCTACACAAACTGGGACTCACACTCCTAGCTAGTAGTATAGATGTAGCCTCAGAAACACGCAGCCCTCTTTCTCCTGAGACACAGATGTGTAGATAATATTATACAATATGCTTTAAATGTAAAGGATTAAATGGTGTCCTTTAAGGCAAAACCATTGTAGTGGGAAATGAGGATGTGACTTTCTTTCCCCTGCATGAGCTCTTGAAGGGATCATTATGTCACAAGCAAACTCAAGACTTCTTGGAGTGTCGGGAGAGTTCAGTTACTACACTACTTTTTAGTAGGGTACAGGGTATGTTAGTGCTGGCCAGTAGGTGAAAGAGGGTGAGCATGTGCTATTCATTCAGTTTTATTTTCTTCCCACTCTTTTGCGACCAAATTTTCAGAAAGAGGTGCCTGAAGTCCGCTTTAGATTTCACCTGCAAATACTCCAACTGATTTGCATTCACCCAAGTAGACACAGGACTTCTGGCTCCTCCAGCTGCAAATTTCCCTCCACCTACCCCCTTTTGAAGTATATAATGGAAAGTATGTCATTGTATTATGGATTAGTTCTACCACAAAATCAATTTACCCCAGAGTGTGGGAAATACAAGATATTAAATAATCGTTTTTGGCACCCCTTTTACAATACAAACCAGTACACACACTTAGTGCTTTGTGGAAACTATAAATGTACATTGGCTAAATTGATGCACAATTGATAGATGAGAGAAAGTGTCTGAAAATCTCATTTAAAGACTTTTCCAGGTCATGAATAAAATAAAATGATTTATCAACATTTGGAAATAGACCAAAATGGTGGACTGGCCAGCCTGGGCCAGAATGGGCTGGCGCTGTGGTGGCAGTGCTCCAGGGGCTAGGGGCGCTCTGGAGCCTGGGGTGGACCAGCCCAGTGCTGTGGTGTGGCGTGGGCCGGTGGTGGTCCAGGGCAGACCAGCCGGCTTGGGGATGGGGCGGGATGGCACCGTGGCGTGGCGTGGGCTGGCGGCACTCTGGGGGCTAGGGCTGACCAGCCAGTCTGGTGCACTCTGGCAGTAGTGGGGAGGAGGGCTGCTGGGGCAATGGATGGCCAGCCTGGGGCCAAGGTGGGTTGGGGCATGGCAGCGCTTGGCACTCAGGCCGCCTGGCATTGGTGCTGGGCTGCTCGGGCACTGCGGCCACCCAGCTACCCTGGCTGGTGTTCGGACCCCCTGGGGAGGGGATCTGATGGGAGAGGGGGCGGAAGGGGCATGGCTTCAGGCCGAAGGGATGGGGTTGGGGGGCCAGCCGCCCCAAATGGGCAGTTTACAAGTTGCCCATGGATGTAGACCCTTGTCCACAAGGACCTACTGTGACACCACCCGCTCACTGCACCTCTTGAAGAATTGCTAGATATTAATGACTTTCTGTTTCTAACGACTCTAGCTACATTTGATCTAGAAGCATAAGTGTTTGTAGCTCCGTGCTCATCCTCTGAACCAAGTAGTGTGATAACTAGTTTGAATACAACTTTGTGTGTGATTTAAACTTCGTAGAAATACAACTTTTATCTTCCTATAATCACAAGTTCTTTCAGAGATACTTGTGTTCTAATATTAAGTGCAAGATCCTGTTTTATCTCTTTAGTTGCAAATGCCCATTACGGCATTGAGAGCTTTGTATTTCTACTTAGGCCATATTTTAAAATGAGTACTAATATAAATGTTTATGTAAGCAATATACTACAATATAAGACAGTAAACAACTGACGACGTTGGCTATTCTGATAGATGAAAACTTCTTCCACATGATTGAGGCAATTTCTTTGAGTCTGCCAGGATTTTCAGAGACAGAGAGGGTGAAGTAATGTCTTTTATTGGACTACTTTCTGTTGATGAATGAGGCAAGCTTTTGAACAGAGATTTTCCTCGGGTTTGGGTAAGATACTCAGAGTGTCACAGCTAAGTACAAGGTCAAACAGATAGGTTACCACATATTCTAAGGGACCATTCAAGGTGAACTGGCCCATTAGCACCCCTGTAGTCACAGGACAAAAAAGGGGGGAGGGGTTAGTGGGTTACAGATTGTTGTAATAACCCATACATTCAGTGTCTTTATTAAGACCAGCATTTTTAGTGTCTAGCAAAATGATTAATTTAAGCAACCAGGCTTGTCTTTTGAAAGTGTTGTGCGGGTTTCCTTTGAGAATGAGGACTGAGATCAGGTATAGAGTGATCACTTTCTGAAAAATAGTCACACACAACTGATAGGGTATTTTTGTCATTTTATCATTCTCCTGTGTGAGTTCATTCAAGAGTGTAGTGATTGTCTGGTTTCATCCATGTAGTTATTATTGGGGCATGTAGTGCAGTAGATGAGGTACATCACATGTGACAGTCATGTTTAAGATCTTGAAAAGTGTGTTGTCGGGGTGTTGATCATTGTAGCAGTAAAGACATGTCTGCTGGTTTTGCATCCGTTGTTCTGATAGGGTCTGGTGCTGCTTTGAGTTGGTGTGTCCTGTTCTCTGGGGAGCTTGTTTCTGATGATGAACTTAAAGAAATTGAGGGGTTGTTTAAGGCCAGAAGAGGGGGTACAGGAAAGATTCCTTTGAGGATGGGGTCTCCATTGAGTATAGGTAGTAGTTGTTTGATGATACCCCCTATGGGTTCCAGTGAGGGGTGGTAGGTAACAACTAGGGGCTATTTTCAGATGAATTATTGCTTAAGGGAGAAATCATGGTGTTGTGTTTAAACCACAGCACTTGGAGTCAGCAGATGTGTATTCTGTTCTTAGCTCTGCCACACACTCCCTATGTGACCTTTCACAAATGTGTTAACACCTTGGTTTTCTCATCTGTAACTTGGAGATAATGGTTCTTACCTTCATCACAAAAGTGTTGAGAGATTTAATTCATTAATATTTGTAAAGGTTCTTGGATAGAAAGTAATAAATGCAGAGTAATATTAGTGTGGCGTTTTAACCCACTTTTGGTATCTGTGTTTTTTCTAATTTTCACATCTTTTGTTGGTCCTGCCATAACAAGTTGTGACTAACGTACATGGTCAGTGCTCTGGAATACTGTGAACACTTCTCCAAGTTCACAAATATCTTCAAGCTATCAATGGAATAGGAGAGTTTCAAATCAGTGTATTCAGAAGCCTTTTTTATCCCAATTAAAGAAGCAAATTTCATTCATCTGCACGTGACTCACTTGAACAATGGAAACCTGTTCAGATTTCTGCAGCCGTGTTCTAAATTTCACACATTCAATTTGTTCCAGATCACCACAGACCTGAGGCAACGTTGTACAGACAGTCATACTGGAACCTCAGCCTCTGCACCTATGGCTGCAGGCATCATTGCATTGGCACTGGAAGCAAAGTAAGATATGATCTATGCTCTGAAAACATTAATAATAATGCCTAAATAAATATATTTTGTTTACATGACATCTTTCACCACTTACTGGTGAAAATTCACAATATTATCGCACACACCCATCTAATTTTACACATGGGAAAATGGAAAGAGAGAGATGAGGGCAAAAAACTTCAGACTTGGGTGCCTAAAGCTGTGATGTACTTGGCAATGGTGCTGAACACAGATAGCTCCCATTGAATGGCTTGGGGAACCTTCCACGTGTTGCTTGAGCTTGTCTAGTATTTAGGCCAGTGATACTCAGATTGAAGCTCACAAGCCACAAGTGGCTCTTTAATGTATCTCCTATGGCTCTTTGCAGCACATGATATTAAAACACTGTGTAATTTAATTATTAACCAATCAAGATGCTTTTACTATGTTATTAACCAATTATAGTTGATAAAGTAATAATACTTGGTCAGTCATTTTGCTGTGAGAAATGTATATTTTACACTAAATATTCCCCAGTCATACTGTTTAAATATGAATATATAGCACCATAGTAAATGAAACAATGAATTCATACTACTGTGGCTCTTTTGCATAATGCTGGTTGCTAGTTTGGCTTGTGAACCACTAAGGTCTGAGTATCACTGATTTAGGCCATTGTATGTGGCATTGTGCATGGATCCGAGTCCCTTTCACTACCTCAACTCATAGGGATGATGGAACTGAGGACAGAGTGCCAGCATGAGCAAAAGTTAACATGGTGTGAAAAATAAAAATTCTCGCCAGTACCATGTGCTATGAAACAATAAAGCCAAGATTTCTATCAGGTATATATCTACTGAGAGGTTTTTAAAATGTAGATTACATGACTATGGACCACATCTTTTAACCCTTACTTGAACAAAATTCCCATTAATGTTACAAGTTTTCCTCAACTGCAGAATTTTTCGCTTCATAACTAGAATATATTTTAATTTGGATACTTGACCAGAAGAAAGCCATTGGGAGTTTATCATGTAAATTCATATTTCAAAACTTTTTCATTATTGTGTATTTTGTCAGAGTGGACTGGTCTGTATGTATAATGTACACAAACTAATGATCTGCAAAATCCTGTTTAAAACTGGATGTTTTTAAGTTGTAAGAGATTGATCCTATGCGGTTCAGAGGACACTGATTCAACTCCCATTGAGATTGATAAAGTATGAGGGCATTCAGAACCTCAAAGGACCAGGCACTGTGGGGAATAAAAAATGTGTGCATTGTACTCATTCACATTTTATTATACTTTCATAGTACGTAAATTGTAACAGCAAACAGGTTTTGGTTGCCATTTTGTAAACATGTAGCTTTTAGGGTAGAATCCCTGACCTGCGATTCAACCTGGAACACATTTTTACTTCTGAGGTACACAGCAGTGAAAATAAGAGATTGTAATTGAAAAGCTCATACAGTCTTAAGTAGGGCAGCACTTGTGTCATTATAATTAGGTTTTCTTAATGCAGTGCTTAGTGACAAAAACTACTTTGAAAAGTTAATGTAATACTGCCATTTGAAAACCCATTCTTTCAATCACTTTTTAATCTCTGTTGTAAAATACTGGCATCTGTTTTTAAACAACCAACATACACAGATAAAACGACGTCTATGTGCGCAAAACTGTTATATTGCTGAAGCTTTTTATAATTATTTTGTAATTAATTGCTGTTGCCTATCATTCTAATTTTATCTCTTCTCATGGCATTTTATGTATGTTTTCAAACACATCATTGTTATAAATGAAATTTACAAAGTATGGTAGCAGACACATGATACTTGCAGCCATACCATTCTGATCATCCAAGATCCTAGTTCAGCAGGTGATATTCTTCTTCCAAATAAATAGCTGCTATTGTGGCTGATGCTGCAAACATAAAATATTGTACTGAAGTCTTCGGTGTGGTGATGGGACAATGTGCTGCTGCTGTATGTGGATAAAATGAAAAAATCAAGACCGTAACTACTTTTGGTCTTTAAATATCCCATGATAATTCCTGAATATTAGCCAAATTCCAGTTGAGTTCATTATAATTTGCATTCCTAAATTCCCTGGCAGTTTTGGTAGGTAAAGAATTCTTCATTTCCTTTCCAGAACTGGATATGAGCTAAGTGTGTCTGTATCAATATAGATATAAAATATTTTGTATTGCTATTAATATGATAAAATGCAGACCTATTTAATAAAATATGCTTAAGAAGCATTTTTACCACCTCACCTGAACTCTGCCCATTAATATTTCTCCAGTGGGACTACATATAACTGAACCTCAGATAGGCTTCACACTACTGGCATTAAAAGAAACCAAACAAACAGCTGACATGAGAAATGTTTTCTCCCAAAACTAGAATTTCTCTCCCAAAATTAACCTGGCTTGAAACCCAAGACATTCAGTCCTGCAACAGTGATAGATTTATTATCTAATCCTTTTTTCATCAGAGCTAGAAATAGGAACTTTACACCATTAAAAAGCCAGGAATACCCCTTATGAAGGGATAAAGCTTTTTTTAGTAGCCAAAGAAGATCCTAATATATTCAACTTTAATATCTTGATGTTATTTTGTATGGAACAGCTATTTTAAATAATTGTAATGTGTTTATAATTTATATGTTAGATATTATGGTATAATATAAGGATGTATTAGTTATACTCTGCCTCTGATTCTTGTTGGAGATAGGATATGAAAAACATTACTAATAACAATATTTAAAACTCTCAAATATTTCCAAAATACTTTTATTTTGTGAAATATGCAGCATACAGAGAATACATTATGGTATGGTGTTATGCAAAAAATTTTATGGGCATTGGCAGATGGAGGTTGGGGGTTGTAGATTTAGCTTTAAATTTCATATTAATGCCTGTTCTAACAACCATCATATTTCTATTAGATTTTTCAAAAGATTAGTGGGAAAGGAGTTTTCAAGGTTAATTATGTTCTCCACACCATGAGCTGCCCAGTAACAGAGCGCTTTTTTCAGAGCACTTTTTGAATATGTTTGAAAGTATGTGTTGTTTTGTTCAACGATAAGGCGCTGCCTCCTGGAAAAATTGTGGATCTACCATATGTATTGAAGCTCTGGAAGTGTTTAGCACCTCGGTGCTGAATTTTCCACAGCAGCCAAGTTGTATTCAGTCCAAGGAGACATATAGCTCCCTGATTCAGCACCAGCCTGACTCTGACATTAGTTAGAGCATCCAAGAGGTTTCTCTAACTTATGCCACAGGTTTAAGGATTTTAAGAGACCTTGTGTGGAGTTTTGAAGTACTGGAGCTTTGTTCCACTCCACCATGGTCCTGGCCTGTCCGAGCCTGCCATCTCCCTCCCCTAGCACACTCCCTATGGCACAGATGGGTGGGGCAGCTGGTACAGGACTCAGCTCTGCCATTTTCACCAGCATTACTCTAGTGGGGAATTTTTCCTCTGCTGATCTTTTCAATTGGACTTCAGTGATGGAGGATGTTTTTGGGAGCTGATGAATTCAATACCGCATTACAGTCTGTGATATTTACAAAAATGTCTTGTAAATTACAATTTCTGTCCAGTGTTTTTGTATCAAATGGCATGATCATGTGACCAAGGGAAACTAATTGAGCTGCTAATAGTCGGGTTTGTCAAATGCTCATTTGGTAGAACATGAGACCCTAACTCAGAAATATAGATACGAGCTTGTTGCATTGAAACAACAAAGGAATAGTACACACACCCAAGGCCAGTTTCCATGAGGGATTTCTACATTTAGGGCTTGGACTCATAAAGACCCAAAATATTTGATCTTTCGTGTCCTTTTTTTATCCTGGAGCGTGCAGGTAGTTGCTTTCTTTTAATCATCAGTTCCCAGTGGAGTTAGTATTCTGCTCCAGCTCTGTAATTGGGTGCTTAAGAGTTTTCCATTCTTTTGCATTCACTACAATGACAATTTTTTCTAAGTGTAAACCAGCACCTGGTAATACTCTATTAATTCAGCAAATGTACCTCTAAATCTAAAACGTTAAAGTTGCTTAACAGCATTCTACTGCCAGATCAAAAGACCTCTCTGATCGATGAAGTGTTTGAATTCAGGATTTGCATGAATCAGAGTGAGGAGAGAGAGTTTGTTTAACCATCAGATTCCTCCCTTTGGGCATTGTGTCATGTTCTTAAGGAAAATTGGAATAAAAATAATGTCTCTCACATTTGTTTGGGAAGAGGTACTTAAGGAAAAATACATCCAAGGTGAAATCTGCATGTTTCACCATTAACAAGCTAGTGCCTATGTTTTCTCCATCTATAATTTGAGAAGCTGTAGCTACATTACCTAGAAAAAGCATGTGAAATCAGGCAGAGTTAACCTGATATTTTTTCTCTACTGCTGCAATGTTCCTGTTGTAGTGATCTTCTGAAGACGATCTCTCTGTGTCTTCAAAATTTGTCTCTCACCAATAGAAAGTTGGTTCAATAAAAGATATTACCTCACCCATCTTCTCTCTCTAATATGCTGGGTCTGACACAGCTCCTATTACACTGCATTTCTAAGTGGTGGTCTGTTGATCACATGTGTGTGAATGATTGGCAATGAATCATTGATTTAGCACATTTACTTTGGATGACTGTTTTTTTCTTCCTTTAAGAGAAAATACATATGCAATTTAAGGCAGGTAATTCAGTCCACTTTATAAATCTAAAAAAAAGAATGAATAAGTAGACGTTAATTGAATAATATTTTGAAATGTTCTGAGTGCACAACAGTAGACATTTGGTATCATGAGAATTTAGGTAGGCAGAAGGTAGTTAATTATCCACTTTGGGATTTAGCCAAGACACTGAGGCAGAAACTGTTACGCTTGTGAAAGGTACGTGGGTAGTATTAATAATCACTCACTTTACTTCTCGCCCCATTTGCTTGGTCCAAAATCTGTATTGATATGACTAGCTGCATAACTATTACCTAAGCATAAGACAACAGCAGACTCCTCGTGAACCTGCCAGAGAAGTTTGAGAGCATCCCAAATTAGACAGTGTTGAATAGCACTCTACCCATGCCTGTGCTTAATTGTTATTGGCCATTTCTAATTAAATTCAAATCTTTCCCCTTACCCAGGCAAATGTCAGTAGCCTCACTCAATGTGAGCGAGTGTCGTCAAGAAAACCCCAGGTTTGCTAAGCCTGAAGGTAGCATCTTGCTGCAGCACATACACAGGGAGAGAATAGTGAGGAAGAATTAGGGGACAGTGCCTTCCATTACTAGCTCTACCAACAGCACAGAGTAAAACTGTTCGAAGATATGTGAGAGTTAAAAGTAGTTTGTTAATTTTCTTTGCAGTGAGTGACAGTTATTGATGGACTAGTCATAAAGAGGCATTCATCATTCAGTAAATGTGAATATGGATTTTGGATGAATCATTGGAATTGTATTTGTCTTAGGACGGAAAAGACTGGAACTGTTTGGCTAGTATATGAGTTACAAGGAGCTTGTGGCTAAGCCAAGCAGCTGTGTGTTTTGCTTTGTTTATAAATTTGTTGAATAATCTCTTGGGGTAGAGTCACGTGGACATCAGAATGCATAAAATGCTGTTGTTGGAATATGAGTTGCATTTCAAAATTTATTAGACCTTGTGCGTGATCTGCTAGTAAATACTATATAACACAGAATTCCAGGGAAGATGAGCTATCAGAAAATACTACTTGTTCTGATGAGATATAGCAGTCACAATCAAAGCTCATCTAGTCATAGCCAGGATTTGCAAATATGACCCATTGACCTCTTGAGACTGCATGGCAATATTTCTTCTGTAAATCCTATTGTACTTCTGCTTGTATGGAGATCAGTTTTCTATATCCTTTCTTCAACTAGAATCACAGACACTTGGGACATTTTAGCAAAACATTTCCTTTCAATTTGAACTGCACCTAATTAGTGTCATTGTGACGGTGTAGTAACTATTGTTAATTTTGACTGTTTTTTTCATGAAGGAAAACTTAATTTGCACTCTGATCCCTCTCCGTTTGTTCCTGGTTGTGTCACACATCTTCATACCGAGTGAATTTTCCTCTAGTTTACTTTTACTGATCATTTTTTTTGTTTCTTTTGAATCATTATTTTTATTCTTTATTTTTACACAAGGCCAGATTCTGATCCCTGTATTCATGGTGAATAACACCTACTCCAGGATTAAATTCATTGTCTTGAAAAGGACCACTTGTGTAGTAAGGCACTACTCAGTGTGAGTAAAGGGATCAAAATTTGACCTGAAATGATTGCTTCTCATTTCTAACCAGCTTGGATAATTCTGTTAATTCTTGGTCAAGGATGCAGTTGAACCTCAAATTAATATTACTGATTTTGTACACCATTATTTTACAACTGTTCCATTTTCATATTTTCTCATTTACTTTGTTTTGTAAATATTTTGAAAAGGTTGAAAGAAGAGGATCGTACTTTGGAGTATTACTGGATAGCTGAGGACTTGACCTTCATTATTTATTGGCTGCTGCTCATACAGTTTTTATCTAATTGTTCCTGCTTCTGCTCATTCTGCTGTGATTTTGACTATTGTCTGGTATGCAAAATCCCTAGGCAATTTCAGATGAGACATTCAAGGATTTTTTTCTTGGAAGGTTTGGAATTGTCTTGGTTTTGAAATTGATCCCATTATATAGCATTGTTAGTATTGCTCTTGTTAATACATTCTTTCACATCAAGATGTTTTCCCCTTTAACTCTTCTGAGATTAATCAAGTGGTAAATCAGTTAACATCAGTGACATCTTGTCTGGGTCTATGGCTAGTGAACAACTGTTTATTCATGTAGGGTCCAATTTTGACATGTTTTACAAATACTTGACTGCTTCTGTGATTGTTCCAGGTGCTTTAAAATTGACTGGTAAGACTCACTAGTTTGAAACGAAAACAAAAAACAATTTTTTCTCCAAATGAACTGCTAGTTCAACTCCTTTCCAATGTCTTATTTTTTGTCAAAGTTTCTGACAAAAATTGTGGGCAAACAATTGCAGTCCTATTTGGTTTCAAATGAGGTGTCTGCTGTAGAGAGGAAATTTTAATCTAGCAATAGTTCACTTCATAGTACAGTGAAGGTCTTATCGGAGGCTGCAGAAATCAGCTGAAATGCTGTTCTTATGCTGTTATATCTCTCAGCTGCCTTTGATATAATACACCAAAAGCTTGTCTTTGTTTGAGAAGACAACATAAATAAAATAAATGTCATACTTCAATGGCTCTTGCAGTAAGAAAACTGGCAAGCAGGTACTAAGAGAGAGTTTGAGTTTATACACATTTGTTTACTGGGTACCTGACATTCAGTTATAGGTTTTCAGTCTGAGAAATTGTTGTTTGGGTTTGGTTTTGATGTTGGGATGTAGCTGGCAAATACAACAGTGGACTCTTACCCAGAACTTTAAAACAGAACCACTCTCTGAGCAAAAACAATGAGAGTCCTGTAGCACTTTAAAGACTAATACATTTAATTTCTGCAGGCATAAGCTTTTCATATATATACAGCCAAGGTACCACCTAACTGATTTCCATTCCCTGCATCTGATGAAGTGGGTTATAGCCCATGAAAGCTTATGCCTGCAGAAATTAAATGTGTTAGTCTTTAAAGTGCTACAGGACTCTCGTTGTTTTTCCTGTATACAGCCTAACACGGCTAGCCCTCTGGAACTTTCACTCACTGGCAAACTCTCTTTTTTTTCAAGATTCTCCAACCTGGAAGTTTTTGGAGGGTTTACATTAAACCTTGGCTGTGTGTTATATTCTCATCTTGACACACTGTATAATTTCTACTAATAAGAGTTCAGTGTTCATTGAGGGGGAGACTGTACTGGATCCCCTGATTTGTCTTTAATTAGTTGTATGTAGTAAGTGTTGAATCTTGTCTTTTCAAACTGATGTGAATATTTTAGTGCCTTTTCTTCCCAGTAGTTTTGATAACTGTAATGCCTTGCTTTCTGGAATCACAGACAGACCTTCACCTATTAAAGAATGCAGCTCTTGGGATTCTCAGTTGTACTCTTCAAGGCTTGAGCCAATGCTACATGTTTTCCTAAGACTTAACATGAGCTCCTAGTGAAATTCCTGATCTGGTATAAAATTTTATTGATTGCTTTCTGAAGCATGTTATGTGCCTATCCAAGCATACCATATCTTACAAGCCCTTAATGCCCATTGTATTCCATGACATTCACTTTTTGCAGTTGTTTTTTACCAGCTCTCAGCTGGATAAATACTTACTATCATACCAGTCCAATTGTCTTACTTGAAAAGAGACCTCTTCATGGAAAACAAGTTATATTATATTTATATTAATATTTTTAAATGTCCATCACCAAAAGACACCAGTGCACCTTAAAAATAATGCAATAATTTAACCATAAACAGCCCCAATTCCTCACATGCACACAAGAAAAATTAAATGGTCACGATTAAACTGACTCAGCTAGGAGGGACTTGCAACAAGTTCTTAAAACCAAAAGAGATTTCAACACAAATTATCTTGCTTCTTCAGAGGGAATGTTCCAACTGGTCTGCATACATCAACATCTTCAGGGCTCCAGTGGGAGCAGGACTCTCTGTTGGCTTCACACAAATACACACCACTTCCTTTGATGCTTCATTGGTAGCTTAAAAAGGGATCTTGATGCTAGATCACATCAATGCCTAACTGACCTTGGTCTCACACAATGTCATGGGAAACTTGATGCAAAGGAACAGGAGCCCAACCAAAAGTAAAATAGCAGTGATAGCACCCAAAAATCAACAAACGAAAGAAAACATGGGAAAAAAATAAAGGGAAGTAGTGTATAGTTAAATGGTTTCACTCCTTACTTTGAGTTGTCATTCAGAGTCTAGTATTTTAGGCAATTCCTACTTGATCAATATATATAAAAACCTATTGTCAATGGCCTTGTTTCATCCATTTAGACTGTATGGTCATTGGAGGCTACAAACACACACACATATATACACAGTCTAGTACTTTTGAGTGTGTTTTCTACACTTCCCAGGTATATTCCCATAATATGGAATTGTGATTTATGAAGCTCTAATGTAATTGGTTTTCATTTCCTTCCTTTAATCTCATTCAGACAGATGAAATCCCTTTGATCACAAACCTGTTAATTTCCATCACTCTATTTCTGTCTTTGCCCTGTGTGAGATAGAGGCAGGGTTTACATAGAAGGCTTGGATGTTTGTAGTAATTTCTGCAAATCTGCTGCTTCCCTATTGAGTTCCAATTTCCTGAAGCAAAAATTTGTCATCTTGTATACAGCTCAGAAATCCTGTCTTATGCAACTCAGCAAGAAAAGAAAAAGCCAATTTCTTCAGACCAAGTTATATACAGGAAGTTCCATAGACCTACTTGATTTCTGCTACTTACGTCACAAGATAAATATGATATTACTTTTTCATTTAGGTATGGTACAACATCCACAAAACAAGCATTTCAAAAAGTTAAACTTATGAGAAAAAAAATTCTGGCAGATGTGAGGATAGATTAGAAAAATAAGAAACACTGCATTGAGTTATGCACACCAAAGTCACAGACTGGTGAGTTTCTTTTCTGACTTCCTGTGTCAGGAAGGGCTCATAGAAAATCAACCTCCTTGGGTGGTTTCTGTTATCCTGCAGATGTCCCACATAGAAATCTCTCGTTGATTTTAGTAGGCATTCCATGCATGGGAAACCTGCAGGATCAATCTATCTGTGGCCTCTATTACCAGGGAACCTGAGTCCTTCACAGTCTTTAATGTATTTATTGTCACAACATCCCTATGTGATAAGGAAGCATTATTCCCAAGTGTCAGATGGGGAACTGCGGCACAAAGAGACTAAGGGGCTTGCCCAGGGTCACACAGGAAATAAATCCCAGCTTAGTGCGCTATCTACTTGGACCTGATCCGGCACCATCAAATTCAGTGACAGTTTTACCACTCATTTCAATGGAAGCAGGAGCGGGGCTATTCAGAGGATCATGTCTGGTGGGTAATGGTGTGAGCGCAAATCCCTATTTCCCCCTTTTTTTTTTAATTTAAGTTTTGTGAAGCCATACTCTAGTTGCTCATTCTGCATTTCATGTATCATTCTCACTATTAACAGTATTATTGGAAGAAAAGTCTTATTCCCTGCCTCATTGATAAGAGAACAAATGAGAAATTATGAGTGAAAACCACCATAAGCCATGTCCTTTTACACTCTGATTTTAGAAAGGAAGTCTTCCTGAGAATACCTCTATGTGAAACAAAGGCATCAGGAAGGCCACATTCTCTACTGATTTCCTCTATTCCTGAGAGAAAAGAATGGGGTAGTTCATTCCGCTGTGGAGACCCAGATGGGATCCTCTTTTGCCATCCTTGGGACGGGATCGTTATTTACATATCGTAGAAACTCACATATATGTTGTCAGTTGCTAGCCCATTGTCACAGATCCACAGGATCAGTGCTGCTTCCCAGCATTTAAACAGTCACTTGAGGTGCCTTCTCAGTGTACCAAACCCCCTATGGCGTCAATGCCTCCAAGACTGCTCCTCCAGGCTCTTGCACTCCCATTTCACCCTGTGAGTTCTGTCCAGTGAGTCCAACTAGGAAAGACTCCTGGTCAGAGACTTTTATGGTCTTCAGGGACCAATGCACCTCAGCAGTAATTTGCAGTGACACTAGGCAGCTCTTCCAAAACAAAGTAGGATTTATTAGTTAGCCAGAACACAACATCAGAAACCCTTAGGTTAGCATAGAGAAGCAAAGGTTAAGACAGAGTCCCAAATGATGAAGCCAGTGCAATCAGCCATGCTGCTATGGAATCCATTTCTAGTTCTGACTCTCAGTAAGGCCCAGGTGAGAACTGCTGCATCTCTCCAACAGCCAGCTCTTATCTCCACCCCAGCCCCCATGGAGTTCACATGTGCTGCCTGCCAGAGATTCCCCTGGATAAGCATCAGTTGTTTAGTCCTTAGGGCTCTCAATGTCTTTGTGGATCCTCCATTGATACGGGTCAGTTTCAGCCAGTCCTTTAATGACTCATGTATTCCAGACTGTTACGTGACAAAACCTCATGTCTCCTGCTCTGCCCCAGAGCAGTTTTTTAACCCTTTTGCTCCCACAGGGTAGCAATGCAAAGTACAGAGGGAAACTGAGGCACGCACCAGACTAATACAAATATTACAGAAAATTCCCACTTCATTGGAGCTAATGACTATTCAAATTCATTGCTGGGAATTTTGCATACGTAAAAAATACAAGATTGATCTCTGCCTGATTACCAAAAATGAATCTGGGTGGTAATGAGCAAATGAATGATAACATAGACTCAAGCTTCCATACTAGCTACAATAGAAGTTACAGTGTGAAAGGCATGCCAGACTGGGGTCCTAATGACTGTGATATAGTAAGTTTTCCAGTGAAACATTCTGTGCTCTGTTACACTTTTCTTCTTCTGTGCATGTTTAAGGTAGGCAACCAAGTTCAGACACAATGTGAAGCACTTGGTTGTCATATTAATTATCTCTAGGTCAAATACACGTTTTTGTCCTTCCTTCTAAGTTTCACATGTGTGGAATACTTTTCTGTGTGTATTTTACAGGCTGCCTATCACTTAATGCATCCCTCTTAATCGAAAAAGGACGGCAGAGGTAGAAATAATTTGCTACATTAATCCTGTAAAGCGAGGCCATGTTACTTTGAACACTGGTCTTTGTTTGCGTTCTTGGTTTTTTACTTGGGTGACTTTTTTTTTCTTTTTTGGTAAGATAACTCTGATTTTCGCTTTGTCTTTGCCCTTTTCCTTAGTCCATCTCTGACCTGGAGAGACGTACAGCATATTATTGTCAGGACTTCACGTGCAGGACATCTGAATGCTATTGACTGGAAAACCAATGCTGCTGGTTATAAGGGTGAGAGCTTCCTTTCTTATTCACCATGACAGGCCAAAACAAAACTGGACATTAGGCTATGTCTACACTGCGACTTTTGTCAGTGTAACTTAGGTGTGAATAAACCACCCCGAGTGACATAAATGACACCGATATTAGCACCGGCGTGAACAGTGCCGTGTCGGTAGGAGAGCTCCTTTTGGCAGCATAGCTACCGCCGCTCCTTAGGGGTGGGTTCATTATATCAACAGGAGAGCTCTCTCCTGTCAGCTGCATGAGACATCTTACAGTGGTGCAGCTGCATCAGTACAGCTGTACCACTGCAAACTCTCTAGCTGGCCTTACAGGGTAAGCAGAGGAAAAGAATCTCAGAGGATTTGCCTGCCACCTGCAGTATGTGCTCCTTTTGGTCCTTTTCATTAACAAAAAAGGCAAGTTCTTTCTCTTCCTCTAAAGACTGAGATTTGAAATTACTAGAAAAGTAAAAAGTACTTTATACTGGCCAGTCCTTGTGCCTGCTTTTTGCTATATTGGTAGCACAAAACAAGCAGTAAAGTAGATTAACCAGGTGGTTGTATCTTCCCCAAGCACAGGTGTCCAGATGATCTAGCTTGATGTGAAGGTCACAGAGTTTAATTTAAACCAAACAAGAAACAAAACATTTCAGATCAGGAATGTAAGGGACTTTGATTGAAAATGGCAAAATGGAACATTTTGACATTACTGAATAGACATTTTTCTGAACTTTTCATTCGACACAAGCAAAGCTTTGATATTTCAGCTTTTTGCCCTAATTAGGGATGAAAACAAATCTCAAAATATCAGACTCTCTCAAGGGACAGAAATTCCATTTTTCAGTCAGCTATAGTTTAGACATTTTTCAAAATTTCAAAAAATCCAGACATTTTTGCAAGTTCTCACTGAATGTTTTACTGATTTTGACCAGCTGTTATAGATGTATAAGCAGACCATCATAGGCAGTGACAAGCAATGCTATATAATTACATACCCAAAGGGGATTCTGTTTATAGTTTAGAGATGTTAGAGACTCTGTTTATATTTTATCTCAACCCTTTATTGGCTTTATTTCTGGGTTGAATCCAAAAAACAGAAGGTCTATTTCTGGTTCCATTCTCATGAGAATTTCACCCAATTTTTAAGATAAGCATATCTTGTGAGATTTAAGCCATTTAGTGCCAAAAACTCCTGAAAACAGTTCACAAAGCATCAGAACCATCAAATTTTCACACAATTTCTCACTTAAATTTGGCTTTGAATCTAAGCCCTAGCTTTAATCTATTCCAGATCACAGAACATCCACCACAGAACATCTTTAATATATAATTCTGCCCCATGACATTTCCACTGCATTTGAATTAGAAACATAAAAAGGGCCACTTTCATTTTTGGATACAAACCAGAACCTAAACAATAGAGGAAAGTTTTGAAAATGGGGATTCAATGCCAGATCTCTTCAAAATTAAAATGTTTTAACATTCAGGGTTCTGGTTTTGACCCATTTATTATATATGTATATAAAAGATGGAGATAGGTACACACCTGCATTCAAGAACACACAGAAAGATACTTAATGATGTTGTCAGTGTACTACTTGTCACTGTGAGATACAGCCTGGCATTAAAAATGTATTGGCAGGAAATGTGTGTTGATATCTTATTGTGCTTGAAACAATCTAGAATTTAACCTATGGTCTTCAAGTGGCATAAAATGTAGTATTTTAGTTACTATCTAATTTCCAGAATTCTATCCCTTTGTATTTTTTCACCTGTTCGCAAGAAAGGCAATAACATCATAGCACTATGTACCACACTGTAATGTATGTAAGAGCAGTTGACTCTCCTTAGTTAATGAAGAGTTGCCTTAACACACACTACCCGAGCAGCAGTAACAGAGCCTTTATAGTTACAATAATTCTTTGTCTAGTTTATTCCCCCTACAACTGGAACCTATACATGTGCTATGTGAATTGTGGTGGCAGATACTTATGGGGTAAAGGAGTTAAAGTGGGTTTCTACCCCACGTGCCTAAAATCATGAAAGTAGACGAGGTTGATCATGGGGACTGGGAGGCAGGAAATACAGCTTCACCTTGCTAAACTTGGCAATAGACTTCATGGTGGAATTCAAAAGGAGCAAGGCAAACTAAGTGCCTTGACCTTTTTGGAGCTAAGGATCAACTTTAACCCAAATAAAAGCACTAGTTTTAACTAAATTATTTTGGCAACTTAGGCTAAATAAACGGTTCCAATAAAAATCCAGCTCTCTTCAAAGCTCTGTTGGTTTTGGATAGAGGAGAAGCAAAAGAGTTAGATTAAATCACAACAACCAAACCTGAGCTCAAAGCGGGGGTTGCACACCGCTCCTGGCAAGAATGAGACAGTGTTTTACTAGTGCACGTGTCAATATTTAGTATAATATTTCACTATTATCCTTTACTGCTGCCAAGAGTAACAGTTAAAGTATGGGGTTTTCGTAGATGAATTACTCTGATCCTTGTGGAATTGTATCATAATTTTGTTGATGTCAAGACCCATATTTCTTCCAAAGCACGTTCATAACAAGGCCGAAAAGAGAATTTTTTCTAAAATTGACTAAGGCAAAGTGAGGCATGAGAAACAATCTGTCTTTTTCCCGTGAATGATAGAAGATAAAGAGCAGGGAGGGGCTTGCTTCTTTGGAAATGAGAAATCAAAGGGTAAAAACAACAAAAACTTGGAAGAACCTCTCACTCAAAGGGTCAGCGAAAGCTGGTATTTGAAAGCGGGTCAGCCCGCCTGCTCAGTGAGCTGGCGGGGGGCTGCATGGCAACACTGTCCTTCAGCACAGTTACTCTCACTGTGTGTCAGTTGAGGGACGGACAGGAGGAGCTCGCAACGGTAGCTATTGGCTGCAAGTTTTCCAGTTTTCTTCTTTTTATGTTAATGAAAAAGATTAACTAATGAATAAGACGTGATCTGCTTATGCTTTGCAGGAGCAATGCCCCCCCCCCAATAAACTTTTTCTGGTGAGTAAATAGCACTTATACCAGTCAGCTGAATGAACCTCAGGATCAGACATGGGGGGCTTTTTAAATTTATTATTTCACTGAAAGACAACAGGTGCCTTTACACAATAGCTTAGGACAAGGGTCTCTCAACAAATCAAGTTTGGAACATTTATTTTACAAGCACCCACGGTCACAGATCAATTGTTCAGATGGTCTGCAGTGCGTCCTTGGTCACTACAGAAAGCTAGGCACACTATAGAATGCATAGCATCGCTAGAGTCTTACTGTTATTCCACCTCAAATAACTTCTTATAACTAATGCAGACACATGGTCTAGCAAAAAGTTAGAGAGCATCTTTTTCCTTCCTCTCTGAGGGTTATCAAAACTACTGATCTTTATCTACTACAGTAGCTTGCTTTGGAAAGGTTATTTGGTCTTCCAAGTGTTCAATCAGCAGTGTAGGTTGATGCTGAAATGCCGCATCAGTGATAGGTTGAAAGAAACAGAATGCAAGAAAGTAATTTTAAGAAGCATAATCATTTCCTCTGAATGTCATAACTGAGCAGGTATTTACAGTTAAGAGCTTAATTTAAGGAGCTTCCCATTTCATACTTCTTTCCATGCTACTAAAGTTCCATGAGCAGTCCGAGACTGTGCGTTCCAGAGGTGAGTACATCATTAGGAGTCAGGAATGCCAAACTTCTAATCCAGGCTCAGCCAGTGACTTGCTGTGTGGTCTTGAGCAACTTCTCAATTCTCCCTCAGTTTCCCTCATCTGTAAAATAAGGATATTACTTATGAGAACAAAATCCAATTTCAGTGAAAAACATCAAAACTTTAACAGGGGGTTTCCATTTTCTGACCACTTCTACAGGCTTTTGCCCAGTAATAACTGCAAGTAATACATACCCTTTTGCATCTCACCTCCCCAGCAGCAAAGCTATGGTTTGCAAAGACATGACAGAGCATTTAAGGCCTAATCCTGCACCTTTTATGGCAATTGAATGTCGCCATTGACTTCACTGAGAACCGGAGAGAGCCCTTAATGTTTGAATAGGCCCTTAAACATGTAAACTACTATAAAACTGCGGAGTATTTTTATGGTGTGCAGAGCTCATATAGGATGGGGCAGCATTTGAAAAACTCAGCAAGAGGAATATAAGACACCACCATTTGTATTCTAATAATAGATCAGGTTTAAACTGATGTCAAAGGTAAGTATTCATACAAAATTCACAGAACAACTGCAGTGTCTGCACAACATTGCGTGTTATTTCAAAGAAGCTGAATGAGCTGCCCATACACATTGTCACACATTTTAAATCATGATTTAAGAATTAGATGTTAGTTGCTAACAAATATAAGAATTCTGAATGTGACAAAATAACATTCTAAGCTTGCTTGACTTGTAGCAGCCACCCCTGAGACTTTTTGTCAGCAAAGAATACCCAGAATGCTGTTCTTCCTGGCCATACCCTAGTCCTCACCCTCTATGGACTGCATGGCAGTGTGGTGGTAAAGAACCATTCCTAAAACTCTGCACTACCTGGGGAATCCTCTTAAACCAACAGCATAAAAAAGATACAACAGAACACAAAGTCTAGACCACTGAATGTAGGGTCACTTAATAGAAGATTCTAGCAAACTTCATCAGGGGCCTATCATCTGCCACTCTGCTATGGCATTCTAATACTACGTGCATTCTATTTATCAAGAAGCAGGAATGACTATCATATCATCCACCTTCCAACAAAAGCCAGAACCTTTGGCAGTCCCTTTCATCAGCAAATTAAGGGCTGGGTAGGGAAATGAAAATACATCTTCATTAATGAAATGTCAATGAAAACTTAGCAGGCCCTCAGCTTCCTAGGCCATGTGGATTTAAAGTTTGAGAGAGATTCCCAACTATTCCCTTGACTATAGGTGAACATCTAGATGCTATTATTAATTTATTGCCTTGCGTTGTTCATTTCATTTTGACTCTCTCATTTTGCTGCCCCTTGCTTACAGCATGGGCTTCTGGTGTCGTTCTGAGCACAGGAGGGCAGCATTCAGCATAGTACCAGGGAAGCAAATGGAAGAAGTACCTGAAATGAACTAGGATTCTGTCAGAAATGTAGCTCCATACTTCCTCCAGTAAGAAACCACATTTGCAGAGTACACACTATCAGTGAGCTGTGTGGGTCAGGCAGAGGAGGCGTGCCCAGTGACAGCGGTGACCGTTTAGAAATGTCACTCATGTTTAAATATCACAGAAATGATAGGATTGACACCATCACCTTTATCATTCTATTTATATAAAGTATTAGTACAGTTATTACTATGGAAACTGAAGAGTGAAAGAGATAGAATGTAAATGGTAAGGAAAAAGGGGCCATAAACCTTTGATTTTCCAATCATTTTAGATGATTGTGGGACCCTAGAAATTATAGGGTTTTTGTTTGCCAGACATTGCGTCCCTTTCTAGGTGGCTCTTGTTTCCTAGACCATTTCTTCCATTGCATGAGCAAATACTCAGATGGCAATTAGTAATGTTTTTTAAACATAATATTAAACTTTGGAAAGTAGCGGGGCTCCAAATTTAAAACTAGGTTAAACAAATTGCTTGGTTTCTGAACCACATCTGCCTTTGCAAGAATCACAGAATCTTTTTGGGATGGTGGGGAAAGTGAAAGGAGGTGTGTGGGATTCTTCAGCCTGAAAAGTATCACTTGCAGTAAGACTTTTCTCTAGAATTTTTACTTTTGCTTAATAGAAATTGATATACCTCCCATTTTTGGTTTTTAAATTAAAAGAAATGCCTGAGAGCAGGAGCAAGAGATACCAACAGCTACATAGTTCTAGAGTTCCAGAGATGGGGAATTACAGAGAAAGAGGAAAAAGAATGTCTGGAGACAGCCCAGAGGAAACCCTCATTTCTCATCCCAACTTCAAATCCACCAGTGTCACAGCTCACCATATGGCAACTGTAATTCTAGATGAGGTTTCTGTGTTTGCAGTGCTCTATTCCCTGCGAACAAGGGATTGGGTTGTAGAATGAAACTGGGGAACCCTGAACAGACACACCTCTTTAAAGTCAGTGACTGAATACATAAAGAAAAGTAGACTGACCATAACATATTGTAATACATGCATTTGCTTTTCTGCATTTATAGTGTTCATATATTATGGGCCTAATTTACCCTGTGTGGTTCAATTTGACGACGGTGTGACTGTGGTTTTCAGTGGACTTAAAATACTGTAAGACTGGTGTAACAGCGGTATATCGCGCCATACATTTATTTATTTTACATTACAGTAGCACCTACCCACCCCATTCAAGGATGGTGGATTGTGGGTGGCACTGTGCAGACTGAACTAACGGTTTTCAAGAAATGTACATGATAAAAATTGCAGACTGATCTGACAGCAACAACACCAGCTAGCCCACAGAAATGATACAATTCAACTTTTCCCCTTTAACCTACCTTAACCCAACCCTTTTCTCAAAAGCCTGGGGAGGGAGGGGGAATGAGCCATGCAGCCTGCATGCCCTACAGATCAACAAACTCAGGTTGTGCATGAAACATGAAATGTTACCTCTCTGGTTTGCAGTAATAACTATTCCTAGTGAGCAAGGCTAGAGTTATTGAATTAAAACATGAGTCAGAAATGGTTGTGTGGGAAAGGCAGAACACTATGCTTTTAGACCTTAAAAATAAAAAGCCCAAGGGATATGTGCAATCACATGACTGCATTTGTGTGCACTGTTATAACAGCACTCCTTGGAAATCCGGAGATTTTGCAAGGAAAATGACTACTAAGCTGCCTATCTAGCCATTTACACATCCACTCATGGTAATTCTATGCACAGACGTTAGGGGCAAAGTTTTGTGGGTGGAGCTCAGTTCTCTTTTTTATAAAATGGGCCGATGGAGTTGGATATTTATTGTGGTTTTCTTAGGTATTTTTAGTAATTATTATAGTCACAAATATTCTGCCACTAGTATGAATATATTGTTTAGCGGACAGAGCTTGGGACTGGGATTCAGGGCCCTAAGGGTGAAACCATAGCCCAATTGAAGTAAATGGGAGCTTTGCTATTAACTTCCATGGGTCCAGGATGTCATTTTTAGGCCTATTTCCTCCATTCCCAGTTAGTCCATGTGACCTTGGACAATCATTTAACTTCTCTTTGTCTCAGTTCACTTATCTATACCTATTATAATACTTACTCACCTTTACAGGGTTATTGAGATGGATATTTATTCAATGTTTAAGTGTAAATATTATTGTTTTATTATCTATCCAATAATTATACTGTAATCATAATGTTTTCGTATTTTATTCATCCCTCTGCAGTTGAAATCTGATATTGCCCCTGTGCATTCAGTCAGGTAGTCTTTTAAATGTTGATATTCCACTGGAACATCAGCACTTTCAAAAAGATACAGAGTTACATGAGGCAGCCCAAGATAAATGTTCATCACTATTCATCTGATACTCTAGGCAGCACAGAAATATTATTCATGTGTCTATAGCTGAAGATCTGTCAGCATTTCCACTTCTAATTCATTCAACTCATCTGTCATAATTTGTTCTGAGATATTTGTTTATAATTCTCAATGAATGGTTGTTTATTTATGTATTTACTTATTTATTTATTTATTTTTGTAATTCAGATATGATTAGATCCATCTGCTTTTAATTTCTAGGACGCACTCCCACCAGCTGCACATTCAAGGGGAGATTTGGCCTAAAGAGTTTTAAAAAGAGAAACTAGTGGGTTTTTAAACTACTTTTTGTGCTCCAGTCACAAAATGGCTTGTTTTTTTTAAAGAAAATTTACAGACTGTTGGTTTTGCAATGGAGTTACCTCTTTTGGAGAAATATAATGTAAAATGACCATCATAGAGTTTAAAAATTATAGCTTACATTACCACACATGCATCATAGCCAACTTTCTTTCAGCAAAACTTTTATAAAGCTAGTGCACCAGCATATAACCCTTAGATTTATTCCCCTTATACAAGATGATTCATTGTAAGTGATAGAAATGGACAGTTTCAGTGCAGACATTATGGCCAAAATCTCGTTTTATAGTGTGATTACCCATGCCAGAGGGAGGAGAGCAATCACAGAAAAAGTAGGGGCAGGGCAGTTTTTCTCATTCTACCTCGACACCTTTCAGGAGGCAACTTTTCTAGAGACAAAAGGATTGACCAAGTTCCTTGGTCACTCTGATAAGATTCTCACCAAATATGATAAACGCAATGGTGTTTTTCTGTGATATGGATGGAAGTGCGTTGATAGGTAGTGCACTTAACTTGTGACCTATTTCTCATAGGCTACCAAATGACCATCAAAGAATGACTTTCAATCATTACTGCTCAGGGGCAGGTTTGCATCAGTGACCCAGAAGCTAAGGGCTCTGTCTCCTATTTCAAGTCCTTTTAGTCAACCAGTCTTCATCTATTGTGTATTTTAGATTTCTGCAATAGGCACTTACTGTGAGGATGTAAATGCAAATGCAATCTGCAGTTTGATTTTCTGGGTTCTAAGTTGGTCTTTGTTTTTTTTTTTTTAAGTGGATTTAGGTCTCATAAAGGATGCTACATTGACAGAACTGCAAACACCAAACTTTATCCTTTTCTTTATCCACCAAACTGCACGGACAGTGGAAGAATAAACTTCCTCATGCTGCACTGCCAATATGCCACAAACCTCTTCATTATATTTCCTACAGATCATGGAACAGTCAATAGTCATGTAGTTCAATCTGCTAAGATCTAGATGGTAGTCTTGAATGTGGTGGTGGATAATATAGTTAGTATTGTCTGAAGAAATAATGCTGTACTGATACAAATAATCAGTCATTGGGGTTGTATAATTACATTTGGAAGTGAAACAAATTTTATGGAACAAATAACGTACGTTGTACCCTCTTTCTGATTATTTGCTATCACTTTTCTGTCTACATATCTGCCCTCAAATTTTCAGTGTAGCCCATTACAAATCCCTTTGTAATAAAGAGGGTAATACACAGTGCATCTTTCTGTCCTACAAACAAACAATATTATATTGTGTGAACCTTGGAACAGGACCTGAAATGTCCCTCTATTTCTGCTGAGTCCTTAGAGATATCTGTATTTGGGGGAACTATGTGGTTTTCTGTTGTCTTGGTTACAAGTAGAAACATTTATATTTTGGTTATAAGCAGAAACATAAAAATGCAAGGAATATGATTGCATTCTTTCCATATCCTCCTTTGAGTTTGAAATACATTATGTGAATTTGAAAAGCACAAGGGTTGGTTTTATCCCCAAGAGTAAAAAGAACAGTATCACATACTTTTTTGTTGGCTGTGCAGCACAGTTATGTGTTTCAAAAGTCAAATCGCATTATTCTAGACTACTGGTAGCTTTTGGCATAAAGGAATAGGATTTAAGGATGTGGTTGAAAAACATTGAGTTCTAATTCAAAATCTCAATTCGCTTAACTGAGATTTGACACAGGCAAAATAGAACAAAGCTTAAGCAGTGCGGCTTAAAAACAAACTAGTTTTCCTTGTAGCATCCTTTACCATCCCTGCATTTTTCCATTAAATAAATCAGCTTTATACTTTGCCATAACAAAATACTTCCAGCATGTGCAGTAGAACTAATCAAATGACAGAAATGAATCAAAGCAATATGGAATTAGAATTATATCTATTTAATAAATTATCCCTCCTTAATAATCTGTCAAAAGTAGAAGTTTGGGAAGAAGATCTATGCTAAGATCATCTTGCAGAAGGATGAGGGATAGAAAAAAGTTGTAGGATGAGTAAGAAAGAGAGAGTGGCCAATTTCAAGAGTCTAAGGCTGTATCGATACTGGAAACCTTACAGCGGCACAGCTGTACTGGTGCGGTTGTACCATTGCAAGGTCTCCCATGTAGCTGCTGTATGCCAATGGGAGATAGCTCTCCCATCAGCATAATTAAACCACCCCCCAATGAGTGGTAGCTTTATTGGCGAGAGAGCATCTCCTGCTGACATAACGTTGTCCATGCTGGCACTTCTGTCGCTGAAACTTATGTCGCTCATGGGGTGTGTTAGACATAGCCTTAGAATCTCCTCAGATACTGTGTAAGGTATTGTGAAATCCTTTTTTTAAAAATGGAATATTGACCAAGTTCCTGTGAAATACAGAATCCTTGTAGATGAGGACAATCAACAGGCAAGCAGGGAGAATCGAAAGGGGGAAGCTTTTCATTGCCAATCAAACACAGATGTTTTGGAATCTCTGTTGTCAAGTACAGAGTTGCCAGCACAATATCTGGCATCAGCATATAAAAAAACCAAACCAAAACAAAAAACTGGATCTAAAACACAAAGAAATTGAGCAAGCCTATGTAAAGAGGAGTACTGCAAAATTTCCTAATCAAGTGAAACCGTGTTCCTGTTTACTTTCACAAGAGTGCTAGTTACACTTGCACCACTGTCTGGTAAGCATGCACAGCACCAATACAGCTGTGGAAACAAATTCAGATTCAGTTAAATGTTTAACATAGTGGTGCATTTTAAAGTATGGTACAGATCACTCTATCCTCATCTGATTTTCAGTGAAATTTATATAAATGCCAGGTTCCAGAATAACACAAAACCAATCCAAAACTGCCTGGAGAATTCCTGTGATTTTATTTCTCCCAGTCTAGCTAAGCAACCTCTAAAAGGCATAGACACATGCTGTATAGACTGACATTTCAGGCAAGTAATTTTGCAGATTCCAGCTGGCTGGATACATACCAGAGACTTTGGATGAGATTAGGGACCAGATCCACAGCTGATGTAAATTCATTAACAATTAACACCAGTAGTGGAACACACTTGCAGACCCTCAGCTCAGAGAGTCCTTCCTCCCAACACATCTTGCAGCATAATTACATCAAATGGAGTGGGGGGGCCACTACCGTGGGCTCCCTATGCATTGACCGGCAGACTTAATCAGGCATATAGGGGGAGTACACTGTGCTACTGAAGCAGTACAGCAGCAGGCTTGCTTCCATTCCATATACCTCTTCTCCAGCAATGAGGCAGTAATCTCCCTTAAACTCTCCCTGTGGAGGGCCATCTCCATACCACAGGCAGAGCCATAAAGTCAAAAGAGCTCAATATTAATTCCTAGTAATTATGGTGTGCCTTGCCTAATGTGTGGCGTGCCGGGCTCTTACATTGCACCTGTATCAGCCTTCACTGGACAGCAAAGACAACACATCATGATTACCTTGCTAATGTTGTTTTCCTACCTGTGTTAGCAGAAGTGAGCCCGCTCTCTTTACCAATGGCAAATTACAGCTCTAGATGTTACCCCAATGGCATCCCTCGCCCCGTATGTGCTGGGCGAGTAATTTTTTACCACTCCTGGAGACCACAGAATTGGTTACTGTCAGACACAGCGGCAGCAGCAAGAGAGTTTGTAAGCATCACCAGTTTGTGGTATAAATGAAGGGGTGCAGATTGAAGACAGTGGGAAAGGAGATTAAACTTGCTTTTCTTTATCAGGAGGGGATCAGCTACTTTTGCTAACGCTGTAACGTTTTCCTAAATTGTGGTTATTTGGCATCTGAAAATGATGGCCCTGTCGCACTACCTGCAGCTGCTAGCCAAACCCACTTGATCAAAGGCTTTGAAGTGCAGGCAGCCAAATGTCAGCTGTCCAGAAGGTTTCCACGTGGAAGTCTTTAGTAGCACCACTGATTTGATTTGGATGGGGATGTTTGTCAAGGAAGTATGTACTTGTGTTTAAAAGGTGTGTGTGTCTGTATATACAAACAGGTGCAGAACCTCTGACTCCCTCTTCTCCTCTTCCATACAAAAGCATTAAACATGAAATCTAATGATAGTGATGGACAACTGACATAGGCCCCATCACTTGGTTGGTAATCTTTTCGTATGAGTGACAAAAGAGCACAACTTCATTTTAAAAATCGGTTTTAAAGGTAGGAAAGAGGGTAGGGGGTGGGGTTGTTCTGTAAATATTTTAAACCTGCTGTTTTTTAAAGTGTAAATAATCAGGCTCTGGTTCCTCAAGAAGCTCAGCAGTGTATAAGTGTGGTGGAGGAAATCACACTGGGCTCAACTGGAGACCTGCCTCAGCAAGGGAGTGAGAAGCCCCTTTATGGCCTTGAACAGGCGACTGCCATCGCCAAACCTGTTACTTCTCCCACACAGCTGGGTCAGGAGTGGGTGTACAAGGCTGGGGAGTGAGTAAAGGTCTGCCCTCTCCCTGTCACAAAATATCAGCTGTGCACCAGAGTCAGCACCAGTTGCTTCCCCTGGAAGCAAAAAGCTACATCACAAAGATTTCTCTATTAGCAATACGGGAGCACTAACACAGACCTAATTCCTTCCTGTTGGAACCTGGTACTATACCAATTATCTCTGCACAATTGAAAGGCTGGGAGCCACTTCCACCCATACAGCTGGTCCTAGTCCAGGTAAACAGTGTGAGTTTGCTAAGTAGGATCTTGCATAACCAGTGATGGGCACAATATAAAAACAGATAGTTGGATAATTGTACACTGATTAAAAGCTCTTTTTTCCCCAAGAAGACATCTACACCCAAAAGCTTTTTCACTTAACCTCATAGACTCCAGTAGCTGCATTTATGAAATGAGGAATTTCTCAGCGCATGCTTTGTTTGCATATGGTATTGGTGAACCTTCTTCCTTGTCCATTTATTTTTGTAGTAGACATTTGCAGTATTTTTCAGTAAAAGTATTCAAAAGTCTGGGTGAAGGGCTTTTAGGGCCACCAATACTGAAACATCCTTGGAATTTCTAAATATTACAAATGACAATTTCCTAGCTCAAAAAGTATGCAACTAATATGAGGGAATTCTGTGTTAGACCTCATCTGGACAAAGAGGAACTGATCTCAAAACTAAAAATTATTTGTAGCTTAGGTACAAATATCGTGATTTGATCACATTTGTAATGTGCAAACAAAAGAAAGTCTAAATGAGTAATGTATATACTTGGTGCTTTAAAGGGGCCATTATCAAAAAGCGGAAAACAATTATGAGCCAAAATTAGCTGTAAAGAAAAATTTAATGAGAAAAATGTGAATTGTAATTGGGAATTGTTGAAGAACACTTTACTAGATGCCCAGAAAGCCACAATTAATAAAGAAGGCTCAATTGTTTAAAATGCTTATCTGGTTTAGATGGGAAGTGAAGGCAGCAATAAAAAATTAAAAAATAATGTATAACAAATGGAAGAAAGGGAAAGTTAATAGTAATTAATATAAATCAGAAGCTAGGAATTGTAGAAAATTGATGAGGGAAGCAAAGGTACACAAGGAGAAATCTATGTATCTCGGGAGTATGTTAAACAGCATCTGCTTAAGTCTGACATTTTAAAATTGGCAGGTCCAGATAACTTTTATCTAAGAGTTTTAAAAGACTTTGCTCCTAAGTCTTAAAGCACTGGGGGAAGTTTCAGAAGACAGGAAGAAAGCCAGTGTGATCTCAATGTTTAAAAATGTAAATGGGATGACCAGGTAATTATAGGTCTGTCAGTCTGACATCAAAACAGGGCAAGATAATAGAGCAGCTGATACTGGAGTCAATTAATAAAGAATTAAAGGAGGATAGTATAATGAGTTTATGGAAAATAGATCCTGTCAAACTATCTTGATATCTGTTTTTGATGAGCTTATAAATTTGATTAATAAAAATAATCGTGTTGACATAATATACTTAGACTTCTCTAAGGCATTTGACCACACAACATTTCAATTAAAAAACTAGAATGATATAAAATTAACATGGCCAACCTTTAATATATTTAATGTGTGCAAACTGATATGGTCTCAAAATGTAATGGTAAAAGGGGAATCACTGTCAAACATGTTTTTCTAGTGAAATCCCACAGGGATCTGTTGTTGGCCTTCTGCTAGTTAACATATTTATCAATGACTGGGAGAATCATAATATCATCACTGATAAAGTTCACAGGTGACACAAAACTTGGAGGAGTGATTAATAATGAAATGGACAGGTCATTGATTCAGAGTGATCTGGATCGCTTGGTAAACAAGCAAACAATATGTGTTTTAGTATCGCTAAATGTAAAAGTATACATTTGGAGCAAAGAATGTAGGCCATACTTACACAATGGGGAACTCTGTCCTGGGAAGGAGTGACTCTGAAAAAGATTTGGGGGGTCATATTGTACAATCACCTGAACATGAGTTACTAGTGCAACACCAAGGCCCAAAGGTCTAATGCAATCCTTGGATGTATAAACAGAGGAATCTGACATACGAGTAGAGAGGTTATTTTACCTCTATAGGCACTGGTGCAACCACTGCTAGACCACTCTGTCAGGTTCTGGTGCCCACAATTCAAGAACGATGTTGATAGATTAATAACAGTTCAGAAAATAGCCACAAGAATGATTAAAGGATTAGAACACATGCCTTTTTAGTGATAGACTCAAGGAGCTCAATCTATTTAGCTTAACAATGAGGACTTGATTACAGTGTATAAAAACCTACATGGGGAACAAATATTTAATAATGATCTAGCACAGAAAGGTATAACACAATCCATTGGCTGGAAGTTGAAGCTTGACAAATTCAGATTGGAAATAAGGCATGACTTTTTATCAGTGAGTCTAATTAACCATTTGGAACAAAGACCCACGGGTTGTGGTGGATTCTCCATCAATGGCAATCTTTAAATCAAGATTGGATGTTTTTCTAAAAGATCGGCTCTAGGAATTATTTTGGGGGATGTTCTAGGGCTTGTGTTACACAGGAAGTCAGACAAGAACATCACAATTGTCCCTTCTGGCCTTGGAATCTATGAATCTGTTATACACTTTGGAATCGTTTTGTTTGTTTGTTTGATCCAGAAATGTTAGCTACCCAATCTTTAGAAGAGCCATGTTGTAGCTTTCTTAGAATGCATGTTTCCCTATTATGTGCACTTGAGTTTGGGGAAGGAGGTCAGAAGATTAACAGTCCATTCTTCAGTCATTATCCCTCTCTGGATTTTCTGTTGAAGAACCCTTTTCAGTTGGCAGTTTCAGCCAGCATTAGATATTGCCATATTAGGAAGATGTGATCTTTAAGCACAGATCAGTTTAATACTTTGAACTACCATTTATTTAACAAGATTGGGGTATTTTTGCAGGGGGGGAGGAGGTAGGGAGTGGAGGTTAGATGCAATCTTTGAGTTCTGGTTTGGCATTGATTAGAGGCTCCTTTCATAAATCCTTTGCAAAGTGTATCTGGAAAGACTTATCCCATGCCATGTCACATTAGAGACTAAAGCAGCATTTATGTTTTTCTGAGGCTTTGTCTGTAGTATTGTCTGCGGTAGCAGTCTAAATTGATTTATCCATGCAGTGCTTTGTTTTAAAAGAACTCGCTGCCATTCCCTTCTTCCACTACCTCCACCCAAAAGCTGTAGCTGTAACTGATGGTCACTGATGTTTGCAGTCCCTTCTAATTAATCAAAATCCACTTGCAAGCTCCTATTTTGATTGGAACTAAAACAAATTCACAGCTGATCATCAGGTCAGTGAGTGAAACTTTCAATGCATGCCATGAAGCTGCTTATTACTAAACCCTTTTAAGTGCTAGACATTTTATGTTCTTCATTGAAAAAAAATTGAAAGTATCTTTCTACCCTTTCAGAGTAGGTATGTGAAATGACAAGGAGATCAAGTTCATATTCACAGACTATCACTTAAAAATGATATCACTTAAAAATTGACTTAAAAATGTCAAAAATGAAAGCAAGCGGAGGAGGGGAGAAAGTCTGCCGCACATCTCATGGTCTCCATGTATTTTATGCTTGGAGGTTCAATCACAGCTTCACATGAAACTAGGAAAATTAAAGTTTTTAAGCCTTCTTCTGAGATGTTAAAATTAATTACTAGGTATGAAAGAAAACTGATTTTCTCACAGGGAGGCAATTGTTTACTGTGAACAGTCTGCAGCATGGTCGTTTTTGTCTTTAAAACTACTAGTTTTAGAGGAGTGCAAGGAGTCTAAAGTCATAACTGCTATATGGGCTACATTGTTCCTGATCCTATGCAGGTGTGCAGAGGGAATGGAGCAAGGAGCTTTCCCTTCCTCTGCTTTTCACCCTGCTAAAGGGCCAGGGATGACTTGAGACCCTGGAGTTGGGGAAGTACAGTGATTTCTCCCTCCTCGTACAAACTACCCAGGAGTGGAGGGTAGAGCTGGCTGGCTGCACAGGAAAACATACTGCCCATATGAGAGAGAATGAGGAACCAGCCACACTCCCCCTGCACACAGGGCAGCAAGGAAGGGATTGTGCCAGTCTGGCCTTGTGTACATTGCAAAAGCCAACTAAGTCAGAATGTGTCTGTGGTTGTCAGACATTTGAATAATCAGAGATATCGCACCTCTGGCCCCTTCCACCTTCCAACATTTGTTTTGGGGTTCATGGTAGAGGCCTGGGTTGAATTAAAGCAGATGACCAAAGGTTAATCTGTAACGTAGTTGCACTCCATGGAGTCGTACAATGTCTGGGCTACCCAACTCAAGATGAAGCAATGCGTGCTAGGATCTGTAGTCTCCATTGGCCACATCTACAATGAAGATCTGAACCAGCTGCAATATGTTCTACTTTGTGCACATTGAGTGTAGTCCTTATTTCCAGACCAGCTCTTGGTGAGGAAACTTGGGGTGTCCCTGAGCAAAAGGAATAAAGAAGAGGAAGCAGTAGCCTTTAGCTGATGACTGCAGTGACTAATGATGCCATTTTGTTAGCAAACCATCAGTGTGCTGTGTCATGATTGTAACCATTCCATTTACATTTTACAGTGAGCCACCTATATGGATTTGGACTGATGGATGCTGAAGCTATGGTGATGGAGGCAGAAAAATGGACAACAGTCCCTCAACAGCATGTGTGTGTGGAGAACACAGATCAGCAAGCCAAGTAATACACGTTATAAACACTGGTTCATATATTTACATGTGAAGGAATTGATACAATATACAATTGTGCTTTCTTTGATTTGCTCCTATGAAAGCTATTCTGCACTTGATATATCATAGAATCATAGAAATGTAGGGCTGGAAGGGACATAAAGAGATCATCTAGTCAAGCCCCCTTTGCTGCAGACAGGATGCTAACCACCTTTCTTGTCAGACGTATGTTATTTAATACTAGGAAAGGGGCCAATTTAAGGAATAACCAAAAACATTCAGGTATAAAAAAGGCAGCCGGGATGGGCCTGGATGTTGGTAGTGGGAAAAGGAGCCTCTAGATTGCTAATAAGTTTCCAGCCCAGGTGAGTAGTGACTAGTGGTTTTCATCAGAAAGCTATTTGCAAAAAGCACTTTGGTGGCTTATGTAAAGCGAGTTTGTGGTTTCAGTCCTGTGTCTAGTAGACCAGTGTCCTCATCATTAAAAAATCCATGATATCATTCCTTCCCTGATAATCTCAGAAAAGAGTCTAACTGGATCTGGGAACTGAGCGGCCCTTTCTGCTCACTTGGAGGTCTCTGCAAAACATAATGGAGCCTATGTCTACGCTTGCCGCCAAGTACGGCAGCAATCTACGGGAGATATGCAAGCTACATAGACTTCCTAACTCTTATTTACCGCGGTGTCTTCAGTTCGCTGTGCTAATGGGAAATGTGCTTTCATTGATGCAGTGTTACTCCATCTGGTGGAGGTGGATTAATAGCGTCGATTTCCAGGTCGACTGAGCGGGTTTCCATTTCCATTCAATTGATCTGGATAAATCAATCTGACGGCAGCAAATTTGCTGCCATCAGTCTAGACCTAGCCTGAGGCACATTGATAGGGCAGTGCTGGAGGAAGTTTGTTTTCTCACTGTATTTGTCCAGCCTGTTCTGTGGCTACACAGAGAATATCAGTCTTCAGGCACACTTCCAAAGCACTAAATTCATTAAAAATGAATGATGTACTTAAATGATGGATGTATTTAATTGGCTAGATTCTCAGCTGCTGGAAATTGGCACATTTCAGGGAAGCTATGCCAGTTTATACCGACTGAGGATCTGATCCACTGTTTGTTAATGATATTCACTATCTAATACATAATAGTCAGTATCATTTAAGCCACAGCTAAGGAGCCAGGCATTTCTGGGGATTAGCAACAAGCTGTGGTCCTGTGACATTCTCTGATGCCATCGACAAATCTCAGCTGATCACTAATAGCTATCCGTGCCTGGTAACTAAGGTAATGCTAAAGTTTTCTTTTTCAAACTAAAAAAATAGTACTCTAACACTGACCAACAAATGCCATAAAAGGACGATTTTGTTCCAGTCTCCAGAAAGCAAGCCTGAAACAACTTTGCTGTTGGTATATGTTTATGTTACAGAACAATACGGCCTGACAGCTATGTCCGCTCAATATACAAAGCAACTGGCTGTTCAGAAAATCCCAACCACCATGTGATCTACCTGGAGCATGTGGTTGTGCGCATCACTATCACCCACCCTCGGCGTGGAGACTTGGCAATTTACTTAACCTCTCCTTCTGGAACGAAGTCACAGCTATTGGCTAACAGGTACAGTAATTCTATGCAATTTTGCACTCCAGTTAGAGCTTCGAGCCTGGAGTCAGATTGTAGCTTCAATAGAGAGGAGTCAAGTAATTGCTGTAGGAGTGTTAACAGTCACAGGCACCTAATTACTTTGTCTGGGGTGGGAGGGAAGTGGGAAATGAAGTGATAATTACCTGTGAGAACTGTAGTCATTTCTCTATCATAAAGGACTAGAGCAAAGCTGTTAGACTGTCATCTTTAGAGCAGGGTGCAGTGGTTTTTGACAGAATCCATCCCCAGCTGTGAGATCAGCACAGTTACAAAGGAAATTTTGGTAGTCTGAATATTATAGGAGGTAGCTGAATGGGGAAAAGGCTTCTATAGACAATTAATACTCAATTATTCATTTCTCCTTCCTTAACATTTCCTCCCAAATAACAAACATAGGACAAAGTACCCTAGTACCTCTGTAATTTTTTTCCTCATCAATTCGCCTTCCAATTTTTCCTTCTGCCAGAGTATATAGAAGTGACATCCTCCAGCTCTTGACAAAATAAGAAAGAAAATGTGGTTATTGTTATGAGCAGGCTTTGCACTGTTGATCATAAACGGCTATTGACACTCCCATAGGATTTTTTTAATGGGCAGCTCTCAGGTGCACCCACTTTCCTATCTCACTGCTCCCACAGAGATGTGATGGATACCTGTTTGTCTGTAGGCCTCTGTCATGCAGCAATCCACAAGACTCGTCTCTTTCCCTTCCTCCTTCAGTTCTATATGAGACTGCCTGGAGAAACTGGGAGATACCTCCTTTATCCAGATCCGACAGAGTGTCTCCTTTTCTGAGGCAGTTCTTCCATCACCAGGATGCCCCAATGCCTAGAAGTGATGTGCACCACTATTGTTGCCCTCAGCATCCATCAACAGATGGAAGAAGAGCAGTTGGCTTAAACCCCACCCAGGAATAATGTCAGTAGGAAGGGGAAACTCTTTAGAGACCTGGCCAGTACTTTAATCACATCAAAACTTTAACTACCAATCAGTGATCCAGGGCATCTCATCAGATCACAGATTGTCAAAATGGAGTGGCACCTCGGGTCCTCCTCAAACTCTTTGCTACTCCCAGACATGCAAATAGCCACAGAGGCAAGGAATGCTTTCGTGCATCTCCAGCTGGCCAGAAAAATGTACCCTTTCTTCTCATGCAAGGATCATCAACACTGTTGCCTTGGTGACTCACTGCATTAGTTAGCAGTAATTCTGCCTATGGTTGAATGCAGTTACTACACAAAGTCTGAACTTAGTGCAGCATGCCTCCTTAGCAATAGCACACCTCATCCGCGCACTGCTTTGTGAACTCCCATCGGCTCTTCATTTCAGAAAAAAAAAATTTGAAGTGCCAATCCTTATCTACAAAGCCTTTGACTAACTGGAACCTGGCAACTTCAGCGATGGCCTCAGAAGTCCTGGTCTTCCAAGATAGTTGAGCTCCATTGGGAAAATGCAGATGTAAAGAGCCAGTGATCAACTCTTAGATGCGGGCAGAACACTAGGTGTGGAGCTTCTGGAGACAGACTGACTCCGAACATGATTTTGTTCAGATTGAAGTGCAAGACCCTCCTTCTTACTAAACTCTTTCCCCAAAAAGCCCTTCAAGCGTATACATTCACACATGGAAGGGAGAGGGAAATCACTGAATTCTGTTCTGAATTCTTTAGCTTCTTTGTAATATTTTCAGTGGTAAGATACCACCGTTATCAGTGCCTTAGAAATAACATTGATAGGTACAGCTGCATGTGCCACACAGAACCTGCTTCTTTGTTTGATCTCTACAGGGACAGACTCTGTCCATCTAAACAGTTGAAACTTGTGGTTTGGTTTTGTGTTTGAAGGAGGCTCCCCTTCCTCTTCTGTCCAGTTTGTGTGGAGTGGTTCTTCCATGGAAGCTTCAGGATGAAAAATTTTAAAGCCGCCCAAATAATATCCAAGTAAAATAATTTGGTATAAAACCTTGGGTTTTACCAGAGCTCGCTTTAGGATCTAGCCTTTCATGGGTTGCAGCTGACTCATTGCCAGTGGGAGATAAAGACATTCCAATGTTCACAGCTCACCTCTTGTGATGATTGGTATGTGGAAAAGGTACAGAATTTAATGCAATCATCCTATTTATAACCCTTGCTTCTTAAAAGGCAATCATTTTCTGAGCTTACAAGTGAAACAGAAATGATGCAAAAGATATATATGTATAAAAGATAGAAATGTTAGACTGCTTCCTATCCTATGCTGTTATCTGAATGCTACCATCAAAACAAAGACTCTGAAAGGCCTTTCATATTCTGCCCTTTTCCAGTAACAAATTATTCATGAAAGAGCAAATACTATCACACACAGACACACCAAAAATCCCTTTCTTATGCAGGCATCTGAGATATATTAGCTTGCCAGTCTGATTCAGTTGACATCAATTCACAGTCTAGGATTCTAATAACAAACAATATTTGTATTTTGAGGAAGCCAGGACTAACAAATGAACTACAGCCCCTAACAATCCTTTCCTTAGAGTAGGTTGAAAAGTGGATGGACACAGGGCTTTCAGATTATTGGAAATCTTGTTTATTTTCTTTTAATTAGGCAGAGAATAAACCCTACAATTTAGGGACATCGAATTTAGTGTTGTGGGTATTGAACTGAATGTGTATTTTTAAATGGCATTTTGTCATACAGGAACAAGTTGTTTTTGTTATTATTTAACATCTTTAGTTAGGGCAGAAAAAAGCAATGCTTGATTTTTCATACACCAGTCACCACAGTAAGTCCATACAAGTGCATGGGTAAAACCAGGTTGCAAATCATTTTGGTTTTTTTCTACAGAGAGGAATCCCAGAAGTTGCCATACATTGCTGCTACCTGACTGAGACACTTTTCTCAGACTTACAAGACCTTTACATGCACACGCACATGATTAATAGCAGCAATACCAGCTGTTTTTACTGAATCCAGGGAAAATCTCATTGCTTCACCATTATTCATCTGGTTTTAATTTGAAAGTTTACTGGTTAAATATCTGAGAAGTGCAGATATATATTTTATATGTGTGTAGCTTTTATCCACCAGATCTAGATGAAGAGTCACCGTGTCATTTCTGTTGCATTGATGAGTAGGCCCCAAGGCCTCTCTGCGGTTTTTCCCCCCCTTAATATTTTGTTCTTAATGTTGGCAGCCCCCAAAATGACGTCAGTAAGAAAAGTTGTTGGAGGAGCTATGGATTCCTTCACAGGAATTTGGTGGATTACGTTGTCACTGGCTTCAGCTTCTTATGCATTCTTCAAAAACTGCAATACAGGGACCATCTGCTTTGCTGTTTGGAAAGTGCTAAACATAATTAAATTGGATGTGCTGCAAAAGAGGAAAATACAGGCTCAGCGAGTGCAGACTGGGGTGAAGATGAGACTGAGCTAGTCACAATGACTACTCTTGGACCAAAGGGGGACAGAATTCCCTTTTCAAAACAATTGCCCACTGGATTTGGCAGCACACAGTCAGGATAGTTTTGAGAGATCAAGGCTGGCCCAATGGACACTCAAAACAAGAGGCCACAGAGAACCACCTAGATGGAAAAACTTTTAGAGAGGCTAATATGCAGTGGGCTCACTTGTCTCCCACCAAAGTCACTGCTTGCTTTAAATTGCATCCTTTACATTTAAAACAGCTACTGCACATTAGAAGTGTGCAACGGAAAGCTTTTAACCACATGGTGGCAAAATTCCAGACCCCTATCTTCATATGCTTACATGTCAATGACATTAATAATACCTCTGCCCAACAACAAGAGGGTGTGCTTTCCATTGCTTTCTTTTCCTTTAATGAAATCTTTGATATCAGTAAATTTTGAAAATAAAACCCTCTGGCAAAAAGTCTCCATCTCTGACTAAATATGGGGTCCTGTAAGATAATGTCACTTGCAATATCATTTAATAAAAGCTCTTGGTGATTAGAAATGGAAGAGGAAACCCTTTTCTTTATAGAGGGCCATGTAGCTTTCTGGACTGGCCCGTCTGTCATTAACATATTAACATCTACTCTGGAAATACTTCATTTTAGATTGTAGCAAGGCACTAGAGCCCGGGCCCGAGCCGGAGGGGGAGGAGCGCTCCCCAGGGCCCCGGTGGACAAACCCTGGCCCTGCAAGCCAAGTCACCCGGAAGCAGAAGGGCGGGGCCAGGAGCCTGGGGGGAAGTACAAAAGCCCAGGCAGGCAGCTCAGTGAGGAGGAAGCTGCCGACCGAGTCAGACGTGCCTCGCCGGAGGCAGCAGCCTGGGCCTGACCCCGAGCCAGCGGGCAGGCCAGGCCAAACCCCGGCCGACTGGCCCGGGTGGGAGAGATCCGACCCGCTGGATCTAGATGACTGGGGGGAGCGAACGGAGCCCCAGGACCCCCTAGGGTCACCAGGCCCAGGCAGGCCGAGGGGGCCCCCCTGGCCCCTGGAGGGGGGCAGCCCGCCCAGCCCCCGCGGGTGGGCACCGGACCCGTGGCCCCGAGAGACCGAGGGGACCTCGGAGGCCGGCCCCGACCTTGAGGAACTGCCGGAGGCCGACAACCCCTCGGCAGCGTGGCAAGAACCCAACCGTCTCCAGGAGACCCGCGGGCCCTGCGACTTGGAGGAGCTACCCCTGGCCGAGGACCGCGAGGAGTGGCCAGACCTCCCGCCTGCCGACGGGGAAGGCTTGGCCGGACTGTCACTCACCGCCTCCACCCCGGCCCCAGGGAGTAAGACGTGGGCCCAGGTACTCCGGGGCTGGTGGGGAGGAAGTGGCCCAGGGAGGCCACTGCCTGTGGCCGAGATAGGGACCCCACCCATGTCAGCGTGTTGCGGGCGGATCCCCGCTGACCCAGTGGCCATTGTCTCGGGTCACTGGTAGGGCCCTGGGCTGGGACGCAGTGGAGTCGGGAGGGCCTGCGTCCCCCTCCCCCACCCCCTTTCCGTTCCCAGATTTGCCCGAGTACCCCGAGACCCGATACAACACTGCCTGCCCGCCCTGCTAGGGGCCGGGGCAATAGACTGCTGCTCGCCCGCCCCGCCAAGGGCCGGGCGATAAAACTGCTTGCCTGCCCGCCCTGCTAGGGGCCGGGGCAATAGACTGCTGCTCCCCCGCCCCGCCAAGGGCTGGGCGATAAAACTGCTTGCCTGCCCGCCCTGCTAGGGGCCGGGGCGAAAGACTGCTTGCTCGCCCGCCCTGCCAAGGGGCCGGGGCGAAAGACTGCTTGCTCGCCCGCCCTGCCAAGGGGCCGGGGCGAAAGACTGCTTGCTCGCCCACCCTGCCAAGGGGCCGGGGCGAAAGACTGCTTGCTCGCCCGCTCTGCGAAGGGGCCGGGGCGACCGACTATTTAGCTAAGTTTCCCCTAACTAACCGAACCTTGTGCACCCGGACAGGTGCCAACGTTTACACGTGGTGGAGAATGCGGGCATCTCCCCCCTGACCAGAAGGGGGGGCTCCCCGCACAGGCAGTTCGGGAATCCGTCGGAGGAGGCATTCCGCGAACGCCATGGATTTTGAAAAGTTCATGAAATGGTGGGCTGACCACCAGCAACAGCAACAGGTGGCCCAGCAGCAGCAGCAGCAGCACCTGTTGCAGACATTGGCCACGCAGCAGCAGCAGCTGGTGCGAGACTTAGGGGCCCAGCAGCAGGAGCTCCAGAGACAATGCGTACAGCAGCTGGGGGCCTTGCTGCCCAAGCCGGCAGGCACAGGCGAACCCGGGGCTCACGAAGCTGGGTCCCGGGGACGACCCGGAGGCCTTCTTAACGACCTTTGAAAGTGTGGCCTCTGCCGCGGGTTGGGCCCCAGCCCAATGGGCAATTCTCCTGGCGCCCTATTTGACCGGGGCTCCACAGGCGGCCTATCGGGCCCTGGCCGACACTGAGGCCCGCGATTACCAGATGGTGAAGTCGGCCATACTCGACGCCCTGGACATAAGCCCCGAGACCTTCCGTCGGCGGTTTCGGGAAAAGACCTACCCCCAGGGGGCCCGACCCCGCGCAGTGGCCCGAGAGCTGAAGGACGCTTGCTGGCGTTGGCTCCAACCCGCCCAGAACTCCGCACCTGCGATAGCGGAGCAAGTCGTCCTCGAGCAGTTCCTGAATATCCTCCCCTCCCAGGGAAGGACCTGGGTCGTACGACACCGGCCCACCACGCTGACTGCCGCCGTGCAGCTAATGGAGGACTTCCTAGCAGCAGAGAGGCCGGCCGCTACCGTCGGACCTGGGCGAGCCAGCCCCGGAACAACCAGTGCGGTACCGTCCACGCGGATGACCGAGCCCCAGCCGACTCGGGGAGGTGTTATCTTTCCAGTTCTGCATGCAACCATCCTATGAGCAGAGATGGCATGCTCACATTTTAGATCAAACTGTGCCTGAGTTCCATGTTACCTCATAAATTAGTTTTAATGAGGCAATGTAAGAGATGAATTTCTGGAGGTAAGATTTAAGGAAAACAATGCCTTTAGAAAGGGTAGATATAATTATCTACTTTCATATGAAAGATCCCTTTGACTTAACAGCTATAGATGAGAAGGCTTTCAGAGTGCCTATCTGCCCTGAGACCACTTCGTAGGAGCATTTGTTTGCTTCATCCTGGAATGCAAATGGGTGGTAGAAACTGTCTGACTGCTGTGATGAAGTCGATTTCAGCTGTCTGGAGTTCCTCCACAGTTACTTCTCCCAGCTGCCAGGCAGTTGCTGGAGCCCCTGTGGAGAACAGCTGTTCAAAGGGGGATAGTTTACCAAGCATCCGCAGGTGCAAAGCTTGTGAAGGCACTCTGCAGTGTTCAAAATACTAGTCCAGCTGAAGTCTTGTGCCTCGTTAGCCCAGCGTTCAGGGACCATTTACATGTCCAGTTGCTAATTTAGGAGGGCTGGAGTACATCATAAACAAAGAGCTCTGCAGCAGATGACAAATATTCCCCCCGCCTCCAACTGCCCTCACCCCCCATTCATCAATCATTTGGGAGTGTGTACATTTCCTGACTTGTGACACAGTGAATTCAGAATACAGTACAGAATAGCTGGAGCTTCAAGGATAACAAACGACCAGAGCAATACAAATCTATATTTATAAATTTACCTTTTTTGTCTGTCTTGTCATGCTGTCTGATTGTGGTGTTACTCACTAAAATCTAGCCCCAAGTTCCATCTTCTATTATAGACAGCAGAAGCGTTCAGTTTGCAAGCTCAACTTAACTGTTTTTTCTCTTTGGGTTGTTGGGTTTTGTTGTTGTTCTGGTTTGGGGGGCGGGTTTGGGGTTTTTTTGCATTTCTGAGTTGTTAGACGTTTGCTAAAAATCTAAACTATTTTCATTCTTCTAGATCTTGTAGATTTAATTGTGAGGGGCTAGCCTTATGTTTCCAATTTTGGGATGTTATTGAAAGTGGATACCACTTCCCTCTACTTCTAAAATTGAATTACAGATTAATATTTTTCCTTCTAATTATGCTGCTAAATAGAGAGGAGATACAATTGTTAGTAGTGAAGGTGGTGGAAAGAGAGACCTGCATGTTTCAACAAGATGATCTTACTTTAAGGAAATAATTATTTGAGCATATTTTCTATGCATATACATACATACATATATATAAATATATTCACATATACACCTATACATATGCAATATGCATATTATATAATTTCTCAAAGAGATCCATTAATTTCCAAATGTAAATTAATTTAGTACTGGACATGTTCCATTTTAGCACATAAATGTTTAATCTCTTAGCACAAGAAGGTCAGGGCTGCCATATCCAGCCATGTTGATGTCACCAAGATGCACATGGGTACTGAGGCAACTGGTCCCACTTTATATTAAGATTATATTTGTAATAGTTTATAAAGTGTTCATGAATGATTAGTAATTGTTAGAAGTTTGTTACAAGCATGAATAGAAGTGTTATAGTGGTTATAAGCACATCTATAGGTGCTGTACATACACATGCCACCCATTGAACTATTGGTCTCTATAACAATCTATAATAGTTGATCAGCCATTTATTAAAACATCTATTAATCATTTACTAATTCTTTATAAACTATTCATAAATATACCCTTAGTATGAAGTGTGACCTAGTAACTGAGTCCACTTGACACATGAAAAAGTATGAGCTGGGTTTTAATAACTCGTGCCCATAAAAAAAAAGTCCCACTCAGTTGTATGATTTCTTTTTGTGTGAGAGAAAAGTGCATCCTAGCTTTCTGGTAAATCTTTCAGTCAATATAGATATATGTTTCAGTGCTCACCACCCTTACATTAGAAAGACATGTACACATTAGTATGCCACCCACACTCTCCTTTAGGTAAAAGGCCCTAGTAAATATGCAGAACAGCATAAAAATACTTGAAGGAAAGCGCAATATAGCACATGCACAGCTGGGCCTACTGCATGAACTCAGCATTTTACTCCTTGCAAACACTTTTCCTTCACTCACTTGTGTGATGTATGTCTGTGGCTTGTTGAAAATGTCCTCATTTTCAGAACAGGAGAGCATGACGTAGCAAAATAATATTTAAACACCTATTTGGTAAGTACTGTACCTTTCCAGTAGGAGTTTGTTAATCTGTTCATTCCAGAACTAGCCTATACCATATTAAACAATACTAGAGTATTCCTTATAAAGATCCAAAACCCAATTGCTTGCAGCATTAACGTAGAATTCTATAGTATATTTTAATTAACAGTATTACTGTATATCTGGGACCAGATCTCATATCTACACCCAAAAGTGTCTGGTTTTAGATAAAAGTAGAAATATAATCGCATTTTTAAATACCACATTTTGGATAGAATTTAGATAAGCAACAATATGAAGACCAAACATCTGAAGTGACTGAAAATGTAATTGCCCCTGATGTGAGGGCAAGGTTAAAAAGGATTATAACCATCTCTAAAACACAAATGCTGTAGAAAATCTTGTACTAGTCCTTAGCAAAAATAGACAGTAAATACGGTCTCTGTGAAATGTATGTGACTGACATCCCAATACATATAGAATTTTTAATAATAAAACAATTACATGATATTTATATAATGCTATGTAATTTAGTTGCCATAACAGTAGAAAGGAGTGTTGTTACCTTGACTGACTGACACTGTTTAAAAATAATATACTGTGATAGCATGAGTTATTAACTGAGTTACTATTAAAATCAGCATAATATTGCATGGCAGCTGTATTGTCTGTTGAAAATAAACTTTTGCAACAAATTAAATTGAACCTACCCAGTATGTGGAATGTATGTATGTGGAATGAAAACTGAGTGAGTAATCTGGATCACTGCAGTACATGGTGTATGCCGTACTAGCAAACGTGTTTGCAAAATCTGTTGTACACAAATAACTAAATTGACATTGACATAGAATGGGCTAAATTCTCTGCTAGTACAATTCCAGTGACATCAGTGGAGTTGCACTAAGAAAAAAATTTGGTCCAGTCAAGGATGAGAATGTAGGTTTATTTTAAAGTCTATATTCTTCATTGAATATATTCAAATATAAACGAGCATGACAAAAGGAAAATTACACAAATGAGAGAAGGAACTATGGGCCAAATCCTGCAAGCTCCTCATGCACATGGTTCTTTTTAAACTCCAGCGGAGTTAGGGAAATGGAGGTCTTACAGGATTAGGACCTATGTCTGTGAATTGAGTAGGGTTCTCAAGTGGAAAGGTAGCCTATTTTTTTTAACAATACTTTGCACAAAGTAACAGTGCTAGAATTATATGCAGCTTTCTCAGTTTTTGCACACTATTAATTCACAACCGTTTTTAAAAAGAGGCTGAAATACTCTTAGAAACTTCAGGAAAGAGTCAAGTGATTTTAAGGTTTGTTTGTTTTTTAAGATATTTGTATGAATAGGTTTCTCTCTTTTTAAGAGAAAATTGTGGTAAAACCATTGAATCAACAACGGTGCTATGCCAGTAGTCAGCTAGCGTAAAATCTAATTTTTATGAAATATTCTTAAGGACAGATGTGAGCCATGGAATCTCTATACATAAAGAGTGTGAATAAAAATATGTAACTGAACGCAGTATTTGTGAATCTGACTGTGTGTGTTTTCAGGAAAGGAGGGGGAGAGAGATCTGAAATTGAATATATTCTTTTAAAGCTGAACTGTGCCATTTATGAGACTGCAGTCTCTACTCCAGTGAATCTCCCATCAACAGCTTTGGGGTACCAGGCAACATGCTGTTAACATTGAACAAAAGTTCAATGCTCTCTTGTGGCTTTTCAAAATCTCATTAATAAATTCCACTTTTAAGCAATAAAATCTTGGGCCAGTCCTACCCACTGATCAGTATCAGCTTGCAGGCTCTAAACTGGGCCCCCTGTACTAAAACTCACTGTAATTCAGACCCAAGCTCCAACCTCTTTACCCAAGCCCTAAGTAATTAAATTACTGTAATACTGTTAGTAAGATAAAATCATCATATGCCAATTGTTTCCGAATTCTACCCAACTAGATTCTGTCAAACTTTTGGATAGAGCAATACTTAAATCATTTGAAGTTTGATGTGCCAAAGTCTCAATTACCTTTGTTCACAAGCATTAGGAGCACTGACTTTCCCCTGGATCCAACTGCTAACGTTGTATTGCTCACCGAGTATTTTTTTATATTCTTAAACCTCTCCTCAGCATTTCATCCAAAACTGGGAAAAAGAAAACTTTCCACTTGAAAACCAATGTTTTTATGTGGGTTATGCTTTTAGAACAAAGGAAATGTAGTTGTACTTTTTAAGGGTTTGAATTTTATTAAATTGCACTGGCAATTTTAATTTTTAGTGAATAAATATTCATTCTTCTTCGACTGCTTGCTCATGTCGATTCCAGGCAGGTGTGTGTGTGCCATGTGCACAGTCATCAGAAGTTTTTTGCCCAGGGGTACCTGTCGAGTCGGTGCAGGCACCTCCTGGAGTGGCACCTTCATGGCACTGCATATAGGAGCCCGGCCGACCTTCCACTTCTCCAGTTCCTTCCTACTCCTCCGTGATGGTCATTGGCCCTTTGGTCTTCTTGCTTCTACAAGTTCTCCCCATTAGTGGTTCCTGTAAATAGTTAGAAAATTAGTTAGTCTGTTGTTTTAGCCATAGATAAGTGTTCAGTGACTAAGTGGTCTCCCCGTTTCTGGGATGCCACTACACGGGACTCTGGGTTATGCCTCAGGCCCAACGCTTCAAACCCTGAGGAGCCTGCAACAAATCTATGCCAAAAGGAGACCTGCATGACTCTTGCTTAAAGTGTTTTGGAGAGTCAAACCAAACAGATCATTGCAAGATCTGTAAAGGGTTTCACCCAAGGAGCCGTAAGGAAAGGAGTGCACACCCAAAACAGATCTTCATGTAGGCAGTTCTTGTGCCGCAACTCCCAGACCCAGCACTGGGTGTGTTGATGGGCAGTGCCACAGTGTCAGTAAGAGGCCTGGCACCAAAGAAGTCCTTCTCGTGCTGGTCAGCCACATCTGGACACCAGTCAACCTCACCTTGGCATCGATTACTGTCTCAGCACCACAGCACCACTCAAAGGCTGCAGTTACTTCAGCACCACTATGGTCCCGGCGATCAGAATCCAGGTCATTGGATTCAGAACTGGACTCTGGTGCCTTGAAGGGACACATGTCGGAGGAACAATATTTTAAGGCGAGCAGACTGCACGCACCTCCTGCTGGACCTTGGCGTATCCAGTGGGAAGTACCTCAGCAATGGCCCTTTTGGACCCTGTGGGTGTACCACCAAGCCCATAAGTCCCAGCCCAAGGGGCCTTATTCAGTCTCCTCAGAGAGCCAGGCAGCTGGTATGCTAGAATGCAGCTCTATGCCATGCAGCACTGAAGCCAGTGGGTGCAGGGAGGTGATGCCACCAAGGGCATTTTGTGCAGCACGTGGTGCTGAAGAGGAGGTGGATCCGGGTACCAAGGCGGAACTCGACACCTCTAAGGAGGTACCGGGTATGGAAGACCCAGTGGGCCAGGATATTCCTGAGGCAGAAGGAGTACCCAGGGCCTCATCATCTTCCTCCCCTAACAAAGCGATAGCAGGGACATGGAGCACTGTGCTTCCCGTGGACAAAAGGGAAAAAAGCATATAGAAGAATCTCTCCCCCCCGCCGTCGACTTGTTATATACAAAATGATCCCAGCAGATATATTTGAAATAGGTGCTGCAAAACCATAGTGATAAGCGCATGATATGGCCTAGATTAGATATGCTAATTATTTTAAATATACTTAATTTATGAGCAGGCACACAAAGGTTGAGGATCACAGATGAAGGCAGGGGTTTATTTTCTTGTTCTTCCATATATGTATAGTAATACTTTATTGCTTTATCCTAGGTTATTTGATCATTCCACAGAAGGATTTAAAAACTGGGAGTTCATGACTACTCATTGCTGGAGTGAAAAAGCAGCAGGTGACTGGATCTTGGATATTTATGATACTCCATCTCAGCTGAGAAGTTTCAAGTCTCCAGGTATGAATCCATCTCTTAGTTAGGCTCAGTCGTTCAGAAGAACACTTTCAATTGCATGTAGTACTAGGGCTAAGTTCTGCCCGCATTTGCACTTGAGCAGACCCATTGATTTAATTGGGATTGCAGAGAATCGAGGACAGCATTTGATGCCATCTATTTCTTGTGCTTCACTTCCACACTGTTGTTGCTTGTCTTCTGAGACCTGTAGCTCCTTCTAACCCTGAACCTAATTCTGGTTTGTGTGGAAAAAAATGACAACAATGCAGTGTTCTTGGGGGCAAACTTCCACCTCCTTTATCCCCACCGTGTGAAAACTTGCCATCTCAAGGTATGAGTTGCACTCCAAAGGTAGACCACACCAGAGTTCGTGTTTGGAAATACAAAGATATTTAGAGACAACTTTTCAGAAAGAGAAGCCTAATATTGGCATGTGCAGTTGCAATGCCAGCATTTTTGAGGCACTGAACACAACTGTTGACCGCTACCTTTTGAGCGCCCTGGATCCTGGGCCACCTTTGCATCAGGCTGATGATCTCTTCGTTGTGGCTGAGAAAGCTGCTGACAATCTCTATCCACACACTTTTTCCAATCCAGATGTACCAGCTACAAGAAGGTAAGTGGTCTTCATCAGTTTTCCATCACTCCTGTACACCACTCCACCAGTCCTCCTGTACTGGGGTGAGCCTCGCATAGCCAGCTATACCTGCTTTGAAGTTGTTTGTGCTGCCATACACAGGATAAAGTGTCCCAGACTTTTTGTTCTCCCACTTTAGAACCCTATTCTTGGTGAGATATGTTTTTAGCCTCAGACGTTCTCTTGCTTTTAATTCCTGCTGCACACATAGGTGCCAATATGTGGTCTGATCTTACACTAATATATGCAAATATCAAAAAATGTCAGTACAATAGATCAAAGAAATGGAGATTTAGGCTAGAATTTTCAGAGCGGCCCAAGAGAGGTACGTGCTAACCCCTGCTGACTTGCAATATGTGATGAGTATCTAACTCCCTTAAATCTTCTGAAAAAAATCTCAGCCATAAGCCTCATTTTCAAAAAGGTATACTACAAACAAAAAATACCGCCATTAATTAATATAGAGTAGAATGCTGCCTTTTGGGATCTCACATCAGATTAAATGAGGTGCCCTCAGATTAGTTGACTGAGGGCATTTAATTTCTGTAAAGATTTATTTTAATAAAGATATTGAGGAAGAAGAAGTACATCAACAAGAAATCGCGACTGAAAATGTTCACTGAAGAGTCGGAATACAGAGAATGTATTGAAAATTATTTAACACCAAAACTAAATTAACACTTACAGTATGATTGAAAACACTGAGAATCAACTCAGTAAACAATATTGCAATAAAGGTGAAAAATATGAGTGACATTTTTAAAAATGTACAAAAAATTCAGGATTAATGCTCTAAAATCTGATCGGGACCACCATAACGTTACTGCTAAGAATGTTGGTTTGGGATTCTAGAAAGACAACAAAATATATTACCCTTCAGAAAACTAAGTAAACTCACAAAGCATTCAAGATTTTTTTTTTAAAAATTGATTTACCTAAAATCAATTCTGAATTGCAAGAATAAGACATGCCAGTTACTCAAGATAAAATATTTGAAGCCATATGGATATATTCTTAAGAGTTTAACACTAGAGTTTTATTTTTAAACAGTGAAAAATACACTTATTTCTGAATTAGAAAATATTTTAATGACATTCAAAAATCTACATTCACCAAATATGATGGTGTCCTTCATATTACTACTACATGGGAAAAGAATAAAGAACTTTTGGCTAAATGCTAGCTACTTGGCTTGAAAACTATGTTTAAAGTTCATTTTGTAAAAAAGGTTGTGGTTAATAATATAAGTCCTATTAGTAGTTTATTATCAGATGTAGAGATGGCCTTTTGTTATGTGGAATGGAACGATTTTTTTTCCCCTCTTGGTTGAAATTGGATTTGCTTTAAATTACCTAAATTGGAATAAAATTCACCTTATTCTAGGTAATAGTGAATGGCCTTCTCTCAGAGGAATGTATTCCAGGCAGAACTGTAGCTGTTCTAAAAATGAATGTATTGAGCCAAGCTCAATTATACTCCTCAAGTATTATCTGTTTGAATTACCTGAATCTTGTTTTTGTTTTGTTTTGTTTAAGAAAGTAAACAAACTTTGGTCCAGCTATAGACCAAAATTTTCAAACATGAATGTCCGAAGCTATGCTTCTAAATCCATACTAGAAGCCTAAATAAGCAGTCCGATTTTCAAAATTGTTGCACAACAAGAAACTTCATGTTAAAATCAATCAAAACTGCTGGGTGCTTGGCATAATGGAAAATCAGGAAGACCATTTATTTAGATGCTAAATATGGATTTAGAATATTAACTTTAAGCACCCAGTTTTGAAAGGCTTGGCCTGGAGTGAAATAGAATCAGTCTTCTTCAGTTTTTCAGTCATTACTCAGCTATCTTGGAACCGATTAACTTTTCACACTAGTTTTCACTGGTGTCACTCCATTGGCATCAATGGAATTATTCCTATTTATGCCTGTATAATGCAGAGTAGGTCAGTTTCCTGTGGCTCAAATGGACAACACCTCTAACTGTCACTCATTAAGTATATTGAGAAAAGTATCCAGAACTCTAAACAAACATCCTCCACCACTTCCTCTTTCTTGTGTATGGAAAACGCTTCTGGTTTCTGTTATAATACAACCAAATGATAGAGATTGTACAGCAAAGAATATAATCTAATCAGATTATTGAAAAGGAAGCCTATAAAGTCAACGATTGGCAACTTCATCAATATTTTAATGGTACCAAATTTATTCTTGGGGTAGCCAGAGGTCTGCCTGGCTCTAGGCATAGGTTAGAGCAGCCCTTACACTTTACTTGCAGCAGCACCCTATGAGCCATCACCCAGCCAAGTACATCAGAGAGCAGTGCACTCCAACCACCCCGCTAGCTCTCTGCCCTGGTGTGCTCCTTTGGCAGTTCTCCACCACCTCCTCACACGAGGCTAGTCTCCAGAGTCTGTTTACAGCCTCTTTCTGCCACCAGGGCATTGTAAAAGGGACAAGCTAAAGAAAGGAGCCCCAGCAAATTTTATATAGGACTTGCATTATTCCAATTACTCTTTAAGGACCTGTTCCTGCAAACGCTTAACTTGTATGAGTATTCCTGTTGATTGCAAAACTTCATACCTTATGAGCTGCAGCAAAATTAGTGGTTAATCATACGGAGCTAGCTTCTCAAGTGGTGTATATTGGCAGAGCTCTACTGATTTCAGCAATGATGATTTACAGCATGTGAGGATCTAGCTCATGTGATGCAAAGGAGTTGTAAATCCAGTAGACCTGCCCAGCTGAAGATTCCTCTGGCATATGGGACTCCCCAACTGGCATAATGCTATCATAGCCATCTCCTCCAATACCCAACTGCAGCAGTACATAGTTGGTATACCAGCCCAGGGAGCCATTTTTAGCGGGCATCATTTGAAGAAGTCCTGAGGCTGCTCTACATTGTCAGGACTCAGGCCAATGGCAAATCATCCCCCATGTCTTCAGCTGCACCCAGTGGATATTGGGCACAGCTAAGAACATGGACCTGGAAAAGTGATTCTTCACTGCCTTTAATTTTGTGTAGTCATTTACACCTCTACAAGATAGGTGTAAAACACCACCCAATTAGAATATCCATGTTAGGCACCCAGTCTGCATTCACACACACACGTGTAAGTGACAACACAGGATCCAGGACAGTGGAGAATTTAGGCCCTGGTTCTTTTTGTCCTCTTTAGCATCATCTACTCCCAGCATCCAGAGTAGTACTTGCCTCATAATGGAAACCATCCAATAATATTCGTGTTCAGAAAAGATTTGTTAATGCCTGGCATATCTTATCCATGGAAAAACTCAGATGTTTGGAATGTCTGAATTTGTCCTGGCAGTGATAGATCAGTGGGCAGAGTGTGAGGTAAGCAAAGGTGCATGAGTACAATCTATGATGGTTATCCAGTTTATCGCCATAGTCTGCAATTTATCACACTGCTGTCACCACCATATGTGCTTTGTATTTGTGCGTGTCTGTAAATATTTGTGTAGCTATCAGAAAGTTTTATAATTAATAATTGCAGTTTTCTTGTCTCAAAATGTGAACAAATGGCCAAGCCATAAAATGTTTCTGATATCATCAGATCCCAGCATTGGGCAAGGTATTGTCACATCTGTTAGCAGTAAAGAAACACCGCATCCAGTTCATAAAAAACAATGCATGCTATTTCTGCATATAATTCAGCAGAATTTATAGGGCAAAGTGCAGACATATGCTGTCTGTTAAACACTGTGATATACTGTTTTTCCTACATACACAACTGGGGATCTCTTTATTATGTACTAAATACAAGGAAGAAAAGAGATTATGCTAGCCAGATTAAATGGTGAAATCAGCCCAAAAAAATGTTTTGGCTCAAATGTGGAAAGTTTGCTATTTATTATAAAAGTGTGTGTGTGTCTGTGCGTATGTATTTTCACTACGCAAATTAAACCTGACTTGAGGCAGACTTCATTTATGTGCTGGCAAATTCCATGGATTTTCTCACTTTTTACTGACTGAACTATTCCTTAAAAGCAAACTACTCAGGTGGTAACACTTGCATTACTCTCCGTTACTTAAAGAACACATTCAAGGCCCAGATTCAAGCATGGTAGCTTCAATAGGACTCAGACTTTAAGGCCAGAAGAGACCATCATGATCACCTAGTCTGAGCTTATGCAATCACAGGTCACAAATCTCACCCACCCACTCCGGTATTAGGCCTGTAACCTCTGGCTGGGTCACTGAAGTCCTCAAATGTGATTTAAAGACATCAAGTTACAGAGAATCCACCATTTACTCTAAAATCAAGCCAGGAATTGATCTGTGCCGTACCTTGCAGAAGAAGGTGAAAAAAACCCAGGGTCCTCTGCCAATCTGATCTGGGAGAAAAATCCTTCCCAATTCCATGCATGGGCACCAAAAATAAGTAAGGGATATTTATAGTGGGGTCCTGCAGAAATTGGATCTTGGACCAATATTTTCATTAATGATCTGGAAGAAATATAAGATCATTGCTTATGAAGTTTGCAGGTGACACAAAGATTGATGAAGAGTTAAATGATGAGGGCAGGGGAAGTCTGGATCTCTTAGTAAAACACATTGATTGTATCCAGTTTATTACAGCCAAATGCAAGGTCATACATCTAAAAACAAAGAATGTAGGCCATAGTTACAGGATGGGGGACTGGAAAGCATTGGCTCTGACAAGGATTTAGGGATAAGCACCTAGTGCTATGCTGTATCTAAAAGGGGCAATGTGATCCTGGGATGTATAAACAGAGATTAAAGGTTCTTGATCTAAAGAAGGTTCAAGGACAACTTCAGCATGATCTTGTACAGGGAGATGATGTCTGATACTATAGGGCTCTTTAATCTAGCAGACGAAGGCAAGTGACTGGGAAATGAATCTAGAAAAATTAACACTGGATTAAGGTGCACATTTTATCAATATGAGGGTAATTAACCCTTAGAACAGCCTACCAAGGGATGTAATAAATTCTCCATCACTTGAAGTCTTTAAATCAAGATTGGATGTCTTTCAAAAAGATACGATCTAGCTCATCCAGAAGTTATGGAGCTCAAATCAAGAATTAAGCAACTCCTGTGTGATGCAACAGGTTAAACTACATGATCAGGGCCTTTTCCAGCCTTAAAATCGATAAATAGACTATGAAATAATGTCAGATGAAGGGTAAGATTTCTACCAAATCAGGCTGAAAAATCAAACAGTAGGCAATATTGGGTTGACTGGGACAAGTACTATTTCACACCAGTCTTTAGTCTGAAAATAAAACAGCTGAAAAGAAAATGGGGGAATCACCTCCCATCATCCAGTTAACAGCTCAGAAAAACCTTTGATTCTTGTTGCTTAAATTTTAGGTGTTGAATGTAAAATTAGAGAGGTAATATGGTATATAATTTGGGTACTGCAGTGGAGGACGCCAACAAAATTGGGAGACTAAAGAAAGGTAACTATGGTCTAATGAAAGGTTAATGGAACTTAACTTCCATAGTTTAATAATAGACAGGCAAAGGAGAATATTAAAGCCCAAAACAAATTGTTGAGAATAATTAATATATAGGAGGAGGTAAACTTATTTGAATTTTATCATAAATGTAGTACAATGAGAGATCTCCTTAAAGCCAGGTTAATTTGGTTTAAACTTCTGGAAAAAGTTGCTCAGAAGTTTTGGTTCAGGCCAAGGAACTGCCCACGAAGACAAGTAGCTGCAGGACTTTTCAAAGAAATGTTCATCACTGACATATTTTAGTCCTAAGTCTTTTATGATGAGAGACTGACAATTATGCTGATTTGGGCCACATTTTGTGGTGGTTTTTTAATGTGGGCAAATGCCATCAAGGGAGTAGTATGGCCAAACTTATTTTCCTTGTTTAATTTTATAGGATGGGCTTTCACTGATGGTGTTGTTTTCACAGAATGACATGGAAGTTTTACTACACAGCTTTTGATACGTTAGGAGAGTATATTCTTCCCTCAGTGTGCAGTGGGAGACCTTGATTAAAACCAGTAGAAGTTACTTATTGGGTATTATAGGAAAATCATCCCCTTCAATAAATTGGAATCACAGCAAGCGTGCAACTAATTAATTGACAGAGTAAGAATCATAAAAAAAGAAAAGTTAGTTAATTAATGTTCTAAAGGAAAGTGAAATCAGAGATGAAAACTTGTCCCATTGAAGTCCATATGAGTTTTCCCATTTATTTCAGGATCAGAATTTCACCCCTTATGTGCAAACTGTGTGTGTTTTTCATTGAGGCAGACATGAAGTATTTAAGTAAGCTTTTATTAGAATTGGAAAAGGATGATATGGTGGAATATCTGTATTATGAAAAATTGATTTAAAAAGGTGAGCTGGTTTGAGTTTATACTGAAGTTAAAACTGCATCATCTCTGCCTTCCTATGTCCTGCACAAGGACATACAGATAAATCAAAGGCTCAAACTCACTCATATTATTCAAATTTACGTTATCAGTATCAAAAGCCATATGACAGAAAGTAAGTCATTTCTAAGATTATGCTTTAACTATTTGACTGCTAGGCAAATTGAAAGAATGGTCCTTAGTTCTTTATGGGACATCCATCCAGCCTTACTCGCCAAGAAATGATTTTCCTAAAGTGGAACGAATACGCTCCAGTCCAGGCGAAGACCCTACAGAAGACTATGGGACAGATGACTATGCAGGTGAGCTGGAGCGTACATCTTAAGGAATCATTCATTTACAGAACCTCATGTATAATGTGGTTGTGGGGTTAATTTGGGACACTGCATGTATTATACCATTTTACTGTCAGAACGTTACTGCCTGTCCACCTTACTTGTTTGATGTTCACCACTTCCTTATACTCTGCCTCCTGTCTACTTGCTTTCCTTAAAAAGAGGCTCAGATCTTGGAGGCAAGGACTATGGCTTTTTTTGTTTGTTTGTCTGAAAACTACTTAGCACCACGTGGAGGCTTCTGGAAACAAATAATAAATAACAATAACCAAATTAGTTGAATAAAAGTAACTTCCACAGTTACTTTGATCCACCTTTCCCTTTTTCTGGCTTGAAGAGGAAGTTTGTATTTTTATTTATAAAACTCTTCTTTTAATAAATTAGAATGTTAATGATAAATATAGCTTTATAATAATAAGAAAATGCAGAAATATGGATTTCTGAAGGTCCAAAGCATCATGCCAACCAAAGCTCTAATAAAAGGGCTTTGCACTGAGCTTTTCCCATGGGGAACAGGAGTGATGGGACTTCAGTTAGAGTTTTGATTGAGTAAAACCTGAGTCATGTGACTTGTTGCTTAAAGTTGCATATACATCTTTTTATTTCTGATTATTTAAGCATAGCAAGTATATGTGGTATATTCACGAGGAACATACATGGCGAAGAATTCCCCAGCACTACATATGAACAGCTGTTCAGGGTGATATCACCCATATTTTGTCAGGAGAGACAATCTCCTTCAACTGAGCGCTATGCGAAATTGTCTATTGTCTTCACAGAGTCTTTTATTATAACTTGTTTTTCTGGCATAAGTCAGATGGGGTCAGAGCAAGAGGGCAACAAGTCAGTGGGGCTGTCCTGCTTGGGTATGACATTATCTATTCCAACAATGTCTAGAGCATTATGGAAACACTTAGGCCCATAATGTGTGAAAAAGGTACTTTTGAAGGCCAATAGCTGGGTAATATTTGATTGGATGATTCCATGATCAATATCTTCCTGTCTAGTCAATATCACACTGTAGAGTGTCAGTCCCAAGATGACAGCATTATACGAAGAACTTCTCCATTCTATAACAGTCCTATAACTAAGGAATTAGCAGATTTACCTGAAGATAAGGAATGGAAATGTGAGGAAAGTGATGGAGAATCATCCAGTTTTCCTGAAAGTGTAAAAGAAGAGTGATGACAAAGAAAAATCTGGTTTACGTGAAAAGGAGAAAAACAATAAAGAAGGATCAGCCTCACATGATGCCATTACTGTAGCAAAACAATTAAAAATGAATTGATTGACCTTATGGCAAGGAATGTGATTGATAACATATTGATACGCCTTGGCAAGGCAAAGCACTGCCGTAATACTGGACTGCACTTCCAACATTAGTCACAGCGAAAAGATGTCATTCACAATAAGATTTGTTGACGATGATGATGGCTGTATCCAAGTGAAGGATCTGTTTATCTGTTTCTGGTCTGTGGACAACTCTACTGAAAAAGGCCTAACAGAACTGTGTATGAACTTTTTGAATTAGAATAAAATAAAGCTTCAAGACTGCTGCAACCAACGCTACAACAATGGCGTGAACATGAAGAGAAGAACCTGGCATCCAGGCAGGGATCTTTGCACTGCATCCAAGAACTTTCTTCATGCCTTGTGGCTGCCTTTCCCTCAACCTGGTTGTGTCAGATGCAGCATCCTCATCTTTAGATTCAGTATCTCTCTTCTGAGAACTGCAAAGGATATACGTCCTGTTTTCAGCATCAACTATCAGGTGGAAGATCGTCACGGATCTTTTTACAAATCTGTAACAATTTTACAACTCTGACTGTGAAGCCGCTAAATGACACTCACTGGGAGAGATGCATTGACTGTGTAAGGCCAGTGAGGTGCCAAGTGACTGAGGTTTACGACACCCTGATGGAACTGGCGCAGTCGAGTAAAGCCAAGGCCGGACTCCAAACACATGGCACAAAGCCTGGCAAACCAAATCACTGACCTCAAATTTCTGGTCTCAATTGTTTTCCAAGTAAAACATTGCAAGCAAGGCATTACAAACTCAGTTGATAGAACTCAGTCCAAGTAAACATTACAAGCAAAGTATTACAAACTCAGTCGATAGAAGCTGCCTTGATGTCATTGTGCCCTACAGAGACAATGGATTTGAAGATGCCATCACTACCCATATCCTGTCCTGGAATTATGAAGAAACTGCACCATAAGATAGTTGTCATCACCTGCATCTAGTTATTATCCAATAAGAGGTTGTTATCAGGAAGATGAGGTCAGAGTTAAGGTTACTTGGAATATCTTAACTATCAATTCCCCAATGTTCAGAGTTAGTTCATATTAAAATATCTGAATATCCCAGCTTTCAAATATTGTGAACCACAAGGCCCCAGTAATCTTTTAATTGTTATTAACAATATGCTAGTGATAGCCTGCCAGATACTGTTTGTTTTCAAACATAAGATTTATTTGTGTGCATTGAGCTATTATTGATAAACAGTGTTGTTATTCAGTCTTTGTTAAGGGACTCAGAGACCTTTAGGCATCAGTGACAAAAACAGAAAATTATTTATTTATTATGAAAGCATTTGTTTGAATCCAAGAATAGTTTCTGGTAAGTGTACGTTAGATTCTGTGTTAACTTCTTGAGTACGTTAAAAAAAAATCAGTTTAGCTAGTCACTGAGTCCATATAAGGAACTGGGGTAAATATACTCTGCAATACAGTAATTTTTATAAGGATCACTGAGTAGCAAATGCTGATTTATCATTTTCCTCTCCCCCTTTGATTTTTGGATCTATTAAAGGGCCATGCAATGCAGAATGCAGTAAAGTGGGGTGTGATGGGCCAGGACCAGACCATTGTACTGACTGTCTACACTATTACTACAAATCTAAAAACAATACACGGTAAGAAAGAAAAAAAGTCTTTATATAGCATATTTTGCTCTATTTTTATCTTAATGTCTCCCCCTCCTTTATCCCTTTTTACTGAGTATGGAATAATTTCTCTTACCTTTAATTTATTTTACAAATGTGCACAGGAGTTAGAGGAAAGTCCTATTAATTTTAATTTAATTCACATCCTGCAAACACCATTTCCTGATTATTAACTCACCATCTGACTACTTTTAGCAAAATGAACATAAAAACAAAATTAGAACCAGCTGTCAGTGGGCTTGGGCAAGCTTGGAGGAGATGTGGATGGTTAAAAATGAAATTTTGTGATTGTGTGATGAGGGAATTGCCAGTGACACAGTAGATGGTGCAGGGGGAAAAGGTGATGGGATGCAATGCTTGTAAGGATTCCTTTTTGTTAAATTCTTGTTTTGTACTTTTAAAACAAATGTTTTTAAAAACATACATCAAAGAGTGTTACATAACATTACCTTTTAAACCTTGACTGGGCCGCCAGTTATTGTCTTATTCATAAGCCATCTTGGATAATAATGGATTTTTAAAAATGTTGAACTGCAGTTAAAATGAAAGTAGCCATGTAAAAGCTGAGTTTTTCACTTTTTTGACCTACAGTGCAACAGTCAAGGATTATTTTAGAACTGGAACTGGTGAATTGTATTAATCCTTCTGATTCATTTCTATGATAGTTAGAAACTATTTCCTTATCTTTATTGAGTCTCTTCATACATCCAATCATTCACTTATCTTAAGTACCTCAGGCTCAATTCCATTATGATACGCTGTGTACCTACAGGGTGATGGGTTTATGTCACTGATGACTCTGCCTTCTCTTCACTGCGCAATGCAGGATCTGTGTTCCAAACTGCCCACCTGGTCACTACAATGCAGACAAGAAACGCTGTAAAAAATGCTCACCCAATTGCGAAACCTGTTTTGGAAGCCATAGTGACCAATGCCTCACCTGCAAATCGGGTTACTATCTGAATGAAGAATCCAATAGCTGTATTACCAACTGCCCGGATGGATTTTACGTGGACAAGAGTCAGTATTTTCTACTGCTTATTTCTTTGGGCTTCTGATATTTTGGGTTGGAGTATTTTGGGAGGTCAGGGAATAGCTTTTAAGATTAAAAGTGTATTTTGATACATTTGTCTTTATTCTAAATCTCATTCCTTTTATGAAATTGTTGGGACCCAATCTTGATGAAGTGTCTCCTCCAAAACTAAGCCTGGATTCTGCTTTGATTATTAGCTCTTGAAAATCATGCTTAGCAGTACAAGACAAAATCCTCTCTCATTCTGACCAGGAAATGGAGGTCGCAAAGCAATTCTTGTCTCACTGCAATAGGAGAGCTACCGTGCTCAGGGTGGCTGTGCGGTGGGGGAACATGTGGAAGGATACATCTTTTTGCCACTGTAGAAAGGAGCAGCATGCACTCACCTTCAGCACGTATTAAACATTAGCTCCTAACCTGGGACACCAGTGGACGTGGGAGAGCCAGAAGGGCAGGCCGCTCAGCTGCTGCACTGGTGTGCTAAGGAAGGTAGAGACTCAGACATCAACTCTTTCCCTACCAACACATCCACACAACAAAGGGCCAGATTCGGCCCTTTGTGTAAGGAGTTGGTTGTAATGATGTTTGACAGACGCTCAGCATCTGCCGTCATGAGATGATGCAATAGCCGTAACATACACCGCCATGTGGGAGACCTGGCATTCCTTTCCATCTATGGATTACCGTGCAGAGTCCCCAGTCTTAATTCCCAGCCTATGCCCTGAGCCTGTAAAGTATTTAAACAAGTGCTGACCTGTAATCCCAGTGATTTAGGCACGTCCTTAAAGATATGTATGTGCTTAAGAGCTTTGCTGAACTGGGACCTGCAGTACTATGAAGCCGTGTACTCAGAACCAGGGATAGCAGGGGTAGATATTAGCTTAATTTCTTTCATTTTCATATCATAAGAACCAGCTATGATTATTTCCTTCTACCACAATGGCTTCTCAGCCTGATCAAGGAGCAGCATAAGAGAGAATGTAGAGTGAGATGGGATTCTCACAAAGCCCTTCTCAAGTAGAAAGTTGGTCTCCATGGTACGGAGCCTCCAGGTGAGGAAGTGTAAATGAGTGGAGGAACCTGGCCTCTTTAGGACTTATGTCTGAGATAAAGGGAATCTGTAAGGAGATGGGGCAAAGTGCAAAGTAATATGTGACCTAGGTTTGATAGGATCAGAAAAGTACAATCAGTCATACCCGAAAAAAGTGAAATCAGGAAAGTCTTTTTGCTTAAATGATCTAAACAACAACTACACAAAGGTCGTTAGAGTGCTTTGCTTGACTGATTTATCTAGAAACTCTTATTTGCATGAATCTAGTATTTTTCCTGACTGCAGGAGTCAGTGATGAAAACATAGTTAATTTAAACAAGTATGTTCATGTAAGTGTTTTCACAACCTCAAAGCATATTATTTTTCAAAGGAATAGGATATTATTTTAAATATTTAGAAATAATTGAAAGCATTTGATGTTTGATGGAGACAGTTAATATATAAGCAGCACTTCAGCTATTTAATTTCATTCTTGCTTTCTACTGCCATTCCTGGTGCCGAGGCAGAAAAGCAATATGCCATGGAACATATCTATCTAATTTTATTAAACATGATTGACCAGAGTTTTCTGGGCTGTTTTTCTTTTTTTCCTTTGCAGATAAGATTGTTTGCCAGAAATGCAGTGAGAACTGTAAGACATGTGTTGAATACCAAAGCTGCACAGAATGCAGACATGGCCTAAGGTAAGGAAATGATGGATTTTGTTGCACCCAAAAGCCAAAGAGACTTCCTGAGTCTATGGACATACATCAAAGAGTGTTACATAACATTGCTTTTTAACCTTGACTGGGCCTCCATTTATGTGTCTTATTGCTGTTTATGTTGTAATATAATACTTTCTTGTGCCATCATAAGCCATCTTGGGTAACAATGGATTTTTTAAAATGTTGAACTGCAGTTAAAATGAAAGTTGTAGCCATGTAAAAGTGGTGTTCTTCACTTTTTTGACCTACAGTGTGGCAGTCAAGGATTATTTTAGAAGTGGAACTGGTGAATTGTATTAATCCTTCTGATTCATTCCTGTGATAGTTAAAAACTATTTCCTTATCTTTATTGTGTCTCTTCATACATCCAATCATTCACTTATCTTAAGTACCTCAGGCTCAATTCCATTATGATATGGTGTGCCAATGTATTAAACAGCAGTGGATCTTTTTTTCTTCGTAGGAGGGTGTAAATCATTCCTGAAACTGATAGGTAAAATCCAGAAAGCAGCAGCAGCACACATTTCAACTTCTATGTGAATGAGTGACTTTTTGATCCAAGCGGAGACAGTCAAAAATCCCTTTCATATTCATAAGGAATTGTATTCTGGGTTTATGCCACAAAAAATTTGAAGTCAAAATCTGTATCTGAGGTTTGTTTACAATAAGGGTGATCCTTTTTGTTTTAGTATTGGACGTGTACCTTGTTGCAGAATAGATTAGTCTTTGAGTTAGTGCAAGCTGACCATCGTAGTTTTTTTGAATGTCTGTGCCTAATTTATTTTTCACATGATAAAGGCACTTCTCACTCTCTGTATACACATGATGCAACCACCTGCATTCTTATGCCTCCTGTGATGAAGAATCATAGAACTGAAGGACTGGAAGGGACCTCGAGAGGTTATTAGTCCAGTCCCCTGCACTTATGGCTGTTTTTTAGCACTCAGAAAAAAAATGACCCTCCTTAAATAAAAGGTTTGATCTGAAGGAAAAAAGGCATCAGATCAAGTCAAGGCCATGGTACATTTAAGCCCTCTGTAAAATGGGGATATTTATTTCCACACAGGAGTGTTGTGAGGCTACTGGTAAATTCATGGCTGTAGAGCATGTTAAGATCCTCTAATGGAAGGTGCTATGTAAGTGTATAGTATTAATTCATATAACTACACCTTCTTATTCCAGGCTTGTGAATAGTTGTGGGGGGGAAATGTGAAAATCTTTATGATGATTTTAGGAAATTCTCCAAAGTTTTGCCATTTGTTTTTGACTAATTTTAATAGTCACACATATACCTCATCAAGTTGCTTTGGTGTCAGTCTCTTTAAAATGATACAAACTGGTGAGCTCAGGCAGACATCAGTTTAGCAAATCAGCAGTGTGGGGTCTTTCCATAGCTATATCAGGCACCGCAGGGGAAGAGCCAAGGTTACAGATTTGTAGGAGAGTGTATCTAACAGATTTCCTGGAGCATAAAATGTAAGCCTTATTGTACTCACAGCACACCCATGACAGGAAATATGTACAGTGGCTTGTAGCGCCATGGAAAAAAGGAGGCAAGTGTTAAAACTCCAAGAATGAAAGGGCCAAGAGAATGCCAGTCTCACTATAGCTTAGGCAATGTGGCAGGAAAGACCCTCTTCAAAAGGACCAAATAAAGCCCATCCTGAAATAAAGAAGGAAGAAATCTCAAGAGAATATTTTTAAAGAGTACCTGGACTACAGTTGTCAGTTTGTTCTTAGGATAGCCATTCGGAAAACTAAAATTCAAATTAAACATGGAACTCTGGATTCAAATCCAGATTTCATGCCCTCCCAAAGTTAATTTGGATCCAGGCTTTTTGTTCAGGTGCTTATGGATTTAATTCTGCAAAGAGCCAAATGCCTTCAAGTTCCCAGTGATTTCAAAGCATTAGCACCTCAAGGTCCTTATAGTGGTAGGGAGGTTAAACTAAATAGTTCCAGCTACACTTTGAATTGAATATTTCATGGATGTGAATGGCATGATGCAGAATAGTGGTTTGCAAATACTATTTGGCTTGAGACAACTTTCTGCAAGACTAGGGGCATGTCACACTGTCCAGCAGTTCAGGCTAAGGGAGAGTGAATAGCATTGCACACCATACTGCTAGGATCCTGGTGTGTGTCTGCGGGCATGAACGGAAAGGTCTCAATTCACATGCAGACTCAGATCCTATCCATACATGCCTGCAGTGTGCACATGGGTGAGTTACAGCGCAGCACTTTGATGAGCACTGCTATTTCTCCTTCTTAGTCCGAAGTGCAGGGAACTGTAGGTTAGCAAAGGAAGACTGGTTCAGTTACATTCTGGAGGAACAGAGTCTGTGTGGTTGCTAAAGCAAAATGGAGACTCCGGACATCTGGGTTCTATTCCGGACTCTTCCAGACACTTGTTGCGACACCTTAGATGAGTCACTTAGGCAAATATTTTCATACTTGAGCACTTAAAGTTAAACACTTAAAAAACTGGCTTAATTTTCAGAAGCGTGGAGATATCGTGACCATTGAATTCCATCTGCAAAATGGGAATAATGCCCGTCCTTGAAAAGTGCTTTGAGATCCATGGTCGGAAGGTGCTAATAAAATGCAAAATGTTTTTAGAAATTTAATTTAGTTAACCGAAGGTTTAGATTCTGCCAAATCGAGCAAAAATGTCAGAAAAGTCATAACTTATCATTATGAACAGAACAGTTGTTTGTGTTGCTCTAACAAGTGCTTACACAGAGGCATGAGAATGTGACTCCTTATAGTACTGTTGTTTCCTCATTTACTCACTATTTCATTCCATCACTCAACACCGCCAGCAGATGCACTACTTCAGATCTCCCAAGCTACACAGAGCTGTTACTTGGATGGGAGATTTCAAAGGGAAATTCCCATGCTGCAGGAAATGGCACTTTTCACACCCAGTTGGTATTTGTTAATACTTTAACATGGTATTAATGGACACCATTGGTCTTGATGTCTTTCAGGCAAAAGATAAGGTCTTGGTAACAAATCCTTTTGCCTATTTTGTTAAGTGTAGCGGTACTGACCCCAGGCCAAATTCCATTTGGGTAATTACATTCTGCATACTTGAATTTTCTTTGCACTTTCCCTTAGATTTGGCATTCTTCTTCATTTCCTGTTCTGTAGTACTGTGTACTGTTTACTACAAGTTGTTAAATAGTTGTTACATTCCATCAGAGACATAGCTGCATTTGAATCATGTGTGAAATGATTGCTATATTTAAGTTTGTAAAGAACTTGAGGTGAAGGAAGCTGTATAAGTGTACAGTAGGATACTGTTATTTCAGTTGAACTTTTATTAACAAGAAGACCTACACTGCAGAATACTTTAGGTTTTGCAGTCTGATCATTGTCTTCTCCCTTTGCTTGCTGCTAGCTGGTCAGTATTAAACAGTCTAATTTATACTTTTGCACTAGTTTACATGGATCCCGATGCGCTGTCCGCTGCGAAGAGGGAAAATATTACAATGGCAGGGAATGTGAACTGTGTCACCGTTCCTGTGCAACTTGTTCAGGTACCTCACTAACATTTGACTTCACTTAATCATTTTGTCCCCTGTGCAGACACATGTACATCGCATTTCCATGACAACTGGCTTGTAAATGAAAAGTTAAGCCTTGGAGGTTCTTTTATAGATCTATGAATAAAGAAGGCTTCTTCCTGTTGACTTAAAAATAAACTTTTTGCTGAAAAGTACACACATGCTCACTAGCTTTCTTTGCTTGTAACTCCTAGCTGTAGAAATAACCATTTTTTCTCAGAAAAAAATATACCAGAATGAACACTATATACCATATATATCTTTTGTTGCTAGCTGATATAGTTTGCAGTATGTGTAGGCAAAGGTATACAGCAATGAGAATATGTCTGTTCAATATTCTTTGATTAGCAGATGATGTTTTATTAAGTTAGAGATGCTATCTGGTATTCAGACTATACTGGGAATGTGGCAATGTCTTAAAAGAGTATTTTTCTCTTGCCTCTTAAGGCTCAGGAGCAGATGCTTGCATAAACTGCACAGAAAGTTATTTTATGGAGGATTGGAGATGTGTGCAAACCTGTAGTGCTGGTTATTACCTTGATCACTCTCTTGAAAACGAATACAAAACCTGCAAAAAGTAAGATACATGCTTCAAAGGCTATATTATATTTGATGGGTTTTTTAAAGTAAGTGTCTAATATTTGCTACCATGCATTTACTACTGTGTAAGTCTGATTACATGATAGAATGTTCTGACATTGTGGAACACATTACTGACTGTTGAGAATAAGAAAATACACAGTATGCTAAGAAAACTATGGGAAGAAGGCAAGAATTTTTAACATGATTATAATTTATATAGAAGGGCTTTTAAAATATGTTTCAGTGCATATATGTGTGTCTTCTGCTTATTTAAATCAAAATGTATTAAGACATTTGAAATTACAGCCATAAAAATATAGGTAAATAGTTAACAGATGTAGCAGGGGGCTGTTCTTCTCCATTTTAGAAGCAATACTAGCCATTTAATAAGAGGTAAATTGCCATTCATATGGACCATTCAATTCCTCAGCTATACAACAACAGCTATGGAACAGAAATATAATATCAAACTAAGAGCAACTAACATGTAGGTACCAACATGTATTTGATGAATAAGGGTTGGTAACCTTCTGCTGAGTTTTATTTAAAACAGACAGAGTTTTTTGCAGTTCTTTGTAAAATACAATTCAAGCCTGTCTGAAGCTCTCTTTTTTTACTTTGGACAAACTCTCTGAGTAGGGGCAACAATGGGAATCGCCGTATGTTACAACTTTCCACAGAAAGTACACATTCCTCCTTTCATCTTCTCTGACATGCTTTCCTTTTCTGAGCTTGTCTCTCTGTGTGTGTCCAGTTTATGGATGAATAATATCTTTTATACATTTGGCTGGTTACTTCTACCTGTTGTTCTTAGTTTCAATTTCAGAATCAAGCAGTTATCATTAAATAAAAGAATGTAAATGATCTTCAAGAGTAGAATTTAACTGACACAGTGTGATGGAGATTCTTGTTGCTTCTTGGCAATTAAGATAACTTCTGGCTTTCTTTTTTTAAAGATGTGATGCCAGCTGCTTGGAATGCAGTGGTCAAGGGGACAAAAACTGTACAACTTGTCCAAATGGCTATGTCTTAGAAACAGGCGTCTGTGTAATTGGAACAGTCTGTAAGGATGGTGAGTATTATTATTTTTCTCAAATAATATTCCTTTTGTTGGCATCAAAGTTAGTGTGTTAGTATTGTCCCTGGTTTGTGTTGGTTTGGCTTCTTGAAATGTTTCTGATCTCCTAAACGAACATTATTTCAATATATTTTCATCTATTTATAAGTTGGGCAAATACATAAGATGAACTATTTTTGTTTCACAGACTCCATTCTTTCTCTGAATTTTAGCCCATTATTTGCACCTCATCCGTTTTGTAATCGGCATTTCTTTAGAAGGGTTTTTCATGTGACTATCTTAATGTCTCTCAACTGAAAGATGCATCCGTGTCTGATTCATCTTTCTAAACTGTAAAGATGTTGACGACTAATGTGATGTTAATTTTCTGTAATCTTAATTGGATGATGTGAGTGAGTAGCCAGAAGAAAATAGAGACCATTTTGAAAATATTGTACCATCTCCATAATGGAGATTTCATCATTCTCTAAGCTCTGTGTTGCATTTTGCTACATCATTGCTCTGACTGTATATTATTGGCTTCATTATCTACAATATAATTTAAAGCATCAAATTGTGTGTATAGTTAAAGAGATAGGGTCCTTTTCCTGAAGATTTTTACTACCTAATGTGATTGCAGGTATGGGCCAATTCAACAAGTGAAATGATTTTGGAAGAGAAGTTTAGTGTTACCAACAGTGGGACAAATATCTGGCAAAGCAAATATATCATGATGATTCTGGGACCCATCTAGCTCCCATTTAAGTCAAATAAGCATTTAACCATTGAGTCAGTAGAAGCAATATTGGGCCATAGTGCTGATTTGGACAGTTATAGATAACGTTAGTTGGGTTACACTTTCAAGTCAGATAAAGCTAGTAATAAAAGGAAAATTAAAAGTTGCGAACTAACCGTATCCTCATACATATCAGTAATCTGGTGCAATAGGAGCATTGCAGTAGTTTTAGGCCTTGAACTCCTTGCGCTAAATTCTGTCATTATTTATACCTGTGCAACCTCAATAAGTTCGCACAGATGGGTATCACAGGGCAGAATTTTCTTTCTTGTACTTTACATGGATTGCTATTGATGCTGGCTTGAAAAAAAAAAAAAGAGGTCAGGCAAACTAAGTTTGCAGCAGAAATACACTTCTGCATGAGCATGATTATAACACCCTCTCACTGTCCATGACTATTTCACACCTTCGTCCTTCTTGTGAAAAATAATGCAAGTGGTTTTCTCTGCCCACTTGTACAAATAAGAGTAGTGGCTGTGGATACACAATCAAAATGGCACAAGACCGACGTGCTCGGAAATAACAGTAATTGATCTTTTTACGGGCATGTGGCTCAATCCTGCAAGACGCTGAGAAGCCCAAGGAGGTACTGAGCACCCTCCGCTCCCATTGAAGTCATCAAGTGTTGAAGGTGCTCATGCGAATGAAATCCGTTTCTATTATAGTAGCCGGGGAGGACCTGTAATAATGTTGCTTGTAATTGTCAAAGAGGGAAGATCGTATGTTATTGGCTGGGAATCAAGAGGCATTGGTTGCTTGTCAGACTTACAAAGTGTGAATTTCTTATTAGAATGTTTTATTCTCTTTCTGTGTTATGACTGTTAGATCCTGATTCATAATAACTCTGAAAAAAAAATCCTTCACTGTATTTATCACTGTTTTCTAATTATTCTTTTTCCAATCTTTTTTTTTCCCCTTTCACAAATGGATACCAATCACTCCCTGTCGGACCACACAATATTTCTTCTTGAAAAAAAAAATTTGTGGACTGAAATTCCTTTTGATGGACCACATTTCCCACTTATTACCTGCTCCTGAATGGTCTCTTCCATCAAATCTGCCTGTCTGACCAATTAAACCTTCCTCCATTGTACACCATGCTCTTCAAATCCTCAACTTCCCCTCTCCTTCTATCGCTGACCTCTGGAAGCATCGGAAGAATCTTGGGCCGAGGGAGGATTCTGTATGCTAGTGAAAAAGAACAATCTGTGTCAAAGGAAAGTACTTCAGCAACTTTGTTGCAGAACATGTACGCACAAAGGGTGAACTGGGACTTCCCAGAGTCCTCTTGCTCCTGTAGACTTATAGATTAATCCGTATTATTAAAAAAAAAATAGCAAACCACCTCTTTCTCTCTCTCTCTCCTCTTTGTCAGAGGAGACGGTGAACTGTTTGTTGGAACTTTAATGGAAAAAACTACAACAAGCCTACCTTTCATAACTGGGTGTTTAAAGCTAAGCATCCAGGATCACAGAGTCAGTATTGTGTGACCAAAGCATTTGATGCCAAAATTAACGTTAAAGTAATGATTTGATTTCCTGTCAATCTTAGGATTATCCCTGTTTTTGATGGTCCTTTTACTTCCTTTTTTTTTTCCTGCTTGTTTCCCCTCCAAGATGTTTAAAGAGTGTTTCAAGAATACGACACAAGTTTACATGGATTAAAACAAAACAAAAACAAAAACAAAATACTTGCATCAGTCTTTTTTTGTGCTTATATATTAATAGTCAGGGGGAATTTAAGGAAACCAGTTCCTGCGGGAATCAGAAACATCTTTATATGTGGGACTATGTTCTGCATCCTTTGTATCAGTATTAAAAATAAAAAGTGATCAATTCCACACCTTTCTTACTTGTTTCCTATGCTGCGTGCTGCTTTTTTGCATCACACAGTATGTATATACATTTTGATTCCCACCCTCCACCCCAGTTATATGGATCTGGTCATTAGACAGCTATTCTGGGATTTTAATTTCTTTTTTTTTAAATTGTCAAATCTATTTGGAATAAAAGGTAAGAGGTACATAGCACCTGAGTTTTGATAAGGGCATTCTTCCTATTGTGAACATATTCTGAAAGATCCTGGTCCTTTTACCTTTCATGAATGAAAGGTATTTTGTAAACTCATGTCTGGAGCACATAGGTAACATTTAAGTAGTAGTTGTATAGTCTTACCTTGTAATTTTAGGAAACATGAGGTCTGCTCCTGCAAACATGTCCTACTAGTTACAGTACTAATACACAGATTTCAGTAAGTGTTTACAGGACTGGGCCCTATAACTGAAAATGATACACTGGGTCAAATTTAACCCTTGGAGGAGATCAATAAATTTACATCAAAGGATGATGCATATCCAGTTTGGGTTTTGTGTAATAATATCCCTCTTGTCGTTCTGGGGCGTGGAACTGCTCTTACTCAACAGTGGTGTAAATTGGGAGTAACCTCACTGAAGCCAGTTTAAGTGAGAGAGGAATCGGGCTCCTGTGTTTCCTTTTCTAGATACACATCATTCCCAGTCAACATATTTTTATACATCCTAGTAGCATATTGCTTGACACCCATTAATTTAGTAAAAAGTAATAAATTAAATTTGAAAGATATTGGTTTGACTAAAACAAGTCTTCCTTCTGTACAAAAATAACCTGTGTGTGACCATCAGTGACACACAAATGGAAAATGAATTGCATTTCTGTAAAAATATAAATGGTAGAAATAGAATTTCTAGACTCCCCTTTTTTAAATCTGTCCCTGAATTTCACAAACGAAAGCATCAGTGCCTGTAGAAAAAAATATGTTCGTTTTCCCAGAGAGCAGCTGAATTCTTACAGCAGACATCCCATTCTGTATGATAGTAAAGGACCTGTGAAGGTCCTTTGGTGCTCATTAAATTTCCTGCTAAACATTCAAAGTTATGGCAATTTTATTTGTGCTAGTTTAACTACTAGTCTGTTACGTCCTCCTTGCTCTAATAACATTATTAACTAGAACATAATGCTTTCAAAGTTTAAGTTAATATTATATATTATATAAATATATATATATATATTCATAATTGAGATATAATTATGTAATGGATTGTAAAGAATTTGTTTGGATACTTACAAATGTCTCTAACACTATTATAGAGAAGAAAATATCTTTGTTTTCTTTTTAAAATACTGACACATTGTTAAATCCAAATTCATTTTTACTGAAAAATACTGTACATGTGTAAAATGTTCAGTTGTTATTTGTAAAATAGAGTAGCACTGTTGTAATTGATACTGGCCAAAATCAATGTTATTCCATATTTTATTTTTTCTATTAAATTAACCTAAGTTCCTGTTCCTTTGGTCTGGTAAAACATGTTGCTAATTAATATGTAAAGTATCTCGCTTGAAGGGGGAAAGTAGTTTTTGTGTGAAAAAGCAGTTTGATATCATGTATAAGTCATTGCGACAATGTGGGGGTTTTTTGTTTTTGATGCATGTATTGAATTTTAAAGCAGTGGTATTTATCAAGGCAGAAACGCCTGTTTTTGATGAAGGTTACTTTTTGTGCTGTAGAAGGCACTGCCGTAGCTGAATCCTGATGCAGGAGAGCTTCAACTTCTTCTAATCCATAACAGTCATTATCAGCCCAATTTCTTTAATATTTAGAATTAAAAACCAGATCTATACCTACTTAATGGCTCAGATGGTTAGGAATAGATTATGGAGGCTTCCACATTTCCAGTGAGACAGCCAGAAGTGTCCATTGTGCAATGGATTGCTAGTCTCTGTTATTTCCCAATGTCCAGGTGCCCACAAAGCACCACATTAGACCCGGTTCTTATAAATGACTTGTTCGCAGGCACCTGTGCCCTCACGGAGCCTCACTGAAGTCAACAGGCCTCCACATGGGCACAGCATTCCAACCATGCAGGCTTGTGCCTTTATTGATATCAATCGATATCCTTGTCAGTCATAGCTGAGAGATCAAAACTGAACGGGCTTGGAGACTGAATTACCCTTTTGTCCACAGAGCTAGCGTCTTCAGATTAAACTGGAGCAGTCTGAGGAAGCCTGCACTTCAGCTGTCGAAGCAATGCATGTTCTGTAATGGTTTTTAATCCAGTACATTTTGTTAGCTCTAAATCCACTTAAAAAAAAGCTGGATCATCAGTCAATGTCCTTCCCACTCTTCCAGCTACTCCTGGGCGAAAGCAAATGTCAGCTTGTTGCAGCATACACACCCCAACACCCTGAAATAATTACTTTATAAGCACACTAAGGAGATGGACCCAATGCTCCACCCACTATTTGCTCTCTCTTGCTGCTTCCTGCCCACATGTGCCGGGGAGTGCCCAGGAAGTGGCAGAATGGCACAAGGAAGAATGTGTGTGCCCTATGCCCCTCACTACTTCACATGAGAGGCAAGACAGACCACAATCTGACCCAAAGAAAATCGATTGATATATTAACTTGTTATTGCATGAAAGATTTCTGCACTCTGCTTCCCTTTTCAGCTTTTTATTGTTGACTCTGTTGCTGGCTATTTCACCAATTAGGTTGTGTTGCATTCTCAACATCTTCTCCTCTTTGGGTGAATAGCCTGCAAAGAGTGATAGTATATGCATGAGCATTTTGGCCTAATAGCTTTTGCAGAATGAGTATCTTTAAACATTCAGTTGCAGAGCCTCTCAGACAGGCAACTGCTGAACTGAATATTACTCCTGAATGCAATGCTTGGTAGCCTGAAGTCAGAGCATCAGCCAGTCATCTTTTGTTCATGTGTCTCCTAATGGAGTCCAGTGTTTTGTAAGCATTGCTCTTACAGAGTTTTAGAGGAGGCTGGACAGCATTCTAGCTGAACTCTATTCATATGATAATACACGTTCCACATTTGACATCCAGTACTGATACGCATGGATGGCAGAGACAGACAAACCATTTCACTGAAGTTCAAACACTTTGTAAATGGAGAAGTTTACCCATTTTCTACCTGCTAAAGAACATTTCTGCCTTTATTTATAATCACAATTCAAAAAGGGGCAACAAAGATTTTTAATAATAATACTTTACCTAAGCCATTTCATAACGACGACAAAACATTTACTTACCTCCATCCCTCTTCAAAAAGTCCCTTTCACCTCAGTAAAGATTAAGAATGTGCTTAAGTGCTTTTCTGAACTGGGGCCTGGGAGACAATGAGACCTATCTAACTGTGATCCAGAAAGATTTTCACAGCGCAGCCAACATGTCCCAGAAGAGTAGGCAGAATTTCAACTATTTATTAACTAGTCGACAGCCTATTATGCAAAGACACCATTTTTAAAAAAGAAAGATATATTTATTTTTTGTAATGGGATTACGAGCTTGACCCATCTTCTTGCCCTACCCTACCACCTCAAAAATAAACCATTTTTGTTTTCCTGAGCAACAAAGACTGTCTGGTAAGTGGGAAAAGTGATTGTAAGGGGATGTGGAAAAGAGCCTGCGTTCACAGCACAGTCATCCTCAGCAGCACCATGCACCTTGTTTTTGATCCAGTCTACTTACACAGTGTTGACACTGGAGAGTTCACTTTTTTCTGTAATGTTTTGCAAGCTCCATCTCTTTGGGGAATAACGTATTGAACAAAAACTGTCAAAAAAAAAAACCCACAGAGAAACAACAGAAAATGTATCTGTTCTTAACCCTGCAAAAGAAAAACACCTTTGAAGTTCCAAAGCTTTTCACAAAATTGTTTTCCTGGGTTTTGACCAGTTCAGTTTACCACCCACCAAGAATACTGGGGGATATTGATGTAGGAGGGGCTTCCTTTCATCCTCTAACAATGAAACCATCGTAACAGCAAATAGCAGTTTGCCAGCAATTGAGCCTTGTTAATGTGCCACGCGGGGGTCGCTTCTTGGGGTCATGTCCAGCTATTTGGTGCATATGCTGCCATCAGCAACAAACATGTCAATGTAACTGCATCTCTATTCCCCATCTCTGCACTGGCCAACAGAGCAGGAACTGGACCCACCCATGTCCTGGAATATTTTGGTTAAGTCCAGGGCACCTAGAGCACAGCAATTTGAACCTCTCACGTGGGTTTCAGTCAGACCCATTATTTTTATAGGACCAGTTTCTGAACCTCCCTCATCTGAGTACATTGAAGTCAATGGGATTGCTTATGATTGTGCTACTCTGTGTGGGTAAAGGTAGCGGAATCAGTCCCATGCTCAGTTACACATGTACTGTTGTTCGCAAGGTACTAGAAAGCGTTTGTCTCTGGATCACCACAATGACATTCATTTCCTAATAAGGAAGTGAAGTTTCATTTCTGCCATGTGAAATGCAGACAAGAGAGTGAATGCTGCAGAAAGAGCTCCAATTATTTAAAAGGAGGGCTTTTCAGTCAGCAGCAAACGTCGCACCTTCATGTAGTGCCAGCGGTTGTCTTTTTGTTTCATTTCTTCTTTGAGTAGCTCATGGACTCACTGCCAGAGCTGGCAGTGGGTGAGTGTAGATTAATGCCACGTTCACAATTACTAATTTATTGCCATATTTACATAGTGTAGCATGGATTTTGTGAAGGTATAATGGAAAAACAACATCACATTTCAAGGCAAGCGATACTCTCCTATCACAAAGCATACGCGAGTTCTCTGCTTAATGGTGATATGAAATATGCTTGTTAACCATCTTCCTTTCCAACCGGGGTGGGATGACAGAATAGAACACAGACCAATTGAAAACACTTACTTTACCCATAGGGAAATTAATTCATTGGGCTTTTCACTGGCCCATGAATCGCTAGTGAGATTTAGTTGAAATCAAAACAATAGTGTACATACTTTCCCTTCAAATTTGTCTCTCATGTGCCCATGGTACTACCCATTGCTGCTTCAAGTCTCCTTTGAGCTACAGATTCAAGGATAGGCAAGCCAAATTGCTGCCAGTCTATGCACAGTGCATCTTTCAAGGACAAAATATGCTACTAACACAGAGGCTTCTGAAGTTACTGGAACGAAAGACAACAAAATTAGTGTTTATGTCCACCCATTTTAACACTCTTAACCCCAGTCAACATTTCATTTGAAGCTATGCTAAGAACTGCTATTTCAGCCCAGCTGTTGCTAGCCAGCTTGCAGCACAGCTTCCCTGACCACGTGATTACATTTTGTTTGAGAACACCAACAGCCAACTGTGTTACAGCGCTTACCTTCACCCCACAGCGCTCTATTTGGACTTTTAATCATACGCTTGTAACTGTAGTATTGCCATGCTGTCTGCCCCACTCCCACCTCATATAACCAGTATCTGGCTTTTAATTATTGCTGTGCCATGCTGGTCATGGAAAGCTTATTGAACACTACTAGCCACCATCAGATTTTAGCTTAGTTACTGCTAGAATGTCTTTTTCTATAATATGGACAGGACCACTTTGAGATTTTAGACTAGATTATGATTTCAGTTTTACTGATATAAATATATTGAAGTCAGTGGATTTATTCTAGCTTTATACTGGTGTATCATAACTGAATAGAATATGCACCTTTCAGGAGGTACCTTTTATGAAGTGGAAATATAAATACAAAGTACTTGAGCGATTTTTTTTTTTTGCTACCGAGAAGATAAAAATTTATTTTTTGGCAGAGTTCACCTGAGATGTACCATTTATTTATCTGTGCAGGTATTATAAACTACCCGTTTAAAATTCTCTTCTATGCTTAAACACAACATGGTTAAAACATAGTACAGATGGAAAAGAAATGTGGCAAGCACTGGTGGCCTTAGCAGAATTTGGGACTGCAATTTGCAAACATCACTAAGACATGATTCTGTCCTGTTTACCTTACAGAATTACTGAGGTGGGGGAAGAGTCTATGCTACTAGTGCTGGTTAGACAGTTGAGGGGAATTGCAGACATTTTCAACACTATTTTAAAAAATTGTGTTGTCAGAAAAATTCTTTTTAATTTCCAACTATTACCCTCTGGGTGGCTCTAGGACTTTGGCAACATGGTCTGGTCTCATTTATTCTCTGAACAGTATTTTAATACTGTTGGGTGCTACCATGTTGTAACTAATTCTAGGGCACACTGGCCCTAATTATTAAATAAAACTCTTCGGTAGAGCTTGAGTATGAATGACGTTACATATAATCAAATCCTGCCATCTTTATTTTTTAGTCTGAAGTTCTGAGGCCACATATAGCTGCTCCTTTCAGTATCAGCTATCACTGGATTGTCCCAAAGATCTTAATCTCAAGTTTGAAGGGAACATATAGAGCATGGTTGGCGAGAGTTGGCTTTTTCCCACCAGGCTCCATGGAACATTTTCTTTCATTCTGCAGAGATGCAACATTGTTATTGTAAAAGCAGAGTACAGGCTGACAAGATCACACCAATTATGCAGAGCAATCCATGTGTGCTATGAACTCCCTGTGCAGCTCGATTACCCCAGTTCCTAGCTACCTGTCTGGAGAACCTCACTCACCCCTTGAGCAAAGCCACTCACACTTCCTTTCCTTTTGGGAGGCAGTAATGTAACTGAGGAAATAACCAACACATGGAGCTATTCCAACCCCTTTAACTTTTGTCAGCTCCCTATTGGGCAGTGACAACACCACTCTAGCATTATAAGGAACACCTAGTGGGAGTTGACAACTATGGGAAGTCTCAATACAATTTGTTAACCACAATAAAACTGGTTAAAAAATGATCTCTCATCCATCCATCAATCACCATACTATCTGAGCACCAATAGATCATAATACCTCACTGTGCTCACCTCATGAAGATGCAATTGAAACAGTTCTTCCCATCTTAGTTCCATGTAAGGAAACCGCCTTCATTTGGTGGTGGTGGCCAATGAGTTTGTGCTCTGCAAGCTCATGGTGTGAGTCTTGCTCTCCATCACATCATAAGGGGTTTGACTTCAGTGGAGATTAACATGAGTTCCTTCTTACTCACTCTCAAACCCACTTCTCATTGGCTTTATCAGTAGCTGAGGATACATCTCAAGTAAGCCTGATGTGCTTACCTACTGGAAGAAAACACAGGTTGGGTTGTTATTACAAATGGTGATTTAAAAACTGATTTTTTAAAATTATGGCAAATGTCTGAGCTCTTTGGAGGACAGACCACCTTTTCACATGTTTACATTGCACCTAACAGAATAGGACGCCAATTCCTGATTGGGGAACCGTGGGCACTCCCACAGAATAATAATAAATAGCAGTGAAAATAAACTTCAAGCTGTTTTGGCAGAGGGACAGGCACAGCAGGTATAAATATTTTTATTTGGAGGAGAAAAGAATAGCAGGTTATATAAAGATATTGTAATTGATAAAGTCGGTTGCCTTTCTTCTATATGTTATGCTTTAAATCCAGTCTGAAGTGTTAAGTGATCTCTGCTAATTCAATAAACGACCCTTACATCATATAATCATCATATAAAGCTCTGCACAAAACATCTCTGCTTAGGGAAGGGAATTCCTGGTCTGCTTGGACCCCCAATGAAGATTGGATCAAACAGTCAAAAACCTAGTGATTTAGGAACCGAGGTTCCATTTTTTCAGTGGAACTTGGTGCCTAAGTCACTTTTGAAAACCAGACCACCACTTAGGCACATTCAAAAGTTTACCCCAAAACATTTAAGGACCCCTCACTCCTAATTGTGCACTTTCCTCTGTATATCGAGCTCACTTTTCCAAATCCCAGTGCAGCAGGTGCTGTGGTTAGAGTCAGAGGCAACTTGATTACAGTGTATGAGGACCATCAGAGAGAGAAAAATATTGGGTTCTAAAGGTCTCTTTAACCTAGCGAAGAAAAGCATAACAAGAACCAACGGCTGGAAGCTAAACCCCAATAAATTCAATTTAGAAATTAGGCACAAATGTTTAATGGTGAGGGTGATTAACCATTGGAACAAACTGCTAGGGGAAGTGGTAGATTCTCATCTCCTGCTAGCGTCAGATCAAAATCGGATGCCTTTCTGGAAGACATACGCTAGCCAGATACAAGTTACTGAGCTCACTACAGGGTAACTGGGTGAAATGTAATGGCCTGTGATATACAAGTGATCAAACTAGATCTAATGGTCCCTTCTGGCCTGAAACTCTATGCTGCTTTCAAATTCCTTCTCTGTCACAAAGCCTACAAATGCTGAGCCCCGCCTCTAACAATGAAGCTGCTGGCACCAAGCCTTTACTCATTTTTTTTTTAAATAAAATTTTTCTAAAGGCCCAATCACCTCCTGATGCTGTGTCCTCTCAACTCCTAGTGGTGGTAGGGAAAGACTGGTGGCTAGAACATTAGATTGGGACTTAAAAGGCACTACAAGGTTTCTGTTCTGGTTTAACCACAGACTTCCTATGTGACCACAGACAATTCACTTAATCACTCCAGTTTCCTATCTGTAATACTACACACAATATTTCCTAAACCAAAAAGGGTGTTGTGAGAATAGAGGTCATTAAAGATTGTCAGGAGCTGCAATACTATGGTGAGGAAGGCTGAGTAAGTGCCCAGACAGAACGAGTTTAAGGCAGTAATTCACCATCTGGCCAATCAGACTCTAAATTAGCATCATAGTTTGAGTCTCCTAGTGCATTTTGTGTTGTCTCTCTATTGATATTATAAGTTCCTTGGGGCAAAGGCTGTGGCCAACTGAGCATTTTACACCAACCACCCACACTACTGGTACATATTACTAAAGCAACAACATCAATCAAAATAATTTATGCAAGACAATCTAGAAAAAAGCAGTTTTTACACACTGGCTAGAGCAGCAGACCGAGACTCAGAGGAGCTGGGGGGTCTAACAGCCAGATCTGCCACAGACCCGCTGCGTGATCTTGAGCAAGACACTCTGCCTTGTCATACCTCAGTTTTCCCATCTGTAAAAAGGGAACAATGGTGCTTTTTAAAGCACTTTGAGATCTACTGATGAAAAGTGCTATATATAAGAGTTAAGTATTATTAATTATGTATTTTTGTAGTGCTTATTAATAATAATACTATAAAAAATTGAAGACATCCTTTGCAACCTGACAAAATCCAAATGTTGAATGCAGTGTATGCGAAAGAACCCAAATGAGGGCTACAAAGCATTATTCACGCCAGAAACTTAACTTGCAGGGGGTTTCATTCCTTTAGTATAATATCTATTATCAGCTCAGTTACATGGATTTGTTGTGTTTATGTAAATAATTTTCAACAAGAAAAGTGGCAGCTGAGAGGAAGACCCAATTTGTGTGGAACACAGGTAAATTTGGGTGTCCCTACAATTCAACTAAACCCTTGCGGCTGGCCTGTGGCAGGCGGTTCAGGCTGCGGGGCTATAAATTTGCAGTGTAGACTTTCAGGTTCAAGCTGGAGCCTGAGCTCTGGGACCTTCCCCACTCTCAGAGTCCAGCCCAAGCCTGAACATCTACACTCCAATTTTACAGCCCAAGTCAGCTGACATGAGCCAGCCAGGGGCATTTAATTGCAGCGCAGTAGACGTCCTTTGGGAGTAAAAATGAGTGGTTTGAAATGAGGTACAGTGGAGAAATATGTTTAAAGGTGGTAAATTACTCTTTAAATATGATCGAGTGTTATTTCCCAGTTACATGTGTTACATGGATCCCTTGCAGAATAAAGCAAAAGAGTGCAAGCTTTGCAATTGTCAGCTAGCTACCAATGTCTGGGAGTGGGGAGAATTTTAGCCCTTTTTAGCCCTAAGGAAGTACATCAAGTTAACAAATAGTTCTGTGGTATAGTTTAAAAATCTTCTTTCAAGTTGCATTTCAGCATTATCTATTTGAATTTCCACAAGAAAAAATGCATTGTATTAATGTTTAATGACAGCTCTACAACCATAGCTGTGACTTGTGAAATCAGAGGCCCAAACCAAAGGCAATTTCTGGCATGCATTCTTATAATAGTGTGTTTTAAGAGGCTGCAAATTAAAGATTAAGCTAGCAAAGAACTGGCCCTCAACTGGCACTAATCCAGGGCAGCTGAAATGAATTACAGCACTTTAGATGGAGGAAGTAACAAAGCAATAACAAAGGCCTTTTAAAACTCACCACTTACACCAGGTGGGGAGCATTTGGATGAGGGTATCTGAGGTATATGAATTAATGTCTCCAGACTGAATGATCCATAGTCTAGCACTGGTGCCAAATAAAGTGAATTTAACAGAGATGACAAAACAGCAAAGAGATTTCAGAATGCAAATTACAATCAAGCAACAATATTAGATAAAGACTGATCTAATACGAGGGGAACGTTCGACTGAAGGGCACAACCACCAGGGGGAATCACAAGCACAGTCCCTACGCAACGAGTCATCAGAACTGTCAGTGTGGAACCTGCATGTCTCCTTTAGTTACCTCCTTATTGTATAGCATCAAACAGTGCGCTTAGCAGCACCGCATAAAAACATAGAAGACAGGTCCTGACCCAGGGAGCATGGTTATTTTTTATATCGAGTCTCTACTGTGAAAAGTATCTGTTTATATGCCATATTCTGAAAAAGTCATTTGTATTGACGGGTTTCCATATCAGAATATTCTTACTTGTAATGTTTCTATGCTAATGTGAAAAGGAGGTTGGTAATTGTGGAAATACAGTGTTTATGGACAGGACCTTTATCTGACAGGCTGGAGATCTACGTTTTAATTCCAGCTCTGGCATTACTTGACACACGGCAAATCATATAACCTAGCTATGTGTCACCTTCTTTCTGTAAAAGGCTAATACTACTTACAGGGTGCAGTGAGGACTAATGTATGAGGGCCAGATTTGATCTCAGTTGCACAAGTGTGAATTCACAGAGTTCTACTGAATTCAGTGTCAGATGGTTAGGCAGTTTATCACATCTTTATCATCACCCCCCTTCTATAGTATATATTTATGCTCCTCAACTGGTGTAAATCAGCAGACATCCGGTGACTTCAGTGGATTTATGCCAATTTATAATCACCGAAGATCAGACCTATGTAAGTCCAGACAGATTATATAAAAAGATGGATACCAATACAAAAAAGCACATATAAATATGATAAATGTTTTTCGAGATCTATGGCTGAAAAGCACTATAGAAGTGTTATTATACAAATTCTATGTATGTATGTACATACGTATGTATTCACACACACACAGATACCTAAAATATATTGCTTACTTCTGAGGCTTGCAAAGCTGCTTACAAGCAAGGGTTTTTGTTGTTTTGTTTTATTTTTTAACACACACACAATAGAAAGCCCCAATATTTTCTTTCACTGCTGGAAAAAGGAAGAGAGGCAGCCAAAAATATGTTAACAATTCCTGCAAATCCCAAACTAGTTGCAAAAACAATGTATTTGTAATAGACACCCCAGACTTTGTAAAACGTGGCTGCAGAATTCCTCATGGATCGAGATCTCACTGGCCAAGAGATTTGATATTATATATGTGTCTGCCACCCTTACTCATGATGTGTAGGATGTTAGTTCAAAAGTCAGACCACTGATTTCACCTATATATAAAATTGAGTAAGTAATCTGAGTCTGTCTGAGCATGAGCGACTTTATAGTTGCATATTAACATTATTTTATGGCTTCTCTACACGGTGTGGTAATGCCCTACATTAACTGATCTGTATGTAGACCCTGCTGATGTGCACTAAAGCTTCCCTAGTGAATCTTAATATAATTTCTTTTCCTACCTTTTGCTTTTCTGCCTCCCTTTCCATTCACCTGACAATGCTCCTACATACAGCCCGCCACCCCCTCATTCTCTGTTCACTGTGGAGGACTCAGCACAACAGAGACAGTGAAAACCAAAAGACGCTCCACTCTTCTGTGTCCTAAGTCCTACAGTGCACACGCCCAGCCCAGGTTTCAAGGCAGCAATGCAACTGGGAGGAATTCTCCACTTAGGGTTATCCACAGAATTTGCAGGCTTAATTTCCCTCACAGGGCTTACTGCCTAGACCATAGCCTCAGCTAAATCAGTTGCTAAAGAATGAAACAGCAAATATCAATAGTTGACTAGAATAGATTACCTGCTAACCAAATAACATAAGGCCCACTAATTTAATCTAGGTCCTTCTACAATTGTTCAATGGATAGATTCATTGTCCCCACACAGACAGGGTTGGCATGTCATTTGCCAGACTGTACAGCAGTAGTACATGACTGTAACTGCTCTGTGAGTTATGGGAAGCATAGCTGTGCAGTATGGTGACCACACTGTAATGAGTTCTCAATAAATAAAAGGACATGTCATGTACTACCGCAATATAGCAGCAGCTATTGTCTGGATGCACATGTAAGATGTGTTTTTCAAAGTCACTGAGGGGATTGGGACACCAATTCTCCTTAATTTTAAAGCTAATTGGGTGTCTAAATTCCTGAACAAGCATAGACCTCTAGGAGACACAGCACAAAAGGAGCAGCCCAAGAGGAGAGGTAAGGAGGACAAAGAGGACCTTTCTGCCCTCCTGATTTGGGGCTGGTCCTGGCTTTAGCTTATAGAAACCCATCCCTGGCTGCCTATTAATGGCTCCTATATATGTGGCATCCTTCTGCAACAGCTTTGAATATGTTTCTGTTAAAAAGATTAAAATAGCACCAAATACATAACATGCCACATTTCTGAATGATCATAGGTTAAATGTGGAAGACTCAAAGGGACTCTGTCTGATCTCTCATTGTTAAGAATCAGGAATGACTCCACTGAAATCTGCTGATGAAAAGCACTGTAAGGCTAGGTATTAAATCAGTGGCAACATGAGCTAAGTGAAATCAAACTCAAACCCCAACATTTTCAGAAGAACTTACTTTATTTGTGGTAATGTTGTCTCAAGGAAAAATAAGCCATTCCCAACCGATTCTGGATGCATTTAGCGGCTTGAGTCTTGCCTTTTAGATTTGGCACCAAAATGTTACGGTACTACTACAATGGTTGGCATGTTAGAAACCCTTGGATAGCAAAGACAGACAGGTAGATGAATGGTTGTCATGTATCTTGTGTCTACCAGATAGTTGCCAAACAGTACCGTGTACTGCACCTGAACAATTTCTAAATCCCATCTGCTGGCTGGACTCACTCTGTATGCACCCCACACACAACCGTAGCTGAGACTCACACCGTTACCCTTCATGGCGTGTCCTTTATCTAGCTCTCCAAGGCAAGCCAGAATAGATTCCCCAGCTGAGCCAATTGGAGCTGTGCCAACTCAACCACTAAAAGTCATTCTTTGTAAGCCTCAGGCAGACTCAGAGAAAATAAGTCATTAGACTCATCATTCGGAGAGACCCAGCACTCCAGCACCCTGGGCACGAACAGTTGGTTCCTTGTGCTGCCGGTTTCAGGAAACCAAAACATCTTTGGTGTCTAATTCTTTTCAATTAGCAGTAAATTGGGGAAAGTGGTTTATTTGGTCTGTTGGTCTGAAATAAATAACTGGGTTTTGTTTGCCAGGGGAATATGTCGATTCTGACTATCGGTGTCAGTTCTGCGAAGCATCCTGCTTTAAGTGCACAGGCCCAGCTCAGAATGACTGTATCAGCTGTGCAGTTACAAGGTAAGCGATTGTTGTTGATATTTGTTCACATTGTGGTAACATTAGAACACATAAAAAGAGATAGTCACTAACCCTGTGAGGTGAATCAAATGAGTATGACAAACAAAATTAGGGCAAGGAAGAAGGAGAACACAGGTGATACAAATGAGACCAGCTGGTTGCACAGATATCTAGTGCATGACCAAATGGGTCCTGAGGGTAGAAAATCTTTTTCTTTAAATAAATTAAACCAGCTAACTCTGACTGACATACAGGTAAACGACGACTGTAGGCTAGTAAGGTGCTGGCCCCTGACATGCCACAAGGATAAAGGCTAACGCTGGTCAGTGGCAATCAGGGTATGTCTACACTGCAATTTAAAACCTGCGGTTGGCCCATGCTAGTTGACATGGGCTTGCGGGGCTTGGGCTAAAGGTCTGTTTAATAGTGGTGTAGATGTTTGGGCTCAGGCTGGAGCCCAGGCTCTAGGACCCTGCAAGGGAGTTTGGGAGAAGGGTTGTACACTGCATTTACACAGCCCCTTAGCCCGAGCCCCAGGAGCCCAAGTCAGTTGGCACAGGCCAGCAGCTGGTATCCAGTTGCAGTGTAGACATACCCTCAAACACTTGGAGTCTGGTTTTCAACTTGCCACATCTGCATTGGTTTTCTCTGCACACATTTGTTCTATATGGTAACCTGGCATGATATCAAGTACCATGCAGCTCCTGAAGGGATTATCATCTAACCAAGACATCATAAATTATTTAAAGCATATCTAAATACTTCCTTACTAGAGAAGGTCCCGAGCTAAATGCCAGTCTGAACCAATGATCAAACTTTGCAGAAGTTTCAATGTCATACAAATTCTGCAGCTCAGGCTCACCTCTGCTGTTTATAGCCTTTTGTTTTAAATCCCATGTTCTTCCAATAGAGAAGTTTTAGCTTTGATTCTTCACTCACAGTTTTACTGTGCTGTAATTACACTGATTTCAGTGGAGTTACTTTTACACTGGTGTGAGATCAGACCTGAGTCCGATAAGCCTTTTCCATGCCATAAGAACACAGCAAAAAAACACAATTTATAGTGCCAGAGCCTATAATGGGACCTCCATCATAACAAGACAGACCCAGTGGGGATACAGGATCAATTAATCGTTGAAACAGCTCTGCTACCTTCAAATGGGTTATACCACAGATTAATTTAACCCAGGGTGTCTAGCCAGAGTTTCAATCTCAGAGTTGAAGTTCTGTGCTTCTGTGCTAAATTGGAACCTTCACGTTACTTAAACATGATTTGGGGGGGAAGGGGGAGGACAGGTCTTTCTTTATTGTTCTATAACAAAAAGTACAAGGTGATCCATTTATAACAAATTACCCCCCCCCCAGATGTTCCAGTTTATAATGATTAAGCTCCTCTCTTTCTTGGGTCTCCACAGCCTTTGGGAGGGGGTGCTATAATCATAACCAGAGTTTTCGCTGCCTCCTATTTGGTTTCAAGTAGAATTTGTCACAGCATCGTGTGGCGCCAACAGGCCAGACATTTGTTCCACTTCTGTCACCAATTTTGGGATTCTATAATATACACATTGGTCATTTGTGGAGGCACTTTTCCTTACACAGGTTACACTACATAATACCAATAGAGAAGAGGGGAGTTAAGCTCCAAAGCTCTTGTTTTCACTGGGCCGGTCTATGCTGGCAGTGGCAGTTGATGGGAGATACGCAAGCTACACAAGCTACATTATGTAGCTTGCATATCTCTCGTCAACGTACTTACCTTAACATACCATGATGTTTTCCTGGTGCTGCGTCAATGTGAGATGCCATCCCGGTAATGCTGCCTTCCATCTTTCTGGCTAGGTCTACACTTACCTTGAAATTTGGTGGCAGTCAATGGGAGTTACGCAAGCTAGGCAGAGTAGTTAGCATAACTCCAGTTGATTTCATAACTCCTCTTCTAGTGGCATCTTCACTGTGCTGCGCCGATGGGAAATGCATTCCTGTTGATGCAGCACTACGCCACTTAGGGTGGTTTTAATGCGTCAATTTCTGGATTGATTGAGTAGGTCTTCGCTGATTGCTCAATCGATCCAGATTGATCGATCTGACGGCGGCGAATTTGTCGCTGTCAGTGAAGTCATACCCTCAGGAAGGTGGACTAATTGAGTCGTTTGGAGTGGAGGTCTACACAGACCCACTCAGTTGAAGCCGTTGCATCGATGCCTGCTGTGGTGGCACTGTAGACATACCCACTGTAAGAAGTCCCTCACTAGGTTTCATTTTTCTGTTTGCATCTAGAGCTTTCAAAGTCAGGTTTTTTTCCTTCTGTGCATTATAATAAAAGCTACTAAGAAAGTACAAAAATAAAAAGAAACAACAAAAATAACAATAAAGGAAAAATCCAAATGGAAACTATAGGGGGAAGAAATCTCCACTGGATGTTATTTATAATGTATTGAAAATAGGCCTATTTAAGTCTCAGTCTCCAGGGTCTTATGGTTCTAAATGGTTCACACTGAAGGCAGTAATGAATGGTACTCTAACACAGACTAAAATTCAGCAGAGAAGATTTCCTACGGTGGGATTCTTTTTCTTTTCTACAAAGGATGAAAAGATTATTTTTTTCCTTCTAAAGTCCTATGAAAATGAGAACACTGAACATCCCCAGTCTCTGTGGGAAATCTGCACTAGGCACTGTTCCCTTGTTTGGATGCTATTATCTGTTTTTAATGCAGCAGGGAACTTGTTTTTTGCCAGCCAAACAATTTAGTTCTCAATTTAAAAAAAAATATCCTTCCTTTGTAAATCTATATCTCCCATGATCTATGGAGCGCAGGATCAGGATCTGAGCTGTCAGCTTCTGTCATGAGGACCACATCATGACAAGGGCAAGAGAGGGTATCTCTTCACTGTGCTGGCTTTGTGGATAAAATCAATCTTAGGCTCCTGAATAAAGCTTAAGCCTACAGAGTACCATGCAGTATGTATGTAGGTATGTAAGTCTCTCTCTCCAACCATGAGAGTTCTCAACTCTTCCCCCTCAAATCTGCATGTTTGTTCCTAAGCTTTTTCAAAGGAAGCATCCCAGGAACTGCTTATTTCTGGGGCACTCCTGGAGAACCATTTGCCATTGAGTGAGCAAACTTGTTTCAGCAAAAGACAAGAGGCAGGAAATGGGATCAATGACCCACAGAATGAGAACTTGTCATTGGACAGAGAGCCTTTCAGTGTCACCAGTGACAGCAGCGTTGTGAAGAACATTTCACTCGCTTTACAGCATGCCATGCATAACCTCATTGGTTTTGTGACCCATGAAATGCTTGGGTCATTTTCCTCAAAACTTTTGCTGAGGGTCTGTACACATTTCACATAACTGAGATGTTGGAATCAATCAGGGTCAAAGATATGAGTAATACTATTCTGTGTGTGTCCACATTGCAATGTTTTTGCCATCACAGCCACGTTTGTCCATCCCCACAAATAGCAACATTGCAAATCAGGGTAATTTTCAGTTGATTTCTAATTCAAAGACCATTTGCCAAATTGTCCTTAAATTCTGCAGAAACAATTTCCCTTCAAAAGAAATCTGGATGAGTGGCACACCGAACCAAAATGACAGAGAAATAAAATGGGGCTCTATAATGGAACTTGGTTGCTACCATAATATGAAGAAACTGCTGTTGACTCTGTCCTGAAATGAGTGCTAAGCAAGTAATGGGTCAATCTTTAATCATTATGTTTAACACCTCTCAAGATCAGGCCCCCATATATATAAATGCCAGTCCAGCCAAAGACTTAAGCACATAAGTGCATGAGGCCATATAGAGTCCTCTCCATTATTTTCCTAAATTGTATTTAAGACATCTTGACGTTCTAGCCCACTTCAATTTTTTCTTTCATATATCTTTCCCCATTTTCACTCAAAGGCCACATCTTTATAATATGTATTTTTCTCTCCTATTAAGTAGATTAAACCCATTAAATATAAAATAATGGTGAACATGTGCCAGTTATGTTGCTAACACTTTCACTCAATTCCTTCAGACTCAACAAAAAAGTTTTTGGAGATGATGATTCATTAGCCAGTAAATATTCAAAAATAATCCTCATAAGTGATGAGATCTATTAAGGGGACAGCCCATAAGTCCCAATCCTGTCAAGATTTACACAAATGTTTAACTTTATGCACTATGAATAGTCCCATTGATGTCAATGGGCAGTTCAAAGCAAATCTTTCAAGTAAAACAAATAGAAAGTTTCAACAGATTTTTTTACAGATAGCTCCTGTGAAAGAGACTTGGTCTTGGTTTCTTTTTAGCAGACATAGGGAACATTTTGGAGCTTGTGGTACAGAGATATCCAGATACAGGATCAAAAGCATACAGGATTTTCAGTGAAAAAAAAAATCAGACTTAAATCTGAAGCATAAGACTGAAGTTCGAGGCTTAGCTCCCAGTTTATCTTGCCAAATACTATAAATAAAATCAATGGAAAATGAAAAGCAAAGTGCAAAGAATATAAGTAACAGGGATAGTGGGGAAGTTTTCTTTTTGTTTGTTTTAAAAAGGAAGTTACAGCAATAGAATATAATTGTGGTATTTTGTCTTTTTCTGCCACCACAGATTTTTTGATGATGGACGTTGTGTTCTACAATGCCCCAAAGGGAAATTTGTATTTAAAAACCAATGCCATTTGTGCCATCACACCTGTATGGATTGCCGTGGAAGTGAACCAAACAACTGTACTGCTTGTGGTACAGGTAAGTAATATTTCTTCTTACAACTTTTTCCTTTGTGTTTTAATTTCTTGATGCCTCTGGTCTCAGGCCCTAATCCTGGCCATGTTAAAGTCAGTAGGACTTTTACCGCTGTTTTGGGCTGGCGTCATGATTTAAATCTGTAGAGTGTCCTGGAATTCAGTTTACATGAAAAACATGCCTTAAAATACAGAAGTATTCTGTTCTTGTTGTGTCCATTCATTATTTGTCCAACAAAGACAGCCTATTGTATTTTGAATTAGTTCTGTCTTTAGAGAGATAAAAAAAATTAAAAAAAAAAAAAGGAAATGTTTTTGATTGAATAAAACAGAAAACCTAAGTATGGAAGTAGAAAAGCTGCACCAAGCACATGACAAAAAACACTATTCCAATAAACACTAATTGGTACCCACATTGGCAGTCTCAACTCCAGAGGCTGAGAGCAAATGGACACAGAGGCTAAGCCACACTTTCCCCTCCTGCCCCATAAGTAGTATCTTCTGGTCAGGATCACAGCAGTGTGGGGAAAAGCTTGCATTGCTGCTGCCCATTCTGCCCCCATGCTGGGCAGCAATGCAGAACTTCCATCTCTGTGGGCACCCAGAGAGGCAGACACCATGGTGACCATGACAGTATCAGAACCTGCGTAGAATAGCATCCATCTTGCAGCTTTTGTGAGTACCAAAACTTCACACACAAAAAGTAAAAATAAAAGGAGTGTGAATGGCTATTATTACAGCAGAGCAACTACTTATTAATAATAGTTTGATTTTGTTTGCAGCTTCAAAAATTATCAGGGGAAAATATGGATGATATATTGTAGTTAGTGTTAATGTAATATAGTTACTGCAATATAATACAGTTAACACAGTAATAAATAGTATTGTAAGGTGACTTATAAAGAGCTCCCCACACTGTAATGCAAAGCACCCTGTTTTCACAAGCTACATTCTTGGAGGCAGGGGATGGGGTGGGGGAAGAGGTTTCACTGCTGAACAGAGTCTGTGGGGTAGACCTGGGAGGGCTTATATCTAGTGGATCTGTTTTTATCCTGAAACATTAGAGAACACCAGAGCTTCAGTATAAAATAGAAAAGCTTAAACTTCAAAGCTTAGTTTGGAATCCAAACTTTCCAGATTCAGAGTAATCAGGATGAAGATTCCAGTTTGGGCCCATTATAGAAAAAAGACCCAAGCTTTCCCAAAGTTTAAGTGAAAGATATCTGAGTTCGGGGAGGGGCCTCTTCTGCAACACCCAGATGTGTTGCAGGAGAATTCTGGGTGTGAGTTCCAATCATAGGAGCTTCTCCCATCCATGTTTGAGGATTGTGGGGGTGTTTCTAGTGTAAGTGCACTTGAAATAACTTTTATGAAAATTTTAGTGCCATAATTTTCCAACACTGTGGAAAAATGTGGGTACAGATCGGGATGGCCAAACTTACTGACCCCCCAAGATCCCTCTCCCCACTGGACAGAATCTTTAGCCCACCCTGGCTTCCTGTCTAGTAGGCAGCAAATGAGGTGGGAACACATAGAGGCCCCAAGAGCTGTGCTTTAACTGTAAAAGAGCTGCATGCAGCTCATGAGCCATATTTCTGTCACCCCTGGTATAGATTTTTCAGTTGTAAACTAGTGAAATAATTTCATTGACTTCAACTGAGCTACACTGATTGACCATCAGCTGAAGCTGTGGTGTTTAATGGTAACTCTACTTTTTCTACCTTAGCAAAACAATGTCTTTTTAAAAGCTGATCTATTTATCCCATTCTGTTTTTGTTGCCCAGATAAGAGGGGGAAAAAGCGTTTCCTATACATGGGAGAGTGCAGAGAGAGCTGTCCACTAGGCTACTATCATTCAGAGAAGAACAGCGCCTGTCTGCCTTGCTTAAAGCAGTGTGAAATGTGCCTCGACTCCACCCAGTGTAACAGATGTTTCAAAGGATATTACCTAGTTGATAACAGGTGTCAGAAGCACGAGTGTAAAGAAGGTAAGCACCCTCCAGCAGCACTAATACCCCTAATACACAAAAAGACCAAATCCTAAAATCCTTAACTCAAGGTCTGATTTCCCTCTCACATATATCAACATAAATTAGGAGTCAGTCCCTAGATGTGAATGGAGTCACACCAGTTTAAGTGGGAGAAGAACCACACGGAGTATAAATGAGTGATTCCAAGTATTAGACTCCTTAGGGCTTGGCCAAATTGATACATTTATTTTCAGTCTCCTAGCTCAATTCTTGAAATATTGGCCCTTTATTTTGCTAGCATTAACCCTAAACCTGGAATCTTCAATATGCAGGTGAAGTGGAGGACCCTAACTCTGAAGACTGTGTACCGTGTGCAGACGGATGCCGGAGATGTAGCCTGAGTATGAATTGCTTTTATGTTCCATTCCCCTGGTAGTTTCAATGGGGGATATGTTATTCCTTTTTGTCCCTGATCCTAAATCCTTGTGTGGTGTGAATGAGTGCTGCTCATTCTGTCCCAGAGTAAGCTGCATTTCAGATGGCGTTATTCTTGAACAAAGGGCTATATTCTAGCCACAGCATGCACTATGCATGAAGAACGAAGTTTACCTAATTCATCTTCATGACACTCTTCTGAGATAGGTAATTATTTGTACCCCAACTAAGAGCTTTTGTGAATTTCCCAAAATTACAGAAAGAGTTGGTGTCAGAACCAGATTGAGAACTCAAACATCCTTGGCCTTAGCACAGATCACTAGACTATTTCTCTTCTTTAAAGAAACATCTGTAAAGTCAAACTCCATTGCACGGCAAATTACTTCTGCTGAGCGTCAGTGTCTTAAAAACTGATTAATACCAGTAATTTTTCCTGTGGCTAAAGAAATCTGCCTTCTATTCATAACGTGGTTCTGTCAGAATGTTTGACATCCTCAAATAAACACCATCTACCCAATCCAGATCAGCTCATTCTAATCTGCTTTACATAAATTCAAATAGAGTCAGTCAACTGACCACCATTTTTGGCCCTTGGACATTTCTTTGAGAGATTTAAATATTGAAAAGATGTTGCAGTTATTTAATTTAACTGGCTTTAATACAGTTGTATTAAGAAACCTGACTTCCTCATGGCTATGCTGACAGGAGTACAGCAGAAAAATCTATGACCCTGAGTCTGAAGGAGAACAGGGTGACCCATCAGGAAGGCAAAGTGGTGTCAAAGTGGGGATGCATGAGACATGAGGAGAAAATTCACATCATAGAAAAGAACTGTTTAATGTCAAGTGACTTCCAAAGAGTAAAGGAAAGGAAAGGAAAGTATACTCTCTAACTTGTTATACATTTGGACTAACTCTCCTGCAATCAGCAGAGTTACTTTACATTTATAGTGGTATAAATGAGGGAGGAATTTGCCCTCGTATCTCTCAACAGTCTATATCCAAATGTGTTAAAATTAGAGATGGCCCCAAATCACAAACTCCAGCTCCAGATTTCAACAAGTTTCCATAGTTTGGGGTTATTCAGCTCTGGCACTTCGGTCTGGCAAAAGCCCTAGTTAAAATTCTTTATTTGTAACACTAGCCACAGCAGTCAGGTAGCAGGAGATTGTATGGGGCCATCTAGAGCACAGTGCATACTGGAAGACGTATCTGCAAGCATTCATTAAAAGAATGCACCTCCCTCTCTGCAGTAGCCACAGCCACTTTGATTTACTGTCTTCACGATTGCATGCATGTGATCGTGATATTTTCACGTTTTGTGAAAAAAATAAATTCTTGTACAAATGCATATTCGTGCAAATGCTTTTACCTCAAGTGACTTATTCAAGCCGTCCAGTTCATAATTGATCAATGAGCAGACATAGGTGACGAGTTACTCAGTATAAATGTTATAAAGCCCCACACCTTCTTCCATGACTGTGGATGTTCCTTTGCCAATGGAACCAGGGTAGTTCTGCTGCATGAATGGAGGGAGAAAGGAACCATTCAATGTGACCGCGTGGACCTTTTGTAAGCTTGCAGTCCTACACCACACAAACTGCCTGTTTGGCTGTGAGGTTAGATAGAAAAGTAATGAGGGTAGAGAATCTACTGCTATGCAAATCCTCCTGTCCCTTCCTGTGGGGCTACTTCCACTGAGCTACAGTAACTTCTGGAAAGCAGCTCCACAGCCTCTTTATGTCATTGTATTCTGTTCAATATCTACCCCTCCCACATTTGCTTAAAGCTAGACCTGGACTGGATTTAGGAAAGAATGAACTAAGAATAGCAAATACTGAATGTAATAGTCACAGCAAGTAGTTTGCAAGCAGGCTGAAATTTGTTCCATAAGATTGAACAAAGAACATACAAAACTCTTTGTGGATAACTGGGAAACAGAAAAAGGGGCTAAAGTAGTCGACAAATGGGACACCAGTTCTAATGCCATTCATCTCCTAAATATAAACCCACCACTAGGTGTGCTTCTTACTTCCCTTCTGACTTTTACCTTGGAAGTTCTGATTTAAAAAGGGCTTTCAAAAGTTCCAGTCAAAGATTAAGATAATTGGCATGAGTCAGAAAAATGCAGGATTGATTTTCAGCACAGACCAAAGGTCAGCAAGGAGCTGTCAATGAAATAAGAAAGTGAGATGACATCACAAACATGTTAGAATGAGCTTGTTGACTGGTGGATGTGTTGTTACTTTCAGCAAATCACAAGGGGTTTTTTGTTGCTTTTTTGTTTTGTTTTGTTTCATTTTTTAAAAAACAACTGTGGTTCTTTGGTAGTGCATGTACTTTCAAATATACTCAGAAGGGTCAGATCTATTGAGATAATTGAACTGAGGGTCTTGCTAGTAGCCTGTGGACAGAAGATCTCTTGTTTGCCAAATCTTAGATTTGTTGTATTTCTGTTTACCTTTATTTGTGACCAAACATAAGTTTTAAACCTTTTGGCAGCAGATTAATTGTCTTTGCTGACCAATACCAGCAGTCTCTTAGTCAAAATTTATGACAAATGATCAACAAAGATAAATGTAAAATATTTCAGAATCAGACTTTACCCTCAATTTCTGCTAGTGATTATATTTCAATAGTTTAGTTTTAGGACCTGGTAAAGATAACATGGCAGGAGAGAGTGGTAGGAAGATCCTGAGGAAAGCTGAGGATGGATTAGCTCAAAGAAGGTGGTAAGCAGGTGGACTGTAGTGCCTCTCAGACAGATGAAGATGATGGATGCTTGCACAATGACCCAACCCCGGCTGTTGGGATAAGGCGAAGAGGCAGTCTAGTTTTAGGAACAGAGAAGTCACTTAACCTCTCTCTGCCTTAGTCTCCACATGCCAAAGGGGTGAATTAACACTTCTCTCTCTCACAAGGGTTTTTTGAAACTTAATAAATGATCATAAGCCATTTTGAGATGAAAAGTATAGATGTTACTAAACAGATACAGCAGTAATAAGGCAAAGAAATTGTGACAGACCAGTCAGACCATTTATAGGAAAATGCTCCAAAAACAGATATTTCTGGCTTGCCACACATTTAGGATGCTCTTTGTGTGTGTGTGTGTGTGTGTGTGTGTGTGTGTGTGTGTGTGTGTGTATCCTGTAATGTAATCCTATGTATCCTAGTAAAGAACCAGGTTGGAGGCTAGAGAATTCTGCAAGTGCAGTGGAAAAGGGCCCCTTCACCAAGCCGTGTCTTATGGCAACTGCTGCAGCTTCAGTGCTGTAGAAAGCCTACATTCATACTGAGCCCGCATCCTCTCACCAAGGGGGTGGAGAGTTTGGTCCTGTAACCAACATTGGAATAAGACCAGTGAGTTGAAGATTCTTCTTTTTTTTGTCATCATCATCTCTCAAGTTCCCTGGCCGGCAAATATGAATCCTCCTCTTCTCTGCTTCACTACACTGAAAGGTGGAAGCTCAAAGAGCAATGGTTACTACTGTGCCACCAAACACGTAAATATATTTTCAGACTGGTGAAAATGTGTTTTGAGGCATTTCCAATTTTCCAATTCTCTCTTTGATACTGCAAGTGTCTTCCATGAGAACTGTTGCTGATATATAATGGCAGTGACATAACAGACATGTTTGCTGATTTTAATACTAAGAATACTAGCCAGCTAATAAGCCTGCCTCTATGGATGCTAGCTAAGAAAACACTGCAACACAGAACCTGAGGCACCTATTAGTGATTCAATGTCTAGTTCTCAAGCACCCTGGCAATGTGGATCTTACAGTTTGTCCTAAAGCTCACCAGGAGCTAGAAATGAAGGAAACAAGATGTCAGATGCAGTCAGTAGTGTCAAATATGACATCGGAGAAACCCCCTGAGCCTGTTCCATGAGCTGCTGACAAGAATATACGTGTTATCGCATTATGAATGTGCCGGGGCATCACAGAGACAGACTTTAGAAGAGAGAAGGAATTAAAAAGTCTGGGTTTTGGCAAACAGGTACAGCTACCTAGCTGCTCTTTTTGGCAGTCACTCAAGCTAGAGTTTTACTATTTATAACACATTTGCCCTGAAGCTTGGGAGCCTGAAGTTTTGGCCTTCAAAACAAAAGCAAAAAAAATCCAGTGGAGGATTTGTTAAGAGAGGGGAGGAGAGAGAGGCAAAGGGTGAAGTGAAAGAGGCCACAAAGCTGTTTGGGAGGAACCTGTGGAGGAACCACAAAGACTTCAAGCTTCTCCCCCTGCAATGAGCACAAGGTCCAAGTGCGCAGTCCTAGGTCTCATTTACCTCTGGGAGCTGGCCCTCTTAGCCTTGACCTGCACTGGACACCAGCCACTGAGATCACCTGCCTCACATCCCTGGCACTCACCTCCTGCATGACCCGGTCCCTAAGGCCATAGAGTCAAATGTTGGCCCCAATACTTTGTCCTTCCTAAAGAACTCAGGGCCATTTTACTGGGTATCACCATGCTCCACCCCTCATCTCCCAAGATGATCCTGGCTACCTCACAGTTCACGTTTTTTTCATATCCTGTCAGTGAAGGCTGGCTCAATGCCCCTCACCCCACCACCATTTGCGAGCATCTCTCACCAAACCAATCGAGTGTGAGGCAACAACTGGGCAATCAGTTCCACATCCCTGTGTACCCTAATCATTAAATGTAATCCAGCACAATTCTCAAAATCATTTTCACCAAGGTGAATAATTAGGACATCAGGGGACTCTAGCTTCAACATTGATGAGTGCAGCAGAGGCAGGTGCTGGACCTAGTGCACGTCCTGTCTGCCTACCAAAGGCAAATGGCTTCAGTCTCTTGACTCAGTTGTGACCCACCTGCTGACCTGGCCACCCACATGTGGGCCCAATACACAACGGAATGCCCACAGACCCAGACCTCAACCTTCCTCCCAATATCTCTTGTCATTTAAATACCAAGATTAATGCAAAGCCTGGCTTGCTTGTGGGATGAACAACGCCAAGAATGCCCACTAACCTGCAACTAGAAATTAAGCCTGTGAGGCACCCGAAAATCATGGAGGAAATTCATTCCCACTGAACCAGGTCTGTTGTATATCCCATCACCTGATGCTCAAAAATGGACCATATACATTGACCAAAAGCTCCCAGAATCTGTTCTTTTGAAAGTGAAACAGAGCACCAGCAATGTCAGTATCTAGGCTAGAACTTGAACTACACAGAAAAGGATGTGAAATGGAAGGCAATGTAAAACAAATACCCTCACTAGATTCATTATCCATGATGACCGTATATTCATGATAAAAGCCATTGACTGTTTATCACAGCAAAAAGAAACCCAATTATTTTGGAATTCCTCATCCCAGATAGTGAACACCAATAATATAGGAAAAAACTCTGAAGAAGTAATATATTTTGTTATACCCTGTGCTGTCCAATCTGTTGGCCAGCTCTTTGCACATCATTTCCCTTGAAAATGTATTCCAAAACTGATTCCCCCAGAGGCATGATTCTACTTGAATCTCCATTTCCACTGTAAAACTTGCTTACCAAAAAGAGATCTCATTAAATTGATCGAGGAATGTCTCCCGGATCTCCATGTCCACTTTTGGAGAGAAAGAGGCTTTTGCAAAGCCCAGTTTTGTTCAAATATGCAAGGGGGTTGGGAGTATGCAGCAGCCAATCAGCTGGACCCACCCCTTTTACCCAGCCAATGGCTAAACAGAGAACTGAAGGATGGCCTGGGGGCAGTAGGTAGCAAAACAGCTCACCTTCCTGCCCTGCGTGCATTTGGACTCTTTTCATTCTCCACCATCCAGTCAACGTTCCTCCCCACTAAAGGCAATAAGAGGGTATTCTTGTTGCCATAGTGTTAATGTAAACTATATTGGCCCCTAATTACAAAAAAGACTAATTTGATAGTGAAACGAAGTTAAAAAACATATTTTTCATAACCTTTCCCAATAACGTGTATAATATTGTAGTGTACAAATCAAATTTCTTTAAAAAGTTCACTCTAATATTATGGTGATTAGCACCAGTATAAGAATCTAGGTAGATAATACATAAAGATCTTAGATAATAGCTACGTGGACAGATCTATATAGTGTATCTCTGTACTGTCAGGAAGAAAAACTAAGGTTAATTCTGTGTTTAAGTCCTTTGTTCCCTGATGTCAGCAGGGTCAGAAAGTGCAATGGAAGTAGAACATGTAGCCCTTAGGAGAGTGAAGTGCCTCTCCTTTATCAATATTGATCTCATTGCCGGAAGAAGATACGGCATTGATCCAATCAAACTGATATCCTATAGTGATCCATACCAGATGCTTCAGAAGAAGATTTAAAACCTTTATATGAAGTAGCATAAAAGATCAGAGGTATTTCTACCTACTTCTAAAGAGCAATCACTTACAACATTGAAACATGAGGATTGATAGCACTTGTAATTTTTTTTCCTGGATCTTCAAGAAGCACAGCAAAACCCATTTCTTTTCCTCGGCATTTAGCAAGAGGTGGTTTACAAAATATAGGATGGCAATGTAAAGGCTAGATCAGACACAGTAATGAGGGCCTATAGATAAATGAATCACAGAGATTACAACATGTGCCCAAACAACAACCACTCTGGCAGGTGATCCATTTATTTATTTTGCATTTTATTAATTCCGTTAATTTTAAGCTCTATTAAATACGTAGGTAGAACCTAAGATAATCTAGGTTCTCTAAAAAAGAAATGAACATTTTTAACAACCACTGTTCTTCTTTGTTCACACATCATCAACTCCTATGATGTGGGAGGGAAAAGCTGCATTTTACAAACAATTTAAATATATATATTCTGATGGAAATTTTCCCAAAAGGAGCCTATCCATGAGTCTATACACTTTGAAATAAAATCTATTCTTAATACTATATATATATCTCTATATATATCTGATAATGAAACTGAGGGAGCCTCCAGTGTATTGAATCAACACTAAAGGCTCCATTTGAAGTACATGGAAGCTGCAGGTGCTCATCAAGCTGTAGGTGATTAACACCATAAATTGAGGCACCCAAACTAAGAGGCTACTTTTGAAAATTACTGCAAAGTATTTAAACATTTTCCTTAATTTTACCCATCTCTCATTGGAAAAAACCCTCTTCCACCTACATATTGTTGTTAAGAAGGGTTGGGGGTGGGCGGACTGTGTACCTTTGGGTATTCTTGTAACTTGATGGCATTTGATTCTTTGATGAGAGGGCAGGTACCATCCACTCCCAGACTCAGCTTTTTCCAGGTTCTTTTAAAAACAATGAATTTTAAACTTTCATTAGAGATCTACCATAGCTCTTTAGAAAGTGTCTGCGCTACATCTCCTTTAAGGTCAATAGAGTTACTGTGGTAGAACCGTAGAATCTGGCCTCTTTTATTTCACTGTTTATAAAGTGTCTTTGAAGTTGGTATAAGTAAAGATGCCTGCAGAGCCGGAAGATATTGATAGTTTTACTTACATGCAGTTTACTTACAGTTTGTAGTTTTGCTTACATGCTAGTTATGAAAATATAGCACGTAGGATGCATACTTCTTTTTTTCAGCCAAGCTCAGCCTCCCTCTTTATTTATGCAAATTAAAAATGTATTGCAGATGCATTCAAAGTTCTCAGAGGCACAATTACTTTGATTTCTACTTGCAATTGAATTGCAGATGGAAATTTGACGAACACAAATTGCACCAGCAAAAAGCAGGCCATTCTTGAAAATGTAGTTGTAACACTCACTATGAAGACATCTAACCTTGTTAATTTAGGGGTCAAAGTCTGCCACCAGTGCAAGCCTGAGCAAACAGGCAGAGCACTGGGAAAATACAAAGAAGTTATGAGAAGAATGGCTCTTCCCATCAGGACTCAGTGTAAGAGCTGGGCCATTATATCAGGCTAAGGGCTGCAGTACCCTTTTAGCTAGTGAACTTCCATGGGAGAATAGCCAGTGGATCCATGTACTCACCACTCTGGCATCCCCTCTGCTGACTTACTTTCTTTCACTTCCATAAACCTCTTCTGCAGCAATGGCATGAAGGGAGCCCCTACATAACTGTGTGCTGTGTCCTGCTGGGGTGTTTATCTCTACCCACGTCCCAAATCTTGCCTACGCTCTATGTAGCTAAATCCCACAAGGTCTGCTGTGTCCAGACCTTTTTGTTGAGACAAAAACAAATGGTTCAGATGAGCAATTATCGTGTCCTCATTCAAATATTCTTTATAATAAATACTGAAACACACTGATTGGCAGTACTCCTGGAAGAAGGAACTCATGAATAAGCATTTTGGACCATATATGCCTCAGTTATACCAGTAGAGATTAAAGGTGATCCAAATCAATCTTGGCTGCAAGGGAGCTAACAAACAAACAAGGAAGACTGAATAACTTGCAAAATATTCTACAAAGCCATTACACAGAATTAGATGGAGAAAAATGGAATATAAAGGCTCAGGAGTGAGAGAAAATGCTTTTGGAGAAGAGTTAAAGAACTCATAAGATGTCTAAAGGGCAGCACTGTGAACAAAGATTCAAGTGTACAAGTACAAATTGGGACTCTGGCTGTTGCGTTCTTGATTAATGACTAGAAAGTGATCTAGTTCCCATAGCAATCTAAGAAACACAAAGGAAAACTTCATTTCTTAAAGATATCTCTGATGATGAATAGGTGTAGACTTTCAAAATACTGAGAACGTTATTAAAGGGATCCTCTTTTATCTTAGAGTAAATCTTCCTCCAGAAGTTAATCTCACAGGATGGGTTTTAGCTTTGCAGATAATAGGTCCTGTTTTCAGTGTCTTTTTGAGTGGGAATTGTAATCTGTCCAAAAACAATGTCCAGTAAATTGTGAACAGTTTTTTGATTTTCAGCAGAGACATTTCAGTTTAGGCAGCACATGAGATTAAAGGACGTTATCTTTCCAATAGTATCTGCAGAGGGAGAGTTTCTTTGGATGCTTATAATATTAAGCATATCTAATGAGAGTCAGTAAATGAAAGGTTCTTTTTTGACACATTCTCTTTCTTTGTGAAATAACATTTCTGGGTCAATTCATGTTTGGGGAAGCCAATTGAATCAATGGATTTACTCAAGGAATTAATTTGACCTAGGATTTCTGCAATTTTGGACACACCGCCTCTTTAGTATTTCCAGCTTTGCATCTGCAGAACTGAAATCATTTTTTAGTATTCACAGAGTAATTCAGCCGTGGCTCCTGAGGGTGCTGGTATCTGGCAAAATCTAAGCGAAATTCTACTTTCATTTCCATGGCTAAGATTCCATCAGTTTTATTGAGTTACTCCAGATTTATGTGATTGAGAGCAAAATTTTGCCTTCTGATTATTGGAGGTTTGAAGCCAGATCTTTAGGATCTCATCACACCATTCGGGATGGAGGTCATTATGTTAGGTGTTAGAAATCTGCTTGGCTTTGCAAGGTACAAATGCCACTTTACCAGTCTATCTTAAAAATGTTGATATGTCAGGAGCCACTTCAAATCAGAGTTCTCTGTAGAAATAAACAATAAAGAAGAGTTTGCTGCTGGTTGGTTGCTGGTGTGTTCTGCTATTTAGCTGTAGTTTATCAAAGAACTAAAATGTATCCAAAATTTAACAAAGAACCTCTCAGCAACTTCACCCCAAGTATTGTACACAAGCACCTACTTTTTCAAACAGTTACAAACTCTGGGTTTGTGCCTGTATATAAGGAAGAGCATTTATAGAACCTCTTACTGAGTGAAACAAATGCAAATTTTCTGGGACTATCTGCATATGGAAGGGAAGTTCCCCATATTAAATTGTTTATTATATAAGCCTGTCTGTCTACACATTTCTGGTAGCAAGGAATAGACTGATCCAGCTGCCATTCATGTCAACGGCAAAACTCCAGTTGACTTCTGGGATGCAAGATTAGGACTGTATTGTTGCCCTCTGTTAGGCATTACTCAGTATAAGTAAGGTTTTCTCCATAAGGAGTCCCACTGACTTCAATGGAATTACTTGTGGTGTAACGTACCATTCAACATGACTAAATGTATCGGGATTTAGCCCAGTGAGCTAATACGCAATACTATTTTTCTCAAACATGAGTTACAGCCCTAACATCTCAATAGATATAAAACTCACTTTAAAAATAATGTGAGTGTCACACTGCTCAGATTCATCTCATTATGTTTCTGAAATGTCCAAAACACACTATACTCTCACACAAGTTAGACATTTTCCTTTTTATTCGGTTTTTATGACTGAACCTCCAAACCCAAAACTGTCATTCTGAACGCTCTGATTTTCAGCTGGTTTATTTCAGTGATACCTGAATAACTGTTGCTACTATCATTACTTTAATGGCATATATCCTTTGCTTAACCTCTCACTTAGGGTCCATCTCCTGCTCCCATTGACATATTTTTGCCATTAACTTCAACAGGAATAAGACTGAGCCATTAATTCCTCTCGGTAAACTAGAGATCAGGAAGTTTCTGTGTGTGGGATTCATCCCCTGACCGCTAGGAGAAGCACTTAACTGTAGACTTTTAGATACTCATCTATCTCACTGCAGTTTGCTGTATAACAATTATATGCCATTTTGGTTTCTGAAACTGTGAAATTAACAACCATGGTATGTCACCCAACACTTAAATCAGTCTTTGTACTAGATGACTGAAGGATAACTAATGTAATGCCAATTTTAAAAAAAGGCTCCACAGGCAATCCTGGCAATTACTGGTGGTAAGCCTAGCTTCAGTACCAGGCAAATTGGTGGAAACTAGCATAAAGCATAGAATTATCAGATACATAGATTAATATGATTTGTTGGGGAAGAGTCATCATGATTTTTGTAAAGGGAAATCACCAATCAACTAGAATTCTTTGAGGAGAGTCAACAAGCATGTGGACAAGGGTGATCCAGTGGATATAGTGTACTTAGATTTTCAGAAAGCCTTTGACAAGTCCATCACCAAAGGCTCTTAAGCAAAGTAAATGGTCCTTGGGTAAGAGGGAAGGTCTCTTGTGGTTCAGTAACTGGTTAAATTATAGGAAAGAAAAAGTAGAAATAAATGGTCAGTTTTCACAGGGAAGAGAGGTAAATAGTGCTGTCCCCCAGGGATCTTTACTGGGACCAGTGCTGTTCAACATATTCATATGTGATCTGGAAAAAGGAGTAAATAATGAAGTGGCAAAATTTGCAGATGATAGAAAATTACTCAAAATAGTTAAGTCCAAAGCTGACTGTGAAGAGTTAAAGGGATCTTTGGGTTGGGTGATTGGGCAACAAAAGAGCAGATGAAATGCAATGTGGATAAATGCAAAGTAATGCATATTGAAAAACATAATTCCAACTATACATACAAAATTATGGGATCAAAGTTAGGATGATAGGATCTCTGAAAATGTCTGCTTGACGTGCAGTGGCAGTGAAATCAGCTAATAGAATGTTGGGAATCATTAGGAAAGGGATAAATAAGACAGAAAATATCATAATGCCTCTGTATAAATCCATGCTTCACTCACACGTTGAATACTGCATGCAGTTATTGTCAACCCATCTCAAAAAAGATATATTAGAATTGGGAAAAGGGAAGGGCAATAAAAATTATTAGGGACCTGGAACAGCTTCCATATTTGGAGAAATTAAAAAAACTGGGACTTTTCATTTTGGAAAAGAGCTGACTAAGGGGGGATGTGATAGAGGTCTGTAAAATCATGAATGGTGTGGAGAAAGTGAACAGGGAAGTGTTATTTACCGTTTCACATAGCACAGCGCTAGGGGTCAATCAATTATATTAATCAGGAGCATGTTTAAAACAACAGAAGGAAGCACATCTTCAGAAAATGCACAGTCAACTTGTGGAACATATTGCAGGGGACATTGTGATAACTGGGTTCAAAAGATAAATTCATGGAGAATAGGTCCATCTACGGCTATTCGCTAAGATGATCAGGATGCAACCCCTAGCCTTCTGACTGCCAGAAGCTGGATCTGGATGACAGGGGATGGATCACTCAACAATTTCCCTGTGCTATTCATTCCCTCTGAAGATTCTGTACCCGCCACTGATGGAAGAGAAAATCCTGGGCTAGATGGATCATTGGTCTGACCCACTATGGCCATTCTTAAGTTTATATATAACAAGTTACATCAGGGGTTGGCATATTTTGGACCAGATTCTTATTTTTCAAACTGATGTTAATCAAATCCATTAAGCGAATTGATCTTTTCTACCCATTGCCGCTTCCTCCCACTCAACCTTTTCTCATTTCAAATGCCTCATAAAAATTCAGATCTTCCCTGTTGCTAAAAGACATGAATTTATTTATCACTCACTGTTGAAACCTGCTGCCCTCAAACTATGGAATCATTACATGAAGCACACTGAGTAACCACATCATCTTATTGCTGTAATCTTTGTCTTCCCATACCCCATCTTCTCTCTTGTTCATTACAACCTCTTCTTGCATCATGAGTCAAATTAGACTGTGTAATCTTTGGGGCAGAGACCGCATCTTTGTCTTTTTGTTTTTTAAATAAAACCACCACCACAGTAATTCAAAGTAAAGTTATTCCTGTGTTACAGCAGTGTAATTGAGAGCAGAATCTAGCCTTCTTTCTTGTTATACACTGCTGTCCTTTCTCACCTAGCTAGCTAACAGATGTCCTGCCACTTATGGAAAGGTGCAATGGTATCAAGAAAAAGGAAGAGAAAGAAGATAGAACAGATAGTGTGACAGAAGACAGAAAGGAAAGAGATGAAAAAAGAAAACTGGGACCAAAAAAAGAAGAAAAAGAACCTTTTTACACAAGCAGAGTAGACCCAAACAACAAAGCTTGGGTCTGAAATTTCCCAAAGTTTGGGGATTGCCTGCAAGATGTGGTTTTGATCTGGGCCCATCTGTGGCCAACATTCCCATTATGACAGCAGTGCGTGTTTCAGTTATTTTGACAGAGAGTCAATAAAATGAAAGTAAAAAAAGTTCTAGGATGGTAAATATAATTACTCTCATCAATGACAAATACTGTAAAGTTTACAGTATTTCTTTTCTATTATTATATGTTATTGTTCAGAGAAATGTAAAGGGCAATAAAACTAGCAATAACTTGAATTAAGCAATTATTAAATCTTGATCCTTAAAGGAAGGCTGTAGTGTAATATCAAATCATTTCTAGCCATTACCTTTAATTAAATTTAAAAAGGAGAGCAAGGGCTTGAATACCTCCATCTTCCTCTGACTATAAGAGGAGCTGGATGAGCTTAGCACATTGCAGGCTCAAGGCTGAGTCAATTAATTTTTCCCCCAAGAAATTTAATTAAAAGATAATAGTTAATAAACAAACAGAAAGCTAAATCGAAGCGTGCATAAAATTATACTCACAAAAAAAGCATAAAGTTAAGGTTGAGTTGTTTCATGATCTGGTTCTAATTTGATGGCACTAGTTGTGTAAGTAAATTATACTTAATTCAGTGCAGAGGATCAGTAATGCGAGGAATGTTTCCAGAATCAGGCCTGGCTAAATACTGTGAATGGACATAATGAAACAATGCCAGGATTTCCAAAAACCTTTGGAATTTGTTTTTAATATGCATGAACTCATGTAGTAAATATCTATCTAAGCCTCTAAGGTAATATTAGAAACCACTTGCAGTTTTATTTTACCTATTCAAACATAAATACTCCTCCAGCATAATGACATGCTTGTAGCATGAATGTCAATACTTCCCTTCTGGAATAGAAAAGGCTCCAAACAATTTCAAACCAGAGAAATCCAATTGAAATTAGAGTCTTTGACCAACAGTTAATCTTTGAATATACCTTTTTATATTAAAACATAGATTATTTTACACTGCACATTATCTCTACTCCAGCCTTATTGTTCAGGAGAAAGTGGGGAGGAGGAAAATCAGTTTGTTACAAAATGGAAGAGAAACCAAATGACTTTCTCCATGAACTCTAGGTGATCTGCAGTTATCTAACATCTCTGTAATGAACATACAAAATCAATGAAGTCAAGGGAAGCTGTGCACATGTATCTGAGGGCACAATTTGGCCTTAGATTTTTAATGTTTAAATCCCGCTCCCATTGTAATCAATGGGTGTTTTGCATTTGGCTTCAAAAAAGTGGGATGAAAACCAGAAGAGTTGGAAATAATACTGATAATATCAGGATAATATATAGATCAATAATTAGTAGTCATATGCCAGGAAAGATTCCTGAAACCAGAGACCTCCACTCTCGAGACTCAGACCTTTTATAGTAGGGTGATTAGATGTCTGGTTTTATAGGGACAGTCCCGATATTCAGGGCTTTGTCTTATATAGGCACTTATTATCCCCCACTCACAGTCCTATCTGGTCATCCTATTTTATAGCTACCCACACGGATGATTGATCTCTTCTGAATATGATGTGAACACATTGACATCCACTCCAGCATCTTTTCATGTTTGTTTTAGTGAAGAATTGATAGTATTAGTCTGGCAAGGTTTCAGGGAGCCACTGTTGTGAAGAATTGACTTCAGTAAGTTCTTCCAGAATAGGGTCTCTCTCAAAGATGATTCAAACAACTTGGAAGATATAAAGCAGGTTCAGTACTGAATGGCTAATTTGATATTATAGGACTATATGTGAGATGTATTTTATTTCTGCCTGACAGCAGAGAAAATTATAACCTTTGGATTTCTCTCTTATCCAAGGTCCAGCAGATATTATCAATTTTAACTCAGAAGCTCTAACTGCCCAACTACGTGACAGCAAAGCATTCATTTTAATTGACATAATTTTCAGAGAACAAATAATGTTGTAGCGAGTTCTTATGGATGATTTAATGGAGTAACCAAATCAATTGACAACTGTAATCAGGTCACACTGGTTTAACAAAAGCTGCAAATATGAATATTCGATTGGATTCTCCAATGGTTTTAATTAGAAAAAAGAAATGAAAGAACTGAATTGAGTATGACTTTACTCTTTCAGTATAACCCCAGAATTTCCTCTGAATGACAAAAAAATTAATAATTAAATGATTAGTGTTTTCAAAGGAGACGTTATCACTAGCTACAGTGCCAGACATACATTCCCTGTAATAATTTTCTTTTTACAATTTGATAAATAATAGCTCAACAGCTTGCTGTAGAAGTCCATCGGCCAGTTTGTGGTTCCCTGCTAGATAGTCTCACAAGTAGATGAGACAGAAGTGTTACATATGTTTCTCCTGACAGGTGTGAACAGAAACCAATTTCTCAAAACCTTCTAAAGCAATAATGATTTACATTGGCTCTTTTTATATCTATTTTTTTTATCATGTAGACTATTGGGCCCATTCCTGTGAATACCTTCCACTCCCACTGGCGTAAACAAGCATAGAGGGTGCTCAGCAAATTATAGCATGAGAGAAAAATGGCAAAAAATACATAACTTTGTTTGCGAGTAATTTCAAAGGAGAGACAAAACATTTGTAAGTTTTGCTTTGACCTCCTTGAATCATGATACACTTTTCTTCTGGCTTTGTCAATTTGAAAAGCTATCATCAGAACTCACTTTGGAGGCCTCCATATGGGAGTCAAACCCAATCACTACTCAAATGAAATAGTCTAAAGTCAGCTTTTCTCAGCGATGGGTATAGCCTCTTGACAAGGTATTTACTAGCAGCACATCCACCTTCCCAGGGATGTAAGCAGCTGGAAACTAGCACTTTTTTAGGAAGTGTTTTTCCACAAAAAAATATATTCATATCTACAATATGACTGTGTCCTTCCTTTCATTCTTGAATACACTTTTGCCTGACAAGATCAAAAATGAAATGCTAATATTCAATTTTTTAAACATCTGCCAAACAACTAACTTATTTCATGCTGCACATTTCTATTCTCTTTCCTGAAAGCCATAAAAATAGCTATATGTTTGTAATTATATTCTCAACTTGCCTAGAATACACCTATTTAGGCAATACACAATATAGGTAACAAGAGAAAGAATTAAAAGTGGATAATAAAGAGGAACCACTTTCTCCAAAACATCCCATGGAACCAGGGAATACAGAGTCTCTATATGTAAAAACAAATTAATATATTCCTGAAAGAGAGAGTTGCATCTGGAGACTTTTGAAGTAAAACTGCAAGTGATCACAACAAACTTTAAGAACATTCTTGAGATGTTATTTATCTGTTTCCATCAATGATTTTTAGGGACTGGTGGTATCTCACCTGAAATATTCATAACAAATCCAAAAATCTAGTGTCCTGATATTCTGGACTTAAGTATATACACTGATTTATCATAAAGCTCTGTACCAACAAGAAATGTCACACACTAGAAGGGGAAAGGAAAAAAACTTTAGAAAATGTCTTTGAGGAAATTTCCTTATAGAACTCATTACAGCTCTCAAAAACCAGGCAAAAGGAGCTCTGGGCAAACCAAATATCTTTCATTGAGGATAAAAAATTACTGTCCAAAGTGCTTATATATTTTAATAGCATTTCCTTAATCAACAACATTAGAAAAACCCAATCCAAAGAACACTAAAGTTAAGTGGTTGCTTTTGTTGTTTGTTCTGTAAAAATGAAGGAGCGTATTTACAACAAGTATGCAATCTTGTGGGCAAAACCTCACAGGTCATGAACAACTTGGCACGGTATATGTGCAAAACAGGTAAGTGCATGCCTGGCTCTTAAATGTGCATTTGCAAAGTGAAGTTTATGTACCTGGAAATACTGTCAACATGGTAAAAGTAGGGTCATTACAAATCTGGACCTAAGCATACTGTTAAATACCAGGAACTGATATACGTCTGTTTCACAGCAAAATGTTTGTGAACACACTAAACTTGTGCTGGTCTCTTGCCCCAGGTTTGTCTTCACCCTATTTCTTGTAATATTATGTACAATATTGATATTTCTTTTTTTTAAATGCTGAAAGTAAAGTATAGTGTTCCAAATTCTCCAGCCCATTCACAGCTCCCTGTGGTAGCTTAGGTAAGGCAAAAGGGATCGAAACCAGCTGCAACTCCCCAGGTAAGGATTTGTGTAGTAGAGCCCCCAGTCAGTGCAGAGCCAAATATGCTAGTTCCTACACCATGGCCAGGGCATAGTGGGTGTGTTAAGAGTGGAGAGTGGTGTTAAGAGAAAGAGTGGTGCACACCACACTCAGGCAAACTTCAGCTGGTGAACAGTCCCTTTGGGACCCCAGCTGGAACTCTAGCTGGTGTGAAACAAGGCAGGGAATAACAACACCCTGTTGTCTTTGTTCTCTGATGTACCAAGTGGAAACAGCAGAGAATGTTGATGTTCCAAAAGTAATTCTTTCTGACCAATTTATCAGAAGCATGAGCACAAAACAGTCTGTACAACTTGCACACATCTCTTTCCACCCCCAAGACCTGGGCACAAATGTATGTGTGCAAATCCTGATTTGCATGTGTGTGCAGAGATGTATACATGCAAATCAGGGTTTGCAAGTTTCAGTAGTTATTCATATTTTTTAAAAGTTTGCTTTTAAAAATGTCATGCTGACAAATTCCTTTTATAGTAACTACAGTTGTTCTGAAACCACATTTTGAGATGTGACTAGTGATTGTGAGGGTATCAATTTTGGGGTGCCCTATTTGAAACCCCTTGAAAAGTCCTGATTTTCAGAAGATGGGTACTAAGAACTTTAGGAAAAGTTGGCTCTTTGAATGTGTCTCAGGATGGGCACCCAAAATCACTAGTCACTTGAAAATTTAGGCCAGAATCTGGTTTTGGAAAGAAATTACTTCAAAACTGAAGGGGATTCAGATCTAAGATTCCAGTGCAAGCCCATCTCTAGTACTTCCAGTGTCAGAAACTAATTTATTTTAAGAGCTTTGTCATGTCTAGCATATTGTTTTTCAAACTGGAGTACCATTTATATAATTTTGTTTTATAATTTCAGATGACCCGAGAATATGCACGTCATGCATTCACAATTACTATATGTAAGTTCAACTCTTTTAGTGTCACTACATTTTCTGAACCAAAAACAATGCTTCCAAAGGTACTAGTGGCTATGCCATATCAGTTAGTTTCATAGTTGCTGCATGAACAAAGAGGGGGCTTGTGGAGGAACTTTAAAAAGGAGGGGAGACCCTCTCAAACACTAAAGCAAAGCATTATTCACTTATGGCCAAGATGCTAAGTATCCTTAAGTCCCACTGACCATAACAAGACTTGAGGAATCTAGCACAAAGCAGAATCAGGACATTGTAGTGTTTTCCTGCTCCTACCTAAAGCAATGGCAAAATCCACGGATGGAGCAGATTCATGCCTGACCTCTTATAGTCAGTAATGGCAATAAACAGAGCCAGCACTCTAATGCTGTCAAGTTATTGAGATGAGCAGCCAGTGGTGTAACATAATAGCCTACCTGTTTATTCTGCTTGGGAGAAAGCCTTCCTTTATTGAAAATGGCAAGTATCCAGCCTCACACTTGCATTCACAAAATCTTTGCCTTTCTGTACCTGGATGCTGGAAATTTACCTGTTGGCAAATTCCAAGATTTTTCCCCATACATGCTATAGCTGATATCCACTATCTACAGAGCCCAGTAGTAAGTATTTGCAAGTCGTAGCTTATTTAATTATTACCATTAGAAAATATAGATTACAATGTTCACCATTCATGCTGTAGATTAACAAAAATCTAAGATTAAAAACTGGCTGATAAATCTCAAAATCTAATTGTAAACAAGGAAGCATCACTGAGCATGTGTTTCTAAAGGGTCTTTGTCCCTGCAGTATTTAATATTTTTATCAATGACCTGGAAGAAAACAAAATCATCATTGATAAAGTTTTCAAGTGACACAAAGATCGGGATGAATGATGAAGAGGACAGGTCATTGATACAGAGTGATCTGGATCATTTGCTAAACTGGGTGCAATCAAACAATGTATGATGCAATATGTAAGGTTGTACATCTAGGACCACAGAATGTAGGCCAAACCTACAGAAAGAGGGGACTCTATCATGGGAAGGAGTGACTGAAAAAAAGTTGGGGGGGGACATGGTGGATAATGAGCTGAACATGAGTTTCTAGTGTGATACTGAGATTAAAAGGGCTAATGTGATCCTTGCACGTACAAACTGAGGAATATTGAGGAGGATTAGGGAAGTTATATTACCTATGTATCTGGCACTAGGATGACCAGTTCTGAAATACTGTGACCTGTTCTGGTGATCATAATTCAAGAAGGAGGTTGAAAAATTGGAGAGGAGTAAGAGAATACCCACAAGAATGATTAAAAGATTAGAATACATGCTTTATACTAATAGGCTCCAGGAACTCAATCTACTGATTTAACTGAGTTAACCTAAGAGAAAGTTAAGAGTTATTTTTACCTCTGACTGTAAGTACCTACGTCAGAAAGCGAAATTCGATAATAGAGGGCTCTTCAGTCTAGTAAAGAAATAAAAAGATCCAATGGCTAAAGTTGAAGCTAGACAAATTTAGATTCAAAATAAGGCACAAATTTTTAACAGTAAGGTTACTTAACCACTGAAACAATTTCCCAAAGGTTGTACTGGATTCTCCATCACTGGAAATTTTCAAATCAATATAGGATGTTTTTCTAAAGGACATGCTCTAGTTCAAGCAGAGCTATTGGGCTTGAAACAGGGATTAATTCAAGAAAGACCTATGACCTCTGTTATGCAGAAAATCAGATTAAATTTTCACAATAGACTCTTCTGGCTTTAAAGTTTATGGATCTATGAATCTGTCTATACATATACATGACTGTGTGTACAAATATGATTTTATGCATGTTCAGACGGCCAATTATTATCAAGCAACAGCAATAAATGAATGTACAGATTAAGCACATAACTATGTGCATTAATTTTTTTAAATAAAACTTCACAAATATATTTGAGAACCATAATATTAACAAACCTAGCTTCTGGAGGCTTTAGTGTTGAAAGAGGTAGTTATTTAGTCTGTGAGTAACTATTACATCTGCTGAGGAATTATGCATGTTCACCACACTCATGAAAATGAACTTCATGACCTCACACTGATTTATTAAACTTACTAAGAATGTTCTGTCACTAGGTATATGCAGCACTGCTATAAAAACTGCCCTGAGAACACCTACAATGATGAGAGTACTCTCCAATGTATAGAATGTGATGAAAACTGTGGCAGCTGTGACAAGAATGAGTGCCACTGGTGTAAGGAAGAGCTCTATCTCTTAGGTAAGGGAAGTAACAGGTAGTGTACATATGCCGTCTCAAAAATGATTTGGAGCGTTGCACTGAAGGCTAAAATTTGGATCTAATCCTCTGCGGTTCCTGAGCACCCTCTATAGAAGTCATTGGCAATTGAGGGCACCTTGTAGAAGCAGGCCCTTTGTGTAAATACAAGAGAGCTTTTGGTTCAAAAGTCCCAACATTCTTTACTATGAATTCCAACTGGGAATTTTTTTTTTTTTTTAAACAAGAGGTTGGCTTCAATCCACTCTCTTTGAGCACGTACAGGAAAAGATTTCTATTTGATAGAGCTATGTGAAATGAGGTGGTTTAGTTTCCAGAGAGTCAAGCAAACCTTTTCTTTGCTTTTAATTTGTGTGGCTTTGCACATTCTAGTTTAACTTGGACTCTCAGGTCTGAACAAATAAACCTCAAATGGTCCGAGCAAAACCTAGTTAAAACTATGAAATTTCACATCAGACTCACACAAAACTAAGAATTCCGCATGGTTTTGTTATGAAACTATAAAGCAGTCAGGGCTAATTCAGACAAATCTGAGCTACAGGGAGTCCCCAGCATATGGCAGACACAGCCCTACTGTTCTGGGTGCTACAGAGCACAAGCTGCTTCGTGCTGACAGAAAGCTATGATGATGATAGGAGAGACCCAGGTTGGCTCAGATTACCATGAGCATTGCTAGGATACACTGGAAAATCCTCTATTCTCCTGTTCAATTTGAAAGCCCTATCAACTTTTCTCCTGACTCCCTCTGCAAACTTAGGTATTACCGTTTTATGTCCAATTCCAAACACAAGGCCTATTTTTCCCCATGTGATTGTGGGTATTAGGAAGAAAATCAAACTCAATTTTGAGTTTTGCAACCAGAAGTCCTTATTGATTGGCTTTGCAAGGACGCTCAGATTTGTTCAAACTGGCCCTGAATCTTTCTCAGCTATTGTAGTGTTTTATACCACCAACCATCACCGTGGCACCCAAGCACCTTCACTGTGGTAAGCTGAAGGTCTGAATCAGCCCAAATTCACTCAGTATTGGCCTCACATTTGCTGGAATCTGAAAATTAATCAGGATTTCAAACTTTGGATCTACATATAGGATCTTTGGATTTTAGATTTTTGTAGTCCCATTTTAGAGATAGGGTTCAACCATGAAATTCAGATCTCTATCTGAGCTTTTGTAAGATGGTGAGTTTGGGCATTCTAGGATTTTGAGTTAGACTCGGTCTGCTTAAAACTTGCTAGAAAATGGCTTGAGAGATTTGTGAAGTTTTCTCTAAGGACATGGGCTGAGTTTAAAGTTTGCAATACAATTTTAAACCAGGTGTTGGGGGGAGAAGCACAACAAAAATTTCACACTCTTCTACTGTTCTGTTTGTTTTTCTTAAATTACCTCAGAGAGAGATCAGGGATATATGCCTTCCCCAATCTCAAGTAGCCAAGTTTATTCAAAATGCACATGTCTAACTTGGATGCTCAAATCTAAAGAATATAGTTTTAGAGCTGTGCTGGGTCTGAGCTACAGGATTCCCAATTGACTTTAATTTGTTCATTTCCAATTGGCTTTAATAGGAATCATATGGCTGAAACCACACACACAATCTTTCAAAATATATCCCGGAATTTCCAAGGGGGTTGGAGGCTGCATAAAGAAGACTAGAGATTAAACTTCACTAATAATCCTCAATTAAAATCCTAAATAAAAATCCTAAATAAAATCCTAAATAAAAATAAAAAATAAATATAAAAAAATAAATAAAAAATAAAAATAAAAAAAAAATCCTAATAAAAATCCTAAATATCCTAAATAAAAATCCTCAAGCACATTGTTAGTGTTGCCGTTCCTCACAGCACCCAGTTTGGATAGGTGTATAAAGCATTTCTTCATCTTGTGGTACTTGACCTGTGTGAGTGATACTATGACTTAAAAGCTCTCTCTCCATATTGTAGATGGGAAATGTGTGAGTTACTGCAGAGATGGTTTCTACAATGATGAGGACTTTGGAGAATGCGAAGAGTGCCATAGGACCTGTGCAACATGTCAAGGGTTCAACTTTGATGACTGCACCAGCTGCAAAAAGAAATTACAGCTACTGAATGGGAAGTGTCTGAATCCAGAAAACATCGTAGTGGAGGGGAAATTCTGGGATGGTATGTTACTAGATCCTTTGATCCCTTTCATTTCTTCCCCATGGACTATTATGATTCGAAATGTTTAGAATGAGATCCAACCCCTTGTTTTGAAGGTCCTATAGGTTGGGTAAAACTACCTCACATCTAATTAGACTGTAAAGTTAAGGAATCATACAGACTACAAATATAAATCCGGTCACAGAGGGTGGAATTCACCCCTTTGAAGAGAGCCTAAGGTTTATGCACAAATTTAAATCCAGGTTAGGCCCTATTTTGAGGCCTTATATTGGCTCCCTGAACAGGGGTGAATTTCATTTGGAGAGAAACATAGGGTATATTGTAGGTAATTTAATGGATCCCCAAATGAAAGAATTAACCATAATGATCTAATGGACTGAACAAAGAATTTGGAGTGGGAATTCTTGAATTTAAACCATGGCTTTTCCATTAGCTTCATCTGTGATTGCCCAAGGTCACTTCAACTCCTTCTATCTCAGATTCCCCATCTATTCAATGCAGATAATATCTTTAGTTCCACAAGAGCTTGGTAAGGTACTAGTTAATGTCAGTAAAATATTTTAAAATGCAAGGTGCTGTTGCTAAATATTACCATCATTACTGGAGCAGAGCAAATGATTTGATGCAAATACATCATTTTACATCTTTTTTGTTTTCATGAACGACCTGTAAACAGATTACAGGACTTCCACATTTTTTCACTGTAAAAAAGTTACATATTTCTTCAGCAAATAATTCTTAGTCTGTGGATCATTAATGAACAGTCCCTGTGACTACTAGTAGTTTGTGCTGTACTATGTTGGTTAGTTACATGAAACCCATGGGATTATTTTAATCCCAAATTTGCATGATTTTTGCATCAAATCAAAGCAGTGCTACTTGTGAATTTTATTAATTCACTTGCTGTGAAAGCTTGTATACTAGCCTTAAAGTGGTCTTTTTTAAATTAGATTCATTGCTGTGCAGAGGCCCAGCACAAGTCTTCTGTACTACTTGCATACCATACTAGGGGCTAAATGGGATTTAAATGGTCTTCTACTGACCCTCTGCCCAGGTGTGAATTTCACTCTGTGTGAGTATTCAAATTAGTAAAGCTCAAGTACTCAGATGCTCATTGCAAGTGAACATGAGAGTCACAAATGTGGTTAAATCAAAAATTGCTTTTGATTCAGATGTATTTATTTGGATTTAAAAGATCAAATACAAGAATGGCTATCCTGCGATCTAGGTGGCCTTCCCATTAACTAACATCTATATGCCCCTTCTGCAAGGTAGTGTTGGCAGCAACAAGAAAATGTTCCAATTAGTAGCTTATCTCTAATTATTGTCTAATATTTCCAAACTAATGTACTTCCTATCCATTAAGATGTGTTCTGCCAGACAGCAGAATATTTCTTCTTTGCAAAAAAGATGTGTGCAAAGGCCCTGAATTTGCTCCTTATTTGATATCTAAATGCTCTCTTCTTACTACAGTTATCTATAACTATGAATAAATAATGACATATAGGAATTTTGTCTCATCTGAGGATTTCATTATGTTTCACCAAGGTAAGTAAGTATTATTATTCCCATATGATTAATAGGGACACTGAGTCACAGGTAAAATGACATGTCCTAGGTCACACAGTGAGTCAGTGACCGAATAAAAGCCTCAAGTCACTTGACTTCCACTCCCTACTATAAGCAAACAAAATATATTGCCTTCCCATTGAACATGACACAGCCAGCTAGCTGTCCAAAATATCCAGATCAGCATAGGTTAATTCAATAATTTCAAGGTCCTTTGAAAAAGCCTCTTACTCTTCCTCTGTTAAAAATTATGCTAAAGTAAAGGTGGGCAGGGTTGTGGCTGAGGTGTGTTGGACTTTGAACTCAGCTCACAAATAACGATGCCATTACCTTCATCTCTGCTGGCCTATGTCTGAGCACATAGATCCAGACGGTGTAGTTGAAAATGTTACAGTGGATTTAGTAACTGAATTGACTTTCATATTGGACTAGTTGGTTCATAACCAACCTTTTGAGTCTTATGAAACAAAGCTGCTGTCTCAGTTTGGCTCCTAGACAAACAAAGGGCAGCGTACAAGAGCATGCTAGGAGATAAGTCAATGTGAAGGCAGAATTTGTTTACATTTTGAGAGATTGATGTATCTAGGTCAGGATTAAAATCTCCTTCTGGGTGTAGCATATACATTTTTTGTATGTTTAACTTCCACTTCCATTCCTTGAGTGAGGATAAATGAAACCACTATCATGAACTTTCACGAGCACACAGACAAAAGACTAAGAGTGTGCTTAGAACAACTTTCTAAAATTATACCAATTTTGTGGGCACTCTGGTGGGCTAACAATTCAATTCCAAACTGGCAATTTGTTAATAAATCCTATCAAGGTCTGAAACAAGGAAACCGAGCTTGTCTGGCATCCAGACATTTAAAAGAAAGGGCAAGCCAAGAAAAAAAATATGGTTGAGCTCTGTGTTTGTAGCTCAAAACATCTGTATTTTATCTGGTGTACCAGATGATGAAATGACTTTGGGAGCCAGGAAACATACTAGTGTAGGCTTGATTCACCAAGTGATTACACACACCCTATCAACTGGACTAGACATTTTGAAAGATGAAATCAGGTCTTCATTCTGCCAGTTCACTGGAAATACCACACCCTGAGCTCGTATGCTCCTCAGTCATACAGTGTAGCCTAGCGTATTCTTTTGAGAGATGCAAAAGAAATGTTTCTGTTACAGATCCAGCATTAAGTATGTGCCTCTTTACATGCAAATCATTTCAAAACAAAATTAGTCACTAATTATGTAGGTACACAGCCAGTACAATTCCTATCACACATTGTAACGCAATGGAAATAACAGCCAAAGAGCAGCTGTTGAAAAGTGTACTAGAAGCCATTCACCAACTGCATGTGACTTTGCACTTTTTTCTTTCCCTAAATACCATATTAAACAGCAAGAATTAAAAAAATATAACATATTGAAAGAGGAGTGATGGAGAGAAAACAAAATATTCAGAAGTTATAGGACTATAGGAATTAGAGACCAGCTGGTACAATCCTTCATAGGTCCACTAACTTCAGTGTAGTTATGCTGATTTACACCAACTGAGGATCTGACTCTAGATATATATTCTGTGGCATATCTAGAAAGAGATGTGAAGCTAGTGAAGAGAGTGAGGGGATCAGGACTAATGGATAAGATAAAGAAATGGGAAATAAGAACGAAGGGGGAGAAGAGAAGGAAGAAAGTCTAAATGGAAAATTTCATGACATCTACAGAGAAGGATTTAGCACCATGACAGGAGTTAGGGGACCATTTTAAATAACATTCATATGTGAAATGTAAGGCTGCCAGAGGCAGGCAACACTTATTCACTATCCTATACATAGTTTTCATCATCCCTATTGGAGTTGCAGGCAGATTTTTATTCAAGGCATTCATTTGTTAAATTAATCTTATGGCTGTTATGTGATATCCAGCTGGGGAATTAATGGTTATTGGGGTTGTGACTTACTTCTCACCTAACCTACAATACCCTTAAATTTATAATTCTCATAAGTCTTTGAGATGGGATAGCTTATAATATTCTTTTGCCTATATATAGTGTTTTCATTATGTTTTATCATGCCTATTTAATTGTAATTATCTTTTAGAGATATGTGGTCTGTTTTATGTATTTTTATTCGTGGCTGTATCATTTTTGCAAGGCCAGTGCCATAAACAGAATAAAATCTAACAAACTAAACAGCATCCCCACTGGAAATAACTGGATCACATTCAAATCACATCCTTACAACCAGCACACAAAGCAAACAGGTCACCTTCTAAAAGGAACGCACACGTGGTTACAACAACCCTGGCAGTGCAATTCCTTCTATATTCCTCTCAGCAGCAATGTACTGCATGTTTTCAGCTTTGGGGATTGCAAAAAAAAATTCACACAGAAATTCAGGTTCTTTAGCAGAAGCAGCTGTATTTTCAATTAGGAAGCAAAGGAGTTGCAAATGTGGGTGGGGAGCTACTTTGATATCAAGAACTGAAAAAAAAAAACTATTTAAATCCCTTCTCCTTTTCCCTATATAAGAGCAAGAATAAATGTGGTCCCTAAATAGAAAACAAATGTACTGAGTCTATAGGTGGGTTTTGTAAATGTGAATACAATGGCTTGATCCTACACTGCACAGGAGTGAAGGATTGTTCTGCGTATAAGCCCAAAGTAAAAACTAATAAAGAGGCCAGGGATCAAAAGGAAACTGACCATGCATTAATGAGAACTCTGCTGTAGCTGACTATCAGCATGAGAAAGACGAAAGGATGGATTGTATAGTTAAGCTCGGCACAGGTCTAGTGTGGAGACCTGCAGTGGGACTGGGATCCCACGGATCCCAAAAGGACCCACTGCCATAATAGCAGGAGTGGGACTAAAAAGTAGTCACATGCAGGGCTCGTACAGCAAAGCAGCTAATTTGAATGATAAGGGTTGCATTTAAACCAATGTCTCTTCAGACAGACCCATTCACCCAGCATTCTTGAGAACAAGTGAACTGTCATTCAAGGAGCTTTCAATTTATTTCCATTATATCGGATACATTTAAGGGTGTGTGTACTATTACTTTAAATCTGTAACAGAAGGTTCTAATCTAAGGGAAGTCATAAGTAGAAGCACAAGAAAGACAAAAAACATTAGGGACACTTGACTTCAGTACTCCACTGTGTCAGGAGTTCACCCACTGTTATCTTTCTTAGAACAAAAGTTCTTTGTTCCATGTTACAAAAAAATCACTGCTTACTGTGATTGTTTAACATTGTCCCATGTCCTGTTGTCAAAAGTAGACTGACTCATTTTGAACTAGCATAAATAAGAAAGGAAAAAAAAAAAAACCAATTTAAGCTCTTCCTAAAACTTTCAGTTTGATAAGCCCATGGAATGGCCGGAGTGGATGGAATGCTCCCACATATGCCAAACTGCCATAAGGCTTAACTCAGAAAGTGGCAAGGTTCAAGTTAGCTCCTTAGTTTCTGCAATAGAGAGTGAAGCTGAAAACATTTATACATTGCTTGCCTTTAATGATGAAGGAAACAAGAAATAATAGAGTATTGGGACAGAATCCGGCATCAATGGAAGCTTACATGCGGGACATTTTAGTTTCTGCAAAATCCAAGGAAGAACATAACGTAAAGTTAAAACAAACTCTGAAGGTCTGAAAAACAATTTGTTGCATGTTTTTAAACCAGCAATGATGTAGTAAATATGTTAATAGTTAAACTATCATCAATTAGCTTCAGAGTAAACATTCCATATATATGGAATAAGGGCAGTTCACACTTCTCTCTGACCTATTATTTCAGGCTGTCTGCTGAATTAGGCAAACGTCATTGCAATAATGGACATCTGGTTCACATATTTAAAGTTTTCTTTGCAACCATAAAAGTTAGAGATTTCAAGTTTTAAATGAAAGCTTAGATTCCAGAGCACAAGAAGGAATCCTCCAGATACAGGTAACAGCTGGCCAAGCAGCCATGAGCTGATCTCATTTAATGCTTGGTCTAACATAATAATTGAGGGATACAATAGGACAGAATGCAAGGATAAAAACTGGAGCTGGCAATTCTTTTCTGTAGTCCCATCAACCTTTTTCCTTCAGAGACAACGCCTCCATTAAATATCTAACTAATACTACTGCTTCCTTACAGAATTCTACTTGACCACATGCCCAGAGCGAGTAAGTCAGTGACAAGTAAAAAATTATTGTGTGGCAGAAATTGGCCACCTGTTTTATCATCATCATTAGAGCAAAGGTCAATAAATACATTTTGTCTCTAGATTGGCAAATGTTCTTGACAACTTTCAAGACTGTTGTATGTATAAAAACATTGGTCACATCATGTCAGATGCTGTGCATTGGTGTCTACCACAAAAAATTTTTGCAGCATATTTATTCATTTTGAGAGTTATTTAGGGATCAGACTACTTTGGTTTTTCAAACTGAGGGTCCAACTGCTTCTATCAAAATAAATGGCAATTTTAAAGCTGGGAGAACTCAACACTCCAAAAAGGCCCAAGTAATTGCAAGCTTTTCATATTAGTATTAGGAAAAGAATCCTCAGGTGTTTAAGTATTTACTTCTGACTGGAAAGCTATAAACTAGAGTAACTGGATTATAAAAATTTTCTTCTATGTTCCAGGCAAAAATATCACAAAAGCATAACTGCTTGTGCATATTCCCCTCTGGTGGAGACTCTTACGTATTGCAAAAAATGATCATATCACAGATGTTGCCAAAAAACATAGCAAACATTACATGATAATCTTGATCACTGAAATATTTCATTATAAGTGAAAGCTGATATTTGTTTAGTTGTAAAGAGTTAAATGTTTTCAAAGTGATGAGCTCCTCTAAACATTTCTCAGCAGTTGCTAACAGTCTTTCTGGTCTCAGCCTTATCTAACTGCTTTTTATTATTTATGCTGCCCCAAGGCCTCAGTCAGGATCAGGACCCAATAATCTTGTCAGTGGCTACTTCAGCTATATTTCTGTTTCCCTTCTTCATCATCATAACTGGTATTAAATGACAATACTTAGAAAAGTTTGCTGTCTCCATAGTGAGGAGTTCAAAGAAATAAATAAAATACATCAATGGAAAGGGGGAATATGTGACTACTGAGAAGTTATATAAAAATGTGTATCTCATCTTGATTCAGGAAAATATCAGATACTTTCTATGGGAAATTACTGTAGCCTTGACAAAGATTGAAAGTGCTAAGAAAGGAACTGATAGAGTGACCTGAGAAATGCAACTGCAGTTAGATTCCAGAAACAGAGGATATTCAGTTCATGAGATTTTTTAGGTAAATAAAGTAAGAAACATTCTTAGTTAACTACATGGCTATGGAACATATCAACAATTCTTCAAGATGATCACAGCATCGCTAACGTGGGGCTTAGTTTAAAAAAAAGAAGGAACCAAGGGAGATCCCAGGATTTGCAGAATCTCACTTCAGTATCAGGGGAAATTATATACAGTATATTTAAGGATAGAAAAATAAAAAACCTGAAAAATATAACCCAGTAGGATTACTTCTTGTAAGAGAATCATAACTAACATTTGCAGAGTATTTTTTTTTAAACAAAACTAAATAAACATGGCCCAATAAACACATTTTACTTGTTTGTTTTTTTTTAAAGCACTTGTTTAAGTCCACAATAAAACATTAAGGAAGTGAGTAACTATGGACCAAAAGAGCAAAATCTTGTCAAAAACGAGCTATAGTGAATTGCTGTACCTCAAAATGAAGGGAGGTGGAGGGTCACTAATAAGGTTCTCAGAGATCTGACAAGGCCAGTACTATAATCTTAATGATTAGGAAAACTAGAGTGAAGTTTGCAGATTCCACTAAGCTGTTTTGATTAGTAACATCTAGACAGCTAAGAGAGACCCTAGATTGCCCAACACACTCAAAGCTATCTGACAGCCCATAAATTGTAGCTTGGATAAGTATACAATAATGTATACTGTTAAAAGTTAGCTTCACAGATGGTAATGGGTGCTGAAATTGTATGCCCCTCAGAGGAAAAGAATGATCATGAACAGCCCAGTGGAATATCTGTCCTGTGTATAGCTGTTTAGGTGAGAGACAGGACAAGTAACTCTGTGTAAGTGTAAGATCAATAGCTAAAGATCCAGAAACCCTACTGACTACCAAACCCACCTTTTTAAAACTAGCTTAAAGAAACAAATGTTAAAGGTTATATAGTAAAGTACATCCTTAACTCCATAGGAACCTAGCTAAAAATGAACAGTTGTGAAACTAAAGTTTGAATAAAAACTATTTCCCTACACCCACCCTGCAAAAGTTCTACTCCACCCACCTATCCCCAGATTCAAATAGGAACCAGTTTCAAGGCTTTACAGTCCAGTTTTCTTATAGTGTGTTGGGAAATCTGCTTAATTCATCACAGCTGGGCCAGCCCTACTTCTCTGACACTGTAGGTACTTAAGGCATGAAGCTGTAACCTTTCTTCTCTTCAAGGAGAAATAGTTAACACTCTTCCTGCTACTCGGGGAGAAGAGAAACTTTCTCATAAGGCTCAAAAACAATACAGCGTTTGCTGATGGTACAGAGTACTGAGTTCTGTTTTAGCTACCATACCTTTGTTGTTACTAAGGAGGAATAAATCTGGATAAAGACAATGAGGCTGGTGAGAAGTATGATGTAGTTTACATCTGAGGGGAAAATGAAAATACTAGGACTACTAAGGCTGGAAAAGAAAAGAGTGTGAAGGGACTTAATTTATTGTTTAAGCTTAAAGGATAGAAGAAGAACTGATCCATCCCCAATTAAAATGTGTCTGCTTTATCTTTTTGTGATCTAAATTCAATAACCATCCATATCACCAACCTGCAATTACCAATAATAAGCTAAAATATCTTCAGCACTTGCAACTAACACTCTAGAACGATGTCAAAATGGATTTGAGGATAACATTTGTGTTTTATTTTTCCACCCTCTTTACTCCTCAGTCAACAATATGTGGTTGAATTTAACTGTCAATTGTGTCATTTCAAGGATTCTATCATTAGACTTTTGTAGCTGTAAATAGCTGGCTTTTAAAAAATAGCTCTGAGTGAATCTACATAGAAAAAGCAAATAGGAAATTTCAGGCTGAATAAAGGTGCCCTGCCTATTTGCCCTCCTAAAAGTACCATGGGTGATCCAGCCCTTACTATGACTATACATTGTAAACAGAAGTATTTTCTTTTCTCCCTACCCAGCCACCCAAAAACAGCTTCAATCATGTGATTCTTCATGTAAGACCTGTGAGAGAGCTGCTGATGTGTGCACCTCATGTCCAGAAGGTAAATGACATTTAGCTTCTTTCGGAGGAGTTTGTAACTTGCTAGATGCTTCTGTACATTATATATTCCCAGGAAATATCTTGGTCAATGGATAGCAGAGCGTTCTTTAATCTAGCAGATAAAGGCATATGACTGGAAGATCTAAACTTGATACATTCAGGCTAGGAATAAAGCACATATTTTTAGTAACAAAGCCATTGGACAAACTTTTCAAGGGATCTGATTCCTCACCCACTCAACCAGGAGTTATGTGCTTGATCCAGGAATTATTGGGTAAAATTCTGTTATTCAAGAGGTTAGACTAGATGATCATCTTGTTCCCATCTGGCCTTAAAATCTATGAATGACTTTTAAGCCATCTGACCTTTTTGGATAATGGCTTAAAAGAACGTTTCAGTTCTTAAAAAATGAAAAAACCCTAAACTTTGGAAGTGCAAAGTTAAGGTACCATATTTAAAAGAAAAAACCCACCAATACGCTAGTGTGGGTGTTGCTAGCACAAACAAGATCACGGTGTTGTTTTGTTTAGCTTTCTCAACTGTGCCATTTCATTGGGGTGGGTGTATTGCTAGGGAGATTTCTTTTTGCTGAGACCTGCATACGTACATGTCCTGGAGGAACCTTTGGCGACCTGAAAAGTGGGAGGTGTGAAAATTGCACAGATGACTGTGAAGTCTGCTCTAAACCCAGGCATTGCCAGAAGTGCCAGTCTCAGCCACATCAGCCACTCTACCTACATGAAGGCAGATGCTTTCAGGAGTGCCCTGCGTAAGTTAATTTATATTTATTCTTTGTTTTGTTGATTTACGCCAACTTTCAAGTTTGCTCACTAATTTTCAACTGTGTCACTTGTCTCCATACTTAAAGTCCTTCTAGATAATCCATCATGAACTCCCGTTATAGAGACATTAATGTACCATTTTGGCTGTCAGAATTTACGATGTGATGAATCTTGATGTATATGTTTTCAGCTGCATGAATTGCAGCAATTGGCTGTGGTCTTGTTAGCAAAGGTTACATGTGACTGTAAGTAAAGCTAAGCACTAGGCACGAAATCTTGAAATCAGTGGCAAAACTCTGATTTCAATGGGGCCAGGATTTCACCCTTAGTGTAGATCTTCACAGTGACCAAAAGTAAGCCTCAGCAACCTTTGCTACCTTCTCCCTTATGCCATAGAATACAGGATAAAAGAGGCAGGGTGTGGGTACAGAATGGGGTGGTCTGAGGAGTTATGGACTGAAGCACAATCCTGACCATGCAAATAAGGAGCTTAGTCATGTACTTTCTTTTCTGGCTTTTTTCTTACTGTGCATCACTAGCCTGGTAGCCATGCAGCAACAAAGATTCCTATTGACTTCAATGAGCGCTGATCAGACCCTAACGCAGATCAGGTTCCATTTCAATTTATATCCTGTTCATCACTACGTGCCATGTGCGTGTGCACATAGTGCTCTAAGCTGTGTAGGATAAAGTACTTAGTTTCTTTCTTTTGGGAAAACACTCTTGACTGTGGTTTACACTAATTCATTGGCTGTATTTTCCTACCACCATTTGCACACCTGCTAACTGTCAAATAAATCAGAGCATCAAAGGGACGGATTCTGATCTCACATACACCAGTGTGAACCTGGAATAACTACATAAAAGATATAACTGAGATCAGAATCTAGGCTTGCATGTGTTCTCTCAGCCTACCCATCCAAAAAATGGGCTCTAATCCATTGATCTCAAAATAATGCTGCAGCATCGTTACATTAACGTGGGTGTTTCCAGCCCCCATTTCCCATAGGTTTTGCATGGGATCATGCAATTTAACTCACATTTTTTCATGGATTTCTGCTGCTGTTCTCTCCTTTTTGCTGCCTTCCAGTGTATCTTGCTAGGCCTATTCATAATAGAGTTCCAGATTCTGGCCTTACTAAAACAGTCATCCCGAGTTCAGTTTCATGTTTCAGCCCCCTACAGGATATTTTTCATTAAATTTACCATTACCCCCATTTGCAAGATATCACACAGGAACAGAGAGGCTCTCATGCAGTTCTAAGTGTCCTCTTTTAGAACCAAAGAAAGTACTATAGTGTGTGTGGGGGGGAAGTGTTCTACAAGTGTTACTGTCCCATGTGTCCCTTCTGACACACCAACTAGGGACATTTAGAAGGACTGAATCAGCAAAGCAAGGTGAGCTGTTGAGCGTGAGAGGATAAGGTCACAAAACAGAAGGAGCGGGAAGAAGATGGGATTGGAAAGATACTGAGAAACGATAAAAGGAAGAAGACAGAAATAGAAAAGATGAAGGTGGACTCTCTTCTATTTGGTTCCCTTCTCAACTTTCCTCCTAATTGATCTCCTTGGCTTTCTTAAAAAAATACTGCCCTTGTTCTTTTCAAGCATTTCCCTGAAATGTCACTAGATCATTGGAGGCCCCCCACCCCTCTTTTCGTGAAGGCTACCTGGGTGTACATGTTAGTGCAAAGCAGGTATTCTGCTGGCACTCCTTTTTATGCTTGTTCTTTCCTCAGTTTGATCAGATCGCTGCATATTTTTGAATTAGTAATTATCTCAAACAGCTTATTGGTCTCAGTCCAGACTTTTCCTTTCAAGATCTTATGCAGAATGAAATGTGCCTCCAGCCTGCCCTTCCATGTCCTTTCATCTACGAGGTATAGGCCTTGCCTAGCTAATATTTTGTTATGATTAATCCTTTCAGACTTGGAATGACTGTGGTTGCCCACAGCTGCTCTGTCAGTCTCCTTAAAGCTGTTCTACATTCATAGTCTAGGGTATATTTTGCTTAGGATCAGTTTGTCCAATTTCAGTCACAAATTGCATCACACAGGTCCATGCTGGAATCATCATATTAGACATACTTAATCTGATTGTCTGAAGAGAGTTAGAGCTGCTTCTCAAAAAGGCTCCCCCCACTTACCCGCAGCCTGTGTAACATAGATATCAGCATGGCACACTTTTTTGACAGCAGAACACACTTGCCAAAATTTGTATAGCCCCTTGAGTGATGCTTCTTTTGGAGGTGATCAAGTTTTTCTAGCGCCTCTCTCTCCCCTCCCCGTGGTTGCACCTCTACAATGTTGTTGACCTTCCATTGTAGTGCCTTCTATTAGTGCTGGAACAACTCATCCTTCCAGTTGCTGGGGTGAAGTTACTCTTCCCCGCTCCCTATACCTCCCACTACTTGGGTGTCTCTTTTCTCTTCTTGCCCTACCACCATTGTAATGTTTAGGAGAGTAAAGAGTTAAAAGCTGGATAAGTGGTCAGGCCTAAGCTACAGGGAACGGGGGTTAAGGCATGGGCAAACCTTGTTTCTGTTAGTTGGTGTGAATTTTACTTAGTCTGTTCTCTCTTCTTTTTCTCCCTTCCTGGACATCTGTGCTGGGAATGAGGCTAATAAAATAACTATCACCATTTCTGTGCAAGGCCTTCTGGTTGGAAGAAGGCATTATATTCCTTCTCCCCCCGGCATACCTTTACTTCAAAGAATGCTAGTGTAAAATTTATAGGTTTTAAGGTGATGTGCCTGACCTCTGTATGGTAATTCTGTAAACAACAAACAGGGGCGGGTATAATTGTATTTATTATGTAGTCGTTAATATTCATTTTATAGGTGTCAATGTAACCAAATAAGGGTCTATGGGGAGTTGCTGAAAATAGGTACATTTACATAGTGTTATGGATAAAAGAATTATAAAGTAACCTCTCATTGCTCACTCATGGTGTGGAGGTGGAACGAGCAGGCAATAAAGCTTTCCATCTCCCAAATCCACCTCCAGGACAACCTGTTTGGTTATTTCTAACAGAATATTTCTCTTCCTTGTGAACCAACCCTCTGATATCACGGCTGCAGGCAAGGGCTTCTTCCTCCATACTCTGCGTCTTTCTTGCCTGGGCAGAAGGAGGAGGATAGGAAGCATGGATGTCAAGAGGGAATGTCTCAGTGCAGCCCTTCTGGATGTTGGCAATTTTGGTGCTGCGAAGGGTTGATGTGGGGCAGTGGGCAAAATATCTTGTATGAAACATGTGTTGCACGTGACAGCTCTTTGTCATATGTGACCATTATGAAGCTCCTGACTCAGCCAAATACATTCTTATTCCTCTATATTTGCAATAAGCTGTGCTATCTAACTGTTCCAGAAGTGTGCTCTGCCCTACAGTTTTTTTTTTCCTATTTGTCCTGACTCTCCAGGGGGTATTTTGCTGAAACTGGTACGTGCACCAAGTGTAGCGAATCCTGCAAGACATGTGAAGCAAATGCCACAAAATGTCAGTCTTGTGAAAGCCCGCTACTTCTGGAGCAGTGGGAATGTAAAGGTTCCTGTTCTGAGAAGCACTTTGCCACCAATGGAATCTGCAAACACTGCCCTGAAATGTGTCAGGAATGCATTCATGAAAGTGCATGCAAAGGTACTGCAGAGAATTAGCAGTGGCATTTATCTGCTTGGCTCAGACAAGATCTCTGGAAATATATAGGCTGACAAACATTTGTTGAAAGAAATAGTTCTTCTGTAGCTAACAAAAATGAGAAGTAATTTTAATATAATTGTTAAGCTATGCAGGATGGTGCTAATGTGCACTGTATCAGGTGATAAGATTTTTAACCAAATAGAACTAGGAACAATAGATGTTCAGTGTTCCTTTTTCTGCTCTCTCTGTATTTGACCTGCTCATTTACATTAGTACAAGGTGGGAGTGAAATGCTACCATTCTAAACTAGTGGCATTTTACACCCACATTACACATGTGCAAATGGTTACATAAGGTGCAGAGCAATGGAGAATCAATCCCACTGCGTGCTAATGTCATGAATGATGAATGAACCACAAAAGGTTCTGCTTAGTTGGGCTGCTCACCCAAAAGTTTGAAAGGTTGTGTGAATGGTAAGGGCAGGTAAAACTGAGCAACTGTCAACCTGGAAGTGTAAAAGTGGGTGACAGGGAAGGCTAATGAACAAAAAGGTTAAACTACAAGTTTAAACTAAACTCAACGTAAAGATTAGTTCAACCCATCACTCCAGATTCTATCACCGCCAGCCTTTGGGGAAATTCAGATCTGGCTCCAAATATTCCAGACAGACCCTATTTCAATAATGAGCGTAACAAAAGTTCAGATCTAAATATCTCTGAACTTTTGAGATGTTTGGAATTAAATTCAGATGTAGCTTTGCATCGTGGGTCCATCTCCACTCAGAGGCTCAGTCTGGGGGCAGCCTGAATTTTAGTAAAAGCTCTAAGATTTTCTCCTTTTTAATATTTTTCTGAACCAGTTTGCCCATCCCTAGATGTAAGGCAGCAGGTGCCATATTTGGTTTGCGATAGTCTTATCAGTAGACAGGCACAGGAATAAAAATTTGGTCACTTTTGGAGGGGCATGTTCTGTGCCTCCCCTGCAGCTCTAGGGTAAGAGGAGCTCCTCCTTCCTGCCCCCCACCCCACTGTGGCCCTGCAGCCAGAGGTGCTCACTCCCCCACCCCCAACCAAAAGTTGGTTCTCCCTGCTGCAGTCCTAGGGCCAAAGGAGCACATCCCTTGGCCTGCAGAGTTCTGTGTGCCTGTAGGTTTGGTTTTTGGGGGGTTTTTTTTGGTTGTTTTTTTTTTTTTGCCGGGGCGGGGGGGAGGAGGAGGCTTATCAGTAAAAGAAAATAAGCTGTTCTTTTGCTTATTCATTTGCTTTTATTTTTTCCTTAGTATGCATGGACCAGTTTTTCCTGCATAATGGGAAGTGTCTGCCGGATTGCCCTTCTGGCTTTTATGCTGACTCCCACAGTTGCTCTCCTTGCCATGAGGACTGCAAAGGATGTGATGGGCCTGACTCGGACGACTGTAATGAGTGTGCCATCAGGTCCTTTGTTCTGCACAATGGCAACTGCTATAGAGAATGCCCAGAAGGGACTTACTATGAAACAGAGACTGAAGACTGTCAAGGTCATTTTTTTAAAGGAATATGGAAACTATCTTAAGTAGAACTGGTTGAATAGTATTAAAAGGGATTGGGGATGGGGTTTAGTATATTTACCAATGATCCTGAAGAAGAGGAGACGAGAAGGCAGCAAAATGTGCCAATGACACAACATTGGTTGGGTCAAACTAGAGATGACTGAGAGAGCCCAGAGGGACCCAATAAAACTAAGTGAATGGACACCATGGACGGAAATGAAGAGTATTGACAAGTGCAAAGAAATGCACATCGGAAGTAATAATTAGAACTACTCATGCCCATTACTGGTTTCTAAAATCTATGTTGTCATCCACAGAAACGACGAAGTATCACTAGGATGGTTCAGGGAAAACTACTGCTCCATATGCAGTGGCAGCCAATAAATAGAGCAAACTGTTAGGCTATACGAAGTATGGGATAGGAAATAATACTTAAACACACAAACCTTTCTGCAGTTCCCTGGCTTGAAAATGTGCTCCTCGACACATTTCAAGTTGGCTCCTTGACAAATTAAAGCTACTTTAAAAATAAGCTGAAATGGAAAAAAATAAGTTTTGAAATACATGCTGTTTGTACATTTCAGAGTGTGACGGGACATGCCAGACTTGCACCTCTTCCACGGCCTGCCTTACCTGTAGAGAGGGCATGGGGATGAACAACCAGGGTCACTGTGTGACTTCCAAGTATTGTTCGCTCACTGAGTACCATGATGAGCAAACTCAGACCTGTAAGCCTTGCCACAAGATGTGCTCTCGCTGTACTGGGCCTGTTGAACATCAGTGTCTTAGCTGTCCAAAAAATCGGCATCTTCTCAGTGAGTATCTTGCTCCTGCGTCCAAGTTTTATTTTGTCTTCTCCTTCGAAGATGTGTGACCTGTGTAGATCCCCATTAAAAAGATGCCTGGCAATGGGAAAGAGCTGCTTCAAGCTGAACTTCCACTGTTCCTTTTCATGAAATGTCAAGAAGTTTGTTCATGTGGTCCATATTTCAACATGCTTAAACCAATCTGAACATTGCAAGTCTGTTATGACAAATAGCTTTCAGCTGTTTATGCCACAATGCAAACAGCTGATTCTTTGGGGCTAGTCAAGAAAATCTCTTGACTGTAAGAGACCAACCCACGACAGATATTTAGGTTTGGGCCTGACAAACTTTGGGGCTCAATGCAGAACTTCTAACCCTCACAACACTTCATGGCTAACAACCAAAACTTTTTGTTACCTACTACCTGCTTGCTTTCAGCTGTCCTTTCCTACGGCTTTGATTACAAGTGGATGGCTTTAAAATCACATTAAGAATCCTTTGGTGCTTTTTAGAGAGACTCTTAGCCTTACCTATATATTTTGCAAGTGCATCTACTTTGCACACATAAAACTCATAAACTAGCAAATGTGGGTATATTCAAATGCCTGGACAGATTTTGATTGTGCAATATAGATATACTCACAAATATACAGACATAGTTAAGGAGATTTGCTGAAAAATTGTTCCCGGATCAGTGGATCAGGTTCTGTTGGACTGCAGTTCAAGTAAACTCATATATGAAGTAAAGAATAAAAGACTGATTTGCCTGAGAGAGGACTGAGTGAAAATTGAAAGGCCATCAGGATTTAGGATTTAGTGAATATGAGCACATAAAAAATGAACATTTACAAAGTTAATCAAGGGCCAAATTTCCTCCAGAGAAGCAAGCTTCTGTATAAACACTAGACAAACATTGTAGGACCAAATCATGGTATTAGTTTATTTGTATTTGTCTCAGGACAAAAATAAATGATTTTGCAAGAAATACCATTTTAGTCATACATTACGCTGAATAGAAGCAAGGAGAAATGTGAGACTGTGGTAATAGAGATGGGCGTTAGCTAAAGCTTTGGATCCCAATCCTGATCCAGGCTTGAATTGAGTTCCCAGCTCTGAACTAAAGTTGAACACTGAATCAGTTTTTTGAGCTTTGGAAAGTTCAGATGTTGATCCAGATTTTGAACCCCCAAATTTGAGTACAGATCTGAGGGTTTGGTTCAGGCCCCCTTCCACTACTAATGAATAATATTATTTTGCTCATTACTGCTTGTACATTAGATTGAGATAGCTAGACAGACAACCTATAGTCCAGAGATTGGCAAACACTAATGTTATTTCTTTGATATTTTAAGGAAAAAAAATTGTTCCTTGCCTAGGTGTAACCTGAGTAGTGAAACACAAGACAGATTATTTCACTTTGTGAGTAGTCAATGTTCTTCTTTCTCCTCATTAACATTGGGTAGGTTGAGCCCACATGGTTAACTGAGTATAGCTCAGTGCAAGCCTTACATTCCAGAAGCAGGCTCTGTTAATTTCCCTCTGAAATTTCAGTGAAATTTGTAATGTTCATGGTACATTTGGCAGGACTGCAAGTGTGTTCTCTGATCACAGAAAGTAGCAGCAAACTATTCAATTATTCACCGAGATTAAAGCCATTGAGCTATTAAGGCTCAAAATTCTCATAAATCCTGTAGATTTGACCAACGATGCATCAAAACTGTTAGCTAGGTATTTAGAATCAAAAGCACGGAAGCCAAGAGACAAATGGCTCTGCCGATGGAAGGATGAAATGTCCTGAAGATTATTGCTTCCTTTGTATGTTGTGATATAAATCTCAGATGTCATTTGTTATTAATTACATATAATGATCCCTTGATACCGTTCAGCAATTGAAAACAGACCATCCCTGCCTTGAAGAGTTTACAGTCTATATTAGGCAGAGAAAATACATAGACAAATGAAAGGATGAGAGTTAAAAGACATAAAAAATAAGTAATATAGCACAGCACTCCTTCTGGCTCTGCTACAAAATCTGAGATGGGGTATGTCATTGAGCCTCAATAAGGAGAGAAGAAAATTGTGTATGATCCTTGGTTCTTCATTATTCCCTCTGCAGATACAACCTGTGTAGAAGAGTGTCCTGATGGCTATTATGTTGACAGTGATGAGGGCCGATGTTTCACATGCCATAGCACCTGCGAGTCTTGCTATGGAAAACACAGCACGCAGTGCCTATCCTGCAGATCAGGCTGGTACAAACAAGGAAATGGATGTGTACAAGACTGCAGTGTTGGGTAAGGCTCCAGTATGAGTAGCTAAACACTACATGGCACAGAGAGCTCTGTTAAACTGTAACATGTAGCCTTCAATTCTTTTTTTAAGGGAGTTCCTCACGTTATTTCTTGATATTAGGGATTGTATAAACCTGCAGTTTAGGGACAATTTAGGATTCCCCGGCAAGGAGGTGTGCTGGGACAGATCTCCCGAGTACCAGTCCACAGTCGCATGTGCTTATTTGTGATTGAATCTGCCCTACTGTTCTAGGAAGTGCTGCTCTGTAGCTAAACTCGGAAGGCCATATGGCATATGTCCATTAAAGGGAATATCCTACATACAGTCACAGTGCAGCTTTGTGAAGAAAAGGGCAATCAAGAATGAAATCTTTGCTGAAAGAAAGGAATGGATCTCTTCTGACTATGTAAACCATTTCAAATCTTCACCTCTTCAAAAAATTCAGATATTATGCAGACAATTCCACTGAGTTGTGTGAGAGATGCCACAAGAGCTGTAAGGAGTGTTTGGGACCTCAGCCCACAGACTGTCTGTCTTGTGATACATATTTCTTCCTGCTGCGCTCCAAGAACAAATGTCTCCTCTCTTGCCCTGAATATTATTATGAGGATCATGATACGAACACCTGTGAACGATGCCATCCTACCTGCAGTTCCTGCGAAGGTAAAATCCTACATCATGCTCTTCTGTGCCCCAAGAGCTTTAAAATATTATCTACTTCTTCTCTTTCCAACTCTTTCTGCTCACGATAATACGGGGCATTAGGCAACTTATATGCTATACAAACCCATGTCCACTTATGAAGGTTGAACGTTTTTCTAATGATACTATTCTTGCTTTGCCAAAAGTACCACTAGACAGACTTTGGAAGTCTAATAATTGTGTTGTAAAACAAGCTCATCGCTGGACTCATCATACTCCACAGATATTACTCAATCTCAGTAAGGGGATAAGGAGCTAGATTCTGATTCTCTTATGCACATTGAATAGTGCCTTACTTTGTGACTAATCCCATTGAATGCACTACTTTATTTGAGTCAGGGCTTCAGAATCTGCTCCCAAGTTTTCAGAGATGAATGATTCTCAAAGGAAAGGGCAAAAAAAAAATTGACATCTAGTTCAATAAATAAAACAAAGCAGAGTTTTGGACCTGCTTCCCTTGAATCCTAATGTGTTTACATATTTTGAAATGCAGTCACACATTTATTGAAGTTCACCTTGAGGCACCATCAGTTTTGTACTGATGCCATCCTGATTCAATGTGGTGCTTATTTACTTATTTATTTTCCCCAAAAATTATCCTAGATCCAAATTTGAGCTGGAGAGCATTATTCTCCTTGGACCCAGATGATTTCCTAGTCTCTCTGAGTGGCCACCAGGTGCTATTTTGTAGCTCAGAATGTAACATATAAACGCTTGCATTGAAGAGTGCAGATGGTTAATTGCAACATAATATTTCAAATTTTGAAAGTAATTCCTAGAATTAAATATATCCCCTTCGATATCTATTAAAATATAGTTGAACAGGCAAATTACTGTAATCAACAATAACATTTTTGTCTTGGATTTGGAATTAGAAACATTGCTGTCATTTACAATCTGCCTTCTGCACATGATTTTGTATTTGCTTTGCCATTAATACTACTGGGTACATTTTCCACCATAGTTACAAAGACCGAGAGATTGAATATGGGGGGGTCCCCTGGTTAATAACAATCCTCCTACAGAAAGTGTATGGCCTTTGAGTAAATGTTGTTACATAGTGGTACTGCCCCAGCAGCCACAAGGAGGAACTATGGCTGGAAAATCCTAGTTCTTCTCCTGCTCCTCACTTGTTACAGGGGAGAAATAATTTATTCCAGTCCTGAAAACTGTGAAGCTCTGTTTGGCACTTTGAGGGGGAAGAGTCATGGCTCTACCCAGGTCCCTCCCTTCTTCCCCTCCATTCACACACCTACTGCAAAGGAGCAGCAGCACAGCCCCTTTCTTGCACTTGGAACCCAGAGCTGGATAACCCTAATCCAGCAGCACAGGGACGGGGGCTGCGTGGCCATATTTGGCCTAGTAACAAAGCTCTTACTAGTTAAGACTAGTGAAATTCTACTGATTTCCCTCCTTTATCCACTTCTTCCATGTCTATTTTCTTCTTTTCTCACACAGCCATGGACGTGGGGGTGAGGGGAATTGTTTGAAGTCTAACCAACCAGTTCCATTTTCACATTCATCATGTGCAGAGTATTGAAGTGATGGTTTGACAAGATATGCATGTAATGTGTATTTGCCTATGAAATGTTCATGTAACAAACCAAGCACACATGGAGTTGGTTAGTTATTTTCTTCTGTTAGTACTTGTCTAAGGAAGTACAACATTATAGCATGTGGCAAATCATCTGCATCACTAATAGGAAAAGGCAAAAGGGCTCGGATTCTTTTTGCCATATGCAGTAATATTTGTATGTAGTGTTATAGCCATGTCTGTGCCAGGATATGAGAGTGGCAAGATGGGTGAGGGTAGTATCTTTTATTGGACCAACCTCTGCTGGTGAAAGAGACATCTTGTGAGATACAGAGCTCTTCTTCAATAAACCATAGTACTTTGCCGTCCTTGTCTTTCTCAGTAATATTTTAGCATTTCAGCTTAAAAATATATATCTGAAAAGATTTTGTGAGCGCCCAAAATTCTAATAGCACAAGTTTTCTTAATTTATGGCTCAAGCACTTTTCAGAATAGGCTTCTTAATGCAAGGCATGTTCAGTACCGATACTTGACGACGACAAATGCCCTGTGTCATTGATGGGAACAGATTACCATAGTTTCTGAAGGTAGATAATTTTCATATTCCAATAAAAAATGGTTGTTTTGTTTTCTTTTAAAGGGAAGGGAGCTCTCAGCTGCACGTCCTGTGTGTGGAGTTACCATCTAGCAGGTGGAATCTGCTACTCTGAATGCTTTGCTGGAGAATACAAAGTCTCAGAGGTACTATCTATACACATCTTCTCCAGCTCCTTCTGTGCTGTGTGTGCTGACCTCTAAGAAATATTTACATATAAATGGACTTGAAAACCCGAAGGAGAAAAGCAGAGAACAGTGTTTGTTCTTGCTGAATTCAAAAGTTACTTTTATTCCCCTCTCGGTAGGAAGGACATGGCTCTAAATGCTTCTCTGAAATTATTGGAATTCCATCCTTATAAACCAGGTTTAAGTCAGACCACAATCAGGCCCTGAGAATGTGCAAGACAGAGGGTATCAAATGAGAGATGACCCATGCAATGGGAGATAGTAGAGATATATGGGAATGGGTGCTAGGCATTTCCTTACCTCTCCTCCTTCCAAAGGATTTCAGAAGAGACTGACTTAATTCATTCTTCCTTTTTTGTTTTGTTTTCCTGGGTGTTCTACCGCTCAATTATCCTAGCAGCATTACAGAGCAGTTTCCTTCAGGGCTGTTTCATTAATAATAATTATTTGTATCATGGTGGAGCCCGAGTCACAGACCAAGGTCTCACTGTGCTAGGCACTGTACAAATACAGGACAAAGAGTTGGTCCCTGCCCCAAAAAGCTTACGTTCTAAGTAAGTTTTACAGCTACTCTGTGACTGAGTTTGATCTGTGTGCAACCAAGTGCATCCCATGAGGTGCTGGCTAATGCCTTCAGCTCCCAAGGGCATTCAGCACTTCACTGGCTCTGTCCCCATGAGCCATCAGGTGGTAAGGAAGAGGGATAGCCAAGTATATTACTTCTGTGCTACTCATTTTCTCCAGTAGTTCTCACACCAGACACAGGGCACCAGCTCAGAATCATGTGCCATGTCAATGGCCTTGTGGTTATTTGCTGATTGTCACATGTAAAATAACTTAAGAGAATTGAGCCATATTAGGCTTCAAGAATGGATGTTTACATTTTAAAAATACTTCAGAGCTTTACATTACTGTGGGGCCTTGTTTGCCACATAGTTTTTGTTACTGCTGATGACAGAAAAAATTAGAGACATGCATAAGTCACTTAGAAACTAAATGGAAGCCACTAGTGCATGTGTGTTACGGCTCCTGCTGTGTGCCAATTCAGAGGATATGAGTGGTTACAGCTCCCAGGTACAGGGACTTGTCTCTTTAGCTCAAGCTGTCGTAGCTGATGCTTTTAACTCTGGAGATCCTCCATTCAACCCTTGGTGTATCAGCCAAGATGGTGGCCATCACCTAAACACCATGACTAAATCCACGTCCCAATGAATTTTGCCATTGATGTCTATGGGACCAGAATCTATCCCCTTGGATTACAACAGCTGATACAATTGCCAGTTCTATGCAGAAATAGCAAACGAAAGCAAATGTGTTTTGATTGTGTTCTGTATCTCAAGGGGGACCAATCGGAATGTGAAAAATGCCATAATACCTGCGTAGAGTGTAAAGGGCCTGGACCTCTCAACTGCACCGAGTGTCCCGCTAACATGGAACTCTACCTAGATGAAGGCCGCTGTGTGCAGTGTTGTGGTGGCTCTGACCTCACAGAAACCCAGGAGTGCTGTGACTGTAATGAAGCACAAGGTAGGACCGAGAAGAGGAGCAATGTTGATATTGAATGACCTCGTGGTCTGTTGAGTGTTTGGGTTTTTTTAACTGATTTTCTTGTGAGTTGCAGAATTATCATTGCAGGCCTTAGCTGCATACAGATGCATTTTTAATACACCATCACCAGAGTACCTCAATACTCTCACTCACTGCTGCTATTTTAAAGGGCCAGGTCCCAGTAGACAGCTTCGAAGTCTGCTCAGTGTTTCATGATCTGGTTGAATAGGAAATGCTTGTGTAAATATGTGGCAAATTGAGGCATGCATTTTAAATTCAAGGCATCAAACTCACCCTTAGTGTAACTCAAAGTAGCTACAATGATCCCAGAGATGAATTCGGCCTAACACATTTATAAATGCTAGTGGGTTTAGATGTTCTATTAGACAGAATACATAAACTTTCACTTAAAACAGTCCCTACTTTAAGTATGTCATGTTATTCACATGTTTTGGTTACCTTTAACTTGCAGATGAGTGTGTATTACGGACTAGTCTAAACTTACCAACTGAAAGCAAAGGGAAAACTGCTTTGTTTGTTGCTACTTCCATTTTGCTGGTCCTCTGCATTGCAGCCATTGCATTCATCTGGAGAAGATCACGAGCCAAAGCCCAGCCAGTCAACAAAGGTGGGTATGAGAAACTGTCAGATCACTCTAAATCCTTCCCTTCTTACAAGAGCAATCACCATGAGAGCACCAGCTATCAAGATGATCAAGTGATTGAGTATAAAGATTGGGATAATGAAGATGATGAAGAAGATGATGATATTGTGTATATGAGCCAGGATGGCACAGTCTATCGTAAATTTAAATATGGACTTCTGGAGGATGAAGAGGAAGAAGAACTGGAATATGATGATGAAAGTTATTCATTTAGATAATTTTTTTATTTGTGTATTTTCCTCTCTGCTGTGTCTCTCGTTACATTAAATCAATTTAGTTAGGTTTATAGGGGATATAAAATATTGTCTTTCTCTGCATGACTGGGCTCAAACAGAAACTTACGTTCTTGGTAATTAAGAGAGAGAGATTTTATCTATATATAATACTGTGAAAGCAGAGTTGTTTCTCAACTTTGTTTCCAAAATGTTCTATAAATCCTTGATGGGTCTTTCAAGAAGCAGCACTCAAGAAATGAGACAGCAAAAAGATCCTTTTTCTCTGTAGTTGTGTGGGAAAATAAAATATTTTCTGGTAGATATCTGTAAGTGCATAGGTATATAATATAGAGACATCCAACTAGTGCTTGCCAATCCCTTTTTAAAATGTACCAATATCACAATACAGGCATATTTATCTAGACAATAAATGTCACTGGGATAGGATGTCAGTTGATTGTTTACTTCTGTGTGATTAGTTTGTACTGTAGTTCACATAACATGTGATTATTTGCATATTTTACTCTTTTTTTCCTTTCATGGTATTATCCAAAGCACTGGTACTCCCTAAAGTCTGACACATTTCTATAACCTTTAAGTGCATTTCCTCAGATTTAATATCTGACATTCAGTTTTAGATAAAATTTGAGGTCACTGTAACCCCATTCCATGTAGAATGTATTGTTGTATCCATGGCTTAAATGAAACAAAGATTAAAATATCTGAAATTTATGACATTAACTTTTGATTGATTTTGACCTTAGTGAATATAAATTTTAAGCAATGTTTCACTATGTACAGACTTATTTGGAATTAGTACAAAAGAGTACTTCGTCTATAAATATGTACATGAAAAATCTCTTGATTAGAGAATTGTCACAGAATGGACATGAATGCAAAAGATTTATTAATTGTACTTTTCATATCTATCGCAAATGGTTTTGGATGTTCAAACAATAAAAAGGGAGTAATCAACACAGCACTGAAAAATGTAAAATGAAATAATGGAAGACAACGATCTTTCTTCATCATTCTAGATGGTGTAATTTATTTGTATTACCTGAGATGTTAAACCTAGTTCCTTTTTTGTGAAAGAATAAACTGAATCTTTGTACAAAAGCATGCAGAGATGGTTGTTCACTAGTAATATGGCCTTTGGGCTAATGATGTGGACTATACCTTAGGATGCTTTTTTCAAGACATCTTGATTTTTTCATGGCTGAATCATGGTTCTCTAATATATGGTTTTGGCAATACTGTGGTGTGCTCTAGTACAAATGAGACAGGAAGTCTTATGGGTTTGTTTGAAGCACTGAACTGAAGTGAAACCACTTTCTACCAGAAGCAGTCATTTAAACAGAACCATGAAAGAAGGGTGTAATAGATTACCATATAATATGTGAAACTCAACTTTCATATACATCATTCAATACCAAATATAATGATATCGATTCAGGGTTTGTACAGCTAATCATTTCAGCTGCCAGTTGTACATTAAAACACAGATGAGCAAATAAAAAGCTAGCAAGATACAGTGGAAGTGAACTAGCCAGTTTCATAGGTGCTGAGATCCAAAATTCATAATATGCATCACTGTATGTCACATCAGGAAAAAAAAGAAGTTTCATGAATCTGTCATAATTTTCAGGTGTTTGGTTGGTAGCTGTTTAGACATGTTTGTGGGATTACTCAATAACTGCAGTACATTTTAATTTAAACTGATGTATCTTGTAACTTTATTATTGGTGAGGTACCAAAGGATAGTGCTAGAGAATGGCATTTGTATTTTTCCTCTGAACAGGTATAATGTAGGCAGCAGTTGCCCTTTTTGGAGGGACCAGTGTGAATGTGAGCATGAGTGGGAAGTTGTCTCTATTGCCATTCAGTAGACACAAGTTTTGCAAAGCCTGCCCACGACAGTATCAGTTACAATGAATGTGGATACCTGTTCTCTAGGAACTGAACTGAGATTGCCAATTCATTTCACATTAGCCACCAAACAATTATAAAACACTAACAATTTTCAGTCACCACCAACCTGGAAAAGATGTCAGAGGCAAAAATTCTAATAAATTGACTCTTCGTGTGTCTGTAGGAGTAGCTGTGTATATATTGAAACTGTTATACAATTCTTTGAATAAAAAGGAAAAACTGTTCTTTTGATTTGGTTCCTTATTTATAGCCTTTTCTCAGCTTCTGTGACTAATTTTCTTGGAATGGGACTCAGTTTTTGTGCTCATCTGATGTCTTATGTTGAATTTTCTCATGCTCATTTTTACCCGTCATTTTCAAATCTTCTTTCATTCCCACCTCATCACCAGCACTGCACCTTTACTCCTCTGTATGCCTTCTCTCTTCCATCACTTCACATTTGCTTTCCAATTTTCTTTATTCTCCTGTGTTATGAACTAATTTTCTCATTTCAGGTTCCCCTCATTAGGAAAATAGGAATTCATATAATCTAATTCTGTATTCTGCTTCCACCAACCAGTTCCTAATCCTCCAGGGAACACAAAGCCAACAAACAGAATCTGAGCACCTAGCCCCTGTCTGGTTTTAACAAGGGAACAAAATTTTGTTTCCAGTCACTAAAGGTGATCATGTTTGTGATGCTGGCACACTAAGTGCCAGCTCTGGTCAAGGCCATAGCTGTTAACTGAGAACTGACAAACTCAGAGCTGGAAACCAGGTCACCTATGTTTGTTTAAAAGAGGTATTACTCTTAGAAGAGCATATTTAGTGGTTACACTCTATGAAATGCTTGTAAATTGCTGCATGCATTAATCTCACTTGTAATGGCTGTATTCCATGCTATCAGACAGTTTTACTTTATAGGGTGGAAAATGTTTGCTCTGAATTTGTGAACCCAGGCATGGGGATCATCCCCCTGGCCCATCCCTGAGGACTATCAAAAATTAAGTGGGCCATCATAAGACAAAAGGTTTGTTAATTGATCCATTCACCCAGGAAGTCACATCTGTTACTGGGCTGGTGAAATCTAATTACAGAATTTACCATCAATTTGGAGCGTCTGCCTGTCTTTAACTGTCTGTCCTGAGGTAGGCACTCACCATTGAGAGTCACTCCAGACAGCATGATGAGGTTCTGCCCTTTTATCATGTAGTCTAATCATTATCTTAAGTTATACCATTACAAATGTTAGTAACCATTGTATAGTACCAGTCCCTTAAAAAAATCAGTTTACCTCAATTGTCTCCTGCAGTGGCAGATAGCACAGATAGATATACATAGATATACAATGTTTAAACAAGAATATCATTCTACTTGTTAAATTTTCCTTATGTCTTTCTTCATTGCAGAAGTGTAAGCAACCCAAACAATACAACTGAACTAGTATAGAGAATGAACACACCTCTCATAAAACATAATTTAATTGGCGTTAGTAGAGCTTTTGTTAGGGGAATTTGTAAGAAATTATGGGGGAGATTCTATTTACAGTGATACTGTATGAATTTCTAAACAATGGTTGTTTAAGACTTAAGTCACACAGTTCACTTGAAATCAAGTCCATTTCACAAATTATTTACAAGCACGTATAGGTACTACACCTGCCTTTAAATACCTTTGCCAGTATTTGGGTTCTACAATCCCAATACCCATTTTTAAAATATCTCCTGTGCTATTGTGTGAAAGACCCACATAAACAGGAGCCTGACAGACTATTAATAGAGAGGGTACACTGAAATGGACTGTACACAAAGCCCCAATTCACTTAAATCTAGGTGCTTAAATCCCATTTTTAGGCACTGCTGTAATCTGCAAAACCCCTCCTCAGTGCAACCTAACACTATAAGCACCTAAATACATAAATTTTGGCTGTAGAAGTTCCCTAGGTCCTTAAATTTCTGTCTCTGAGCATGCACATACATGCCTAACTCTAGGTGTCTGGACGCCTATCTCCCACTGTTATACATGAACTAGCAGCACATAGGTAAGCATTTGCCCACATTATCTTCCCTGTGTGGCTTGATCCAGGAGGCATGATGGTGTGATCAGAGCACTTGTACTGAATTGGGCTCTATTGAAAATCCAGGAGAGGTTGGGTGGTGGGGGAATACCCACTCACTTTTAACCCAGTGGTTAGAGTATTCACCTGGGATGACAAAGAACCTGATTTATTTCCCCTTCTGTGCAAGGGGGAGAAAGGATTTGAAAAGGGGCCTCCCCGCTCTGAATATTCTAACCACTGAACCATAGGATACTCTGATGTGAGACTTCCTCAATCTCTCCCATTGAAGATGTTCCACTTTAAATAAATAATCAAATAGTCATTGGAGCAAGACTGGATCCTGGGATTCCCACGTCCCAGGTGGTGGTGCCCTAAGGATCAGCTTGCACTCTCTCTCTCTCTCGGTCAATGACTCTATAAGCGTTTATACAAACTGGAACAGTGCACTGAGCTTTTGGGAGAAATGTAAGGCATGTGCTTGTTTTCTATGTGTGACTGTTACACTGCTTGCCACTACCCAGCCCTCCCCTCCCACCCCCATACACACACCTTCCTGCTCTGCCCTGCTCCATTGTCTCTTTGGGCTCACATGAACCTATCGAAAGTGGATGAACTTACCATCGATGCTGTCTGATGTCTACATATGCAGAGTCATGGGCTGACTGCTTCCTGTCTGAATTGCCATTGTGAGGAAGTGGTGGATTCCAATGGGATAGGTCTATCTTTTTATCCTTTTTATTCAGTAGATATTGAAAGAATGAGAATACACTGATAGAAGCTCCTTAGAGCCAATTTTAACCATGGCAATTGTTTAACCCACACACCAGCATGTAGGGTGCTTCACTTCAAGGTTGACATGTATGAGACTTTCTCCTCTCAGGGCTAACCTAGGCAGCTCCCCAATCAGCTTGCTGGCTTTTAAAAATCCCTTTCTTAGAAACCTAACTCTCCTCTGCATTTTATAGAGTGCATGGGCACCTAGTTCAGGGCTCTGAATTCCATGGGAAAGCAGGACACATAAGCATTAGATGGTGCAACACCCAAGTACTTTTGTGACTCTTTCCCTCATTTAGGACCCAAAGTCTCCTTATCAACTCTAAGTCACTTAAGCACTTTTGAGAGTTTAAAATACTACCCACGTTACACTGGACAACAAAGATTTTGCTGCCTGAATACTTTTGGGTGTATCTTATGGATTTTGGACTGCTGATTACAAAAGTCACCATGAAATTGCCCTATCACATACTTTTTTTTGCAATCACCTATATTTGTTATTTCAATTCATAATTTAAGTCTATTACAATGTTGCCCACAATGTAAGCTGAAAAGTTGTCTATCCTGTGTCCAAGCATGCCTGGGCATGCAGTGACACTGCACCTAGTGCACGCCACACAACATGCAGTGGGAATGCTAAGGCTTAGAAAGGGCAGATGCTGGCAGGACAGGTTTTAGAAAGGCTATAAAAGCATTTCGCATACACCATTTTATGCATTGCGTTTATATCAGTTTGCATTCATGCTGATGCGCATTCTCTATGCGCATAGTATATGGTGTGTACTCACAATAATAAAAATTGTATTTTCAGGAGAATTCATGATAGCCAAATGTCTCGCCCATGTCGCAACACCCCTGAGAGGGTCTGTTACATTTGTGGCGAATATACGCTTAAGACAAAGCATGACTGCACATATTAAGAAAGTGTATGAGCTCTACTTTGGCTGTAAAATTGGTGATCAGGACACAGCCTGGGCTCTTCACATGGTGAAAGGTTTCACCAAGCCATTGAGATCATGGAAAAACAGTATCAGGGCAATTGGAATCCATCAATGCTGGCCGATTATTGTTGAACACTTAAACGAGAAGCCTCAGACACTGAATACAACAGAAAATCATCAACAAAACATTTTTAGCTCAATTGAACTATTGCAAAGCGTCAGCACCCTGATGCAATTAAATGCATTACATTCAATAAAAGTCAAATTCTTGTTTCTCCAAATTCCTACGTGACACAAGTAGTCAAATTATATTTGTGTTCAGCTTCAAGCGGTCTAGCATAATCAAAAAAAATTTCTGAGGAAGCAACACTTCCAAAAAAAATGTGTTGTCCAATGATTATCAGTTCTGGCATATTCTGATTTGGGTAAGAACTGAGCAGCTTTCTAGACATAGCTGTGAGGTAGCCTCAATTTGAAACCTGCATTGTTCATTTTGTAACAGGAAGCTGATCACTTCAGGCCATATTTATTTCCATTAGTTCTAAATTTCAGATTAAGCCCTTTACATTTTTTTTTAAATCAAAACTAGATGGTAAATATGGGAGAAACCAGAAAGCATCACTAAAAGCAAAATGACAGTCTCTGGTTTTAAAAAGGCTTTATATATATATATATATATATATATATATATACATATTGCAATAGCACCTACAGTCCCTAAAAGATGGATCAGAGCACTATTGTTGTAGGTAATGATTTAAAAAAAAAAAAAAAAAGGGGAACTGAGCAGTACTGATCTTATGGAGAAAAAACTGATGGAGAAAAAAGTTTGTGATTAAGCCAGGAGCCATTACTCAGCTTTCTACCAGTGAAACAGCCATTGTAAATTATTTAAAAAGGAAACAGCAAAAATCAATTTTGATTTACATCAGTGTGAGAAAGGTGAAGATTTATCCAGGTGAATTTTACTAATTTTCATTCAACTAATCTGTACCAACAACCGCTATATCAGGGGTGGCCAAACTGTGGCTCCTGAGCCGCAAGCAGCTCTTTTATAGTTAAAGTGCAACTCATGGAGCCCCACATGCCCCGCTCATTCCCCCCACCTCACCACACGCACAGTTTAAAAGCGAGAACTGGATGTTTCTTCCTTTTGTATAATCTCATTTCCCTCAAGACAAAAATGAGGTAGGGCACTTTCATATATTTTTAAAAATATTAGACGTTACTAGCAACCAGTAGTTATTACACTTTATTTGACATTTCTAACAGCTGCTAAAAAGGCACACATTGCACACTAACCTACTTATTTTATCCACTTAAAAGCTACTGTTCAGCTTTTTCCTTCTGAAAAATGTATACTGACTGGTCCCTATACTAGATAAAGTTTATTCAAAGACAGCAGCAGATTTCAAGACGACACAGTTAACTGATATTTGGCCCAAAATGTAAATGGGGGGAGGGAATATTTCCATGGTTCTTTTAAAATGCTAAAAAACATTTTTAAAAAATAATTTCCCTTGGGGTGAAAACCACCAAACAGTCTTCACTGTAGAAGCTGAAAGAAAGGCAAAATGAACAAGCAGCATAAATTGTTGACAGTGTTTTCAGAACATGCCAACCAATATGTAATAATTATTTATACCAAGCAAGACTTATTTCACCTGAAAACAAATGACAAGCAGGAATAGAACTGTTAACCTGCTACAGTTCCTTTTTAAAAGTTAGCTCGTATGTTCTAACAGCAGAATAAGCAAATACAAGATCTGTACTTTTACATTAGTATATAGTACAAAAATATAACTGTTCATAAAGCTTTGTTGTACTAAGTTGTATCAAACTTGGATAACTGATATCCAGCAAGTACATAAAATACAAGAACAGGTTGTATGAGAGCATCTCATAAACTAAACTGTTTTATATAGAATAGTGGCTTGAGGTTAGTGTATCTATACTTCTGTCTCACTTCAGTTGTCTTCTATGATTAGCAGTTCAAGTTCTCCCTTCGCTGCTCAGTGCAATGGTTATACATCCAAATTGTGAAATGATCCTTGGACATTAGTGTTCGTTACCAATTCTGAGCAATTGTACTCAAATGTCTTAAGGCACATTAGTTTCGTAAAATGATAAATAATTCCTCAACTGACAAATTAAATCATTGGCAAAAAGTTTAATATTGCCACAAGAGTTTAGTTTTAAACTCCCAAATTAACAGATTTACTTTTCAATACTGTCTTTTTCTTAACCATATCACTGCCACTTTGTTCCTCCAATGCGGAGGGAAGAGCTGGAATGAGAAATATCAGAATTAACTGGACATCTTCTTGGAAGAAGAAAATCCTCCCCTCACTCCTTCATTGAACGAAAGCTTTTCGCTAGCGGTCACCCTTCCTTCCTACTTACAAGTCTCAATTGCTGTGGAGAGTGAATGACACCTTATACTGAGTCACACAATGAAATGCCACTTGTATGAACCATTCTTTTTAAACAGTATTTTCAACTGCATAGGATAAGTAAGTTTTCTCCCAAGTTTGAAGAGAAGACAAATGAGAAATTCTGAAACTTCTTTGGAAAATTCCAGGCAGCTGTTATGACAAGAATTTTCACTGTACGCTCTGAAAAGATAAATAGGGACAGCTCAGGTTCTATTTGCTCTGAAGAGTGGTTATGGAATGACATCTTCCTCAACTGATTTGGATTCTTTTCCCACTTTCATATCAACAGGACTGTTAAGTTCCAATTTCAAGATCTCTAATGCAAACCAAAGAATTCAACTTGATTCTCAGAGCAAGATCTTCACAACTGCTCTGGCCTCTTTACATTGGGTGAAAGAGCCAGAGTAGTGTAAATGGAACATAGAAGCCCTGTATTCAGAAAAGGCCTTCCAGCACAGGAACTGAGATAGACAGCTCTAAATCTGACTTCTGAGGACCCCTCAAGCCCTGAAATAAAAAGGCATGCTGGGGAGAGGGAGTGTGTCAAAGCAGGGTTATAGTACACATCACTGCAGAGATTCTGGGCAATACTGCAGTGCACCGGACAGTGCTGGGTGACAGCTGTCTCTTATAGGCCTCCAGGACACTAATTTATGCCAAGTGTCATTTTAGGCCCAAGGAGCAGCTTAGCAGCAGGAGTGCACAACTCCCACGTTGAGAGTCCAGAATGAATGTGTGTGGCTAGTAGTTAGAAAGGGCAAAAAAACAACAAAAACAAAAAACAAAAAAATACCACATACTTGTAAGAGAAGCAGATTTGATCTGGAAACAGACTAGAAATATGGAGCCCCATTTTTATAGAATGTGCTTGGAGTTCAACCACAGTTCAGATAGTACAGAGTCTTCTATGGAAAGAGAAACCATAATTCTTGTGCTAAGTATTTACTTTTTATTAAAATATTTGTACTTTGAATTTATCCTCTTCACAAAGAATCCCAAAAGTGGCTTGGTTTCTTCTTCACATGGAAATTAATAGTGTGCTTCATCATTAAATCCACTCAAGCTGCATCTGGTGCAGTAACCCAGGAGGGGATAGGGCATAAAAGTGGCTTAACTATTCAGTCCTCGAGTCAACTGAGGTAGGTTTTGTCTAAAGCATAAGCTAAAGAGCAGCCTCAGTGTTGTTCTCAATTATGTCCAGCTATACCAGCCCTTAAAGCATCATTGCAGCAGCTGTCAATAGCCAACATTCAATTGCTCTGGTCACCTCCTCTACCCTAGGGGCCACAAGTGCCTGTTACACTGGCTCCTTATCATTTGAGCATCTCTTGCACTAAGGACAGTTTTGAATATTCTTTGTAATACCAGAGTTGCACAAAACTGATTTAGTAATCTAGATCTGGTATCTTTAAATTACTTTAAATTTAGTGAGCTGTTATTCCAAAATGAAATTAGTCAACCCATAATTTGGCATGATGGGATTTTTGTGGGGTTTTTTTTTTTTTTAATAAACACAAATATCCATTTTAGGATCCAGGTAACCCTTAAAATAAGGCCCATGTCACTAAAATGGAAGACAGTGCAATTATTTTATCTAGTAATAATCTCTTCAAATAAAATTACAATAAATAATTTCAATTAAAATGCCAGTTTCAATTATAATATATGCCTAATAAGTGTATACAAAATATAAACTCTACATTGAGTATGCTATTCTTGCTACAGACAACAAACCACTGGTTTTCCACATCACAGACAAATTTGCAGCATGATCACTGTCTATATTTTCTAAACTAGTGGCAGAAATCCAGATATAAGGAAAATGTAAAAATTACTGGAAAATAGGAATGACTTTCCACTCTAATCTCACCATAAACAAAGACCTTCACATGACCTTTTGTCTGTACCAATATGTACACACCATTAGTGGACAAAAAGATACTTGTAACTGGTTTTGTGTTGCATGTGATCCGACCTGTGAACAATTATAACATACTGAATCACAATGTTGATTTTTTTAAAAACCTAACGTTACTTTCAACTCCCTTGCATGATAGATTTAATACAGTAGTTCAAGCAAAGAAGCCTAGCACAGTTGTACTGTTTTACAGTGTTTTGTTCATGCACAGATTTCACTTAACTAACCAGATATAACAGTTGAATACTAATGAAAGCAGTTCAAAGACGAGAGTATAATTTAAAAAAAAAGTCTACAGATGACCTTGTTTAATGGCCATTTACTAGCTTGCTTTCTGGCATATGGAAGAAGTTGTCTTCTTTCAGTTTCAGGTGTTCTGGTAAGTCTAGTTTTCTCTTAGCCTCTTCAATGTCATCCTGAATTGCTGAAATAAGTGCATCTGCAAAGGGAAAGTTAACATTTATATTTTTTTAAAATTCAATCTAAATACCAAACATACAATAATGAGAGAAAGTATGTGACCCAGAAAAACCAGACTGCTAATAGTGAACAGCTCAGGTTCAGAGAATGTTCCATTGAGAGCTATGCAGAGAATGGACTTTAAGGAAATGCAGAGGAAAGAATTGCCTATACAAAAGGAAAAGATTTTGAGATTTGGCTTTGTTACTACTACTATTTAGAAAACCCAAAATGTTCAAAATTGCCCATGAAAAAATCCCCCCAAAAGTTCCATTTCAGATCACAACATCTTGATTTTGATTATTTTATTCTAATGTACAAAAGAATAGAAAAAAATTAAGGAAGTTTTTAAATAAAAAGATCTTGAAGCAGGACGTTTCAGCATTGTTGGAACTCTCCCTACCCCCATTTTTTCCTCAAATAAAATTTCCACAAAATTAACACAATTTCATAAAATGTTTCATTTTCAGTGGAACTGCACTATCAAATGAAAAATGGTTCCACCTAAGTTTTTCCAACCAGTTTTAGTGGTAATCATTCATCATTTCTTAGTTAGAATTTTAAATCTACTCTTTTTAGAAGTGTAACACAGAAATTCAGTTTTCTAAATTGAAATAGAAAAGTGTACTTAATAAATTGAGGCAAGCCCAGGTAGGCCCCAACCTTGCACCACCACCTGAAGTTATCTTTGTGCTTTTATAGATAATTAAATAAATGGCTAGTATGGCTTTTTGGTTAGAACCACCAGGCCCTGACTCTGCCCTTTTAACCCTGATCTAACCCTGTGACTATTAACAAATTACAAGAGCAGCTAAAATTCCCTACTTCCCTATTTTACCACTAATTCAGCAATTCTCAAGAACCCATGTTAACCCCTAGTTTAGCAACTCCTTGGAAAGCCCCTTCACCAACTTCCCCTTATTAATAGCGATTCAGCAACTTTATAGTAATTGCCAATAGATTAATGGAAAACAAGGTTAAGGCCCACTCCTGAAAGGGGTGTGAATATTGTCAAGTGTTGCTAGGTGGATAACGAGCCAATCAATGAACTGCTGATGTATGTATCTTTGAAAATGTATTTAAGGCCATGCCCCAGTATAATCGGGGCTCAGCCTTTGGAAATTATTCCGCTGAGCCGGTTGCCGGCAATCAATAAACTGCTGCTTCCTCATTTCAGTGTCCATCTCGTAACGCGTACCAGAGATCTTGCAACAAAATCACACGTACTGCCTATTTGACTAGAAGTGTGCTGAATTCAGTATACTAGATATTTTTGGAAACTATGTCTTACTATAAATGCAACATTAGTAGCATTAATCTAAGGAAATATTATATTAACATTAACAGCATCGATGGTTATTTTAAAAAGCCACTAATAGTCTGAAAGGACAAACTTGGAACCTAGTCAGTTTCAGAAGGATTTAAATTAACTGTGTTGCTAATGAGATATTCACTACCAAATCTAAGTTTACCAAAACAGGATGTACTTTTTGCTTCCATTAACACAATACTTTGTCTTCAAGGAAGTAATTTTCTACAGCCTCGTCCAGCTTCTAATGAAAGCAGAGGGAACATACAAATTCTACTCAGTGGGTAACCCTGTATTGCTACTGTATTTACCAGTAAGCTAACAAAGTACCAGCCGATTTGTTCGACAATGAAAGAATGCACTCAATTACAAAAACATTTAAAGTTGTACAGGGGGATTTTAGCAATCAGCCAGGTGTCCAAGCCACTGCCAATTATTGGGATGGACTACCTGCTTGCTGCTTTTACACATTTTCAGGCCCCTGCAGGAACTTAGCATAACTAGGCAAACAGGGAGAGAGAGAGGATAGACAGTGAGCAACTGAAGTGAGCCTGGCTCTATGAGTTCTCTCTCTCTCTCTCTCTCTCTCTCTGAATTTGCTCGGGTAGATGTCTGAAAAACAGGAAGCCTGAATATATTTTTGAACTGCAGCTATGGGGAAATTCAGTTATCAAACTAACAGCTAAGACTGCTTGCTCAACCATTATTTTTAGTGACATGTCTCTAACATGTCATGGGACTGCCTGACAGCTATGCAATGTTGTTCTTGATCAACATGTCTCTAACTTTTGGGGTATAAGAGGAAGGTAGCGAATCGGAGTCAGCAGATCACTTCATGGACATATTGAAAGATCTCCAGGCACAGGCGGAAGGACCAGCCATCTGTATATCTGTGACCGAATCACCCAAAGGCTGCCTTAGACTTGTGGGGGGAGCTATCAAGTACCCTGACTTTTGGGGTGCTCTAATATCTATTGTATGTGTAATAAGTAATTTGTAATAAATGAAAAATTTGTAATAAATACTGAGACTAATAAGTGGAGGCTTTGGCAAAGGGCATCCGATGGGAATTGCTGGAGGCCAATAAAGTAAAGCTCTGAAGTTAAAGCACTTGATTTGGACCGGTCTCTGTCAGCTATGTAGCAGGCAGATGTACTGCGTTTCCTTGGCTTATGTCCGGATACCAAATTGCAGAGACTAAAAGGAACCCTTGGCACACAGATGATAAAATTTTTTTTTTGCGCATTTCAAGGTTTTATTTGTTTTTTTTGTTTTTTGTTTTTTTTTTTTTAAAGAGAGGCATTTACTGGCATAAGACTTACAGAGCCTAAGAAAAATGTTTCAAGAAGAAGTTCTGTAAGACACTTTGATGCATTACTATACCAGTCATAGGCCAGTAGGTTTCTTTCCTTTACATGTCAAAGATTCCTACTGTTTGAGATTTTAAAAAATGGTAGGATGCCCTCTACAGAAAGCTACAATATGGACTGTAGTAAGAAACAGCTAAGTAGAAATCTCAAGAGGCAAGGGTTGACTGAGCATCAGTATTTACATTGTCAGAAAAAAGTGAATGCCAAAGACTAGCCAGCTAGGTATCCAATCACCCTTATGGTACATTGGAGCACAGAGTTTACAACTTTCCCTAATGAGAACACAATTAAAACTTCAAGAATTTGGATGCCTGTTAAAGATACCATTTTCTCCTTCTTACACAGTGTGACATTTTCTTGCTTTGTTATAATGAATACATGAAGGTGTTTTTCTGCCCAGTGTTTCTTTTTCTTTTAAAAAAACCACACCTTACAATAAAGAAAGTCTTGTTCTTCCAGGGCTTTTCCTAGAAGTCTCTTTGGAAGATCCCATGAAGTTAGGTCAGAGCTGGCTCAGCTCTTAACTGAGTGGATGAGAGTAAGAATGTTTAACAAAGACCTTTACTTCTCTTTGTTGGGCATTTGAGTCAAAATGAGTGTTAAAAGAAACTGAATAAAAATCCTTTCCTCTGCCAACTAAGTTTCATTTCTTTGGTACATGTGATGCCTTACTCTGAAAACAATGCACATATAGAAGCAGTGCACCATTATTAGCTTTAATGTAATTACCAAGACTAGGCTCCTTTAAGGATTTCTGTACTAAAAGGATCACAGATTTCTAGGCCAGAAGGGACCAGAAGCCACAGACTCTCTCCATCATTTCCGTATCAATCCCATAACTTTTGATTCATGAAAACAAATCCTACTATGTGTAAACCTTTCCAGATTATGCACAATCTGGCACAAGAAGCATCTAATGGGCATTGAGAATAATTACTTCCAAGTCTTTTCCCTCAAGTTCTATGCAGCACCAATAAGACGAGGAGCAATTAGTAAAAAGTCCCTGCTGAAAAGATACCAAAAAGAGGTATCACCATTACATCCACTGTACTCTGAACTGTGCAGCCTCTCAATTTGTTAAAAGAAGCAATCACACGAAGGGTTGGAATATACCATCTGCTGATATATCAGATTTGCAGCTCCCGTAATATAGGAGGTTCCATGGCAAGTTCTGTATTGGAAGAGCCAGACCAAAAGAATGAGGACTCTGATAGGACTACCACTTTTGAATAACCAGTTTAGATGTTGTGAAGGAACTATTCTTCTAAAGCTCAGATTCAGAGAGAATTCAAGGTTCTGGGAGTGAGAACACCATGGTAACCCAGAAAAGAATAATTCAGCAAGGAGATGCAGCTTGTAGGTATATCTGTTTTCTATATTTCTTGATAATCCTTAATTCTTCTTTATATTATAATAGTAAAGCTCTTTCTGTTGTATTCAACCTAACATAGCAAGAAAAGACCATATTTATGGTTTGAATGATCCACTTCCAGAGCATGTTTACTTAATTATCAAAAGGGGGAAAAAAGGGAACATAGGAGGAAGTCGAATCTCTAGTGGCAATGAACTGCATAAACAACCAATGTCAGGCTCAAAAATCTTCAAAACAGAAACTTCTACAGAAAACTTGATACTTACCTAAGGAATCAAAGTTTTTTTCTGGTCTGATGTATCCTATGACGACTATGCTAAGAATTTCACCATAAAAATCTTCTTTGAATGTGTGGATGATGTGCGTTTCCTACAGAAACAAATAAAAAATTAGTTATTTTTATGTTTTTTCTGCTAATCAAAAAGTTCAGCCCAAGTTACTGTTACCACCTATGAACAGGGAAAAAAAACCCTTGTTTTATACTTGCCCCACATTTTAACAAAGTTCAGTAGCTTAATTTAACATTTATTATCCATATTTAAGAAACCTGACTGAAAATGCTTAAAGTACACAGAGCATCTTTGAAGCTTCAGTAAGTATGACAAGAGCCTCAACTACTAGATTCATGCTACTATGTCCAAAGAGCTACATTCTACACTCATGTACACTTGAGCAATACTCAGTTTATTTTTATATACATGAGTTTTGTACATATTGTATTTGAGGGCAGAAAATGGACAGAGAATCACTTAAGATGTTAATATATAATCTTAAAAAATAAAAGACAACTTCTGTAGGTATAGTTTCTTGATCAACAGCTCCTAAACCAAATTTAATCACATAATCCTTCACTTTTATAAATAGGGTATATTTAATACATATTAAATTTCAACGTGTTTCCATTTAGATGGCTTAGCACAATCAAGAAAGGAAATAAAAAAAGAAATTCTAGTCCTCTTAAATGCATAGACTACCTCATGATACCCTGTTAGTATGAATGATTGAACTTAATGTTTCTTGAATCAAAGCAGTACATTCAACTAAATGAGGAGCTAGCTGAAAGCTATCAAGCATGACAATTTGAATAAAGTCCTATTTTTCATTTCTCAAGCAAAGTCCTCATTTAGTTATGTCACTGAAAATGACCCTAATCAGCATTTCATCTATACACTTGAACTCCATTGTCTAACTCTGATTAAACAAAATGTATAGTTAAGTGTCATCATAAGACATGCCAAATACCAATGGCCCATAATTTCCTCTAGTACCTTCATGTACATGCTGAACAGAAGAAATCAAACAAATCACTAGGTCACTGAATTCTGCACAAATTTCCATTCTTATTGAAGTAAATTTAGAAGAATATTATGGGTAAGAGCTTGAATTTACACAAACTGCAACAGCTACGTTGTTTCAGCATGTGAAGCTAGGTGTACCAGGCCACTAACAACAAATGGGTTCAACAGTTACAATGTCTTTGCTTACCAAATGTGGTTTTATTTCAAGTTACTCCTACACTCTTCATACTCCTGCAAGTGTGTTATAGTGCTCCACTATTTTTCCTGCAAAAGCTTTTAAAATATCACTGTTCTTACTACTGCCTGAAGTTCTATGGGTTTTTTTTAAACTGTTTTTTGTGAGGAATTTCTTAAGATGTTTTGTTCTTCAAGAGCGGGAATCGTACATGTAAAGATTCTTAAGAATGGAAACATTTATTATGATTTTTTACCATAAACATCATACTCACCCATCCATATCATGTCATATTTCAGGATTCTAAAATAGTTAATTGCCATCTAGCTTTAGGTTATTTCCATCTTTGAGATGGTTTCTTGAATTCTGGAGAAATCATGGGGTTTTTGAGAAGCAGGTTTTAGGGCTGCTTTTACTTCTTGCACATTTGGGAACTGAATGACGATTCTAGAGAGATGAAAGAGTAGCAGCTGGAATGAAACCTGGAGCAGGGGCTCCTGCCTAACTGCCTGTGCTTTCAGAATGTCAAAAATTTAACTCTAGTTCTGCTGGTTCAGTCTAATGAGCCAGGACCAAGAATCCTACACTGATGATTGTATAGTTAGAGGAAATGAGCCTATCTGTTCTTGATAGTATTTGAATTCAGGGGTTGGATTAGATGACCTCCTGAAGTCCCTTCCAAGCCTAATCTTTTATGAATTCATTTTTAGTTCCATATTTCAATTCTGCTCAAGAAGCTATAATATAACATATATGGATTTCATCACTGATCAGAGAACATAATTGATGATGCAAGAGGTAGAAGACAAATACCACTTTTCTAACTGTAAATGCAGTATTTTAAACCCATTCATTCAGTTTGAAGCAACTCTTACTCCTCTTATTCAAGCCAGTAGACCAAGTAGTTTATTGTAGCCAAAGTACCAGATAAGACACAATTCTTACCACTGATTTCTTTACATTCTTGTAGTATGGGTTCCAGCCTACGCTCAAGACCATTTTATGCACATCTCCATTTCCAACACAGGCCCATCCATAGTATATACCAGTAGAGATATCAGATGGAAAGCTTTCGACTACTTGCTCAGAAAAGTTAGCTGCAAAATATTTTTTAAAGTGTACATTATATAAATCAAGTGCTCCATAGAAGATTAAACAGCTTAAAATGTATTAAAAACTTACCTCCACTCATATATCATTTGTAAAGAGAAGACCTGATATTAATGACAATGCTCCACTTAACACAAGTATAAGGAAAAGGAAAAACAGCTTCATAGCCAATTAGTATGCAGGCTTTGTGAGGTACCCAAGATTCCACAGAGTTAGCAAATTTATAGAAAACATAGTTCCAAGTTGTCGTGTAGAAATCACCTTAAATACATTCACCAACCAGGCTGAATTTCAACATTTGAGCATGATCAGGGAACATGGTCATAGTCCCATCTGCATTACAAACAGGAGCCAAATTGTAAAGATGTCAGGTACAGTGGTGTTGAAAGTCAGTCAGTCAGACACTCTCTTTCTTCTCTTCCCCCCCACCCCCAACCAACACCCATTAAGGGAAATTAAGACCACACGTACCCAGTGGTTTGAGTATATATTGCCTTTCAAAATGGTTAGTTTTAAAAAGCTTCAAATGTTGTAAGACCTAGAAACACTGTTAAGACTGCACTCACAAAACAAATCATCCAAGCTACATCTAAGCCATGCTCTCTGACCTCTACAAACAATCCTCCTACTCTCTCCAACTTTCCCTGCAGGTGTCTTAATAAAGGAGCGTCAGCACTGATTTAGGCTGTGTTTATGCGCTAGCCATGCCTGCCTCAAAATCCTCTCAGCTGACTCTCTCAGCTCCAGCTCCCAACCCTGGGTTCTTAAAGGCACAGGCATCCCACTGCCTAAAACAGCAGCTCCTGCTATAACATTCTGGGTGCTACAGGGAAACTGATTCCATGAAAGCATGTTACACATTTGAAGTATTTAAAATAATCCCTTATCAGTGTGTATGTCTACATAAAGTGTCATTATAGCTCACAAATTTGTCTTAGCTGCTGTGGTTCCCTGACTCACGCTCCTTCCTTCACATCCATTTTAAGTACAGTTTTGCTCCTTTGAGGATGTTATTTTTATTAGTCTTAATACTTTTACCCCAGAATCATTTACTTTTACTATAATTGTGTGGGTGCGTGTCACTGTGCCATACATCAGTCATTTTAATTGCAAATACTTACCCTAAATATGTGCAGGTAAATGTGTGGTATTATTATTTAGGAAGGTTATCTGTCTTAACATTGTACTCCCTATGGGTCTTATGTATGTATGTAACATGCCATTGTCTTAGGTTATTTAACAATATGTTCTTCCTGGTTGCCCTCAAAGGGCTGATTGTAACAGTAATACTGTACAAATGTAACTACTCCTTAATAGTTCGCTTAACTGTTAAGGAGAAGTTACATTTATACAGTTCTAAAATTACGTCAGCCCTTTAAGGTACACCGTGAGGCTGATGTGGCCCCCAGTGAAAATGAGTTTGACACCCCTGCACTACAGCCTTGCTCCTACCCATATAAGTGCCCTATTACATGGACATAAAAACTCTGCCTCCATGAGAGAGAGAGGACTTTTATTAGTGTAGTTAGGGTGATGCAGTGATACGTTGGCTGTCATCCTAGGCTGGAGGAAGAGGGAACCCAAGGGACAGCTGGCTACCTAAAGTTGTATGGAGCTGAGAGTCCAGGCTCTCAAACCTCCACACTGCCCCTCTTAAGTCAGTGGAAGCACGCCCATTGCGAATATACACCACCAACAAAAGGAGGGTAGTGTGGACATGAACCACCTTATTGTGGTGGCTGTAAGTCAACCTAGCATAGGTTAACTTAAGTTTTTTGGGTAGACGTCCTTAATTCAGACTCCAAAACAGTTGCATCATCTACACAAGCAGTTAAAACTCTCCCCCAAAATACTGGTTCAGTGCAGATGATAGCAGCAATGGCATTGCACATGAGAGTAAGTTACATGGCAGAAACAGGTGCAGCTGGAGCTCCCCCTCTAACAGTTTAGTTGTAAACACAACCAAGGACAAACCACATTCAGAAAAAGTGCTGGAGTGAATTCTCATGTTGCTCAGGCCAAGTCCACACTATGGCTTTTGCCAGGATCATCAAGGTCCGTTGGGGGTGGAATTTTTCTGCAACAGCAGAAGCCTTAACACAGACGTAGTATATCACTATAAACACACGTGCGCTGAGAGCGCCTATTTAGGGCACCCTATGCGAAGAAACTAAGCCGGCCGATGCACTTCTTTGCCGGCATAAGCTGCTCGGCAGGTCCGGGGCTATAGAGGACTTTTGTAGCGTCAGCCCAGCCTCCCCCTGCTTCCTCCGGCCCTCCCCCAACCGCAGGCTGTACGACAGCCGTCGCCCGCGGCCCCAGCGGGGCCTGAGGGGCTGTTTCAAGGCGGGCCCTTTCTGCCCGGCCCTGGGCTTGCCCCGCCCCACCCCGCAGGACGCCCCCAGTCCCGAGAAAAGCGCCTAGCAACCCCACCAGCACGGCCTGGTTCCCGCGGCGGCCCCGGGGCCCCCGGCCCAGCCCCGCTGAGCGGCTCGCCTCCCACGGGGCCAGCGGCAGGAAAGCCCCGAGCACGAGACAGGCCGGCAACCCACCCCTTAGTGTTGCAACCTCCGTGACGTCAGGACGGGGCGGGGTCACCGCCGCCTCCCCCGGCGCCCCCCACCCCGCAGGTAATGGGGGAGGGGGACACGGCTGGGAGCGAGCCCCCCAGGCCCGCACTCACCGGTGGGGATGCCCAGCTCCTTGGAGCCTCTGCCGAAGCCCCTCACCACCTCCCCGCGGCAGAAATAGGGCAGGTGCCGCATGGCCGCGGCAGCAGCAGCCCAGCCACCAGGGAAGCGAGCGGAGAGTGGACGGACCGCGGCCGGTGGGGACGGCCGGCACGCGCAACGGTCGCCGACAACGGTTTCTGCGCGAGGAGCCCCCGCGCGGAACGCTGGTCGCTCGAGTCGCAGCGCTGCGGGCAGCGGCGGCAGCCGGAGTTCTCTCTTCCCACACCCCGCACACAATGGCATGACAGTGAGACTGACGTCACGAGACGCCGGTGCGGAAGGGGCGGGGCGGGGGGCAATCGGACGCAACTGGAAAGTTCCAGTTTCTCCGCCATGGACCCTTCCGGATTCACCTCTCCCCCATCGACAATAGACTCGACCAGCCGCGCGCGCGCGCGCGCTCCCGCTCCCGGGCGCGGCCTGAGAGTCTGGGGAGCGCCGCGCGCTGACGCATCGTTACGCCGCGCGCATGCGCTGAGCTGCGTGCGTACCCACCTAACCGGTCACCCCACGCTCTGCTGAGGCGATAGCGCGTGTGGTGCGGCCTGGCCCGTCGTGGACCTCCGCTGCTAGGCCGGGGAGAGACGGCTGGCGAGGGATTGTTCCATCCTCCATAACTGCCCCCGCGGCCTCAGAGAGCGGGCGTCCCGGCCTAGGCCCCTGCCCCGGGAAGGCTGGCCTGTTGTTGCTCCCCTGCACCGAACTGCAACCTCAAGGGGCTGTGGGGGGTCTCTGCTCGGTGCCCCTCCCTCCCTTTAGCCCGTTGAGCTGCACCCCTGTAGTTGGTTGAGTGCAGGTCCCCTAGCTCCTCCCCTTCGGCTGGGGGAGGGGCTTTCGGCTTGTACCTGCCCGCCAGGGGCTGCACACAGGGGCGCTGAGGAGGCATGGATGGGAGCGGGAGGGCTACGCCACTGTCCCACAGGGCGAGCCTTTTCACAGCACTTTTCTATGCGCCTTTTCAACCAGCTCCAGCCACAATCCTGAGACTCCAGCTTCGCAAGCCCACGACCAATTCCACTAGCTGGAATGCCGCCTCCAGAGGCCCATTTGCTGCAGTGCTTCGTACTTCCCGGACCTTACCTCGCAATCTCCCTGGATGCTTTCGTTTGACTTCGCGCCACCGCTGTGAAATAAGGCCGTGTTATTCTCTCCGCTATTCGGAGCGGTTAAATCTCAGGCTAAAGTCACACAGCAAGTCAAAACTGGGAAGAAAAATCAGATCATCTGCTTCTCAACTCCATCCTGTACCCCCAAAACTATCCTTCCATTTATTCATTAGTATTATTAAATGGGGGTATTATTCACAGAGGGGGAAACCAAGTATGATATATCGAGATTAAGTGATTTGCCTGAGATCACCCAGAGTTTGTAGCAAAAGCATTAAAATAATCTACATCTGATTCCAATTCTTGTGCTTTAACTACAAGAGCATGTTTGTTTCCTAATAATTACAATGTTTGGAAGCTTATAGCTAGATTACGTATTTTCATGAGGTTCTCAGTTTGTAAATTGTTCATTTATACACAGTGGTCTCAAACTGATGCTGTATGTAGAGGTGGAAAAGTTAAAGTTTATGGTGGCATAATTTATGGTGCTCGGGTGTGAATAAACCACCCCCTTGAGTGACATAAATTACATTCAGCATTTTCAAACTTTTAAAACTGACCCCCCCCTTAAGTTACAATTTTTGGTTGCTTTCCCCCCATGCCCAATACCCTCCCTACTCAGGTTTTCAGGGTGGGGGAAGGCACATGCAAAGTCTTGGGGGACAGAGCCATTATGGGTATGGAACCATTGATCCTGATCACAGGCTGGGTGGTGAGGTGACAACAAGGGCCAGCTTGCTGTCAGGTTCGATTTATATGGATCCCTCAAATAAGGAGTGACAAGGATTGCTTTGCATACAACTTTGTTTTACTGACAACAATCTATACATCAATAATTACAATTTAAAAATCACCATTGATTCTTATTTAATACAACAATCTAACTACTTAAAACACAATCACAATTACAAATGTACAATTATATTTACAAAGCTAGCTTATACTATAGGGTTATACTTATACTATTATACTTACACTGCACCAGTGAGATTTGTCAGCAGCAAAGCAGCACTCCAATTCTACTAGTACAATTCCCGGGTTTACATCTGAGTGGAAAATACTGTCACACTCAGGTTACACATCTGAGTGGAAAATACTATCACACTCAGGTTACACAGCCCCACACTCTATACTTAGGTTTGAGTGGCAAGCTGGGGAGAGACAGCAGGTAGATCACACCTACATGTAGAACTATTCTGTTGTTCTTCCAAAGGTACAGGACATCTCCAGTTTACTTCCTGTTTGTGACTACCTTTTATATTTTTCTTCCACACAGCAATATGCCCACTTAGCCAATTAGAAGTTTTCAAGAGCGATGAGGTAATTGGGGACTGCACCCCAAAACAGCGAAACTGACAGAGAAACCCGATTCTATTCTTCTTAATTGTCCAGCTATTGTTTGCTGCTGACAAAGAATTACCCGTTGCAATACATGTCTAAACACTATTCAAATGCAGTTTACTGAGTTTCGAGTCACAGAGATTTTGCTACACTACATGAATGGATACTGTTCAAAGGAAGTTTCTCAGAGATTGATACTATTTAGATGAAGTTTACTGGGTTTGAAGTAACAGGTTTTCCAAAGGCTACATTTTGATTACATTGCCTTTAGTACTTAGGGCCTGCGGACTCCTCCCGGGGCTGGTAAGTTTCACAGAGATTTTGTTACAATAGGTGGCCGGCTGGGGGTTGATACAAAGCAGTTAGCATTTTACATTTTGGTCCAATGAGTTTATATTCCTATTAATTTAAAATGGAGTTGGGTCACTTTAATTATAAAATGAAACAATGTTACAACAGGTGGTCCAGTGAGTTAGGGGTGGAAGTAGCGCTCCCTCCATGAACCCCATTGAATGTTCTTCTGCATCCCCCAAGGGGGTACACCACAGTTTGCAAATCTCTTGAATTACACCCACATAAGTGCTAGTGTAGACAGCACTATGTTGGCAGGACAGGTACCATCTCATGGAGGTGGTTTTATTTTGCTGACTCTTCATCAGATGTACTACAGCACTGCTGTATGTGTAGAGAAGCTGTTAATTTCATATGTGAGCAAAACACTACAGAGTTACTTATTAAAAGAAAAACATTCAAGCTCATAATAGTGGCACAGCAGCACCACTGTAGTTAAGGTTGGGTCATGACATTTGTTTAAAGGTCAACCTTTCCGAGTACTCTAAAAGTAACAAGCATAGTTGGATTTCTTTCATAGCTGATATGCCATGGCAGGGTAGGATTAGTGACCGAAATTTGGAGTAATTTATATCGGGTGTAGCCATTTTTAAAAAGAGTTTCTATTTGGGACATTGCACAGATCTAGATATCACACTATTGATGAGCTATGGGTCAAACTGGTCTCAGTCTGACAAGTTTTGGCGAAGGTAGTGCATGGCATCCACTAAATCTCTGGGGGACCTAACTTGAGAATAGTATTTAAGAAAAATACTTTTTTACACTGTGCCTGCACCTATATAGAAAAGTGACTGGAGGTCTTCCTCACTGCCATTTTCTATGCTTTAAAGCTTGATTCTAATGCTCTAAAATCTGAACAGTTAATTAGATTAATTTGACATTCCATGTGCCTCACGGGGATGCTGAGCTCACTTGTTAATTAACATACAGCTAAGTGTAAGTTAATCACAAGCTCCACAAAAGAGTTTTAGGCTGAATGCTACAAACGGGGGGTTTTATTTGGGAGGGAAATGTAATGAAAGTATTTGAGGAAAAAATGAAACATACTTCCTGGGAGGGAATGAGCATAGGAGCAGTGTAGAGGGGGATAAATGGGTATGGGAAGTTTGTGCTCAGAGAGAGGCTTTGTAGGGGTGTTTTGGGGATGGGTTCTTCAACATGGTCAACACAACCTATTTCTCCCTGACCTTGTTCTCTGAAATGGCTGGATTTTTGCTGCACTTTTCCAAAAACTTCAGTGTGAGGCAGACACCCAATACGGAAAAATTCATACTTCAATTTTACAGGCTGGCAAAGTTTAAATCAACTGAACATAGTCTTAAAACATAAAAAAATGTTAAGTAACACTAAGTGTAAGCATAGCTGTCACCTCTTCTTATAATTTTCATAGTTAAGTTGTTTGATGCAGTCATCCTTCATTCAAGTGTTCTAAACTTTAACAAATATCAGGCTCCAAAACAATGTAGCACTCAAAGGATTTAGGTCCTGATTTAGCAGAACTCTTACGTACATGCTTAACCTGCAGCACATCTGTAGTCCCACTTAAGACAGTGGCATTACTAAAAAAGTTAAGCATGTGTTTTAGTGCTTTGCTGAATTAGGGCCACAGTTTGGCCCTTTTAAAGATGTGTATTTAGTCATTGATGGTTCTGATTATCTCAAACTTCATAAAAACACAGTATTTGAAGAAATTAACATTTTTCAAATGAATTCAAAATAAACTGGATCCCTCAGAAATGTGAAGTGTAGGAAATTCAAAGCAAACCTTTACAAACAAGCTTTTAGATAGTCAGGATTATACATGCAACTACAGTGACTCAGTGGTATGCTTGCCAAGTAACTTTTAGGATCTCATTGCAGGACCCTAGTTTTTAACATTTTCAGCAAATGGCATTTCAAAAAGTTACATTGCATGCAATTTGCTAGGTCCAACAATTGCCATTTTCATCAGTGTGATACACAGTCCAAAAATTGTAGCAGTACAAGTTAAAGTTAACAGTTCCCTGGCTTCTTTGAGTGGGGAAGACCACTAGGTACACATCACCTATGCCCAGATCTGAGTGTATTCCAAGGTGCTGGTAATCTTTAAAGCCAATGCTTGGGGATCTGTCTACTAGAGCAGTGTTTCTCAACCTTTTAAGTAGCAAGTACCCCCAACTTCTGAAAATTTTAATAAGTACCCCAACACTCAATTTTCCACAGGATATTATATTTATAGACTAATGGGAGCCATATGTTGGAAGAAGGGCTGAGTATATAAGGCCATGATATGATAGATGTCAGATCTAGTTTGGGTAGGGTTACCACCTTTACACCAGGAGTGCACAATTCAAGTACGTACCCGGGCTAGAGGTGATGTTGGCCAAAGCGAGGAGGCTTTGAGCAGTATGAATATAAAGCGCTGCGCCAAATTTTTTGCCATAGATTTGAGAGGAGGAAGGGGTGAGAAAGACAGGGAAGGAGGACGAGAGAGAAAGAGGGTAACTGGTGAAATCGGGGGCTCTCATAGTTGTCAATTTCACTGCTCAGCTAGAGCAGTGAAATTGACAAGTTTTCTGGGCACTGGGCTTTGAGCCAGGGAGGGGAGCTGCCGCCTGGCTGCCAACCCAGGAAGTGCCACCCAATCTGAGCTGGGGCTGAGGAGGCTTCCGTGCCAGCTGGGACCCAGGGATGTGGGCAGGTAGCTGCTGACCATCTTCAAGCCAGGGTGTTTGAGGCTGTCCCTTGGCTTGGAGCCGGGATGCAAGTGGCTGCCACCCAGCTGTGAGTTCAGCTCCTGAGATGCAGGACGCTGCTACCTGCCTCCCAGCTGAGAGCTGCAATGGAGCAGGAAGAGGGGGGCTGCCACCCGCTTCCCCCAGAAGTCGACAGTTGCTGCCTGCCTCCCCTTCATTCTGTTTTTCCCCAGGTACCCCCTGCCTGTATTTCATGTACCCCCAGGGGTACGTGTACCACAGGTTGAGAAACCATGTACTAGAGAGAGTATCACATCCAGACCCACCAACTGCTGAATGTGATAAGCTCACAGAAGTGGATGACCTCAGTACCTTCTAGGATCAGGATCCAAAGTTAATAAAATGTAACCTATCTTTACTATATTCTTTTCTCTCTCCTGCTCTCCACTTGTTTTTCTCTTTCTCTTCATCTTCCTTTCTTCGCCCTCCTTTTTCTAACATTATTTGCATTCATTCCTTCAGCCTGGGTAGTTTCTAGGCTGATTTACTGAAACATTAGTTTACTCAGTTCCAGTTAAACAAAGTACAGCATTGTGGTGCTGGGTGTCATCAGAGGGAAGGGCAAAGAAAGCAGTTAATCAGCCTAGACATATGCTGCATTCATGTTGCTACTGATAATATATCAGATGCACCATTGAAAGTCAATGAGAGAAGTTTTCTAATGGTGGTAGTTTGGAACTACTGACACAAATCTCAGAGCCTGTACTCTGTCTTTAGTAAGGCACATTGATATTCTCACATTGACTCCAAAGGTAGTTTTGCCTGACAAGTGACAGAGCAAAAGACTGTAGGATTTGACCTATTAAACTAAGGGTTCCAAAATTCAATTTAATTCAAGAAAGCTGAATTTTAATGGTAATATACAGGACAATGGTAAGTTTCTACTGCCTAAAATATTTCTCCACCCCCATGATAATAAATAACCCATCTTGTTATATTGTGTAAGGAAATGGCATGCCTAGATGTTTTTATTTTAAAGAAACTAAGTCTTTTCAATTTGCTTTTTAAACAAATAAGTTCTTTCAGAATAAAATGTAATGTGCCTCTAGTATCCACAAGGTGGTGAGCAATCTCTTCTTTTCTGACATCTGTAGCTTTGGGCATAAGGGTTCAAGTTTTATCTCTGGTTAGCGCTTGAAAGTTACTTTAGAGTAGAAGGACAGATTTGGTTTTTTGCATATTTTTATAATTCCAGGAAGGATTCAATAGTAACTAATGTCTCATTCTGTGGATCAAGATTGTAACTGTTCAGCTAATAAAAAAGATCTCTCTAGTTTTCATGAGGCCTTATACCAAATTTGAGGCCCCATTTAGCTCCTTCTCCCCCTAACACTAAGTCCTCAAAATCTGCATGCAACATTTTCTTATTTAGGCTTGGTCTACACTTACCTCCACAATTCAGCAGCAGTCGACCGGAGTTACGCAAAGTATGCAAAGAACTTGCATAACTCCCGTCGACTGCAGTGCTTCTCTTCTGCACGCTGTCTTCACTGCACTGAGCCTATGGGAATCATGTTCCTGTCGATGCAGCACTACACCATTTGTGGGGGTGGATTAATAACGTTGACTTCTGGATCGACTGAGCGGGTCTTCACTGATCGCTCAGTCGATCCAGATAAGTCAATCTGACAGTGGCGACTTTGCCACTGTCAGTGTAGACATTGCCTTAGTACCTCAAAGGCATTATGTTTATCTTTGCACATGAAAAATACACAACTAGAAAAACAACTGTCCTTCACTAAGAGTCTCTCTTACAAGACAGTTCCTCCTCAAATAAGACTACTAGAGCTGGGTGAAGAATTCACAGCAAATATTTTCAAATGAACTTTGTGTTCTTTACAGTTTGATTCTCCCTCATTTATTTGCTCTTCATGGTTATTCACCAAATTTCCTTGTATAGTTTTGCTCTATAGTTTGTGGGCAAGTCTGTTTCAGACTCTTCATCTTTCTCTATGTCTATCTGTATGCCACCACAGTGGGCAGACAATTGGCACCCAAAGAAATAAAAGATCTAATTTAAAGTTTTGTACTGATTCTCATCAAGATATTGTGGGAGGCACTTAGACAGTTAAATTGTATGGGTATAGATAACTAAGGGCTTAGGAGGTTTTAGCCCCCATTCAGGATTGCATTAATTAATAAATAAATAAAGGAAATGCATTTTGAGCAGAAGCTCATCTCACTTTATTAGACATGGACGAATTTACTTACAAAATTACTCATTAAAAGTGATATTTGATGACTTTTTAAAAACTCTAGCCTCCCCACAAAACAAAAAGTTGTCTGTGACTTCAGATTAGCAGAATGAAGGCCATAATAGATTTCATGGTGTTTCACTATAATTTCATGGTGTTTTCCATTTTCCCTTTCCTTGGGGGATTTCATTCGAGGTAGGAGTGGTGGTGTGTCATTGGTTATAGTGGACCGGCTTTATCAAAACAAGAAGATCTTGCAGCATTTCCTAAAGGTGGCTAGACTGAATTAGTTCCACAGGATATTTGTTCTACAGCTAGACCTCTGTGATCATGAATGCCTGATTGCTGGCTTTCTTTTGCTTTTTCGTGATCTTTGGGATATTCATTTTCCAGAGGAGTGCAACTATCTTTGCAGCTTACATATAGAGATGCAGCAAGGACCAGATCCATTAATGGCTTTTAATATCAGGACCCAGGCCTTGAAAATACTCTTGTGAAATTGTGGCCCAGTAACTGAAAGAATAAGATAAGGTCTTTTATTCTAATTTCCTTGAGAGAAAGGATACCAAGAGACAGGTTGGCTTAAGTAATGTAGCACTATTAGCCCTCTAGACTCTTTTAACTCTGATAGTGTTACACCTGATTGTCTCACTGTGGATAAGTCTATTAAAGGTAATCAACGATTTCAGAGGAGACAGATGGTCCTAAATTAACAAAGACAACAAGTCACAATTGCTCAGCTGTATTTAGGCTACAGAATGTTCTTCATTGCAAAACAACTGCTGCTGATGGAAAAACTGATTTTGTCTACTCAGTCACTTCAGAACACCAGCCTTTTTTGGCAGTATTTTACTGATAAATTTCAGGAAGCTTGTATTAGTAGAGTGATATCCTCTGAAAAAAATCAGAAATCTGATTCAGCACTGCATGACTCCAGGCTTACACAAGGGCACTTCTTCAATTTCAATGTTCAAGTGAACACATCTCCATTTTTTGTGAAAGTTTAGATAATGCCAATCCATCTGTAAGATAGAGCATGCCATAATGATCACCTCATCATTCATTCAGGTCTTGTCTGTTGTCTGGCTATTGCCAACCCCTAACACGTCACAGAGGGATGTTCCAACTCTAACATACCTATAACCCAGTTCTGCAATGGCAGACTGTGTGTATCTATATGTTTTCTTGACTTCTGCTTGGGTTTTGCCATGTTATGCTATACAAGCATATAGTAGACACTAGTTCTTATGCAGTTGTCGTGAGAGCAGCATACACCACCAAACTGCAAACTAGTTAATTTTGAGACAGTTCCCCTGAGCAGAAAGCTTAGTGCAGCGGTTCTCAACCTGTGGGTCGCGACCCCGGCGGGGGTCGAACAACCAAAACACAGGGGTCGCCTAAAGCCATCGGAAAATACATATTTCCGATGGCTTTAGCCGCTGAGAAGTCGCGCTACCATCTGTAGCAGCGCTATTCAGCTGGAACGCACACCGTTATGGATGCGCGTTCCAAACTGAATGCCTGCGCGCATGCGCAGACGTGATTGCATCATCCGTCCGGGGCCTAAGGGGCGGGGGAAGCGGGGGGAACGCTCCACAGTCCATAGCAGCGCATTACGTGTGTCCGGCGCTTGCTGACGTCATCAGTGGGCGGATGCAGCAAGCGCCGGAGGACAGAAGCCTAGGAGGCGGAGAGCCAAGAGGCGGAGAGCCAACAGAGCCTGCGAGACAGCCTGCTGGTGTAAAAAAGGTTAATAATGTAAAAACAGTACACACACCATACACACAATACTGTGTAAGTGTAAGGTGCTTTGTGTGTAATCATTATACAATGAGAATACATAATGCATATCAGGTATTTACATTCCGAATCATAACTGTAGCAAAATTACAGTTTTGAAGTAGCCACCAAAATTATTTTTTGGTTTGGGGTCACCGCAATATGAGGAACTGTATTGCGGGGTCACGGCATTAGAAAGGTTGAGAACCACTGGCTTAGTGTCACACTCAGTGAACTACCTTAGCTCTTTTGTTAGTCTCAAGTGTTTTCAATAGGAAAACCTTGACATGTACATAGTACACAACTGACACATTTACACTTTGGCAAGACATGAACTATGAGACACTTAAAAAGAACCCTGGGCAGTCTGTTATATTTCACAGATATGGGTGTTATAATAGTAATCAGTCATGTCAGTGGAAACAGCCCCGCCATCCCCCATATGCTAGGAACTCTGATACACAGGTGATTGGTGCCAGGAAATAAAATTGCTTTGTCTTTTACCAGTTCTCCTGTAAGTCACTATTATTAAACTCACCAATTAAAAAAAATGAGATATACAAGATCATGTGTTTCCATAGTGTTTTTCACCATCACTTTCATTAACTCCACAAGAACATGTGTTTCTTTTTGTTTAATTGTTGAAGTTGTGTTAATACCTAACTAAGTTTGCTATGGATAAAGTTTGGTTTTTACACTGTTTGAGTAAAGGACATGTTGATATTATATAGCTATATAGATGTATATACTGTCTTTCATACTGAAGAATCCTAAAGTCTTAGAAAATTTAAAAACACATATTAAACATAAAGGGTTCATTTTACTGCATTTCAGAGATGAGAGTTCTATTAAGCAGCTCACAGGAACCCAGCACAACTATTTAGAACAAGACATACTGTATTCAGTTGAATTTGCAGAAGGATTTAGATAGGTAGAATCTAAATATCTGTAACTGAATTTGGCCTGGGCACCAAAGTTAGCCCCCTATTCCTTATAGAGATACTATGGGAATTTTAACGATCAACACCTTTGTCTCAACCAGAAGTATAGTGCCCCCTAATTTAATAAGATGAATCTACAACAGGAAAATGTATATGCATTTCTTCCTCCACCAGTGCTGGAAGCTGTAGTGAGCAGGATGCAAGAATTTTTACCAATGGATTGTCTGATGCAGTGGAAAGAACACCTGTGCCTTATTAACATTAAACTTCCACAGCTGCAGCAAAATGCTTATTTTTTTCTAGTGTACATGAAGCAGTGGTGGGGTTTTAGTAGCAGCTAGTGACTCAGAGAGAAAGTGCCACTTGTTGCTGGATGGTGTTAGTGCTATAACATCTGTTAGTCAAAGGGGGAATCCTGGCCAATTCAAAGCAATAGGCTTCAGTGGGGCCAGGATTTCACTCCCCCATCTTACTTATCACTGCTTAATGTCAGAGTGTTGCTTAAAAGTCAGATTGCAAAAGGCGTACAGCAAACACCCATAGGATGTGCATACACACACTGCTTACATGGGCCATACAGGGATGTAAAACAACACACACATGGCTACTTTTTCAAAGGTCTTCTTTCATTTAAGAGTTTTTTGGTCAGCTAAAGAAGTGAATGATTACCAGGATCTTAAAATGACTAACAACACAGTGTCACAATAAGGTTAACTTACATTTGCTATGATTCTTTTAACTATTAATTTCCCCAGCTGCTTCACAGAGAGAGAGATTGATTCAGGGACTTTTCAGTTCCTAGGCTGCTGGAGAATGTCATAGGCCATACTTCTTGAGAATCCCCTTGGCGTGAGGGTAGATATTACTGTAAAGGCAGTTTGGAGTGCATAGTGTAGTCTTCTGCTTATAAGTCTTAAGGAGGCAGCGCCCCCCTTCTAGGCATAACAGCAACCCAGAACAAAAAGATAGCAAACAAAGTACTCTTGCAGCCCATAACAGACCAAGCTCACCCTAGTGTTTTCCCTTCAAGGAAAATGATAAATAGCATTTGAAAAGGGGACCTGGATTCCCACCCTTTGGCAGGCGCAGCATGAGTTCCTTGTGTTCTCAAAGAAAGGAACAAAATAAAACAATCCCTCTTCCAAAGGTGCACACAGCACAGGGACTTCAGCAGTTTCCCTAACAAATAGGCCCTACTTTGTGAGGCTAGGGAAACTCTGTGTTTCAGCTTTGCTTCTTTCCAAGGGCACCCTACATAAGGCTTGAAGACTCCCTTTCAAGGAGCTGGCCCTCTCCAGGTTTGACAGGCTTCAGGTGTGCTGGGTGGGGGCTGATTGTGACCTGAGGAACATTTTAATTGCTTCCTGATTGGGATGGGAACCTGTCCCTGCCCCCCTCCCACACACGGAAAAACCCAGGTTGGTATTTTTAGAATATAAGCTCCCTTACAGTGACTCCTGCAGAATTATGGGGGAGGGACACACAAATCTCACTGGCTATTTGTTAGCTTGCTACGGGTCTATTTGGGTACCTACCCAGGGCTAAAAGCCCCTCCCCCCAGCCTGAGGGGAGAAGCTACTGAGCCAGGTCTCAACTAAATTCAGGGGACAACAAATGAAAAAAAACAGAAACAGGCATGAAGGTCAAAGAATTAAATGGAAGGAACCTGAGGGGGACACTGAGCAGTATCCAAGGAGTCAGTAGATGCCACACAGAAGAACTCTGTCCAGATGTGTGATTGGACAGAGGAACACAAATAGACCCCCACAGTCACCAAACACCTCCTCAGCCAACATCCTCTCCCTGGTGTTGTAAATGGCCACCTTGGCCAGTACTAGGAGGAGGCTGATGAGGAGGTCCCGTGACTTTGTGGGGCCACAGATGTGGTGTGCATATAGGAGGAGATGTGGGGAGAAGTGCAGCCAGAACCCCAGGAGGAGGTTCTGGAGGACCCAGAACAGTGGCTACCACCTGGTGCACTCCATAGCTTGCTACAGGGGCAGTTAGGAGTTCACTTCTGGGGAAAAGTAGGAGTGGGAATGTGGCTGTGACACTGGCAGGCCAGATGCCAGCTCTTAAAGGCATTGCAGCTCTTGCAGGAGTTAGCTAAGAACTGACAAACTCATAGCTGGAGACCAGACAAGGTCATCTGTATGTTAGTTTTGCTCAAAATAGGTATTATAAGAATGTATTTAGTGTTCATACTCTATGAAATGCTTGCAAATTGCTGTGTGCATTAATCTCATATCTATATCCCAAGTTATAAGGTAATATTTAAGTGTTTTCTCTGTAATTATAAACCCCCACGGTCAGGAGAGAAACATTACCAAGTGTGAAATACTAGTTTGCTACAGGAGGTGTTCTAACAAAATAAGGGCCCTAGACATCAGCAAAATCATTGTGGAACATTAGAGGATAAGAGACTGTTGATTGCTTCACTACACTCATCCCATCATCTTGAACTCTGGGAAAATGAAATAAAAATCTCTGACAAGAAGAAACAGTGTCTTTTTGGGTGTTTGAACTCTGAAAGGCCAGAGACCGTATACAAGTCAGAGATACCCAGGGATTGCCTCCTGCATCTGCCTGAAAGACACTTTAAATTGACAGATCACTACAATTCTGTTGCTTTTAGGATTTAGACAGTAGCTCATTTGTGTTTATATTTTTGCTGGCTTTAACTTCCTTTTCCCACCCTTAATAAACCTTTAGATAGTTTATTACAGGATTGGCTACAGGGGTTGTCTTTGGTGCAAGATCTAGGGTAGATCATTCATCTGGGCTAAGTGACTGGTCTCTCTGGACTGGAAGCAACCTGAATGTGGGTTGATTTTTGGTGTAAGTGACCATTTATCACTAAGTCCAATTTGTCTGGGTGACAAGAGAGACTGGAAAGTTTAAGGCGACTGTCTGTGGCTCCATGTTACAGTTATACAGGAGTTCACATTTGTTACTGGCTTGGTGAAATCTAATTATAGAACATACCACAAGTGTCTGCCCTGAGGTAGCCAATCACTATCATGAGCCACTCCAGACAGTGTAACAGTGATTATAGAAGAGCAAATACTCATAGCAAGAAATGCCTCTGCCCTTTAGGCAAAGTAGTTCTTTACACTCAAGGAAAAGAATGTATATGCAACAATTTGGAATATTTGAAATTCCCTGTGTAAGGTGTGACACACTGCACCCCGTGTACACCCTGATGGTGTGATTGTGTATCATTCATGTTCACCCTTATAATGTAACTGTGTACTGTTTAATGCAAAGTATGTCATGTATGATATTTCTGGAATGCTCATGACATACTGGACATTATTGTTATGGGAGTATGTTTCTTGCAATGTCATATGTATGGTTGTGAAGCTCTGCTATGTTATATTCCCAAATATGTGTTTCACAAGATCCAGGCAAACCCTAAAGCAGAGAGGTGATTCACTCCCGCCTCACTAAGGAATGTGTAAAACAGCCAAGCAATTCCAGGGGCAATGGACTGGCCTAATCATCTGATAAGGGGATGCTTATTGACTCAGGATGTGGAGAAAACCATGCATAGATCATTTTGTTACCTGACTCTGAAAGGGGTGTGGGTGGAGGAACATGTTAAAATGGAACATTTTGGCTCTCTGGGGCTCTCTCTTGCAATCCATCTACACAACAACATCAAGACTGTCCATGAAGGTGGGGGGTGAGAAGGGAGACTGGTTGGAGGTCGACCAACAAGCCTACGGTGAGAACCATCTAATGACTGCAAGGCTACTGAAGTGTTAAGTTGAGTTTAGTTTAGAATGTGATTTGCCTTTTATTTACTTTTGATCAAATCTGATTTATATTCCTCTGGTTTATAATCATATAAAATCTTTCTGTACTTAATACACTTAATTGTTGCCTCTGGGACTGGTTGCCTCTGGGACTGGGGGTGTTTTCTGGGTCATTCTCTTGCATAATCCCAAGTGGCTGGCAAGAAGTGCTCATTCACTAAGTCAGGGACTGCTTGATTGCAGGAGGCTGTGTATGGGCTGATGCAGGAGTTATGGGCTCACACAGTGAGAGCAAGTGCAAGATGGTGCCCAGGAGTGAGGGATTGGGGCAACACAGCTGTACACCAGTCCAGATTACAGAGGGGAATGTCACATAAGCAAGTAAGTTGTAATTACTATAAAACAGGGTATGGGTATGTGAAGGGAATTTGTTGGCAGCAGGAACTATTAGTGTCAGCATACTACAGTACTGCAGCTGTACATCTTAAGAGCAATTAAGCAATTAAGTCAAAATATTGACTATTCCCACCTTCATGAAACCAAATAAAGGCAGCCAATACCTGCATGATTCTTTCAGTGATGCCACAACTCAATGTTTGCAAAATCAGTTACACCTATAGCGATAGAATGAAGGTTCAGAATATGATGTTTATTCAAAGCTTATCTAAACATATTCAAAAGTTTTAATACGTTCTATGTACCCAAAGGTCACCCTGCCTGAGTCTTTAGCGATTTAGTGATCTTATTTTCTTAGTCTTTAGTGATCTCGTCCACATCAGCACTTCAACAGGCTCTCTGTGCCTTCAGGATCTTACAATAGATGCAAAGTGGCTCTAAAATCCAATTTCAGGTGGAAGAATAGTCTAGGTTAGAGGTGAGTGAAGTGTTCTGGGTGAATAGTTCATTTGCCATAAAATGCTATTTCAGGCAACTTGAAACTATTTACAAATTTGACTCAATAGTTTTCAGGGTCAGCAATCTTGTGTGCATGTATCCGTTTATAACCTTTAGTCCAGTGGTTAAAGCACTTGCCTCTGAGACCCAGGTCTGAATCAGGCAGAGAGAAGATTTTAATCCATATCTCCAATCTCCCAAGTGAATCCCTTTATCATCAGGCTATAAAGTCATTCTCAAGATCTTTCTGGGGCCCAATGAATATTTAAGAAGTTATACCAAGTAGAACAGCTTCAAGGGGAGAGATTGGAAACAAACCTACCCCACAATATCTTATAGTCTGGCGGTTAGGGCATTCACCAGCTATAGGGTAGAGCTGAGTTCAAGTGCCTGCTCCAGAGGTGGGATTCAAACCTGAATGTCCCATGGCACAGGCAAGGCTATAGAGGGTCCACTTTGTGGACCCTGAAATGAACTTTTCTAATTTGCTGATTAATTCCAAATCCTTTTGGAACAAAACTGAATATTTCACTGATTTTTCTTTTTTTGGAGGGGGGGGGAATGTTTGCAAGTCAACCTGAAAAATATCAATTATTCACCCAGCTCTAGACAAGGCCACCTGAACCCTGATTTCTGCAGCTGTGGAATTCGTTGCCAAACCCAGTCCTTCTCCCAGAATTGTGCCCCAGAATCTGAGTTTTTAATGAAAAAGAATGTTTCTAGCCCTTAGAGTTGCAAAGAATGTCTTCCAAGTGTAACTGATGCAGTTGAGTCCATTCCACAGATTGCCTGAAATAATTGAGTAGTGTCAACAACCTCATTGGGTATAAAATCTGAATAATAATTATAACTATTTAAATGTCAAAATTAACTTTTTCTCTGCCACATATTCTAGCAGAAAAATCCAGCTAATACACAGCCCACAATCCTAAACGGCCTGAGATTCTTTTGCAGAAGCCAAGAGCCCAAAGTGACACCGCCTAAGCGTGAAAACGTCCAGCTTCTGCAGGGTAGCTCTGTGTTTAGAACAACATTCGGCAGAAAACTGAAGATTTAGGAACAGAATAAAATTGAATTTACTATCATAATCAAATTAACAAATAGGAGGAATACGATTGATTGTATTCTATATCTTCATACCAGTCATTTGAAAACCTCAATTAAAAATTTTATTTGAAGCTCTGAGACTTTAGATCACTAATCTGCTCCAAAAACAGGAGATGCTGCAGCTGAATTTAGGGCAAATTTACCATGGAATCTTATCAATGGCTCAATGAGAGAAGCTAAACAGCCCTCTCCTTCACTCTGGCTGGATCTTCAAGGACGGGATCCTCCTCTCTCTGGAGGCTTGGGCAGCAGGAAGACAGTCAATCTGACAGAGTCCAACATCTCTGGCAGCCTCTCACCAAGGCCCACTGAATTAAACTTCCACATATTTAGGGGCTGTGTACCAGAATACACAAGATTTCAATTAATCACCAATCAGGACCCAGCGAGTGTTGCTACCAGTGGCAATGAACCCCCAAAAGATCTACAAGAGTGAAAGGAAGCTTACTGGAGGGACTGCCTGAGGCAGGTTGGGAATTGTGCTGTGAAGCTGTTTCTTAGTTGCATGGTTTCCTGGAGAGGAGCTCAGGAAATTGGAAGTGGGTGGAGATTGAGAAACTTGGAGGAGATAAGATAACAATGTGAAATAAGGTCTACAGCAGTGTTTCTCAAACTGTGGGTCCTGACCAAAAAGGGGTTGCAAGATTATTGTTGGTGGGTTGCAAGAGCAGCAGCTGCTAGCTGGGCACCCAGCTCTGAAGGCAGCATGGCCACCAGCAGCAGTGCAGAAGTGTGGCGTGGCATGGCATGGGGGAATGGGGTGTCACCAAAGCTTGAAATATTTTCAAAGGGTGTCCCAGCAAAAAAAGTTTGAGAACCCCTGGTTTGGGAAATTAGCACACGTGGATCAGGAGTTTCTGCAGAAATGGCAGGTTAGCCTGGGTAGGGAGAATTTATAGTGGTAGGAGATAAAGTGGAAATGGTTAGAAAAATTGCAGTCATGTGAAGGCAACAGTATGTGTAGAGGGAAGCCAAGGCAGAGATTCTTCTTTGTATAAAGGAAATAGTGGAATAGGGGTCTGGAATCATTCATGGAGAAGTCATTGGTGAAGTGTAGTAAGTCAGGAAAATGCAGCAGTTACTGATGAGGTGACCCAAAGCAAGGTTGTAGGAAGGGTTTGAATGCTGGGATTTTTTGAGTGGTGCCACTGAGAATGAACCATGGTAACTTGGGAGGGTAACTGCTGCTGACTAACAGAAGGAAGCGAACAGGGTAGCATGTGTAGAAGTGACACCACTGGTGGCTGTGGCATTTTACGTATCCTGTCAATTAGTCCTATTCTGATCAGTGTTGGATAACATGATGTTTAAAATACCAGCAGTAGCTGCAGCCCATCTACGCTAGGGCTCCTAACATTGCTAATACTTTTGGAGCGGAACCATAGCTACTAACACTGAAAAAATTCCTTATTGTACAGAAGGCAAAGAGAGGCAAGGCTTTATATAGGAGTTGCCACACTGGATCAAATCCATGGTCCATCTTGTCCTGTCTCCAAGAATAATCAGCAGTGGATATTTAAGAAGAAGATACAAGGAAATGAACATTTTATCCTAATCCCTAATAAAGATTGGTGTAAAACCTGAGGCATAAGGTTTTATGTTCCTTCCAATATTCTGTTGGCATAAACTATAACAATTCTGGATATTCTTGTTATCCATGTAAGTATCCAATCCATCTCTGGATCTTATTAAGTTCTTGGCTATAATGACATTTTATGGCCTTGAGCACCATGGGTCACTTACTTATTTAGTGAAAAAGTTGAGTTTTTGAACATTTCCTTTTCAGATGCAGATGCAGCCGTCACTACTGCAAGGATGCCACAAGGCAGTCAGCAACTGGAATAAGAACATTTGGCTCAAATTCACCCTGGGCAGAATAAAGCGGTGGTGGCTAGAAGAGGGAAAACTCTTCGATGAACCAGTTGAGTTATTGTCCTCTTATTCCACTGAAAGCCTCTTCCGCCAGCAGTATTGTATCAGGGTCCTCATTCACTGCATCTTTATCTATAATATACCAAGAAAGCTTGCTCCTCTGGGACAATGCAGCTCTGAAAGCTCAGAGTGAAGCTCTGTGAAAGCTGGAAACAAAGCATTGTTGGTTCAATGGGCTTGACTGTCTAACAAGTTTCCAAAGGAAATCTGACTAATCTAGAATCTGACAGTTTCAGGGCACCTTCCAAAATCCTTTTCTTTGACAAAGCTTATCCATTATAACCAGCTTAATGAGGGGTAGGGAGAGAGGGATGAAGGAGAGGGAGAGTAATAAAGAAATAAAAAGTTTATATACCAAGCATAGGAGTCTCCATCTTTTATACGGAAGTGAAAAAGAACAGAACATTCTATGACCTCAGCTTGAGGGCCTTGCCCTGCAAACCAAGACTTAAAGGAAAAGCTGTTAGCAGTTTTCTGCAGCATCCATCACCATAATAATGAATAGATAGGTAGGATGAACAGAAAGATGGAGCAATATACAAATAAACTGACAAAGAATCTAAATCTTAAATTCCCATGGCCTATGCCACTTAAAAATATGTCAGAAGTTATGTTAACCAAACAGGTAAGCCAGGCAGCCAAAATATGGTTACAGAGCCAATCAGTATTTTTGTTTAACTTCTTCTTTTGAAGGGTTTTAGTTCAAATTTCATTTTCATTTGTGAAAGGACACTGCTAAATTGAAGACAAAATGCATTAAAGATGGCCTGTGAAGGCTGAATTGACTATCATAGAACTCTGATTTCCCTAAAGTTTTAGGCAAACTAGTGAGATGCAAGCCCAGAAACTGTAACATCTTCAATACTGTGGTTTCTAGAGCCAAATCCTAAGGTCCTTATTCAAGCTGGTTAAATAATGCCATGGGTTAAATGCAATGGTTAAATAATGGTTAACAGCTGCAAAGCAAAATCATTTGTACAAATTATTGTGCCAGCTTTTGTCCTTATTCAATTGCAAATTATTTATTCTTAGAATTAGAGATCAGCCTCACCTAAGACTATGGTCCCAAATAACCTTAGTCTTCAATTACTTGAATATGGATCTGAATTCAACAATTGTGCTCTTGCTCTATCATTAGAAGATCCAAACACTCCTATCTTTGGCTGGAGTATGGCTCTGGGTCCAAATTTTTGTGCATAGAATCATAGAAAATTAGGGTTGGAAGGGGCCTCAGGAGGTCATCTAGTCCAACCCCCTGCTCAATGCAGGACCAACTCTAACTATACCATCCCAGCCAGGGCTTTGTCAAACTGAGCCTTAGAAACTTCTAAGGATGGAGATTCCACCACCTCCTTAGGTAACCCATTCCAGTGCTTCACCACTCTCCTAATGAAAAAGTTTTTTCTAATATCCAGCCTGAACCTCCTCCACTGCAACTTGAGACCGTTGCTTCTTGTTCTGTCATTTGCCACTTTATTCTCTTTGGAACTCCTCTTCAGGTAGTTGAAGGCTGCTATCAAATCTCCCCACACTCTTCTCTTCTGCAAACTAAGGAAGCCCAGTTCCCACAGCCTCTCCTCATAAGCCATGTGCCTCAGCCCCCTAATCATTTTTGTTGCCCTCCCCTGGACTCTTTCCAATTTGTCCACATCCTTCCTGTAGCAGGGGCCCAAAACTGGACACAACACTCTAAATGTGGCCTCATCAGTGCCAAATAGAGGGAAATAATCACTTCCCTCGATCTGCTGGCAATGCTCCTACTAACGCAGCCCAATATGTCATTAGCTTTCTTGGTAATAAGGGCACATTGTTTACTCATATCCAGCTTCTTGTCCATTGTAACCCCCAGGTCTTTTTCTGTAGAACTACTGCTAAGCCAGTCAGTCCCCAGTCTGTAGCAGTGCATGGGATTCTTCTGTCCTAAGTGCAGGACTCTGCACTTGTCCTTGTTGAACCAGGCTCATCAGATTTCTTTTGGCCCAAGCCTACAATTTGTCTAGATCACTCTGTATTCTATCCCTACCCTCCATTGTATCTACCAGTCCCCCCAAGTTTAGTGTCATCCATGAACTTGTTGAGGGTGCAATTCACCCCATCATACAGATCATTAATGAAGATGTTGAACAAAACTGGCCCCAGCACTGATCCCTGGGCCACTCTGCTTGATACTGACTGCCAGCTAGACATTGAACTGTTGATCACTACCCATTGAGCCTGATGATCTACCCAGCTTTCTATCCACCTCATAGTCCATTCATCCAATCCATACTTTTTTAATTTGCTGATAAGAAAATTATGGGAGACCATATCAAAAGCTTTGCTAAAGTCAAGGTATATCACGTCCACCACCTTCCCCACTTCCACAGACCCAGTCATCTCATCATAGAAGGCAATCCAGTTGGTCAGGCATTCTTGCCCTTGGTGAATCCATGCTTACTGTTCCTGATTACCTTCCTCTCCTTCAAGTGCTTCAAAATGGATTCCTTGAGGACCTGCTCCATGATTTTTCCTCAAACTGAGGTGAGGCTGACTGGTCTGTAGTTCCTGGGATCCTCCTGCTTTTTTTAGGCTCATCTCTATCTACAATCTCTTTTATTAGAATGTATATAAGAATATGACTCGGATCCTGCAAACACATAATTAACTTACTAAAAACACAGAGAAAATATCCCATTCCATCTTTGAATACAAGCTTTACTCATCATATAACATATTGACGAGCTCATAAGTAGCTACATTGAAGTCAGTGGAACTACTCTTGTGCATGAAGTTACTCACATGTGTGTTTGCAGAATGAGGCCTAACTGAATGCTGATCCTCCAAGTAACTTTATCAGGAATTTTCTGAAGGACTTTCCTTGGCATTAACCTATGCACCTTATGTTCTCTGTTTATTTAAAAATAGGGTGACTTGTCACTCACACAGATACGGCAATCACTCAGCATGAACAGGCTGATATTAACTTGGCAATAGTTCAGAATGTCCAGGTAACCAATTAGTTTTTATTAGCCCTTTCTTTTGTTAACCCTAAATTAATGTTTATATAATTATATGAGAGCTAAAGTAAAAAGGGTGAAGAACTGTTGAGTAAGTACCATGTGGGAGAGGAAGAACTCAGAACTACAGGAACTTTAATTATTCTGACCTCACCATCACCAGAGGCACTGAGACTCCTTGAACTATTGGGTTCAAACGTGGCATAACTCCAATACTGTTATCAAGTTAGAAAATTGGGAACAAATGTTCCCTTGTAGCCAGATTCAGCAGCCTTTCTCACATGCAGGTTATGTCTACATTTCAAGTGCTACAGAGGTACAGCTGCAGAACTGCATCTGCTCTGGGATAGTGCTTCAGCACAGACACTCACTACAGTAGTGGGAGGGCTCTTTGGTCACTGTAATTAATCCACCTCCGAGAGGTGGTAACTAGGGGTTAGTCTACTCTTAAAACTTATAGTGGCACAGCTGCATGGGTACAGCTGTGCCACTGTAAGAGCGTTTGTGTAGCCACGTTATGTCTACTGGAGAGAGCTCTCCTGCTGACATAATGAAACCACCTAAACGAGTAGCTATGTCAGAGGGAGATGCTTTCCTGCCAACATAGTGCTGTACACACAAGCACTTGAGAAGTCAGGGTGGATATCTGGTTAATACAAAACCAGGAATGTATTCAACAATAGTATATATATATTGCAATAATTTTGTGTGCAGTTCTATAATGAAATAGGATATTAGCTTCTATAGGTGTGATTTGAATCCCTTTATAAGGAGGGGGAAAAATCAGTTTGTTCAGTTCTTTACTTGATAAACTTTTAATGTCAGACAAGGCAGCTGCAACAGTTTTATGTTGTCTTCTTAAATTACTTACTCTTCATTCCAAGAGGCAGCATGAATGCTGGAGCTGCTTGTCTGATGTGACAAACTATGAAGAAAGAACTAAACAGACTGGTTTTTTCTCTCCTGTGGGTGGAGGAAGAGAAGTTTATTGAAACTATATCAGAGAAACTGTGCCCTATTTTACCTACAAACAAAGACTTCTGCCATATATGAAGGAGTCTTGTTTGTGGTAACTGGGTGTTATCTCACTAACACTATCAGCCTGTTAGTCACTCAAGCAGCCTGGATATAGTAAGCTTGGGATTGTATTCCAAGTGTTAAAAGACTATTTATCTGTGCTATTAGAAATATATCAGATGAATCAGTCTTTGGTGTGTGTTTGTTTTTTAAATAAAGTCTCCATTCCTCCATGCTCAAAATGGCATTTAGACCAGGAATTTTACCTTCATGGGGATTATTACCTACAGCCATCTACCATGTGAGCACCCACCATGCTAATTCATAAGTAGCCATATTGCTACATTGCTAACTCAGCACCCTATCACTTAAATCCCTCACCTATTTACATTAATTGAGCTCTGACTGAAAGACGGGCTGTTGGCAAAAGAGGCCAATTAATCTGAGTGGGGAATTCCGCTAAGTTGCTAATTTAGGGTGACCAGGTAGCAAATGTGAAAAATTGGGGGGGCAGGGGAGGATAGTTGCCTATATAGGACAAATCTTCTACTCTCAGGTCATCTTAAGCTAATTAGATAGCTGTATCCCCAACAGTTAGGCACAGAGAAACAGGAAGAAGAAGGAGGAGGAGGAGGAGGAGGGAAAGTTAGAAGCCTGAAGGAAGGCAGAAGCAGGCAGGAATCTCTGCTGATACTGTACCCTTCCCCAGAAGCAAATGGGGAACTGCAACTCTCTGTAAATGTAAAATACGATAAGATAGTGGTGATGAAGGAGTCTTGGAGTGGTTGTGGTCTGTGGTTAAGCCCTGAGGGAACTCTCAAGAGACCAGCTTGTGAAAGGGAGACTAAGCTAATGTAATTTAAATGCCAAGGAACAAAGTGGTAATGGACTACTTTAACTCACAGCTATTAAAGCCCTGGTTAATTGCTTTTCATGCTGCTGCTTCTGGGTGTGAGACAAGTTGCTTCACCAATTTAAGACTTTCAGGCCTGAATTCCTCTCAGTACAGCAGAAAGGTGCTTCCTGTTCTAGTGTCACTACCAGCCTCAATATATGAGAACAGCCTATAGACAAAGCACCAGCTGGAGATAATCAGAGCAGTGTGATCCCATTATGTTCCTTCCCCTCTCCCCACAATAGAGCTTCTACACCAGGGCTCCATAGGGGTGCAGGACCCCATGCACTGGTTCTGTGCTAGTTGAGTGCTCACTAAGGCCAAGGAAGTTCTCATTTTAATAAGGAACATGCTACATTTTATATGCAAATAAAAAGCCTTTAGGTTTTTCTGTGGAAAGGAAAATGAGAAAGAAAGAAGTCTTCATTTAGCATTTTAGCTATTCCTCCCTCTTCTTGGATTTTCTTAATTGTGGATATATAACTGTGTGTGTAAAATCTGTTAACCAAAGCAGTATCACATGCTACCTGATCCTTAACACTGACCACACAAGGGTTTTATTTTGCATTAACTGCAGATTTTTTAAATTAAAATGGCTTGTATCCATATGACAATTTTTCTTCTGAGTTAACTGACCATTTAGTGAGAATTGGATTAAATTCATTTTCAAAGAGTTAGTATGAGAAAAAGTGTGTGTGGATGCATCAGTATCTCAGATTAATTTTTCAGTCCTCCCACTGTTATCCCACACTGCAATGCTTCACACCGTGGCTGACCTGTTTACCTTTGTGCCCTCCTCTGTTCTGGGGTCAAGTGACCAGATATCACTTCCTTGTTTAAATGCTGTTGTGCAGCCAGGAGCACCATTGCAATTACACGCTCCTGGAGCATTATATTAGTGTCACAGCAGCCAGGCCTCATGGATCTGCATGGAGCTGTGCAGAGGTCATGGATTTCTTTGTTATGTGGGGACAGGAGACTGTTCAGTCCTGTCTTAACAGCAACCATTGTAGTGCATAAGTACAAATATATAGCAAAGCAAATTATTAAAAGGGTCACTCCCAGGACACAGCTCAATGCCATAAAGAGACAGAACTCTGGCAGAAATGGAAAATAAAAGGACAAATGAAATGGGACTGCTGGCAGTGCTCAAAGTACTTGGCCCTACTTTGAGGAAATGCACTGGATTTTTTTAATCCCAAAATGTTGGACAGTGCTGAAGGCTTTAAGGGCACATAGTCCCTGGCTAGGACTTTGAAGAAAATATTTGATCTGAAAGCCAAGATCTCTTTCCCTCACAAATGCCCGAGACAACCCAGAAGGAACAGGCAGCTCCTGAAACTTAGACAAACAGCCAGTAAAATAGTGCTGGGAGGAAACCTCTGCCAATAAGTATTATGTTCCATGTTACAATAAAATTGTTGGAGTAGTTTCAACAAATTTCTTTCTTCTGAGTGTCAGATGCTGTCCTTTTAGGTGGTTGTAAACTAGAAGCTATTCTGAGCCAGCACAACTTCTAGCCCCTCCCCATTTCTCCATGCTCAAAATGGCATCTAGACCAGGAAATTTTTGGCTTCACAGGAATTATAACCTACAGCCATCTACTATGTTGGCACCCACCCCCCACCCATCTTTGTCCCACAACATCTCCCTCCTGGTTTGCTGACGTGCACGTATATGTCAAACTAGTGACACTGCAAGGTCTGAGGCCTTGGGTTTTTTGGCTAAGCAGTAGCAGCCATATTAGAAGAGACAGCAGCCATAAACTAAGAAGCAAGTAAAATCTATACTTCTTATTGTTTTGTCTTTACGGTACCCACTTCTCTAATGCTTACCGGAATGATTTCTATCTTGTTCTTTGATTCTTTCTGTCTGTTGCATAACTAAGTGTGCAATATTTAAATCAATTAAGGTGGTTGGGTGTGATTGGTTAAAGAATTTTGCAATATGTTAGGATTGGTCAAAGAATTATTTTGTAATATTTTAGTAAAATGATTAGTTATGGTACAACAAAGCAAGACTCAAGTTTCACTATAATAGTATGGTCCAAGAAGAATAAGAAAAAGGAAAGACCTGAAAGAAGAAAAAGAAGACGAATTCACTTCCAAGACACAGCCCAAGATCAGAGCTGCTAGAATCCTCTGCACGACCATGACGTGCAGCAACCAGAACCCAGAGGAGACTGACCTTGCCTGGCCAACAGGGGATCTCTGCCTGCATGATCAGGATTAGTGAGCATAGCATTGTATGCTTAGAATGTGTATTATGTTTGGTAATTGTTAATAAGCAAAGGTTAAAGATATTACTGTATAAGGCTTTCTCACTAGTAGAAGGTCCAGCAAACCCACAGTAGAATACACCCAGAGCCCTATGAATTGGGAAAGGGTGTGGGTACTTAACCAGCTTAGTTTCACCCCTCCCCCACCCACTTCCGAGCCTCTGAATTGGGTACAGGTGACCCTGAGCCCTAGCATGCAAATTGGGTAAGAGTAGGTGGCTTTCCCCTGGAGCCCTATGGACTAGGAAAGAGTGGGGGTGCCTAAATTAGCCAGGTTATGCCTGGAGCCTTACAGACTGGGAAGAGGTGGGGTGCCCTTGTGTGTGGGTAACAGCACTGATGTGTTTTTAAGAAACCTTGAAGTACAGGCATGTTTACTGAAACTTCAGTTGAAGGAAAAATCATGCAATATAAAAAAATACTTTGCTTCACAGCTTTGTACTTTCACCTATCTTAGCATTTTACTAAGTGTATTTTCCAAAGTAAGACTGAAAATGCATAGATTGTAAGGCCCTTGGCTAGCTGTAATCACTTAAAACATTGATCTGAACCTAAGGGGTTACCAGTTACTGCAGAATTTTATGTACTTTGTAGTACACTTTATGCATTCCTGGCGGTAATATAAAACAGAATTTAAGGCAAAGATAATGCTCTATTTTGGCAAATGGCAAGGCAAAATAGACTTTTTGGATCTGCCTATGTAGGTAGTGTTGGCCTTCCAGTCCTGCAGCACTTCTAAGAAGGATCATTCTGGTGAATAACGTTGCATATTTTTCTGGTCTACCCATTGCCTTTTTAACAAGCCCCTTCTGTGCCTCTTGGTGACTTGAACCGGGGCAACATCCTCCAACATAAGGGAAACCTGAAGAGGTGCATATGCAATTATTAACCTGTCCCATGGAAATATCCAGTTCTAACACCCAAACCTTCTGCACACCCAGCTATCCAACCACCTAGAACAGTGTTACTACACTAAGGGGAAATCAAGGTGGAACATGTCCTATCATTTCCAAATTTTCCCATACTGGCCAAGAGTCTATGGAAAGATATTCCAAAACTGAGGAAAAGGCAACATTTTCTCACTGTGGCCATGGAGATTTGAATTACTGTAATAAATATTGGCTCTGTTTCTCAGTTTCTATACCTGATGCCACATGGTCCCCAAAAACAGGACTATCATCATTTGTAGAATGCCTAAAAAATCTCCAGGGCAAGAAAAGGAAGACAAAGGATGAAATCTGTGGGGAGCTTTTGTTGGCATCCCAGAAGAAGGATTAAAAAAAACCAGTGGATGAAAATTCTCCTTGCTGAGAGGGAGAAAGAGAGAAACTTGGACAGGGCAAAACAGCTCCTGGAGCCAATGCAGAAACAGGCTTGATGGAGAACATGTTGTCATAACATTCTGGCCAAGCAACCCAACCCAGCTATGTCCTGTAGTTCATGGAGAACAATGTGTACAGGAGACAACATTATTCTTCCCTTCTCCTTTGCACAGGATACTGAAAACAGTGAATACCGGGACTCTTCCTCACTCCTACCACCACAAATGATGGCTTCTTCCCACACCATTCTACACACTGCAAAGGCAACAGGCAGAAATCCCACGCCTCGCCCAGTGCAGCACAAACATGCATGCACTCAGCACTTTTAAGGCACGAGTTTCACATCCTCACTATACCATGTTGTGGTGTAGGATGTAAAGAACAACAGCACTTGGCAGTTTTGTTCTATAAATGTTTTTATTATTTGCACTGCTTGATGTTCATTAAGAGTTATTTTTGACAAAAGTTCAGTTTCATAACTTACCACATATCCCACAAACACATCCCACATTTGCCCTTCCCAAATACCATTGCATGAAGCAATTAAAAAGCAAAATATACTTTTATTTCATTAAAGCCATGCACGCAGAATAATGAAATAATGCAGCAATGCATAATAAAGCTGTATTTTAGCACCTAGCCTCAAAATAGGAGCACGGGGCATTCCTGATGATACGCTACGGTTTGCAGAGACAGCCTCTTTGGCTGTTCATTACATTGTAAAAGTCTCCCTATCTCTCCCTTCCATCCACCTTTCCCTTCCTCTGATAGCTGCTGGGCAGAATACAACAAGCAGTCATCAAATGGGGCTGGCTGATTAGTGGTCCCCAGCCTTGTCATGAGATAATGTCATTTCCCTTTCAAACAAACTCCACTGTCATTCTGCAGCTACTCAGAGTACAGTTAAACAGGTCCTCTTTTATCCTAACCAAGTACCCAGTGAAGGGTTTCATGAACTAGGAAAGCAAAGGGTCAGATAGGTCTCCAACAATGAGTGTGGGAATCACATTGGTAATGTCCATAGTGATGCTGGAAGCAATCATTCCATTTTTCATTAATTAAAACAGGCACAAGTAACAAAAGATTCTAGCATCATGGACCTTCCTGGACAACCCACATTAGTGCTGGTGAACCTGATTATGATCAGCCAGGCCTTTGATGACCTTCTTCTGTTTATGAACTCTGAGGCTTGGTATGGGGACACAAAGAATAGGCACAAGGGTCCCATCAATGGCCCTAGTACAATTTTAGGAACCCCAGTCATGCAAATCCATCTATAACCTCCAGTGCATTCCCCAAGTTAATGACCTGTGCCATCAGTACCTTCATCAGCACAGACCACAACCACCATTGTGATTTACCTACACCAAACTAGTTAGCTACTGACCAGTTGTAATGGGGGATGGTGAACTTCCAGTGATGATGGCCACGTTTCACACTGAGGGGAGCTCATGTTAGTGTGATGCCCCTGCAGTTTAGGGCGAGCTCCATGCAGATGTCTAGGAAAGTGCCCTTTCTGATCCTGAAATTCTGCCTCCAGTCCTGTCATTCCAGGACTGCATCACTATCCTTTGCTACCAATCAGTACTGATTTCACAAGTCCAGAAATAGTGCTCAATCTAATGAAAGAAAGTTTGTCCATGAGTAGCTGCCCAGCTTCATCTTCCTTCACCAAAATCAGCTCAGAAGCATGTTGACTGACTTTCAAAGCACTTGAACGTGTGCTTGCAAATACATCTGCAGCAGCATCTGTGTATTAACAAGTGCAGGACTATGGTGCAACACAGCGTTTCCCTGTGCTGGCTGACAGCAGTTTGAAAATGGCACTGGCTTGCAAGAAACAATCATGGGATGCCAGGAGAAGAATCATGAGAATATTAGTTTGAACCCAATTCCCACAATTCCAGTGGCTTCTGGTAGGTATTCCACAATGTACCACAGGAAAAGAATCCCAGAATACAGAGATACCAGTAGTGGGACAAAGCACTGAGGGATAACTGCCCAGAAGGCTGAGTGTTCATTTTTTTCAAAAAGTGAGTGCTATGTGTACGCACTGATTCAGAGGGAAGTACAGAAAAGCTGGACAGGTCATCAGTTATTTCCCATAATTATTCCACAACACTCTGCACACAAACCTAATCTTGAAAAACCTGTCCAGAACGAAACATGTGTAGACAAGCCTATGTGTAAACAGATCTTGATATTATATTTATCAGTTTGACAGTTGCACAGAAACCCAATGTTAGCGTTTAATTTAGTTCTTATCCTATTCATAGGAAGTCAATGGCAGAACTCCCACTGACTTCAGGAGAAAGCTCCTTATTCCTCCCATTCTTCCAGCTGTCAAACTTATGGATATTCTTGTTATGATTAACTGATGGGACCTTTTAACGTATTTGTTTCTATTGACATGGGTTTGAATAGGGGACATCTCCTGGAATTATATCAGATACTGATTTAGGTTTAGACATCGCAGGCAAACCTGATATATGCCAAGCACCTACAAGTCTCATGGCCCTCATCATTGTTACTTTTGGAGGGAAGGCCAAATTCAGACAAGCCAGTGCCCTAAGCACCCGAAGAAATGAAATACCTATAGTCCCACCCCACAGCCTTGCACTCTCGCTGAGGGGCTAGCTCCCACTTGGAGTGCCAGCACCAGGGTCCCCTCACAGCAGCGTGGTACCTCCCTCATCTCCCCCAGGAGCAGAGGGCAACTCTGTCTCTTGGAGAGAAGACAAGGTTTCCCCAGTATTTACTCCATCAAGTAGGGTGTAGTTGCTTGGATGGAGGGAGGGAAAACGTTCTTTTTGTGCTATACACTGTCCACTGTTGATATGTCATTGGCACACTGTCAGAGGCACACCTCACTCAGCTATTATTTTAGGCTGTCTACAGATTTAGACAGACACCACCCCATCAGTTTACGCTGAGTTCATGTTCACAAGATGTTATTTGCAGCCATAAGGATTAAAATCTTTTTTTTTTTTTTTTAATTAAATCTGAGATTCTGATGTAGTCAAATGATTCCTAAACTGGGTACAGGCCTATAGTGCCTATACCTTAACCTGGCACTGATGTGGGCCCAGACTCTGAGGCCTTGGTTTCGGCCTGGCTTGTGCTGCCAGAACGTACCTGAAAGGATCACACTACATAGAAGAAGGGGTCAGCAAGGCTCCATGGCACCATCCTCCCTGACCCCTTGAAAGAACTCTGTGGGGCTGTGGTCTACACAGAGGGAGTTGGGAGACACAGAGTGGGCCAGAGGCAAGCAGTTTGTATGCCCACCGAGGACATGGGAGATCTAAGTGGGGATGTGCATTATTCCCTCACACAAACCCCACACATAACCCTGATAGAATTATCCATGGCACTGGAGAAGATTGTAATGACGGTATTTACATGGTGTCCCTCCTCCCTTAACTGCCTTGTAAGACTGCTGGTCTATGTCCCCAGCCCAAGAAGAACAGAACACCCAAAGTACACAAAAAACACCAAGAAAATGACATTTACACCCACTTTAAGGCCAAATTTATACTTCGAGTTGTGTCAAGAGAGCAGTGACTGTGTTTAGTAGAGCAGTGACTGTGGAGACAAATATAGCAGTCAATTATAAGACCCAGTGTTCAGAACAAGAGTTCATATGGTGTTGTATGGACATGTTTTTCATTAATAAGCCAGTTTTTACTGACAAAGCAAATGTTGGCTGCCGGTACTAAGGTTACTCCCTATTATCAAAAAAGGGCTTTGAATCTTGACTTTCTTCAAAGAAGTAAGCAGAAGGGACTTTCATTTAACAACTCTGAAGAAAGGGACCTCTGACTATTCAGTAGGTTGTACTGCTTGTCTCTCAATACTGCACGGCAGGATGAAGTTCTGAATCTGGACTGAAATCCACCACTTCTAGCCAGCTTTCTGTATATGCACCACACACTTAAGGAGAAGGAGAGAGAGAGACCCCAAAATGGCAACATAACTAAACATAGCTACACTACAGTTAGATTTATTAGATACAAAATTGGTAGGAATAATTAATTTAAAGGCTAAGCAGAAAGACTAACATAACAGTAAAGGAAGATTATTGACCTGGCTCCTCACAAAAGAAAACTCTGACTTTATACAAACTATTAAGAAAATAATATGCATAATGTTTCAAGAAAATTACCAAATTACTTTGCAGCTCTAAATCTTAGATAGATGACAAATGTAAGGCCTTCAATAAATTCCATACGTTCAATATGCTTTCAAAGAATGAACGTATAGGCCAGGAGGCAGCTGCCAGATGGCAAAGATAATAGCATCAATTTAGAGCATGCATACCACATTGGCAGACGTCCTCCCAACAAGAATATATTAAAGGCATGTTGATATTCCTTCTGCACCATTGCTACCAATGTTTAGCTATGCATAGGAAACTGGCTATTTTCCTAGAACTTTATACTTTTAGCTTTTAATTACATTGTTTTGCAAACTTAATACTCAGAGTGCAGGTAACCACTGCCCCTCTAATATTCAGCTACCAAGTTGCTTACCATTTACTTACTCACTATCACTATCATATACAGCCTGATTCAGGCAAACTAAACAGGATTTAGGCCACAGGTAATGTCTGTTGCGTCTCCCAGGCTCATAACTGTCTCACCACATTGAGGCTCTTTCAAAATCCCATAACTTCTTAATTTAAGTAAATAACTCCTTCCTCTCCTGGTCCACACTTTGGTTCTCTCTTTGTTTGCTCTTGGTTACAGAGGGATCAGTTCACCACCTCCAGAAGGGCTATCTAGCCTGTGTGCCCTAAGTCTACTACAGGTTCCAGCTCCAAAGCCGGAAGCATTAAAGCAGCTGTGCACAGCAGCCTCACATGTTCTGCTGTGTTTTGCAAGATCAGTTTACCAGAACAGGCCAGAAAAAAATACTTCAAACATTCACTGCAATTGCACAACGTAGCAATAAACAAATTATTAGCTTGTATTAGCATTGCCATTCAGGGGTCATGTCACACATTGTAACTGTGCCTGTCCAAGTGCAACTATGGAGCTCTGCTCTTGACTCCCTCCAGCATTGCTCCTGCAAGAAGGTGGTGCTGAGCCTCTAGATTTAACCAGGACAGAGCCAATTAGCTGAAACAATTATTGGAATAAACCATTGACTTTCAACAGCAATATAATGTTAGTGGAACATGGACTCTGGACACTTGAAAACTCTCAGAATACTGTTATGGTGCTCTGACTGAATGCACCCCTATATTCACACGCTACACACTATTGTAATAATCTTTGTACAAAATATGCCTTATGAGGTATCATTTGAAAACTAGTAACTCACTGGTCATAATATCATAGTGAAATGTGTGTAGACTAGCAACATTATATGAAATGTTATGAATCCCTCCCAAATGATGTTGGTAGCCCATGTTCAAACACCCACAGCCCCAATTAGGCAGAAATGTTTAAGCTGGTCTATCTTAAAACAAAGGAATGTGATTTTACCTCATTTTACATATAAATAGTAAACAAGGTCCTTGAGATGGCAAGAGGGAGACAAGGCAAATCAGCATTTCAGTGGGAGTTTATGGTGCCCAGTTACTTCTTGTCGACTTAATTCCCAACAATCCTCATATATTCATTTATTATTCTTATCTTCACTATTTCCATTAACCTTATCCTAAAAGGTTAAATTTAAAAAATTCATCCTTAAATGTAAAGACATTTCTCCAGTTGGCTATCTGCAGCACACACAATGGAGTCTTATTCTCAGCAGTACTTTTAATCAGATTCATCATATCTTTACATTTAGTCTTGATATTGCCTATATGACCCTCCCAAGTTACTTTGTTACCAAACATAATTCCTAAGGTGGCAAAATTTTTAGCAACTTTGTTTTTTCAGTATGGAGAAATATAGGTTCCATTCTTCTCCCATCTTCCTTTTTGTGAAGATCATTCCCTGGCTTTAGCAAGTGAGAACTCAAATCCCCCAAGTACCTTCTCATTCTGAGATCCCCCTGAGCACCTCATTGGCTCTCTCCATAGAGAAGTCTTCTCTATGTTTGGCCCATATAGAACAATTGTCCACAAATAGACTAATATCAATGCCTACCCAGACTACTGTTCAGGAAATCATCAACCATGATGTTAAACAGGCTGATAACACTCCGTTGGGGAGTGCCATTAGTCAGTTTATGAATACTTTATGGATAATTTTAATATTCTGTATTTCTAGCCCACTTCACTGCCACACACCCGTTGTATGCCGCACTTTGTTGATCCTCACAATTGCTACATTTTCCTTCCGTTCCTTTTTGTCACAAGGTGCACCACTCACTGCCAGTGTGGCACCTACTCCTGGTTATTCTGGGGATTAGCTCTTGAGGTAGATGCTCCTTTCTATGGTTTGCATGTTGTTTCTCTAACTCTGGTCTGAAGAAACTCTCTTGCTCCAGGACCCTCAGCATCCCTTTCATGTCTTAGCCCCTTGGCTAGGTCACTCAGCATTCCTCTTTCTGGGGTATAGTCCATCAGGAGTCCTAGGCAGTCTTCGCATTCACTATCTCAGGTCTATGCCACACCCTTGGTGGTTATAGGGGAACCTGGGCCCACCTTCTTCTCTGGGTTCCAGTCCAGGAACCCTCAGCTCAGCAGTTCTGAAATTCCTCTCTTTGCCCTCACTGCTTCTTCCTGGGACTGCTTCCTACCACTTTGGTTCCCCTTCTCTCTCTGGATGTACCACCTCCAAGCACCCTTCTCTATCTTCCCAGTGAGTGACTAGTACCAGTCTTCAGCTTTTCCAAGCTACCTCTTAATACTCCTCTCTTTTCCTAGAGAGCGACTGCCCTTTCTCAGCAACAGGCCCAGTCTGTAGCCAGCTTCCTGTCTTTATAGGCTCCATCTGTTCCTGCATAGGTGAGCTTCCGTCTAATTAGCTGTCCCCAGCAAAAGCTTCCATGTTTGCAGTCTAATTAGATGATTGGGCCCACTTGGCCAATTCTGTTCTTGCAGAACTAGTGTCAGGATCTCATCCTATCACACTTGTTATACTTGTAAAAGAAAAGACTAGCAGGATCTTATTTGGGAGGTGGGGGAGACACAAGGCAATACACCATGTTTATTGTAAATGTAAGAATATCAAAAAGCAGTCACACACACACACATGCACATACTTTCTGTGTAGGGTTCCCCGGCCTCCGGCCACCCCTACCCCTCATGTTGGTTAAGTAGTATAAATGTTTGTGTTACTTAGAATAAGTGTTGTTAGTAATATATTCAAATGTCTTAAGATAGGGGAAGACTATGTTAGTGTTAAGTAGGTTGTTAAAGAAAAAGGGAAGTTTAGAAGTGTTTATTAAAAATATAATTTGTAGCTTAAGAGGGAATGAAATGGCTTGACCACAAAAATGTAAGAGAAAGTAAAATGGTTTTGTCTGGGGTTTTAGGCCCTTAGGTAACTTCTAAGGAATGTATAGAAGTATGCGCAATGGGGGTTGTTTTTGTCCAGGGCTGTGGGCCTCCTTCAGCTTATTTTAGCCCTCCTTCAGCTTATCTTAGCCCTCAGGATGGACGCTGGCCCCCACAAAAATGCAAGAGGCAGTAAAAAAGGCGCCAGAAAACCTGCAACGGTCAAGAATAATGTACAAACCGAAAGCTTATTTGGGCATAACGGAAACATCAAAAGATATTTAAACAGCATGCCAGCTCACAAATGATGAGTCATCGGGTCTCGCCTCTTGAGTCCGATTTCTCCCAGCCCTCTTGGTTTAGGCCTTGGGGCTGTCTCTTCCACTTGCTTTCCTCCTTTCCTGCTCGGAGGTGGCTTAAACTGGGATCCCTATGGGGACACATCGGGACGGCCTCTCCACTATTCTAAACTCTCACCTTATTTCCTCCTTCCTGCTCGGAGGTGGCTTAAACTGGGATCCCTACGGGGACACATCGGGACGGCCCCTCCCCTGTTCTAAACGCTCTTATCTTCCAAAAAAAAATCTCTCAGCTAAAAGGAAAGCGCGCGGGTATTGGCAAGTGAGAGGATCAAGACCTTGTGTCGCTATATCCCGCCATTGGCGGTAGGGCAACAAGGCTATCGACACCTCATTTGTAACATAGGCCTAAAATTACCAGTCTCACACCCCGGGAGAAATTAAGTGTTGTTAAAATTTTATCGACCAAATTTAGGAGGGCATTTACCCTATGGTCATTGTGCTTTATTCTTGACCTAGGAAGAACAAGCTTGTGTATTATTTAGTTAAAATAGTGGGTTTGTAGTAGTTGAAGTTAAAAAGGTTTAGGATAAATGTTGTTTGTCTGTCTTTTTTATAATTTTTAAGCCATTCCCCAACGGGAAACTGGCGGATAATAAAATTTCTTTAACAATTTTCCCGTGCTGTTGGTATGTGGTTGGAGAACTTGTATTGGGATCAACTCTGGTTCTCTTCTTAGACCCCCTTAACCTCCCAACTGCTTCTATCATTCTGCTAGGGATTGGGGGAAGTTTCCTCCTTAAGGCGTCCTGGCTCTCTCTAGGGGATTAATAGACCTCGGGGTGGTCTGCATATACCTCCTTACAGGAGGAGTGGTAGCCTATCTTCTCTGGTTACTCATTGCCTCATACAACCAACCCCCATTTTAAATCGGCGGCAAGGGAACCAGAGAGAGAATAAAATACACTTTCATACTCAAGAAGTTCTGCAAGCTAGTGTGATGTAATTACCAGTCCTTTTATGCATTGCTCAAGCCAGCCTAGTGGCCAACTAGACTGGGTACAAGGAGGGAGCCAGGCCTGTCAATTGCAACTCCAGTGCTCCAGATGGCAATTGCAGAATGAGACCCAAAGCTTCCATGGTTTTACCCCATCTTTTATACTTGCTGGCTCTCGTGTAAGTCTATGGGCCTTGCTGTGTCATAGTTGGGTTCAATATAGTTGTTAATCACCAGCTAATTGCAGGCATGACTATTCTTTTATTGCTGTACTTTGCTTGTTCCCACCATGTATCCTTCTGTACTTTAGGGTCCTTTATTTGCACTTTAGGGTCATTGATAGGTATTCTTCCGCCTTCAGGGTTAGGATGAGAGTCGGTGTCTTTACTCCCCTTTCTGTTGTGAAAGCAGTTTAGATTGATGTCTTTTTATGCCCTGCACATACATTCCTCACTCACACACAAAAAGAGAATTCATCAAGATATTTTTAGGTTCAATAGGACAAGTTTCAGGAAAGAGTTCACTCACTTCAAGAAACTAACAAGATGTAGTCCACTTATGCCACACTAAACAGTACTATACCATTATCATTACAGTAAAAGAAAAATCTCTCGTTACCTCTATCTCACTTATACAATAAAACAAAGAGTCTACATCTGATTTGTTTGCAGTTCCTGTGGATGGCTCACACACTTTCATACAGTTCTTATACTAGTGTTCTCTACATTGACCACAGCTTGTTTTCCCTTTACAGACAGCCATCACCATGCCCATATATTGATATTTATAACATCTCAAAGGGAATGGGATATATGGTTTAACCCATAAGGGTTGATACATATAAAGGTGCAGTACTACCCAGTACGGTAACTCTGACAGTTGTGAATGGTTTGTGTTCTCCTCCGTCCTGCTAATCAGTCACTTAAACAGCCTTAACCCTCATGCCAAATACCCCCATTTAATTTCATCTTCAATTATGTCTTCTGGAACCCCATACTTTACTCTTCTTACTTCTGTCATAAATTTAAGTAGCTGGTAAATTACTTTTATGTTCCATAAAAATGTAGTTTTAAGAATTGTCTTGGCCTGTCCCTTATAATAAATCTCTGTCCCCCCCATTCTTTTAGCTCTTAACATATATCTGATACTTTGCTGTGGCATTAAGAACAGCCCAGGGGCAGATGACAAGGGCCACACTGATCTCTAACAGTAAGTCACAGAGGGTCTGACCATCCCAGTGTACTCCCAAGTCATTATTGTCATAATCTGTATCTAAAAAGGTGTCCTGTGATGTGTTATTGGATAGCTTACAACTCACTAGTTAATATCATTGTGTAATGTAGGTGGAAGCAACTGATGCGAAGTTATGGACATAAACTGAAATTATAATTTTTAAACTGTCTTTGCCAGTCAGGCAGGAGTTACCCCACCCTAAACAAAGGAATATGATTTCTCCACCAAGCACTTACTTCCAAAGTATGCTGAAAAACAATGAGAATGCATATACATATAAGATAAACAAAGCTATCAAGCTAACAAGCAAGTGGAATATACAGCATGACTATACCTAACCAGGGAAGAGAAACTTTATCTGCACTATAAAGAAGGGGTGGGGTGGGGTGTCTAAACCTCAGATAACAAGCAACTGATTCACTGGCTGAATGTGATATTAGTGTATCATGGAACATCTTTTATAAATGCCTGTAACATGCTGGTAATAAATTTCACAATGATATTAATATATTAACACTAGAATGGAACTATGAATATTCATTGATATTATGTTTTAAAGTGTGTGGCTGAACAAAGGAATAAAGGATCCCACCCAAACAGAAGTTGAGCAGCTATTCAGCGGTCTCCTGTGCAAATTAACCAAGGTAGAATCAAAACAATGGCATTTACATTGAAATCATTTTACATTGAAACCTATTTACATTGAAATCATACAAAGGGATGTGAAACCCACATGAAGGGAAGAATAGCATGAGGTCATCCTGAAGCTTGAAACAAAGTAATTTAACTTTGACATCAACAAGGGCAGAAGCCATCTTTGCTATGCATCACTAGACAGAAATGAGAGCTCTTGCAAGCTGAGAAAGATGGATTCATCAACCAAGGGATGGGGGGAGGGCATTGAAGTCTCTGGAACTGAATATAGGTGAGAAACCTGCTTAGGCAAATATCTTTCACCTAAGGCAAAAAGAGAAGCCCACACCTCATTTTATTGTGGAAGGCCCTGACTAAGGGAAAGTCAGCAATGGCTGGGGAAAAGAATGACTGGTCAGAGAAACCATCTTAAACAAAGCAAAGATATTTAGGAGAGGGCTGAACACTTCAGAGCACATGATTTCAAGGAAAGTCAGGACTGGAAATGCGTGAGGTCATCTAGGTGGTTGTAACCAAGGCTTTTAGATGCCAGAGTGTTACTGGTATATTGCCGGCAGGCTGCAAGGGTCAGAGCTGCTGGACCAGGGCTTTCTACCACACAGACACACATGATGTAAAAGCCAGTGAGGAGGGAGCAGGCCACATTGAGTGCTACAGCATCAAAGCATTGTGAGGCACACAGGGTTACAGGCCAGGCAGTGACACAGCCCCTCCCTGAGCTGTACTTGTACCCCAAGATAACTGGTCACTTACTCTATGATGCTGTTTTCAAGGGATTAACATCTCCTATCTTTACATCTTCATCTAGTGAGTTGATAGTTATAAAATATCAATCTTTTTCCTTCCTCCCTGTTCTTTTTTCCTATCTGGTCTACTCCTGTTTCTTCAGATACAGATATTTCTATTTTCATATTATTATTGTTCCTCATCCCTTGCTTCTTCTCCATCATATTCCAACATAACTCCTAGCATTTTCCTCTTAACCCATTTCTAGCTCTGTTCAGTTACCCCCATCCCTTAGCTGCCACCCCCATCTGTACACAGCCAGCCCTCCCCCTTCTACTTTTAGCTTCCTGGCTTCATAGTGATGTCCCAGCCCTTTCTCAGGTGCGCTTCATTCTCATTATCTCTTGCCCTCCCTCTCTCAGGTGACACCAGGTAACCTAATTAGCCTCTCACCCCATCCCATTGCCCTTTTGGTAATTTGTGAGTGTAACTTTTTCCTTTGCTGTTGTAGTAGGGTCAGCAATAAAGGAACAAAGCTTTGAAAAAAAAAGCTTATCTCTGAAACCTTTATAAGAATACTAAGGTATTCAACTGCAATGGTGTGCACTACAGTTTACAACAATCTTACTAAAATGTTTTGGGGACATTTTGTTAGAATACTGTAGTATTTTTTCAACAAAAGCAAATAAATTGACATTTTCTCTAGTTCCAACTTCCCCTTATACTCTTAGATTATGATCACTGCCCACAAGATTCAAAATCACTAGTTGCAATGCAAACCATTGCTCCACCTGATTAAAATAACCTGCCTGCATTTTACTTTGAAAGGGAAACACAAAATTCCAGGAAAATCCCTTTAAAATTGAAATCCCTTCCCTCCTCATGCCCTCGAAAAGGTAAATCAAGTTTCTAAAGTAATTTAACAATATCACAAACCTTGCTAAGGTAATTCCTGTTTTTCTCAACTGTACTTTTATGACTGTCAGAAATTTTTGCCGCTAACGCTCCAGTCTTCTCACTATGTTTGAAGCACTGCCACTTCTCCACACATTTCATGTGAATCTGTGAATTTGCACGTTTAGTAAATTTTTCTGAGATTTTCTTCCAATCCCACACACCTTTTTTGATGAATGAGTCATCAACATAGCCTGTTTCTGAATGGAAGTGACTGCAGGGAAAGAAGAATGCAGCATCTTGCTGAACGGAGTATTCAACCCAAGGGAATTTTGTGTATTGGGAAACTGAAAACGAACTATTGTATTTTCCAAACATTGTCTTTGGAAAATTGGGCACATGTGGTTGATTTGGTCAGTTGATTTTTTCTCCAAGGTGGAAAGCAACAGTTAAGCTTCTCACATTAACTTTATTTGTACTCACTGCATCCAATTATTCTAAACCATCTGGCAGCTGCACTGATGGAAGTATCCTTGACTACTGATGCAGGCAGAGCCCAGTCTGGGGCTGGTGTTAAATCCTGATGGGTCAACAATTGCTTTAAAAAAAACAAACTTTCAAATATCCATTTAAGCTTTTGCAAGGGAGACACCACACGTTGAATTATTTTACTCTAGTGGAACTTTCTTAAGTGAGTTATTTTAGATTAGTGTTCACTCAAACATAGTGTACTCAGATTGAGAATACTGGACTAACAGGACTGTCTGATGAATGGATGTATCATTTTCAAATGCCATGATATCCGCTGAGAAGGGCAGGTGGGCAGAAATAAGGGGAATGGTTGTCCCACTGCCACTCCAGCTGGTTTTGCCCCTTACTACTTTAGGGATCAAAGGCATAGCATACATTTTTATTATTAATTTGCATTTTGTTCAAGTAAAAAAATCATAAGTTTTGGGGGGGCATTGCCCCCCATGCACCCCACCATACTCCACCCATGCAGTTTTGACAGTTTTGCAGAAGATGGACGTTGACATAGCAAATTGCAGAAGTCTGTGTTATAACAATGCTAGTAACATGTCAGGGGCATATATAGGTCTACAATCACGAATTCGCAAGATAAACCCGTTAATAGAGTGAGTGCCTTACACAGTTCACATTTTCAATTTAGTTGGGGTTACAAGCGTAAACTACTGTTTGGATGCAAACTTTTTTTTTCTTTGTTCAGTCAGTTTTTAATTTCTGCTCGAAATCAACCACTCACTAGCAAATTGTTACTGCAGGTTAGAGCCAAATGATAAAAAGCGAATCGAAACGCTGAAAGCTCTTTCAGATACAAGGTGGTCCGTACATGCCCAGGCTATAAAAACACTATGGCTGAATTATGAAAATATTCAGGAATCTCTCAGAAAACTAGCTGATGATCCAAATCAGAACCCAAATACACACAATGATGCTGGTCATGAAAATGGAGAAGCTAGAAATTGCTTTTCTTTGCAACCTCTGGAACACAGTTCCACAGAGATTTCAAGTAACAAGCACTGCACTTCAGGCTGTTCCTTGATTTGCCTAATGCTGTAAAGTTGGTGAGCTCTTTAAAGGATTTTGTGGCTGGTCTACAAGTTCAGTTTGACAGCCTTGAAACTACAGTTAAACAAATGACACTTTGAGTTTCTCAACAGTATAAATTGGAAAAACAACATGAACTGAAGTATAAAAAGCAGCAGGACGAGTCTGGGGAGTTGGACTGTAACTTGTCAGGCCAAGAGAAATTTTGCGTGGAGCTTTTCAACATTGTTATTGATAAATTTGTTGCAGATTTGCATCAGGTATGAAACATACGAAGAGGTATGCGGCTACTTCGGATTTATGAAGAATCCTCATCTACTTTCTGCATCAGAACTACACGATTCAGCTGTTATATTAGAAAACAAATATAGTACTGACTTACAAGAGGATTGTGCAGACGAACTGGTTCAATGTAGGAAGTTCACAAGAAACAAGTAAAAACAAACAGCAGAGACACTACTTCATGTTTTAAGATAATGGAGTCTGCAGTCTGTTTCCCGATGTAGACATTGCCTTACGGATTTTTTAGACACTGCCAGTACCTAACACTAGAGAGGAACAATCGTTTTCAAAACTGATGCTAATAAAAAACAAGCTGAGGTCAAGCATGGATCAGATGAGACTGAATAATTTGCCTCTAATGTCAAGAGTGTATGATTTACTTTGTCAACTGGATTTCAATGACATCAAGGATTTCTAAGCCCTGAAGACCAGAAAGAAACGAATATAACAGTTGTACTAAGGTAAGAAGTAGGCTATTTTGAATTAACTTAACTATATTCTACATGTTTTAAGACTGATATGTAACCACAGAATGGCTTTATGCTAATTAAAAGTCAAGTTTAGTATAGCATTAATAGCCTCAATGCCATAATTGTGATCATTTTGTTTTAATTTAGGAAAAAGACTTGTATACAGGGGCCCCACAAAAACTAATAGCACCAGGCCCACAGTAGAGTTAATCCAGCCCTGCCTGGGAGTGTCCCAGAGCTAGGGACAATGACCAATCACTTCCCAGACCCAAAAGCTCTTAAAGCATGTGGATCCAAGAGTCAGGTTCCTTTACAGCAGACTTATGCTTGTCCAGAAGAAGGGACAGAGCAAGGTTGTGACAGTTGGTCTGGGGCACTAGAGAGGACAGAACAGTGCTCCTTTTAGACTGTATCCCACTGGTTCTAAAAATGATTCAGCTGAACAAGTATTAAAAACAGTGGGAGTGATATTTTAGATAAGGCAGAGGAGCGAGGACTCCAGGGACCCAATTCTGCAGTCACTGAACACTAGTGAGTAGCACTGAAGTGAACATAGTTTGAATACGTACATCATCTACAGATTAAGCCTAAAAAGTGAGGATCTGCTGCTTCTCTCCTGAGGAGTTCATGAACTCTGTAGAAGAGGGCAAAGATGCTCCATTACCTCTAGAACTTCTCAGCTGCACAGCTTCTCTTTAAAGCACTGTAGGAGGCCTGCAGGAGAAGCTCCCCTCCTGAAAAGCAGAGCGCATTGCAGAACACACAACTATAAATCCCTTGCCAAGTCAAGCGTGGAAATAGTGAGGATGGGGATAGGTGACTGTTTGGGGAGTGGTGGATGTTTGGAGTGAGGACTTTTAGGGATGTGGATGAGTTTCGGGGGAAGGAGGGAACTTTTGGGGCGTGCGGGTGGCGGTGGGGGTGGTGTCAGGAGGGACCAAGATGACTTTGGGAGCGGGAGAGGGGTAGCAGTGGCCGTGAGGGGGTCTTTGGGGGACACGTGTCAGTGGCTGTGAGTGGGGATGCAAAGGACACAGTGGGGGCAGCCGTGGCTGCGAGGCGCGGGTCTGTGGGGAGAGGTGGGAGCTCTGCGGGCGGCGGGGCTGGGCAGGAGGCAGCACGCAGCACTGACTGGAGGGAAGGGGAGCGCGGAAGCGCCTTGCTCGCCTGGTTGCGTGCGTGAGGCCATGGCCCACCCTCCCCCACTTCCGCGCCGCTGCCGCTGTAACGGGCCGGGGATGTACCCGGGCTGGGGCGCCGCTCCTCGCGGGAGAGGAAGGGCCGGGACTGGCCGGGCCGTGTTTCCAGCTGGCTGCAGGGGGCGGGCGTCCGCACGCCCCGAGCTCTGGGCGGCGGCGGCCGGGGGAGGTTTATCTGAGTCCGCTCCGCTCCGCCGCGGCTCAGTGCCCAGCGCAGCAGCTCCGGAGCCGCCGGCCGCTCGCTCCAGGTAACTGCCCGGCCCCGCTCCCGCCGGGCCCGAAGGGGTCGTGCAGCCCCGGCTGGGGAGGGCTGCGGGTGCCGCGCGCCTCGGCGGCTGCACCGCGGCGGGTGGCGTCGGCGACCAGCCCCTGCCCCTCCCCAGCCGGAGGCCCGGCGTGGGCCCGCGGGCGCAGTCCGACAGCGCCCGGGGAAGCGCTCCGGGGCGCGGGGTGGGTCCCGAGGAAGGTCTTCCCTCCGCTGCAGGGAGCGCTCTACGAGCGCGGGGGGACCGGGACCCGGCCCGTGCCGCGAGCCCCGCGCTGCGGGAAAGCGAAAGCGAAGCGGAGGGTCTGGCCGGCGCGGGCGGCGGTGAGTGTGACGGGGCGCGAGTTCACCTCTCGCCGCCCCTGCTGAAACTCGCGCGTCGCGAGGTCCCTGGCCGAGGCACGCGCCCTTGCCCTCCGCTCCCTCGGGGGACGCTTTTGTTCTTCGCTGGTGCTGGCAGAAGCCAAGAGCCACCTTGGACTGGGGAAAAGCAGCAGCAGTAGCCGGGAGAATGGTTAAACTGCCTCTGCTCCGGTTGCTGGGCCAGCGACCTGTGCTCGCCTCCCCCCGGTATTAGTCTCGCGTGGGGGGACAGTTTCTCTCCAGCATTTGAAGGAGGGGTTTAAGTTATTCGGGAGCAGAAGCTGTTTTAACGGAGTTGAAACTTACCCGATTGCCTGTCTGCTATGAACACGCCTCCTCCCTCCCCCGCCAAAGGAAAAATAATTTTAAAAAAAGGCTTCGGGAAACGTTGTTCAGTTTCAAATAGTGCTGCTTTTAGCCACTTACCTAGCAGGCGTCGTGGTTTGTTGTTGCCGCCGCCGCTAACGCTGTTGGCAACTTGAATGAATACAAGGGACTGTGCTGTGGGGTCCACTCCCATCTTCTCCACATACGAAACCTTGCAGAACTATAACAGGCTTTACCCGAAATTTTATTTATCAAAAGTTAAACAAAACGACCCCCTTTAATTCCTGGGATTTGTGCAAGCATTGCTATCTACTTTGTGCTCTTTATTTGACCCCCAACTATGTAATATTGTTTAAGTGTTAAAACATGTTGGCAATGGGTAGGGTTAGAAAAGATGTGATTTCATACATTTTTAAGGACTAGTATTCCTGTGTTCTGCCAAGGTTGCTAAAACAGAGTAGACACTGAAGAACCATCATTTGAGGACAGCAGCAGTTTAGAAGGCTGTGTAAGTAGTTTTCTGTGACTTAAGCCTGGTGAGCGGTTTCAGATACTAACAGGCAGTTCAACTTATACCTCTGGCATTTTGCCCCCTTTTCAAGGCTGTTTAGAAAAGTAAATCTTTTTTCTGGAAGGAAGAGAGGTCAGTGACTTCTAAAGAGCAGTATGAATGACTGACTTGGAGTATTTGCAATTCCAAACAGGTTTCTTAAATAGGAGGTTTCAGGTAGCTGATTTCAAGTTTAGCAAGAAATAACACCGAGGCTCTGTGGAACCAGAAAAGAGTTTTTAGCACTCTGTAGCTGTTGCATATTTTGTCATTGAGTTGAAACGTCTCTTGTCTTTAAAAGAAGATAGATTCCTGCTTCTGTAGAGAAAAAATACTATTGATGAAAGTCAAGTTATGGTCCTTTTTTTTTTTTTTTTTTTTTTTGTCTGAAGGTAAATATTTTGGAAAGAGGTACATTAGTACTTTACATTCTATTCTCTTTTAGGGTCTCCGGAGGATTCTTAACTATTTTCCCCTCTCTCTTATGAGGCCTCAGATTTCAGTTCTTAACATAATGAGGTGGTGCCAGATACCACTGTATCCTCAGTGAGGGGCTGCAGTTGCCTGGGGTGCTTCTAGTTGAGTGATATGCAGCACTTCTTTCCTTGAAGATAAGCACAAGTCAAAGAATTTTTCCAGGCATCATTACCCTGGTGAGGATAAGACAAAGCTCAGAGGCCAAAATCTGCTGTTTTCACACCAAGACCAAGTTAGTCTTCAGTGAAATGGATTGCTCAGTGGGACTAATGGTGTAAATAAAAATGTTTACCAGTGTGAGTAAAGGGCTTAGAATCTGCCCTGCTGCATTTATACTGGTGTGCTGGAGCAAAATTAAGTTCTTAAAATCTTTAATCACAGTGGAGAATTTTGCAACCTGTCTTTTAGACAAAGCTTTTAAAATCATCTTCTTGCTACCTCCCTCCCCCCCCAAAAAAACCCCCCAAAACCTAAAGGCTCTATACTAGTTGCAGCATGCAAGCTACTGAAAGCTGACTTTCTAAAACTGCTGCTGCTACTGAGAGAGGCTGTAGGAGAGGTAATTCCACAGGAATTTAGCATGCCAGTTAGCAGCATTGATGTAATTAATAGGGTACTAGTTGGTATTACTCAGCTCCAGGGAAGCTTACTGTGATTTTAACCTTAACACTAAAAATAGCATGGTAAGGAAACTAATTGGGAACCTTAATTAAACAAACAAACAAAAGTAAAGGTGAGGGGGACTAAAAGGAGAAAAAGTATCTCCTGTTGAAGAGTGAGAGTATAGAGCCACTCAGAATGCCAATAGCATTACAAAGCCAGAGTTTTGCAACACTTGTCAAAACTATCCAGGAAGTCTGGTTTGCTGACAATAAAATTTTCCAAAATTCCATCTAATTTATCATACCCCATTAGGTTTTAAGCATTCTTCACGTTTGCATATGCAAATATGCTGCAAATGCCTGTTAGGAGGGCAATAGCAATGAGACAAGCACAGTTTTCCATATAGAGACAACTGAAAGTTTTATGATTACTGTTTTTGTTCTAAGTATGGTTTGCCGGTGGATGCTAAGAATGGGCCAACACAGATTTGCATGATCATGTGCTCAAAGAAATACTTTGAGACAGATGGGGTTACATATAATATTTGTCTAATTTCAAAGCAGTGTTTTCTTATTATGCAAATAAAACTTCTATTTCTTGCACTGTATTTAAACTATCTTCCTGTGGTGTCTCCGTGAATGATGGAGCTGTGTGAGTAACTGATTTCTTCAGTTTGCTGGCAGTTTGAAAAGTCAAAAGGGAAAAAAAAATTGGTTTGGGTTGAACTGAATTTTTTACCAGTTTTCAGTAAATCAGAAAATGTAATTTCCTTTGACCCAAAACAGAACATTTGGGTTTGGAGCATTTTAACCTTTTCTTAAATAAAGGCAAAAGAAATGGAGAGCTGAATACACATAGTGGTGCTGGTGCTTTATGTATCACACTTTCCTTCTGTATACCCAATGGCCCTGAGATTAGGGCACTCACCTGAGATATGGGCTTCACTGGTTCATATCCCTGCTCTGTACCAGGGACTAGCCAATGGTCCTAAGAGATCAGGGGTGAAATCCTGACTCCACTGAAGTCAATGGCAAAAAGCCCTTTCATTTTAATGAAGCTAGGCTATCACCCCAGAGTTTGATAGGTACAGTATCACAGGCACAGTGTGGGGGAAAGAGGGAGTCGATCTTAATTTAAAGAAGTTGTCATATCTGCTGCATCTCTCCTGGGTGAGAGACAATGATTTGCATGTGACAGTTGCATCTTTTAGCATTGCTATAATTTAAAGCTGGAGGCACCTACACTAGGAATTTTTTTTGGAAGGAAAAAGATCCCCTCTGTTTCTACTATTGTTACAGCTCCACTGGTGGGACAATTGGTGTAGAAAGGAGTCTTAAACACCTTGGGAGCATGTGGCCCGGGGTGCAGGAGGCTGCCGCTGGACTGGGACCCAGATGACTGCCATCTGGCTCCGAGCTGACACGCGGAGGCTGTGCCCTGGCTCCTGGTTGCGAGCCAGGGCGCAGAGGGCTGCCACCCAGCTTCGAGCCCATCTCTCGGGGCGTGGGTGGCTGCCGCTGGGACCCTGGGATGTGGGTAAGCTGCAGGCAGATGCTGCTCACAGGCGGCTGGTGGGCTCCCAGCCAGGGTGCAGGAGGCTGCCGCCCGGCAGACAGCTACCACCTGCCTCCCAGCTGGGACCGGCCAGAACATGAGCAGCTGCCTCCAGAACGCGTGGGCTTGTGGGACCAGGGGACCAGTGCAGGGAACCTAAGTGCAGGGCCCCGGTCGGTCGCCCCTATTCAGCCTAACATAGGGTCAGCTCTGAAAACCATGTGAGTGTGTACCCAGTGTTTTAAACAGTGTCCTCTAATTAGGCTGCAAAAAAACAAAAACCAACCCTATCCAGCATTGTACTTAAAATGTCAGTGGCCACTGGTGCACCATCTAAACTAGCTCTGCTGCTAGTGATATTTTAGTAGTAATTCCTGTTGTATAGGTAAGGACAAAGTGTTGGGGTATATACTGTAAAAGATTAAGGTCTTGTCTTTGCTAAAAACAGTGTATATTTTACCTTACAGTAATGATTGTATATGAGGTATTCTGAGATGAAAACCAGTGAAGACAAGACACTTCAGTTTTACTGTAGGAAGAATGCCTCATTTTCACTGTGGTTTTCACCACCAGATAACTCTCACATTAGATACTGCAAGGTTAAAAATACGCTTCTTTTTAGCAGTGAAGACAACGGCTAAATTCTTCAGGGCAGGGACTGTTCTCCTATATGGCCTTGTCTCCAATAGTGTCTTGCTCTTACGTTTCCCACTGCTCTAGTTGGTACTGCTCTACCAATATGAATAGTAGCATAGACAAGGCACCGGTAACTGCATTTTAACCTTGCTGGTGTCTAAACCGGTTCAGAACAGGCTCAGATGATGCAACAGTTAAAATGCCAGCAGTCCATTATCAATTTTAGTAGCATAGCTGCCCTTGGTGGAATTGTACTGGTAACTGCAGTAATGAAAAATGAAGAGGAAAATGTCTAGTGTAACTAGAAGTTGGTCCAATAAAAGGTATTACCTCACCCACCTCCCTAATGCAATTGTAGTCTGTCTGTACAACCTTATACACTTTTACTGCCAGTATAATAATTTGTCTTATGGTAGTTCCTAAAGCCCATGACCTTCAAACGTAAGTTCATTTTACAGCAGAGATGCTGCCTAATTTACAAGATGCAGACAGTGTTAGGCAGATCTCTCTCCCATATATACTACAAAAAAGATGTATGCTCCAGCTAACCTGGGGAAAACTGTGTAGTAACTGGTTCCCCCTTAGTCATTTTTTTAAAGAACAGATAGGATGTAAGCTAAGATTACTTGTATCCTGTTAACTTTCTCTTACTACCGCCAATCAATTAAAAAAAAAAAAAAACTCCATAAAATATTTATAGTAAGGAACTATAACCAGGCAAACTATGGCCAGACAAACTATCTTGGAATGCATAATTTAAAAGTATCTGTCTGACTTGAATTTAGCTTTCCTTTAGGATCAACAGAAAATATACTCTAATAGTAGACCTAATCTTTAAATATCTTGATTAAAAAAAAACAGTTTAAAAATATACATCGTTTGCCAAAAAAATTGGCAAAAGGGGAAATAAGATTTCCTGTTCCTGAAGCGTGTATGAAAACTTACGTCAACTTATGTTGTATTCAAAAACAACTCATCAACTAGACACCATTTGCAGTAAATGAAGATATGTGTAACACCTTTTGGTATAATTCAGTGACTTTCCTCCGTTTGTTTTGTTTGTCCCCAGTGCATAGTAGAGAGATGCACTGGAGTTGCTTAATCTACTAAGTAACAGCAGCTTGAAATTGACGTTGTTTCATTGTTACTACTCAAAGCTTTTGAGCAATAATGAAAATTATCATATTTTAAGGCTGCAAACCATCCCATCATGGATTGCCAAAACTTCCCAGAAGACACTGTGCTGGATGGAGGTGGGGTTACACACTGAATACCTACTCATGGTGCACTGAACCGTTCATTAATACAAGCACACCTGGTGGGTACCGGCACTGCCAACACACAGAGCTAAGCATGTACGCACGCAAGTGATGTACTAACTCGCGGCTTCATGCCAACGTAACTTGCATCAACATAAGTTTGTAGTGTAGATATGCCTCAATCTCTATGTAAAACATAATTTTGACAGATAATGCATTTTTATCTTCCCGTATTAGCAAAGATTCCAAATTTAATTTTCATAAACCAGTGATATACTGCAAGCATAGTGACTATGCTAACTGTAAATAGCACTGAAACAGCAAATATTGGTCAATGAATCTGGCATAATAAAGCTTTTAGAACAATTTTAGACTATTTTCTAGTGCTACAAATGAAACACACCTTCGAAAACTTTAATACACTGAAATATAAATTTCAATATCTTTCTCAATGACCTATTAAAAGGACAGAGTTAACTTGCCTCTTTCAAACCTGGCTAATTAAGAAATTCAAGCTTCTGATGAATCACCTTTTGAATATTATATATTCAAATATAAATATAAATAATAAATATAAATAAATATAAATAAATAAATAAATATAAATAATATTTGAATATTGAGTATTTTAACAATGTTTAAAAAAAATCTATTCTCTTGCTGTTAGCTTTTATATGGCTGCTTCTTCAGCAGGGGAGAGGGCATGGGCCTGAGAAACACCACCTAATATCCTCCATGCACATACTTGCCTGTCAGCCAGTTTCTTCAGTGGCATAATTTTAGATAAGGTCTCTCAATTTCCGACCTCTTCTCCCTAACCCCTGCAAAGGAATTCCAAAGAATTAAGAAACAGCTATGATGGTGAATACTAAATGCTTCCATTTGATTTTTATTTTCGCCTCTGAAAATACAAATGTCTTTTTGTTTAAATATACACCTCCATAATAGTGTCAAGTGTGGTGGGTTTTCTTTAAATTGTGAGACTGAAAACTCATTAGTACTAAAGCTTCCAGTAAAAAAAAGGAAAAAGAAGAGTTTTTATTTTAATTTTTGAACTTGTAAGATTTGAGGAAAAACTAAGGCCCTTGATCCTGCAATATGATGCCAGGGAACTGACCTCAGTACCTATGTGAAGACCAGCTGATTTCCAAGTGGTCTGGCCTCGCATTAAAGGACTGGGGCCTCAATCTGTAATCTAATAGAACTAGTATAAATTCTGGTTATGACTAATATTTGTACTTCCCTAAGAGAAATTGAAACCTGTGTAACTGAACACATTCACTTGTAATGAACTGCTCATCTCACAGAAGTCATACTTTATCTGGTGGCCTATCACATCTGCTTTGTGTAATGGAAAATGCTGACCAATGTTAATTTCCTCTCTGTGACAACACGCATCCCTTCACGTAACATTGCTTCTGTGGCTCACAAGTCAATAGCTACTGTTGTGAGCTGAACTTTTATTTCCCTCTGAAGAATAAATATGCTACATAATACCCTCAACCAGCATCAATGCGGGATTTCCATTGCATGTGTTGTGGTGCACTAGTCCACATAGATGCGAGTTAGCATGCTAGATGTATAACGAGTTCAGAGGTGAGCTCGGTCAGTGCTCCAAATGCTGTGCTCAACAGGTTCTAGTCCATGGTGGGTTTTCTGTAAAAACTCAGTTTCCAATTAAATAAACAAATGCTGCAAATACCCTAGATATAGCATCTTCAGAGATTACAATACGTGAACAAAACCTTCTAAGCCAGTCCAGTACAGGGGTAATAAGACAAGAGTCTGATTAGGACTCCTCCACCCCTGGTTTTTGCCTGCATGTTGCAATCCTCTGTACTTCAGCGGCAGCCTTCTTCCAGCAACAGGCAAGTCTCTCGGAGCTCAGGATCTCCTAGGTCGCAGCTTTCAGGCTATCTGTTGTTTGGCCTTTCCTCAGGAGCCACCTTCCTGGGTGCTGTCTCCAGCTTGCTTCTCCTGCTGTCATGCAGCGTCTGACTGTGTCCTGAGCCTGGTCTGTTCTGACCTCAGGATTTCCTTTCCTGTACTCTGGAAGCTATAGACTTTGGCTGGTTGGGATATTGAACTGGCATTTAAACAATGCCTAGAAATGAGCCAGCAGTTTCATTACAATAGCTTTTTATATTTTTCTGCTGATCTGAGAACAGACTGGGAGTTGGCTGTTTAAAGTTATTAATTGCTCACTTGTCGTTGTGCTAGTGCTTCATAATTCTTAATCTCCACATGAAATGGTTTAAGAGTGACACATGGAACAGAATACTCTATTTGATTGCTTTTTTTTTTAAGGAAGAGTTTCCATATGTTTTAGGTCAAAATTTGATCTTGTCACTTATTTATTCTTGTAACCTCTGGCAGAAAAGCACTGGCAATCTTGAAACATCATGTAAGTGGTGCATTTTGCACAGTGTTACACTTATAAATGAAACAAACAGCAGGATCTTATTGGGGGAGGGGGAAGGCAATACGCTACATTTATTATGAATGCAGAGATTCCAAAAAGCACACACTTCTGCAAGAAAGAGATAATTACCAGCTTCTGTGTTGCTCGAGCCGAGCCACTGGCCAGGTGGATTGGGATAAGATAGGGACATGTGTGCCATCTGTGCCCTCTTCCCCCCCCTTCCCCAGTTTGGGAACCCCATAGCTTCCACAGAGTAGTGACCACTCTCTTCTCCACTGTCCAAGCTGGTCTCAAGTGAATATTCATGTGTTTCGGTGATGGGGAGAGCTCACTGCAAAGTTCAAAGAAAGTGGCCTTTCACATTCAGAAGTTCTGCAGCCACTGCTCATCATCCCACACCTTTGTAACAATGCGATGCCACCAGTCACTGCTTGTTTCCCCAGACCAGAAGCAGCTCTTCACCAACCGCAGATGGCGTGTGACAGCCTGCAGCAAAAGGGAATTGTTTCAATCTATGGCAGTCTCTGTAACATCGCAATTTTCAGCATTGTGGCTCCTGTTCCACCACTGAAAATACTGTAGAATAAGTCGTGAAGTGTTTGTGATGCTCACAGTAATAGCGCAGAGCTGAGCGGGCTCCATTCCTCTCAGGCAATGGCGTGCGTGCTGCAGAGATTGAAGGGTTTGAAAAAATGGCACAAAAAGGAGATAATCTGTTTTGCACTAGGGCAAGAAGGGTGGGGGTGGGGTAGTATGTTGCATCATAGGAGGACGACAACCTTCTCAAAAGCCTCTGCGGCTAGTTGCACTGTGGGATAGGTAACCCTTGATTGCCAACCCAAGCATGGCTAGTGGGGATGCAATTCCCCAATGCAATGAGCATGGTGTGATCACACTCCTCCAACTTCTAAAATTCGGCTGGTGACTTCACTCCATAGTATAGACATATCCTAAGTTTTGGGTCTAGACCACGCCTTGGTGGCTACCACTGAAGGGACAAGTTTTAATTTGGAGAGTGGGCAGCATACAAGCCAACAGTTTGGAAGGATAAAACAGCTAAAATAAGTAAATAAATGATTATGGAGATAGCCAGTTGCTGAAATAAAAGATTAGCACACTGTTATGGGCAGTCTTTGTTATGAATAAGATGGGGTGGCCTTTAAGATGCGTTGTAAGTATAGTTAAATCAAGGCTCACAATTAACTTATTGTCCGTATCACCTTTAGCAAGACTGCTGTTGAAGAGGCAACATGTTGATAAGGGGAACATGACAGTTTCTGCGAAAGAATCTGTAACGTTGGATAACTTTCCAGACATAACAAGGAATATATTTTTAATGAAGTGTATGGAAATGACTGAAGACTTTGAACTGTGTGTAAATGAAATGAAGGGTACAATGGTAGTGGTGTTACAAGTGGCATTAGTCTGTATTCATAGGCAGGGTACATGCTTGTGATCTATCACACCAGTCCCTTGCACAAAGGGAAGACCAAAAACATAAATTACAAAAGTCTTGAGTGAGACAAGGTGGTGAGATTCTCTCTCTCATTGGACCAACATCTGTTGGCAAAAGAGGCAAGCTTTCGAGCTCTACAAAACCTTTTTTCAGGCTTAAAGACAAATGGTTGTCTTTAAACACTGACTATAAAAGTGTACTGCCTAGAACACTTGCCTATTGTTTGGTTTTTTACAGTAATTTTGTAAAAATTGGAAAAACTATATTAAGGTACATGTGTATAGTAAAGAAATGATTTCCGTGTTTACTACTAAGACTTTAAAATCCAGTCAACCTGGAATTATTTGACTGGGAGCATCTGCACTATTTTAGAGATAAATATTACAAAACTGAAGAGCTTTGTGGGGAAAGGGAAGAATGCGTTTTGTCTCCAGTATTGTAATGATGGCCATGTTACTGAAATCTATAATACATTTTCAATTAGTACGCCTGCTAAATACTCTAGGTTTGGTCAATATTCCTATGTTGTTTTTATGTGGTGCCTAAGCCATTTTGGTTACTAAAGGGATAGAATACACAGTCCCTGCCTGAAAAACTTGCAGTTGAGTTTAGATGTAATATACAAAGGTGAAAGCCACAAATAATGAGAAGGGAAGATGAGGATAATATCAGATTTATGTACTTAATTTGTGGTTCCTTCTCTTTGTTAGTTTAAAACTATTGATGTATTTTCTATGGGCTAGAGTCTTTCACTCTTATATTGAATAATACCTTACTAAGTGAGTAGAAGAATGTGGTTCCCTGACTCCATCTGCAATAAAGGAAACTACCACCTTTCTTCATAGTCACATTGAATATCTATCTCCAGTACCAAGAGTGACTTCAGTAGGACAACTCATAACTTATTACTCAATGAGGTGAGTGTGGCAGAACCTGGCCCTGAATAATTGAGCCAGTTGATGGGGGTGGGGGAAGTGGAAAGAGTGGGAAAGCAGACAGGAGGGTAGAAAAAATGGTGAAATGAGTAGCCAGCATGGTCTATGAATTGAACAGTGAGCTGGAAGTTAAGAACTTCAGAGTTCCAATCCAGGTTCTGCTATGGACTTGCTGTGTGATCTTGGGAAAGACCATTTAACTTCACTGTGCCGCATTTTCCTCACCTTTTTGCGAATAATGCTCGTCTACTTTGAGAGTGTTGTATGTATTGTTTGTAAAAGTACTTTTATAATAACAGCACTATAGTGCTAAATACTCCTAATGAAAATAGGAAGATGCCATGGATAATCCAGCTACATACTCCAGGATTTTTAACAGAGTAGGGGAGTAAATATAATTTGGGACTACAAAAATTCATCATGTTCTGAAATTGTCTTTAAGAACCAGTTACACGCTGTCTTCAAATAACCGTCTGTTCACAGGTCAGTTGGGTATGTCACTCTACACCCAAAAATAGGTACCTAAAGCAAAACTCTTATGTCCATATTCAAGGGAATCAGGCCATGTATTTCAAAGCCTAATTGCCCATCAGCCCCCCAAAAAAGTGCTAGACATTCAACAGCTGCTACTAACGGTAGCCGCTTCCACATAACAATGTCAGAGCTCTGCAAAAGGATCATTTTGAAAATGGAGTGTAAGCAAAAAGAGGATGAACTCTCATTGAGTACTTGAGCATCTGCTGTCAAAAGGAAAACCAATTAAATAAGGAAGGTCCCAGAAAGGGACCGGGGAGAGTTAGGGAGAAAAATGCTGATGTCAGTGGAAGATGCTGTGTGCTCAGTACTTTAGAAAATATGTCCACTTACTTACATGCTTAAATGTGGATTTAAGTTTAGGCTTATAAATAAATAAATAAATAAATAAAGTTTCCTACTGTTATGTTACAACTGGTCTGGTTTAACTGCAGTAGAGAAGTTTTACATGAGAATTGCTAAAAGATCTCTTAAAAAATAAAATCACATTCCTTCCCTCTCCCCCTTTTCTTCCTGTCTTCCCAATGCCAATGTCCACACCAGCCCCGTAATCTGTCTTTAACTTGTTTTCCTTCTTGGTATCCACTTCTGCAGTGTAATAACAGACTACTTTGGGTATGTCTATACAGGCTGGAGCCCATGCTCTGGAATGCTCCCACCCTGCAGAGTCCTAGAGCCGGTACTGGATAAAGTAGAAGAGTCTCAAGAGTGTGGGCTCCAGCCTGAGCTCGGGAGTTTACACAGCAATGAAACAGCCCTGTAGCCCAAGCTCTGCAAGCATGAGTCAGCTAGCAGAGGCCAGCCATGATTTTTTCTTCGCTGTGTAGACATATTCTTTGTGGTCCTTGCTGGTTACACTCTTTTTTCCTAAGTACTTCTATGGCACTCTGCTCTATTCTCTGGCACCTGGTTCTTCCATGCTACTCTCCTGTTCCTGATGTCCCTTGTAGGACAAATTATCTTTTGGTGAAACATGGAAAAGTCCATAGAATGTGAATATTCACTCAGGGGGTAGTGCAGACTCTATAGGAATGCAGTTTGCCATGTCTGCCATTTCAAGCCCTGCTTCTCAACTAAGTGCTGCTCTGACTATGGAGTGGTTAAAGGAAAGCTACACTCACTTTACTCAAAACATTCCGAATGTTCATTATGTAAGAAGCACTTACTAGTCACCATGAATAAATTGCAAAGCTGTTTTAAGTTTAATTACAGCTGATATTCTTGAGCCTTGTGTTGTACATGGGTGACAGTCTTCTGAGAAGTGATTACTAGTGGGGAGAGACTTGAAGGGGGAGGCATTGAGAGGCTCTAAAACTGCTTAGTTTTCCTTCTTATCAAGTTTTAAATAAATATGTACAACTTCAAACAGCTTGTTTGTGTGTTTAAGCCAGTTCCCAAGATATTTGGAAACAAGTCCCTGCCTGTTTCATCACTGATTATAAAATAACTTTCTCCAGCATGGCGCTCAAGTGACAAGTGTGTTTTAATGTACACCTGGTGACAAGCTTTTCTGCCCATGTGAACTACAGAGCAGAGCCAAGTGCATACATGTCTCCAGCCCATTTTTTCTAAATTGCTTAACCTTATGTCTTTTTAAAAGTGTAATAAATAATGGATCTTCCTCTTTTGCTCAAAGTATACTGTACTTAAGTATTCCTCCATCCTATGGTTGTATTTACCTTTATGGTGCTGATTTATTAAGCAAATCTTAGTGGATTTTATATAGTGTTCATCTTGCTCCTTAACAAAACATTTAGCATGGGATTATGTTGTCAGAACACATAGTTTGTGTATCTAATTCACTACAAACTAACTTAAAATAACACATTTTTCCTTAATATCTTCTGAAAACTGATTTGGGGAAAACTAAATGAAAAATCTAACCCAAGTATGAACCAGTGTCAAATGTTCAGTATAATTAACAGTTGCTGTGGGTTGTGTTGTCTGTCACATACATGGGAGGGAAGGAGAGAGATCTGGAGGATAAATTTGATGAGTAGAACATATGGAGATGGTTAATGAAAATAGTGCAGATCTGATCCATCAGCTTTAATTAGCATCCCATTTGTAGTCCAATTTATATTCTGTGGGGGACATTCAGTGCTTAACTATAACTGTGTGATTGGTACCTATAGAAATATCTAAGATTAATTGGTAACTAGAAGGCCTGTGCAAGCTCCTCTGAGCAGTGTAATCCCCTACCATCCCGTAGCGCCCTGCAATGGAATGTTTATAAGAAGTGGCTAAGTGGGGGTTTTTGCCTTCTGGAAGTAGCTTCCATGGCTCCTGATTGCTCAAATTCTGATTGCTCAAACTTTGGGCAGGAGTAGTGAATTTCACCCTATAGAAGGCAGTCTGGGTACTTGTCACAGTGAGAGACACTAATTTCTTCAGTTCAGTTTCTCCCCCACAGCCTTTTATGATGCACTGCATGATGGGATATGGAGGTGACGGGGGAGGGGACTGCAAACATATCAAAAAAGTATAGGGAAATTCAAAACAAACTGCAGTTTATTTTAAAATAATCTGAAATTACCAGGAATGCTTGCCAGATAGATATGGGTAAAATAGATTCTGATTCTCCCATGTTTCTACAAACCACTTTAGTTTAGCTCCACTACCTTAGTTATTTATTGAGTATTCTGTATAAATTCCTATCCTATGTTCATCATCATAGTATCGGAGCTTCTTCCAGCAGTGCATTGAGCAACAGGGCTAATAACTATCACACATTTGTTTTCTCCTACTCTCCCCAGTGGCGTTTGCAGTGTGCAATGGAGTGTTTTGGAATTTATGTGCATGCGTGTGCATTTTTTATATATATAAAGTGCATCTTGCACTTGGAGTGGAAGGTGGAGAGAGGATAGTGATGGTTCTTATTTCCTGTGGATGTTTGTTCCGCAGTTTTGGGCCAGCCCCCAAGAGAACTCCAAAACACCTGTAACTACTGCATTTTTCAGTTTCTTACTGTGCAATAATTGAAACTGGCACTTGGTAGATTGAAATGGGTTAAGAACGTTAAATAGTTCCAAGGGGGAACATCTCTACCACATCATTTTGAGTTTTAAACCATCCTTGAAGACTTAAAACTTTATCTTGTATTTCTACTCTCTGTTAAAAAGGAAATGCTTTCTACACATTTGTACCTTTCTCTCTAACTTTTTGCTTTGTATGCTGTTTTGGTCTTTAAAGGAATTATTAATGTATATCTAATTCAGGATTAACTGCTGCAAACAGACACTATACACAAACTTTATTGTCCCTGTACTTAGTATTTTAATTCAAGCCGCTGTCTCTTATTGCAGGGGAAGAGGAGAATTGCAATAATCAAGCTTTCTAGAACTCTAAACATGAACACTTATTTGTACATAAAGTCTAAGAAATGATGGGGAAGGAGGGGTGATGGATTTGGAGCTGCTCTGTAATTTATGTTGACCTGGTTATTATCACTGTATGAAAATATTGGCTTATTTTAATAGTCTGAGGGGGCAAAACAAGCAGGAAAAGAAAGAACAGCTCAAGATAAACCTCTCAGCAAGCACTTGAGAGCTAAGAGACCAGTTACTTATATTCCTGTTTCAGAAAGTTGCCCTTGTATTAATCCTGCAATATAGTACGTGTTCTCGCTCTTCCTGAAATGTGTCCTACACAAATGTCTTAATGCCTCTTCCCTAGTTTAGCAGAGATTCTGACCAGGATTTGTTCCCATCTAAATATGGGAACTTCTTGGTCACCTTTCAATCAGCTATTACTAGATTGGTCCTTAATGTCCTAGCAAAACCCATTGCCAGATGCTTTCATATTCCCTTGGCTGCTTCCAGAGTTCTCTCTGATTACTTGATAGAGTAGTTTTCCTCCCTGCTTTCAGCGTCCGTCCCCCAGAATCAGATGAGTGGTCATTAGTTTTTCTCTTAGTGATCTGCTTTCTTTGGGTGCTCTAGCACATTGGTAAACACCCATGCCAATGAAGTGATAGAACATGTTTCCTTCTCAGAATTCACTCCTGATAACATTGATATTTACTTTATGCTCCTCCTTTAAATATATTCCCTTGAGGTTACATTTTATCTGTATAGCTGTTAGTTGGACTAGGGACTAGACTACACCAAAACCTATACAGCACTATGATAGTATTTGCGAGGAGCTGATCAGAAACAATAAGCTAGACTGCTACACACCCTACAGAGAAACTTGATACACAAATGAGGATGGTAGCATTTTACACCTCTTTTTATACTCAAGTTACTGCAAACATGCAAATTGGTAGAGAATTGGGACCTTTGTGCTGCTCTGGGAAAGGTGAATGCATTGAATTTCTCTGATTGCCTCCCTTCTGTAAAGGGAACCATATAGAGCCTTTGGGCAGAAACTTGATAGGTAGTAATACTTGATCCTGGGAAACTTTCTGTAGAAAAGTACCTTGAACAAAGGAGGAAAAAAGACTGAGGGCAGATCTGCACTAATAAGCTTACATTGATATAACTAAGATGCTCAGGGGTGTGAAAAATTCACACTCCTGAACGACACACTTATGCCTACCTAACCGCTGGTGTAGGCAGCATTATGTTGACAGATGAGCTTCTCTCGTCAGCAGAGCTGCTGCCTCTTGTGGAGGTGGATTAGCTATGCCGATGGGAGAAGCTCTCCCTGTCAGCATAGTAGTGTCTTCACTGTAGTGCTACATTGGTGCAGTTGTACTGCTGGACTCATGGACCCTAAGGTCAGAAGGGACCAATCTGATCATCTAGTTTGAACTCCTGCACAATGCAGGCCACAGAACCTCACCCACCCACTCCTGTAATAAACCTCTAACCTATGACTGAGTTATTAAAATCCTCAAATCATGGTTTAAAGACTTTAAGGTACAGAGAATCCACCAGCAAGTGAGCCATGCCCCATGCTACAGAGGAAGGTGAAAAACCCGCAGAGCCTTTGCCAATCTGCACTGGGGGAAAATTCCTTCCCAATCCCAAATATGGTGATAGTTAAACCCTGAGCTTGTGGGCAAGACTCACCAGCCAGACACCCAAGAAAGAATTCTCTAATAACTCAGAACCCACCCCATCTAACATTTCTTCATGGGTCATTGGTATATCTACCACCAGTAGTCAAAGATAGTACATTGCCAAACTAGGCTGTCCCATCTAGGGACAGCCAACTAGGCTGTCTCCATAAATCTATCAAGCTCAGTTTTTTTGAAGCCAGCTAGGTTTTTTGCCCCCACTGCTCCCTTTGGAAGGCTATTCCAGAACTTCACTTCTCTGATGGTTAGAAACCCATGTCTAATTTCAAGTCTTAACTTCCTGATGGCCAGTTTATAACACTGGCGCTGAACTTAAATAATTCCTCTCCCTCCCTGGTATTTGTCCCTCTGATGTATTTATAGAGAGCAATCATATCTTCCCTCAACCTTTTTTTGGTTAGGCTAAACAAGCCAAGTTCTTTGAGTCTCCTCTCATAAGGCAGGTTTTCCATTCTGCGGATCATCCTTGTAGCCCTTCTCTGCACCTGTTTCAGTTTGACGTCATCTTTTTTTAAACATGTGGGACCAGAACTGCACACAGTATTCCAGATGAGGTCTCACCAGCACTTTGTATAACGATACTAACACATCCCTATCTCTACTGGAAATACCTCATCTGATGCATCCAAGGATCGCATTAGCTTTTTTCATGGTCACATCACATTGGTGGCTCATAGTCATCCTGTGATCAACCAATATGCCCAGATCCTTCTCCTCTGTCACTTCCAACTGATGCGTCCCCAGCTTATAGCAGAAATTCTTATTAGTCCCTAAATCCATGACTTTGTACTTTCCACTTTTAAATTTCATCCTAAATCTATTACTCCAGCTTTCAAGGTCATCCAGCTCTTCCTGTATGATATCCTGATCCTTCTCTGTATTGGCAGTACCTCCCAACTTTGTGTTATCCGTGAACTTTATTAGCACATTCCCACTTTTTGTGCCGAGGTCAGTAATAAAAAGATTAAATAAGATTTGTCCCAAGACCGGTCCTTGAGGAACTCCACTAATAACCTCCCTCCAGCCTGACCATTCACCTTTCAGTATGACCCGTTGTAGTCTCACCTTTAATCAGTTCCTTATCCATCTTTCAGTTTTCATATTAATCCCTGTCTTTTCCAATTTAACTAATAATTCCCCATGTGGAACCGTATCAAATGCCTTACTGAAATCTAGGTAAATTAGATCCACTGCATTCCCTTTGTCTAAAAAATCTATTATCTTCTCAAAAAAGATCAGGCTGGTCTGGCATGACCTACCTTCTACAAAGCCATGTTGTATTTTATCCCAATTACCATTAACCTTGATACCCTTAACTACTTTCTCTTTCAAAATTTGTTCCAAGACCTTGCATGCTATTGAGGTCAAAGAAACAGGCCTGTAGTAACCTGGATCACTTTTTTTCCCTTTTCTTAAAAATAGCAATTCTCCAATCATCTGGTACAGCCCCTGAGTTTACAGGTTAATTAAAAATCCTTGCTAATGGGCTTGCAATTTCATGTGCTAGTTCCTTTAATATTCTTGGTTGGAGATTATCCAGTTCCCCAATTTAGTCTCATTAAGCTGTTTGAGTTTGGCTTCTACCTCGGATATGGTAATTTCTACCTCCATATCCTCATTCCCATTAGCCACCCTACCACTATCCCCAAGCTCATCATTAGCCTCATTTAAAACGGAGGCAAAGTAATTGTTTAGATATTCGGCCATGCCTAGATTATCCTTAAACTCCCCCTCGTCCCCAGTGCTCGGTGGTCCCACTTCTTATTTTTTTTTTTTTTTCCTATTTCTATGGCTATAGAACCTTTTATTATTGGGTTTTAATTCCCTTTGCAAGGTCCAGCTCTGCTTGACTTTTGGCCTTTCTCACTTTATCTCTAGATGTTCTCACCTCCAACGGGTAGCTTTCCTTGCTGATCCCTCCCATCTTCAACTCCTTGTAGGCTTTCTGCTTTCGATTAATCATGTGTCTGAGATGCTTACTCATCCAGCTTGGAGTACAACTCTTGTCTATGAATTTTTTTCTCCTTCCTTGGGATGCAGGCTTCAGATATTTCCTGTGACTTTGACTTGAAGTAATTACAAGCTTCCTCCACTTTTAGATCCATGAGTTCTTTGGTCCAGTCCACTTCCCCAACTAATTCCCTTAATTTTTTTAAAGTTAGCCCTTTTGAAGTCAAAGATCCTAGTCACTGATCTATTTTTGTTTAGCCTTCCATTTAGTTTGAACTGAATTAGCTCATGGTCGCTTGAACCAAGATTGTCCTCTACAACCAGTTCCTCTATGAGGTTCTCAATACTCACCAATACCAAATCTAAAATAGCATCCTGTCTTGTTGGTTCAGTAACTATTTGGTGAAAGAATTTGTCCGCTATCCCATCCAGTAAAATATGGGCCCTATTATTACTACTAGCACTTGTCCTCCAGTCTATATCTTGGAAGTTTAAAATCTCCCATAATCACACAATTCCCAGTAGCATTTACTTCATTAAAAGCCTTAGAGGTCTTTAGCCATGTCCAGCACAGATCCCAGTGGTCTGTAGCACACCCCAAGCACTATTCCAGGGGAAGCTAGTAATTTTCTTCCTCAATGTGATTTTTACAGGGACAGACTCTGTCTTATCAATTCCAACACTTCTAATTTCTTTAGTCTACCTCATCATTGATATACAACGCTACTCCATCCCGTTACCCTTTATATCTGTCTTTCCTAAACAGAATATACCCTCCAATACTTGTACACCAGTCATGACTGCTATTCCACCATGTTTCTGTTATCCCTGTAATATCTGGTTTCACTTTCTCTACAGGAGCTCTAGTTCCTCCATTTTGTTACCCAGGCTCCTAGCATTGGTATACAAACATCTTAAATTTTGCTGTTTGGCTTCGCTCATATTCTTTGCCTGATTTGGCACAGTCATTCTACTGCCAATATCGCCTATTAGACTGGTATCTACACTACCCTTCCTCTTATTGTCCATTATGCTCCCCACTGCTGTCTTTTCTTTCTTCATTTTCCTCCCTCTCAATGCTAAAATCAGATGTGGAGGTTATGTGGGCATCTCCCCCAACTCCCTAATTTAAAACTCTTAATCAGTTGTGCCAGCCTCCATCCTAGAAGTGCATCGAGTCTTCCCCAGCCTGGCATAGTCTCTTTTGATACGTTTGATAGCTAGCGAGAATCTAGCTATATCATTTGTACCCCCATGAAGGACAATCAGTGGATTCTTTCCTACTCCCATTAAGGTCCTCTTCAGCCTCAGATCCACATCCCGTATCTTAACACCTGGCAGACAGCACGCCTTTCTGTTCTCTGGATCAGCTCTGGTTACAGGCCTGTCTGTTCTCAGCAGGGAGTCTCCAGTCATGTAGACCTACCTTTTCTTGGTAATGGTGCAATTCCACACCCTGTTCTTTCTGACTACAAGTCATCTCGTCTACTATTCTCCTTTGCAGTCCTCTGCAGCTGTTCCTGTATCCTGGGGCTGTTGTTTGTTGGTATCTCCATTGGCTCATCCACTTTTTGTATAGGACTAGCTGCTCTTCTCGTGTTCCTTGCCCTCCCACCTTCAGTAGCCACCTGCTGTGCCCCTTCTTCATTTTCTGACTCCGCAAACCTGTTTCTGAGCTTTCTCTCCTTCACTAGCCCATCTTTTCCTCTGCCAGGTTCTCGCATTCATATGCTTCCACTGGCCACATTCCTCACCCAGCATTCTCCCCTTCAAGTTCATTGGTCCTGCTTCCATCTGCAGGCCTTGTTTTTTTCCCTTCAGCTTCCTCATTCCTTTGCTCTATCATCTGCTCAAACCACCTTCTAAACTCAGAGCTTCCACCTGTAGTGACAAGGGATTAAAAAACTCCTGTCTTGGTTCGTTTGTATTCCTCACTTCAGACGGGGGGGGGGGCGGGCTGGAGAAGAGAGGGCGAAGGAGGGAGGAAGGATTTCTTATCAGGTCCACTTCCGTTTACAGCCCGGTGACAGTTTTATGGCTTACTGTGGGTTTTTTTTTCTTTTTCTTTTTCTTTTTATCCCTTGCTTGAGACAGTTGGATTTTCCTAAAGGGATCAATTTCTCAAAACACTTACACATACAGTCATATAACTTACTCAGGTTTGACTGATTGAGGGGTCCACACCGTTTCTATTCAACCCGTGATACCGAAAGGGTGAATGAATCCGATAACGGATGCTTATTTAGCGGGAGGGGGGAGGAAAGGCAGACAGACACAGAGGGAATCCTTTGAAGTCACAGGAGCTCCATTGAGCAATGGAGCTACAAAGGCTCATGAGTTAGGGAAGGGGAAAGGGTAGCCTTGTGGCTGCAGTCACTCCGCCTGTCCGTTGAGTCACTAGGTTCAGACAGGCCCCCCTTGCTATTCACCCGACCAACTTGTGGATGGATGAGGGCAGCTGAAACCCGTCTTAGTCCAAGACTTGGTCAACGGCTCATAAATCTATTATTCATCATTCAATGACACACAGTCTCTGTTCAATTCAAATTCACTATTTATTGAGGGTTTTCTCTCTATTACAAGTTGTTTCTCCTCATTCTTTTACAATTCCTTAAACTTAAAACTTAACACTTAAAACTTATGATTTAGACAACTAATCATACTAACACAAATTCACTAAACATATACTTAAAGACTTACTTACATATACTTAAAGACTTACTTACGAATAAACAACATTTGATTAATACTTACCACTCAGTTGCAACAAAACAATAAAAGTTTATAGCCAAATTTCCTTACTCTTTATGTTACGTTCCCGAGTTTTCCTCCAGGTGGAACCTCTATCTCATTCACACCCAGGTTACCAGCTCTAATGCCCTATACTTTCTTGAGCAGCGAGCTGGGGAGAGGCAATGATGGCTGATCAGGCCATCTTTGTGGTGCGATTCTGGCGCACCCCTTGTGATGCATGACTCGTCCAATTTGCCTCTCTCCTGACATCCTTATATATCTCTCTACCCCAGCATGTTGCTTGCTTAAACCAATTGTGACGTTTTGGCTACTGTCCAACCAGCAAGTCCCACGCCTGTGAGGGGACTTTTGCCCCCTGTGGCAAGTTACACGCCTTGGAGTGACTTGCTGTTGCTGGGCAGATTCTCTGATTCAGCAGATTCTGTTATCTTGATGGTCAACAGGTCTGCTGACAAGCTTCCATTTCAGATAGCTAAACTTTCGGGAACAGCTTGGTTTGGGTAATAACTGTCTTTGTTGCCTGAGCATTCTCTGTTGGTATGCAGTTTACTCAAAAATGACCTCGGGGCACATATACATTACAGGCTTTATAGAAGTCTGTTACAACACCACCTACATCTCCAACCCTTGAATCTTCCCTTCCATCAGCTCTGAGGCAACACTTCATACAAACGAACCTCTTTTGAAGTATCCCTCCAGGATCATCCTGCAGCTTCCACATCCAGGCATCTTCATTGTCTCTTCCACTGCTTGAGTGACTACCACTACCACTTCTATATCCGTCTTTCCCCCTACTTCCTGTCAATGAGAGAGACAAAAACAAAAAACCCACCAAAACAACTCCTAAGGAGCTCCCCAACAATACTAGAACACCACACACTCCCACTCAAAATCCCCTGTTTGCAGCTCTGTTTGCTGGCTCCTGTGCCATTTGACTATAGAAGTTTTTGTGGGTTAAAACTACCACTTTCCTTCACCTTCTCCCCTCCCACCCTCTTTAGAAAGATGGGAAATCTCCTCTGTAATCCTACTCCACCCAACCACGTAGAAGTGTGAATACCCCTGTGGATGAGTGGAACAGCCTTGTCACACCACCCTTGTAACGCGGAGCCGTACACTGTAGTTTTGCCTGTTTATAAAGCCAGCCCTTTGCTTTATAAACAGCTACTGTAGAGCACTAGGTGGAAACTGAACCAAAGAATCACTATCTTGTTTAATTTTCCTACTGCAGAATGGAGAGTTCGCATCTAATTTGAGTTTGCAGAAAACTGTTTTAACTGTTAGATAGATGGTTACACATCTGAGGCTGGGTCTACACTGACGGCAGCAAATTCGCTGCCGTCACATTGATTGCTCTGGATCAACTGAGACATCTGTATAGACGCGCTTAGTCGATCCAGGAAGCGATGCAGGAAAACCACCCCAGTAAGTGGAGTAGCGCTCTGTTGAAGGGAGCGCTGTTCTCTTTGATGCAGTGCAGTGTGGACGCCACGCGGAGGAGATGCTGCAAAGTCGACGGGAGATACGCAAGTGATGTACGTCACCTGCGTATCTCCGGTCAACTGCCGCCGAATCGCAAAGGTAGACCGGGCCTGAGAAGGCCCTGATGTGTATGAGATTAGTTATTTAAACAAGATTATGGTATTCACTATTGCAGTTAATTTCAGAGGACACAATATAAGCATGTGAATGTAGCTGGGGTGAACTATTTCTGCTCCAATTCTATATATCGCTCTGCTACCACAAAGGAAAATCCAATCCAGAGCACTTATTTGCTTCAAGTTATATATAAACACTCAAAACTGCAAATGCAGTGGGACTACTGAATTGTTGTGGGATTCGTTTAGTTTGGAGAATGATGGAATCCTAGTAGTCAGCTTGAAGAGTGACATTGGTCCCTCAAACATTTTGGTTTTTGGTCACATATGGGTGCTCTAACAAGAGCAAACTTTACTTGGTTATTCCCTCCCCTCCTGCACTCTACCTGACTTCTGTCTTTTCCTTTCCCTTGATGTAGAAATGAAACTTCTCTTGCTGCCTAGAGCTATCACTCCTCTAATCTCTCAAGGTCACTTAGCAGTTTCCTGTAAGTTGGCTAACGCTCCAGTTTTCTTATCTGCTACATTGAAGAAACTGCTGAGAATACATCAAGTGACTTTTTAAAATGTTTGGTCAAAACTGCTTCTGAGAATTATGATCTGGGCTGCAACTAGTAAGCATCCCCAACTGAAGACTGACATCACCTAGAAAGCTTAGAAGCCACAGTTTGAGAACCATGAATTAGAAGTTAAAATCCTAGCAGATTTATTAACAGTTCATACTGAGCAGCTTACAGAAAAAACAGGCTTAATGTATTTTTTGGATTATGGAAATATCAAGCCTGGATCATTTTGTCTGTTTAAAATTTAAAAATTAATTGCTAGGAGATAATTTGGAACCAGCAATAATTTTTTCCAAAAAACAGTTTTGTAATCAAATTGAAATTTTTCTTGGAAAATTTTTAATTTGAATGAGACGCTTTTGGTTTTGATTTGGATTCATTTAATTTGAATGAGACGCTTTTAGTTTTCTTTCCCCTGCGCACTCCTTCCACTGGGAGGATAAAGTAGGAACTGAGGTGCAGGTGACGAAGAACAACAGAAAGCAACAAAACTTTTGACACTCTTTGCTTTATAGAAAAACTTTTTTTGGTTAAATTTTTCATGGAACAAAAATGTTCCAATTTTTTGGTAGAAAATACTTTTTTTTTTTTTTTTTTAAACCAGCTCTAGTGGTAATACTTACACTTTCAAAATCAGTATATAATTGTAAACATGACTGTGCATTTGGTTGTCCTCCAGACTACTCTGGAGTAGTAGTTAGGAAAATTTTAAACCTTTAATTTCCACATTGAAGTATTGCTACGTGTTCTCTCTGAAGATTATGGACCACCCAACCACCACCACTCCTCCATACATACATTGAGTATTTTACTTCCTACTAAATCAAGTACTCTACTTGAAACTAAATCCTAAGTGGTGTTCAGAGTTAATTGAATGATATACTTTAAAGTAGAATTGGCTGTAGTACATTAGATGCAACATAATTGTTTGTCTTATTTACTGAGTTTATATTATTTTTCCCCTTCATACTGTCTCGGTAAAGTTTACATGTAAACTTGGAAAGGGTCAGGGAGAGGAAAGAAAAGGAAAAACAAAGTTTTTGACCAAGTGTAGCTTTTAATATTTTAGAATGCATATTTGTGAATACAAATAAAGTGCCACTTTTAAACTATTACCTATTTAGTTGATCCAGATTCTAAAGAATCTTGGCAAACTCTTCTGGGCAGTCATACATCTTCAGATGTCTTCTGACTCTGTCTATCTATACACAGGACTCTTCGCTATGTATTTTTATAGAAAAATTGACTGGAAAATACTGAAGTGGGGACATAAATTGTTTGGGTGTGCATTAAGATTTTTTTAATTAAGGGCTAATGGACATAAAATATGTACTGCACATTGAATATAAATAAACACAGTGAAGATGTATGCCTTAGTGCTTTGAATTTATAACTCAGATTTTCGTTTATTTCATTCTTAGCATATTGGAGATTGCACGTGAAATCCTGTAGTTGTATCTTAAAGAGAAATTAGGGCTATTCTTATAGTTATGACAACACTATATTTCTCTTAACACTCTGTAGTCCAGGCTTATGTAGTAGCTGGCTTTTTAACAACTGATTAAGTTGTCTTATGCATAGAGTGATATGAAAGGCAGCTTCAAAAGTTCAGTTTAAATACCTGTTTAAAAACAGACCACAAAAAGAGCAGTACTATATCAACCAGAGAGCTGTCTTCAGGAACACTGAAAGCTAAATGACTATGCAGCACTAAAATATTTTTCCCTTTTTCTTTTTCAGATCTTCCCTGAAGAAGCCCTAGGGTCACATCACTGCTCATTCTTCAGTATGTTTAAGGGTTTGTATCACAAGAATAAAATGCTAAATGTGCATGTGGGCTGCATTTCAAATGAGAGGATGAAGTGTGAATAGTCTCCCCAGTAAATGAGTGGTAAAGTGAAATGCCAACAAAATGTAACTATAAAGATCTTTGATGGAGTGGGTGTAAAATGTCCCTGTTAAATTCAGGTTGGAATATTTTACTATAGATACTTGAGCTTCTAACACTTGACATTCTCAATATTACACACAACTCCAATTGGTTAGCTAAATAATTTTGCCGATATGGGTGTGAATCAGTTATGTCTAGGGGACAGAACAGTTTTCTTGCTATTGTATTTTAAAATGTCAACATTTTATAAGGGATCCAGCCAATGTAAGTGATCTATTTTAGACCAGCCATGCCAGAATTAACACACTTCATCCAGTAATGCAGTAGAAAAGATGATATGCTGGGGACAGTAACGTTTGAATTAATAGCTGCAATACTAGAGCTGGTCTGAAAATGGGAAAACACTTTAATGAAAACTCAGACTTTAGACTTTTGAAAGTTTAGATAAACTTTGACCACCCTATTCAATATTCTTTCTAAGTTTCAGAAAACTCCTTTTAACTAAATGTAAACTGAACTTCTTAACTTTTTTCACCATTAGGGCGAAGACTTTTAAACCAACCTTTGATTAAAAAGCCATTGGTAAAATGTAAAACTGAACAGCAGAATAACTATACTTCTATTTCATTTTTGTTGTAGGGCTTTTCCTCCAGTGTCCAAAATATATGGGCACACATTTGAAAAATGTGAACTGGTGATACTTGAAGCTGTTGACGTGGATATGAGATGATGAGTGCAAAGAAACTTAGTTTAGCCAAGTGAAGGTACTTGATGTTGTCTGAAATGATGAGACGAAAACTTTGTTCTAGTCATGGTTTACGCTTCAGGCTCCTCCTCATGCTAGTTTTTACTTTAGTGATCTTCTCGGTTCTAAAAATTAACCAAAAGCCAGACTTCTTGAATCACAGACATCTAGAGCTGACTGGTGAAGGCCCCATCAGTACTATTAACTGCTCTAAGATATTGCAGGGCGATATAGAGGAAATTCAAAAAGTAAAGCTTGAGATGTTAACTGTGTCATTCAAGAAACGCCCTAAGCTAACAGCAAGTGATTATATTAATATGACAACAGATTGTGCCACTTTTACCAAGATGCGGAAGTATATTATGGAACCTCTCAGTAAAGAAGAAGCTGAATTTCCAGTTGCCTATTCAATAGTGATATATCACAAAATAGATATGCTTGATAGACTTCTTAGATCAATCTATGCTCCTCAGAATTATTACTGCATTCATGTTGACAAAAAGTCTCCGGAATCTTTTCTGGCTGCAGTTAAGGGAATTGTATCCTGTTTCAATAATGTCTTTATTGTCAGCCAATTGGAGAGTGTAGTGTACGCTTCATGGAGCAGAGTACAGGCAGACCTCAACTGCATGAAAGATCTCTACAGGAGAAGTACAAACTGGAAATATTTGATAAATCTTTGTGGTATGGACTTTCCTATTAAGACCAACCAGGAAATTGTGGAGAAATTGAAAGCCCTAAAGGGTGAAAACAGCTTAGAAACTGAGAAAATGCCTACCAGCAAAGAAATACGATGGAAAAAACACTATGAAATTGTTGATGGTCAACTAAAGAACATGGGAATAGACAAACAACCTCCACCTCTTAGTACACCAATTTTCTCTGGCAGTGCCTATTTTGTTGCTAGCAGGAGATTTGTAGAGTATGTGTTAGAAGACAGCAAAATCCTTACATTTATTGAATGGGCTAAAGACACTTACAGCCCCGATGAATACTTGTGGGCTACTATTCAAAGAATCCCTGAAGTTCCAGGTGCAGTTTCTTCGAGTGATAAATATGACGTTTCTGACATGAATGCTCTTGCCAGGTTTGTGAAGTGGCATTATTTTGAAGGGGATGTGTCAAAAGGTGCCCCCTATCCTCCATGCAATGGAATTCATGTGCGCTCTGTGTGTGTGTTTGGAGTGGGCGACTTGAACTGGATGTTAAAGAAACACCACTTATTTGCTAACAAGTTTGATACTGATGTTGATCCCTTTGCAATTCAGTGCTTGGAAGAATATTTAAGACACAAAGCTCTGCATCAGCGCAAAAATTAAAATACTGTCTTGTGTTTGGTATGACTGCCTCATGCTGATGATGCTGTAATGCAGATAAAATATTGAGTATGTAGTGATGATTTACTAGTGTGTCGCACCTTACTCATCGCCTTGGTATGAGCTTCAGAAACTCAACATGGGTATAGATGAGATGTTTGGTTAAATTGAGTCTCACCTGACAACTCTTTTCCCACAAATTTCCAATATTCTATTATTGGAAGAGGTCCAAGCCTCAAAATGCATATTTGGGATCTTACTCTGATAGGTCCAGCTATTCTAGTGTAAATTTCAATATTACCCTTTGTGTCCTTTTTTGTGGGGAGGGACATGAAATTTCTGCTACTATTCAATCCAAAGACTTAAAAACCAAGCCCCCCTGATCTTGTGTGGCTATTACCCAATCCTTTTTCATAATCTTAAATCACTGTTGGGCAAGGGGTCGAGAAAAAGCTAGACTGAGCAAACATGCTGTAGATGCAAAAGGATCTCAGGGAATACGTATCAGGAATTCTTTAAAAAACAGTCAAAAGGGAATTAACCAATATGCCAAAGCTAAATCTTTTGCAGTGGTTCTACATATATTCGGGGATACATACTTCTGCATCCTGCTTTCTGAAAACTTTGAATTTAAGTTGAAATCTTCACCAACCAGCTACAAGGCCTTGTGTTTAAAGTATGTTTCGTATAGTAATGGTTTGTGTGCTTGTTTTAGTTTGTTAAAACTATTTTAAAGTTTAACAATTATTTTAATTTTGGAGACAGCATTTATAGCTCCAATCTGCAATGTCCATCTTCTCAGGGAAGCTTATTATTCTGTGCCTGTTAAGATGTAAATGCTGATATCAAGTTTATTTTTGTGCATAATGTCACTTTTGTACACTTGTAATTTTTTTTAAACTACTCAGCTAGTGAATTGAGACTCTTTTATGCTGCAACACTAACTTGCAAAGCAGAGCTGCTGAGCTCAACCTTCTGAAAGAGTTAAAATGTCAGTCTACCCACTTGCATCCCAGAACATTTAAACACGTACTGAATATCCAGAAAAATAAATTATTTTTCTAAGTGAAACTCTGTTTTCTCTTGACATTTGAAAGTCCTCTGTCTTAAAGCACTGTCAAAGCATAATTGACTGTGCTACAATCCGTTTGTTAATTTGGAGCCAAAACATGCCATGTCTTGCTCAGGTAAGTGGTCTCCAGTCCCAGTAAATTCAGTGGAGCTATTTCTATAACTAGAATGGAGGATGTATCTTCAATATGCATTGTAACAGGATTGACATAAAAATAGTCAGTCTTTTTAGTCCTAACTCTTGAAACTATTTCCAAACTTCCTGGGATGAAGAAGAAAGGGTAGTCTAGGTTGAAGCTTGGTAGGCAGTGGCTTGTGCACCAATGATAAGAGATTAAAGTAAAAAAAGTGTATAATTTTAATGGTTTTATCCTTGAAATAGGAGCAGATGAGTAAAATTTCTCATAGGAGGAGTTCTATTGAGCCCAGTGTTACTATTGATAGAAGTAACTTAGCTGCATAATTGTTAGCAAAATTAGATTGTGACCTCAGAACTAGGACTGAGAAGCCTGATGTAGAGAAAGTCATTAGGGAAATTGGAATACAACACAAGACATAAATATATCAACATTTTTCTGAAATGTAGGAGTGGAAAGAAACCCTTCTGCTACGTTGTGGGGACACACTTCCTTCTGATAATGACAATTAAGTCTTAAGGACAGGTCTTCCAAAGGGTCCTGCAACAACTTTGAATGCTACCAGAGTCAAATTCTAGCTGGGTGTTCACCCCACCCCCAGTCCTTGCGTTAGGCAAAAAAAGCAGCCCTGGTGGTAGACATGACAAAAGCAAAGCCTAGACTATACCAATGATGATCACACACTGGTAACTACTTGAATGTAACTACTGCATTGGTGTTAAAGCTCTAGCTACTCCTTGATGCTGCTTTTACTGCAGTTTGAAAAATTGGATAAAGACCTTTGTGAAACTTTCTCCATTCAGTACCTACCTGTTGTCTAAAATTATCATAATTAATTGGAGACAGCTTTATGTATAGTTGCATTAACAGGAATACCACTTCCATGTCTAAATTAAAGATAAAGGCTGGGGGGGGGTTTAGACCTATATCTTGTAACCCACTTACAATATTAATCTCTATTTCACCTGAAAAGAGCAAAATATGTAACTTGATTTCTATTTTCCTGTCCTTCCAGAAAGAAACCAAAAATCCATTAATCTATTTCTAAGCATCTGTAATTACCTCTGATTTAAAATTGGCAAACAAAAGATTTAGCCCATTGCCAGGGGTTCCATTAGGGGAATGCAGGCCAACATTTCAGGCTGGGTTCCAGCTTGGTCAGCATGGATGAGTGGGCATGCACCCCTGCAGGAGAGTTGGCCTTTGAGCCAGGCACACAGAGCTGTGTGTGTGTGTACAGCAGTCACACAGTCCTTCCCCTAAGTTGTCAGTCAGCCAGCAGCTTCTTTGATTTCCACTGCCCTTGGCTAGGGCTCTCCTGTGTCGCTGGCAACACCTCTGTACGGGGTGTTCCATGCGGTGCCTTTCCCTGCTAGCAGGCCACCCACATGCGGGGAAAAGGGGAAGGGTACACTTTACCAGGGCCCAGCAGCCCTGGGGGGCCCAGCCAAGGCTGCAACCCCATTACCATGAGGGGAAAAAAATGTTCACAGCTCATGAGATTGTATGTATGGAATGAGGGTGTGTGTGTGTGCGCGTCCGTGCGGGAGGGGGTCTGTGTTAAAGTTTGTACTGGGCCTGAAAAATTTATGCTTGGGCCTTGCCTGCTAGAGCCTTCAACGTGCACTACCCCTGGCTACTACTTTGCTGAACTTGCCAGGAGCAGGATGGATTTCTGGTCCTTGGATCTAGCCTCTCCTTCGTCCTCTTTTCCCCTTCCCTCCTCCCATGAAAAAGGTTGGATTTAGTGTTCTGAGTCTCAGACTCTTATCTGCTCAATGGATGTATGTCATCTTTGGTGTGTTCATATTTTTGAGAAGTTTTCTAACTTTTCACAATTGAAGTGTATTGCTAGTTGTCATGCGATCACCATGATAATGTAGCATTATTTCTAAAATGCTTAGGGCAGTGCCCTAAAGAAATTAAAGGAGAAAAATCAGAGAGGTTAAATGATGCACAGCAGCAAGGTGAGAGTAGTTCTGAATTATCCAGATACAATTATCCAGAGATTCTTTTCAGATCTCCTCAGCTTATAGTTTCATTGCCAATATTTCAACAAAAAGAGCAAGAGCTACTTCCAGAATGCCCCTCATTTACCTATGCACAGGTATTGGATGATGATACCTTGTGATGTATGTGTTTAAGGATTTTGCTCCCAGTTCAATTTTGTATCTAGGTACCCCCTTATAAAAGGGCTTGTTTTCCCCACCTCCCATGCCCACGAAAGTGTTCTTTCATAGATAATCTCCATAAGATCCAGATGAACCTTTGACCATATTCATTGCAATTGGTCCTACACAAAGGTAATGTTACTGTGAGGTAATGTTTGTTCCAATCTTGACTATACAGAAATTTTACAGAGACATCGTCAAGTAAATTCTGGCAATTAGATACACTTTAATACTTTAAATTGTGCTAAATGAATTCTTCAATATAGTGTGTCACTTAGGGAGAGGTTTACCAGAAAATCCCTCTCCATAGCTGTCTCTAGCACTGTTTTCAACAGAAATTGCAACTAATAAACACAGAGGCAAATTCTGATCTCCTTAGTACTGCTGTAAATATGGAGTAATTGCATGATTTTCAACCATTCTGAATTTGGAATTGTGTAAATGGGAACAGAATATGGTCCATCTTACTCATTTTTAGTTTTGATCTTACTAATACAGGATTTTGAACAATATATGTTGATCTTAATATAAATCTGTTTGAAATTCTAAATTTAGGAGAATTTCAATCATTTGTGCATTGGAAGGGTAAGAATGCAGAAAGAAAACGGTGTCTTGCTGCTAGTTGAATACAAAGGCATATTGCACATACATCTTAAAACTGGCAGACAGTGTCGTTGTCGGTAGCAGAAGCAAAATGTTCACTGCCAAAACATTTTTGCTTGAAATGTACTCATTTATCAAAGATTTTGTAAAACCTTTCAGAAACTGGAGCATTTAAAACAAAATTAAAGCCAAAGCTTAATTCTTTGCATTAGCTCCATGTCTGCAAAACGGAAAAGCTGTTTCTGATGTGAAAGCATGCATGTGAATTCACTTTAGTTGCAAGAACCTAGACTCCCCTGTAGGCAGCATTTTCTAGTGGTCTGAGTAAAGAGCTGGCAGCCAGGAATTTCTAAGTACTGTTTCTATCACTGAAACTGGTTGCCCTTAGTATTTTGCACTTAATACTCCTACCCTACACTTACTCAGCAATAAGCTATCTGTTTTTGTGTCAAGGTGCTTAAATACACAGTGAGTCCTGAGGATGCAGATTGATGGGGAACTGGGGAAGAGTTTTACTGTTTTGGTTAAAAGGTGGCAACCACACAACACAAGGGTCCTGTAGTTGTTGCTCACACACCCAGGGAAGGTAAGAGCTGGTAGTCAATCATCTGTCTCCTCTCTTAGCTTGTGGGATGGTCACATCCTGTTTGGGATTTCTTGAGCATATCCTCATTTTTAAGGGGAAAGTTAGGCACAGAGATTACATGACTTGTGTAGGAGAAACCATAGCCTAATGGATTAAGCGTGGGAAGGAAAGCCAGGAACCCTAGGTTCTAATCCCATTTTTAACATGGAGTCAGTCTGTGACTGTGAGCAAGCCACTGAACTTTACCCATTTGTAAAATAGGAGGACTTGGGAGGGGGACAGTAGTTGTACTTTATGGCCTAATAGGGATGTTGACATGATTGAACCATGTTCTTAAAAGTATTTCATAAATGCAAAATGTTTATAGTTAGTCAGCGGAGGAGGAAGGCATATAAATCAGGTGTTCAAAGCGCGGTAACTCTCTCCACTGAAGTATACAGTACTGCTAACCCTAAGCATTCAAAAATCAGGAGTCCAGTCCTAAGAATACCATGAGACTTACAAATAATTTGGGGTCCTCGTTTGCCTTTTGATTCTCGAGCTCTACGGGTTTGTTTCAGTCTCATTGTCACGCTGTTCTTTGCAACTACGAGGGCAAGAAACTTTTGCTAATATGAAAGCGGAGAGTCTCCTGCAACAGCTTAATTCCAGTAGCTGGGGCTGTAAGAAAAACACTAGCCCGCATGAGACACAATTGCAAGTTGGCATCTGAGACCCGCCACCTTCACCTGCTGCTGGCGCCAGCGCCATTGCTTTTGAGAAAAAACATTTTCAGTTTGCTCATGTTTGCAGTTTCTAACATCCCTGAATATGAAGAATGGTCTTAGAATGTCACTGGGTAAGTGACAACTTTGAGATTTCATCTTCAAACTTGGCTTGACTTTTGAGTTACTTTGAAGAAAACGGGCTTGGTCAACTTTAAACGTCATTAACGTTTAAAGGTGGCGGATTTCATTTGCTTGCACTAACCATTTCACCAATAGGCCTTGTAAGTAGGATAGCTTCAGTTCAAGCAAACTGAATGCTTCCTCTGGTGACTGACTGTCCCCAGGCAAACACAAATGCAACAGAGAATTTTAATGCATATAAACTAGCATGAGGGCAGAAGCCTTGACTGCTTAAAGACTGGAGTAAATGTAAATGGCTATCTTGACTTCTGAATCTTTTAGAACAAGTTTTTTCAAAAGCACCTCCAGTGAGTTTGGTGCACAGGCTCCATTTACG